>CM037593.1:58462991-59105134 GCA_021018995.1 Chloranthus sessilifolius | reverse complement strand
GCAAGATACAGGGTCCTTTGTAGCAAGTTTTGATAAGTAAGAGTTTGTCCCACAGGGAGAGGTGATCTAAAGCTCCAAAGGAGCCATCTCTAGTAGTCCCTCCAGATCTGACTACAGATCTGGCAGTCCTAAAAGGAGGGGAGTTTAAGGTCACTTATTCTAAGTATTCTAATGTCTAAACTACAGAAAGGGTTGAAAGGATAGATGGAGTGTGGAAAATAAATATAAAAGGGTGAGAAGTATGTTATTGAGCCCAGATCAGAGGAGTTTTGTAACTCAGATTCAGATCTGATGTTATAGAAGTCCTATCCAGTGGCTACATTATCACCACTGAGGAGAAAGGATCCAACCCATTACTCTCCCATGATTCCACCCTTAAGGCTATAACCTATCCACTCAAATGGTCACAGATTATCCCATAGGGGAGCCACTATCCAGGGATGGGTCAAAACACAACAAGTAAATCATTGCAGGCACTATTTCATCCAGGCTACCAGCTCAAGAATCCATAGGGAACCTCAATCTCTAAAGCTCTATATGTGGGGCTAAGGCTGTATAGGACCATGATAGCCCAGACACATAGAACCAGTAAGAGATTGAGTACAACCTTTGATCTAGTTGTCCATTGCTTGAGTGAGGCTACAATGGTCCAGTCACCAACCTATAATCTCTATAACCAGATCAGATCCAACATTTGATGGCGGATCTATACAAATATAGAGTCGCCTCAGAGCAATCTCTCACGTGCTTCTACAAGCTCAGGTGTAAAGAAGAAGGATCCATCTTGGATCGGTGGATTAGAATCACCCTAAGGCTATAATCTGTCCACTTAAATGGTCACAGACTATCCTAGAGGTTATCCTCCTCACGGAGCCCAAGACAAAACAAGAATATCGCTGCTACCACCATGGTCACAAGGCTACCAGCTCAAGCTCCCATGGGAATTTTAGATTTAGTGGGTCCTGTGGTGGGGCTAAGGCTGTAGGACCATGATAGCCCAGACACACAGGTCACTTGGATCTGAGTGGCCCTTAGAATCAGTCCTCCATTGCTTTGAAACACAGCCAAAGCAATGGCGGATCATAAGGCAGCAACCTTGCACAGAGCATCTCACATTCAAACATAAATCCCATAAAATACAGATCCTATTACAAAATTTCCATTGATCTAATTCAAAAACACATACAAAGGCATAGCCAGCAAGTGCTGGACTATGGAGAGAAGGAAAGAGAAAAAGAAAACTACTTACAGATAAAAAGAAAGAGAAAAGAAAAATGATCTGAGATGTGTTCCTAGATACCTAAACCTAAGCTAGGTATGGGTTTATATAGCAGTGGGGTGGCGGCACATTAGGGTTAGGAAACCCTAATTTTAACGATGCCACGTGGCCTAACAGTGATCCTTGGATGCCTTGGGGTGCATGCATGGAGATTTGAGCATGGGAGTGCGTGCCCTAATCGCTAGAAATTCTCAGAAGGTCCTTTGCTGAAGAGATGGAAGTTTAGGTTATGAGCTTCGCTAGGTAGCTGTAGTTTCCCAGACTTGTCGCGTGGTAGCTCTTTGCTCTTCTCTGGGATTATTTGACATTGCAGCTTCAGCCGTCACGAGGTTGCCTTGGTTTGCTCTTGAGCGATGCGATGAATTCGCTCGCTGGATTGGGCTTCGCGAGGTTGAGTAGAAAACACAGTCTCAAATGTCGCGAGGTTGAAGTTTAAGTAGTCGCGAGGTTGCTCAGTCTTCGCTGGGCTGATCTTCGCGAGAGTGGCTTCACCTTCGCAAGGATGTTTTCTTCTTGAATGGCGTGAGAACTGCACGAGGAGTTCTTCTTCTTATAATTGCATCCCGCGGCGACTGCGTGACAGCTGCGCGAGGAATCTTTTGAAGCTCTCTCTCCTCAGCCGTTCTGAGCGAACTGCGCGAGATTGAGAGAGGTCTGCTTTGAACTGCGTGACACTGCGCGATGTGTTCTACTCTTGAGCTTCACGAGAGCTGCGTGAGTTTAAGTTTTTGAAGCTCTTCAGTCACTCATCTGCACGAGAGGTTGCTGTAAAAGTCTTGGGAAGCTCAGTTGAACTGTGCGAGGCATATTTCTCCTGAATCCTCTAAAGCTTGGGTCAGCTGCGCGAGGCTCATTTCAGGTTTGGATTCAGAGTTCATTCTTCTGAGGGATTTCTGGTGCCAAAGCAGGCTCCTTAACAGGATTCCTGGCCTTATTTCACTGCTGATTATTACCTACACAAAACACTTAACAAGAACTTATTAGGAGGCTAAGGATCTAATCAAAGGTTAAGTTAAGGGGTAAAAAGTGGTACTTTTCAGGTCTTAACAATTAGTTTAGTTGTAATTTTTTTTTAGTGCAATGTGCTTGCGAATAGTTTCCCCTACTATTGCTGTGTGTGCATGTTAGGAAGGAGATCCCTCAGTCCTACTTTAGAGCCTGCTAACCCTGAGATTGAAAGGGGTAGAAGACCGAGAAGGCACAGACACACCACAGTCGAGCCCCATATTGAAATAGAGACATCAATTATGGGTGAAGAGCAACCTAGAACATTGAAGGAATTGAATGCTCCGGATAATTACAATTCTCCATTCAGCATTCAATTCCCAGATGTTCAGGGTAATTACGAAATCAAAACTTCCATCATCCAAATGCTTCCCTCTTTCTATGGGCTTAGCAAGGAAGACCCTTACAAACACATTGACCAATTCTTGGCCCTGTGCACAACATTTTCCATTGCTGGTTTGGGACCAGAAGCAGCTAGGCTAAGGCTCTTTCCTTTCTCCTTAAAGGGCAGGGCCAACACCTGGTTGTCTACTCTCCTAAACAACAGTATCACTACTTGGAAAGACCTCCAGACAAGATTTTTGTCTAAATTTTTCTCAGAGACCAAAACCAGTCAGTTGTGGAAAGGCATACTTCCTTTTGCCCAATCCCCAACTGAGGATTTTAACCAATCTTAGGATAGATTTAAGGAGATGCTCAAACAATGTCCCCACCACAAGATCCCTGACTGGTTGCTTGTCAAGAGCTTCTACAATGGGATAGATGAGAAGAGCAGAGACATGGTAGATGCCTCTTGTGGTAGAACATATATGCATAAAACAGCTGATGAGGCATGAGACTTGTTCGAGGTCATAAGTGAAAATTCTTTCCAGAAGATGTCCTCATCTAGAACTATTCAAGAGCCTTCTCCTAAGCTGGGGGTGGCTGAAACTTCTAAAGGAAAGATGTATGAAGTTAGAGGAAATGATGACCTGAGAATGCAGATGGCCAATCTTACTGAAAGATTTGATAGACTTTTGACTGTGGTGCAGCCCAGAATGGCTGCACAAGTGATGGAGGCATGCCTGATATGCCAATCTCCACAGCACACAGTGGAAGAGTGCCCATCTGTAGAGCAATACCCTGAGTTTGTAATGGAACAGGCTGCTGCTGCCTAATCTTTTGGACAATAACAATCTGATGGCTATAATAAACAACCATATGGATACCAGCACCAGAATGCTGGTTACTAATGGAGAGACCACCCAAATTTGAGGTGGAGGGAAGATAATTATGTTTAGCCACAACAGATGTTGGCCCAAATGAAAACTATTTGAAGGAGGGAAGGCGCCCATAAAGTCAATACCCCACACATCAAACAATTCTACAACAAGGATGGACTGTAAAGGCATTGAATTTCGTTTAGACAACCCTCCTAATTTCTGACATCTTTCATAGGCCTTGCAGTGTGTGTAGGCATCTCTGAAAAGAGAAGGCCAATAGAACCCACACTGCAACACTTTGTCAGTTATTTTTCTCCCACTAAAGTGACCCCCACAGGCATTTTCATGACACATGATCAGAATTCTGAGGATATCACTTTCGGGAACACATTTTCGAATGATTTGGTCTGTACAATACTTGTACAAGCAAGGTTCTTCCTAGAAAAAGAATTTGACTTGTGAGAAAAATAGGTCTTTATCCATTTTTGTCCAATGGGTAGGAATCTTGCCTATAACTAAATAATTGACAATATATGCATACCAGGAAACTAAAGACTGGATGGCAAACAGTTGCTCATCCGGGAAGACATCATTTGTAGAAAGGTCATCAACACCTTTTCTAACATAATTTTGGGCAAGTGGTCAGCCACCACATTTTCTACACTCCTCTTATCCTTGATTTCGATGTCAAACTCCTGCAACAGGAGTATCCATCTAATCAATCTAGGCTTTGCATCCTTCTTGGACAGGAGGTACTTTAATGCTGAGTGGTCAGTGAAGATGACAGTTTTAGACCCCAGTAGGTAAGGTCTAAACTTGCACATAGCAAAAACCACTGCCAGAAGCTCTTTCTTAGTGGCTGTATAGTTCAGCTGAAATTCAGCAAGTGATTTGCTGAGATATGCAATGACCACAGGCATCTTATCTTTTCTCTGGCCCAGGACAGCACCTACTGCCAAGTCAGATGCATCACACATGAACTCAAAGGGCAGGGTATAGTCAAGTGTTTGGAGTATAGGGGCAGAGGTAAGGCAGATTTTTAAAGTTTCAAAAGCCTTAAGACATTCAGCAGAGAAGTCAAAGGGCACATCCTGACAGAGCAGGTGGCACAATGGTTTAGCAATTTTGCTGAAGTCTTTGATGAACCTCTTGTAGAATCCAGCAAGCTCAAGGAAGGATCTAATTTGCTTGACTGTTCTCGGAGGGGGCAAATTTTTAATGATGTCAACTTTAGCCTTGTCTACCTCAATTCCATCTTTAGAGACCACATGGCCCAACACAATTCCTTGTGTTACCATGAAGTGGCTCTTCTCCCAACTTAAGACCAAATTGGTCTCTTCACATCTTTGTAAGACTTGATGGAGGTGTTGTAGACATTGGTCAAAGCTATCCCCATAAACTGAAAAATCATCCATGAAAATTTTCACGAATTTGTCAATCATATAAGAAAAAATGGCATACATACACCTCTGAAAGGTGGCTGGGGCATTACACAGTCTAAAAGGCATCCTTCTGTAAGCAAAGGTGCCGAAAGGACAAGTAAAAGTAGTTTTCTCTTGATCAAGGGGGTGTATCTGTATCGAAGAAAATAGTAAAAATCTTTCCCAGCTAACTTATCCAAAATTTGATCAATAAAAGGGAGAGGGAAGTGGTCTTTTCTGGTCTTGGAGTTGAGTTTTCGATAATTGATGCAAACTCTCCAGCCAGTGGTCTCCCTGGCTGGTCTCAACTCTCTAGAGTCGGTTGTGATCACTGTTATGCCAGATTTCTTGGGTACCACCTGGATTGGTGCCACCAATTCAGAATCAGAGATGGAGTAAATTACCCCCGCATTCAGCAACTTAATGATTTCTTTCAGAACCACTTCTTGCATGTGAGGATTCAATTTCCTCTGTATTTCTCTGAAGGGTGTTGAGCCAGATTGATGCATTCTATGTATACAGATTGATGCATCAATCCCTCCTAGATTAGTAATGGTCCAGCCAGTTACTTTCTTGTGCTTCCTCAGAACTGTTAGCAATTCCTCCTCTTGCTCACTGGTTAAAGAAGAAGAGATAATTATAGGAAGTTTCTCTTCTTTCTCGAGGAAAGCATATTTTAATGCTTCTGACAGCTTCTTGAGCTCCAGATAAGGGGCTTGTTGGATGGATGGCAGGATTGGTGTATTGTTGGTTGGAGGAAGGGACAGTAATGTAGGTTTCCAATTGGAATGCTGCACTAAGCCCATAGAAGACCTCACTTGGGGTATGTCTTTTGGCATTAAAGCTAGGCTTCCTTCATCCACCATGTTCCAAACTTCAGTTAAATTAGTGACAATGTTGCTCCACTCCAGCAGAGTGGGCAGTTCTTCAACAATTTCTTCTAGTGCATCCACTGCAAAGCATTCCTCATTGTCCAGCTGAGGGTACTTTGCACTGTTGTACAGATTAAGCTCAACTTTCATATGTCCGAAAGTGACCTCCATGATCCCAGACCTGCATTAAATGAATGCATTGGCAGTGGCCAAAAATGGTCTGCCCAGAATGACAGGTATCGGGGATGTACTCTTGTTACAACCCATGTCCAAAACAAGGAAGTCTCTAAGGTAGAAGAACTTGTCTACCCCCACTAGGACGTCCTCAACCACTCCCATGGGTTTCCTCTCAGACCTACCAACCATCAATAGAACAATGGGGGTGGGCTTCAGCTCCCCCAAACCTAGCTGCTGATATACACTGTATGGCAGCAGGTTAACACTGGCTCCAAGGCCCAAAAGGGGCCTTCCAATCATGTGGTCACCAATAATACAGGGAATAGTGGGTATCCCTGGGTCTTGCAACTTCTAAGGTATTATCATGATTAATATAGAATTAACTGTATCAGTTGCAAAGAGCTTTTTGGACAAATGGCTTCTGGCCTTCCTTTTCTTAGTACAAAGGTCTTTCAGAAACTTTGCATAGGCTAGGACCTGTCGGATTGCATCAAGAAGGGGTAAATTTATTTTGACCTACCTTAAAGGTCTCCATCATTTTCTCGATTTGTGCCTGACCCTTATCAAAAGGGGCATGGCCACTCAAAGCTTGAGGAAATGGCAGTTGATGTACTGTTGATTCCTTAGCTGCAAGCCTATGGCTGAACTTTTATTTTTTTCTTTTTTCTATTTTTATCTCCTGCTGAGGCTCAACTACAACCTCTTTATTTTTCCCTTGTTGAAGGGTAGCAGGCAGTTCTTGACTCTGTGCCCTAACAAAGTCTTTATTACTTCCACTTGACATTTCCTTGGGAATGACCTCTCCTTGTTCTTTTCCCACCTGGTTGTCTACCAGCTTGCCAGACCTTAAGGTTGTGATGGCATTGGCCCCCTCAAAATTTGAGGAGCCTTCTCCGATGGAATACTGGCCCTTTGGGTTGGCTACTGGTTGGCTTGGCAACCTGCCCTCCTCTCTTTTAGCCAGAGCATTGGCTATTTGGCCCAACTGCTCTTCTATTTTCTTAATGCTTTGACTGTGAGAAGTCATAGTCTGATTCAAGGGTCCAAGCCTTTGCAATTGGGTCAAAACCTGGTCCTCGAAAGAAGCACTTCAGGGCTGAGGTGGGGGAACTACCAATTGATTTTGTTGCTGGGGCTGCTGGAAATTTGATTCACATGAATTAATATCACTCTGTCGCGCGCTCCAAGGATAACTTGAGAGATTGTCGCGCAATCCAGATTTAATCAACACCTTTGCTAGGTTCATTTCTAAACCCGCGACCAGATGTTCCAAAGCGCGCCGAGCTTCGCGATAAGTATTTCAACCCTGCGCTTTGTCCCTTCTTCATTATTTTCATCCTTCTTCCCTCTGCGAAACCCTAGCTTCTGAAGCTCTCCCCTCTCCCCTCCAGCATCACTCCTACAACTCATCATTCACTTCACAATTCTATAGAGTTGTTCCTAACATCACCCCATCCATTGCCCTCTGCTCAGAGATCTTGAGGTGCCCTGTACGTCAAATCAAACCAAACCATAGATTTCAGCCTCTATTTCTCATACTATAGGACATAGTTAGATATGGCTCCAAAATCTACACAGAAGAGAAAATGGAAGGACAAGGACCCTGCAGAGACCACCCCTAAAAAGGCTAAGACTTCAAAGTCCCCCAAAAAAGGAAAGGAAGTGGTTGAGGAGGCGGCGATACCAATCACTCAGTTCTCTACTCCTTCTAAGCTCATGGAGTCAATTCCATTGGAGCCTGAAATAGACTTTGATGTACCATTTTTTGAGAAAGAACCTCTCTCTGCCCCTGCAGTATAATTTATGAGCAAAGCGGGCCTGATGCCATTGATGAGAGGAATTCCAGCACTAGCCTACCCCAGGCTAGTGCAGCTATTTTATCAGCACATCAAGGTCAAGAGGGACAATGATGGACAAGGGTGCTTGCTGGTGCTGATTGACGATTTTGATATGTTGGTGGGCCCCAAGATGATCGCTGAAGTGTTGGGCATCCCAGTAGCATTCAATCCTAGCTGTGGATATGGCCCCCCTCTGAGTGCATCGATTGATACAATTGCACTGGCCCTAACTAGAGGATTAAAAGCCACTGAGGACTCAATCAGAAGGAGGGAACTCGAACTTGAACTACTCTTCATTGACCAAGTCCTACGGAAGAACATATATTGCTCAGGACATCAGCAAGAGAGGAGAACCCCCATTACGGATGCTGTCTACTCCTACCACATGGGCCATGGATTCCATGCAGCCTGGCTGATTTTTGAGGCTATGAAGGATGTAGTGGAGAAGTTAGGGTCAAACAAGAAGCCTCACACTCTACCCTATGCAAGAATCATTACCTTGCTGTTGATCAAGGGGGCCTACAAGATAGGAAGGACTGAGCAGACCACCACCCTTACCCCTACTATCTTTGTCAAAAGGCAATGGGGAATCAGCAGGAGCTTAATGGGGGGCAAAAAAAAGAAGAAAGCTGAGACTCAAGCCCTGCCCAAGCAAACAGAAGCAGCTAGATCAGAGTCTACCCCTGTTACAAAGGAGGTGCCTCCAGAAATTATCACTTCCATCGCTGCAGCAGCCCCTGTCACCCCTGCATCCACCACCCCTCTTGCATCCATCTCACTCCCCTCTATTTCCATCCTCCATGCCCACTCCCCCTTCACCTGTGCTTGGTCCATGGGAGGACTCACCATCCCCTACCTTACCTCAGTACACAGCCACAATTCCCCACTTATCTCTACCTAAGCCTACCAGCCCCCCACTTATCTCCTACAAAAAATGAAAAATAACTTAGACCATTCCAACCATCTCCCAAATACCACCCTCCATACCTTCTATCCCCATTGACCCACCCCACCTTGAAGAAACTATCACCCCAGCCATATCTACTATATCCCCTCTCCCAGACATTGACTTACCCTTAACACATCCATAGGCTTCCAAGCCTTCATCTCTACATTCCTTGAAATAATGCCTGCATACTACACCCCTTTGCCAGACTCCCCAACTACCTCCTAGCACCACTCCCCAGAACCCCACTCTTCCCCTCCCTCCACTTTCCATCATACTCCTTCCTCCCCTTTCCAACCAGCACCCTCTTCTTCCCAAACCCAACCTCCTAGATTTGACACACTAACCCTCATCCTACCCTTATCCAAGACATACAAGCCCATTTATCTACCAATACCCAAAAATAGGACCAGATGCAGGCTGAACTCACCTCCATCCAATCCACCGTACACACCTTAACCACTCCACCCACCCCTCCACCATCCACTTCACCCCCCCTGGTCCTATCCACTGACAGACAGACACAAACAGACTTCCCTCCTGACTCATTACCCCCCCACCATCACCATTAACTCTTACCCACCCATTTCCTTTAATCCCTTTCACAGTTCCTATTTTCCATCCCCCATCACCCCCAACTCCTATTGAGCCTACACCCTTTTTCTTTCCCCCTATTCCCTCCACCCCCCCTCTTATCCTACCCCCACCTTCTCTACCAAAGCTACCCAAATAGACCCAGAACCTGACCCCATTCCCCCAAAACTTGACTTCCCTACTATCATTCCCCCTCCTCCCCCCAGGACCAAGCACACTCTGCTCCTTCCACCTCCTTTCTGCCCATAGCTCTAAAACATCATTTTTATAGCCCTCCCTACCTCACTATCCTCCATCACATGAGAGATAGTGCATACCTGAGGAAGGAGGTCCTTAGGGGCATGGCCAAGCTTCGCCAATAAATTGAGACCCCCCTGTTGGAGCAGATTGATAAAATGACGGAGGAACACCAACAACAGCTTCTGGGCATCTCATTAGGGTGGACAAATATTTTGGACACCTACCAAAAGGCTAAGGCTACAGCTACTTATCATCAGGTCAATTGGGAGTATGAGAAATCCAATGCTGCTGCAGCGAATGCTCGGGCAAGAATTCTTGAAAAATGACTTAACAATGCCCAGGAAATCTAAAAAATCTAAAAGGAGATCCATGAGACTGACATCCTCAAATTTCAAACCAAGATAGCCTCATTGGAATCCGCATTGGCTGCTGCTCGGAATGAACCTTACCATCCGACCCCCATCTCTGTTCACATGCCTGCGCCTGAGCCAACTACTACTCCAGCTCCACTTGCCCGCTCTTAGGAGGCACCACCTCAGCCCTAGAAAGACAAAGGAAAAGCTCCTGCTTCACCTCCTAAGGAGCAGCCTCCATCTACAGAGCAACCTACCCCTACCACGGCCTCTGCTGAACCACCACAGAAGTAAACTTATCTTTAGTGGAGGAAAGTCACTGCTAAGAGTTCTGCTGCCAAAGCTGTCCCTTTAAAAATGGGCAAAGAGCCTGCTGCCCAGTCTGAAGAGGCACAGTCCCCTGCCAAACCTGAGTCCACTGGCAAAGGGGAATCCCTAGTGGTCCCCACTGAGGAAGCAAAAGCTAAAGGAAAAGGGAAAGCCCCAGTGATCCCCACTATCGAAGCAGAAGCCAAAGGCAAAGGCAAAGAAAAATCCCCTGCCACCCCCCCTGCTAAGCGCAAAGGAAAAGCTCCTCAAGAACCCAAGGAACTAAAAGCTCCCAAGCAACCAAAAGTAAGGGTGAGGGCACCTAAAGCTTCAAATATAAAGAAAACTCCTACTGAAAAGAAAATAGAGAGGGAGGAAAAGAAGATACAAGACAGAGCTGCCCTTAAGGCACAAGCTAAAAAGATGGGCTGGGATTTCCTTACAGATTCGGATTCAGATTAGATCCTAACTTCTAGATTGTATATTAAGTTTCTCTTCTGGTAATTCCACTTGTAACTATTTTTATTCCACTTTAATAGAATTTCTAGTTTTTGTCTATTGCTCTGTTCTGTGTGCTTCTTTTTGTTTGTTTGCTACTTTTGATTTTGTTCTTTTTGCCATTCATGGGAGATGAGTTGAGGGAGGATATGTATCTTTGAAATAATAATCCGTTTAGAGAACAGATGGAGATGGTGTCTATATAAATTTGTGCAAATACCTGCCTCAGCGATTTCAATGGCTTCCTCTTCAAATTGATGTGCCATGTTAAGTGTACCTCGCGAATATCCCCAGCTCAGCTACGCAAGAAATGCCCTTTACTCATCACTGATTGCTCTTTGCGAGGATCTCCGCATGATACACTTACCTCTTTAAATACCATGCTTATCTTTGGACAATTAGTTAATGCTCCTTCTCTTTTCCAAAGCGCCAGTTGTGTGTTTCTTCTTTCCCCACACAACACTCATTTATTACCAAGTTTGAAAAGGGGTGCAATTTCAATTCCGCCGATTCATGTTCCCTCGTCCCTCTCTTTTAAACAGGCCATCCGTCCCTTTTCATCTCATCCCTCCTCTTCTAACCCTAGAAGTCCATACCTTCTCACACAAATGGCGGATGACAACCCCTTCAGGTTCCCATTCAAATTCTGCCCCATTTGGGAAGATCCCCCATCGCCAAAGGAGCTGGACCCCTTGCAATTTCTCTGGGATGAATTTGACAAGGTCCAGTGGATCCTCGCCAAGGAGGAAAAGAAAAAGAGAAAAAGAGAGAAGAGAGAAAAGAAGAAGAAGAAAAAAATGGCACCACCTACATCTCCCCCTCCATCTTCCTCAAACCCTCCCCCGGCTACACATTGACCCCCCCCATTTTATCTTTTCCTTTTCTATCTTTTTGTTATATTTTCTTTTTATTTTAATGCAAGTTTCTTTTCGTTTCATACTGTTTCGTTTGCATTTTCCGTTTCTCTCTATTCTTCTGTGTTTATTTTTGTCTATCTGCTTGGATTATACTACTTTTTATCACCTCTGAACCAGTGAGGATACTGCTTCGAATGGTTTGGGGGTGTGGCAGTCTGCCAATAGAATAGTTAATTTTAGTGCAGTAACGGTGGTTTAACTGGGATGAATAAAGTTAATTTTCACTTAACTTGATACAATAAGGAAACATTTAAATATTTTGGCAAACTTTTAGAAACAGATAAAAGTTGATCTTGACACCACCATGAAACTAATATTAGAACATTTTTTGAGTTAAGTACTCAGTGAGCCTAAGAGAAGAGAAACAGACGAAAATACACCCCATGAGTTAAAATTGGTGACCATACTTAGTGAGATTTGGACCCATCATTTTCTTTTAAAGAGTGTTTTTGACATTATTTCTACTCTAAGGACTGAGTGAATCAAGACTTTTTCACTAGAAGTTGTGCAACTCCAATTCAAAACTAATTGACAGCACTCATGAGACTAAGGAAATGATCAAAGATCCTCATTTGGACAGTTTGAGCTTAAAAATCCAACCTTTTAAAATCTGTCCTTTTGCATACACTAGTTGAGCCTTAAAATCATATTTTTTCTTTCACAAACACCAAAAAACTTGCACCTTCACCTCATTACTTGAGTCAACCTTACCCTCACTCTGAGAATTCAGAAGATAAAGGAGAGGGAGGTAAAGATACTGAGAATGGCCCAATATTTTGTGGAAGGTGAAGAAAAGTAACTTGTGAACAACTGTGTATCAATGGCAGTTGTGTGGCATTTAATCAAAAGAATGAATATAAAAAAAAATAAAATAAAATAAAATAAAATAAAAAGAGAAAAAGAAAGAGAAATCTAGAGAACATCATCATCTAAAAATTAAAAAGAAGAGGAGAAGCTGGCCACTTTGTCTCTGAAATAGAAGAGGAAGATGAAGTTTTTACTTGAATGAAGGTTGTGAAGTCATGAACCAATCCTTACCTTGCTGATTTCTCAATTTGGATTCCCTTTTTACCCATTTTATTCTTTACACCCCTCAGCCATAAGCCACATTACAACCCATTCTCAAAGACCTTGTGGATCCAAAGTCAAATGAGTTGTCATGTAAAGATGAAGAGTTGCCCAATCTATGGTGAAAATCCTTGAAAATGTCAGAAATTAGAAGCTTGGCCTATGCTCATGCTTGCAAACCCATTTGGGGTCTACAACTGCTCTTGAGCTGTGAGATTATGAACACCCTCAGTTTATTAATGTTGAGAGATAGCCCTAGTGAGAATTGGGTCTGAATTTTTACCTCTTTAGGGTGGTATCCAACCTGGATCTTGAATCAAAGGCAAGCTAGGTACTGATTTTCATACATTGAAATTCTAATGTTAAATAAATGGTGGTCAGACAAACACATGTTAACTTTTAAGTTCTAAATGGCCTGCAAACATTGCTGCAGTTCCTCTAAGTGTTAAATGGATGTGGAATGAAACTTTAAACATTTGAATCTATGTTGTCATTATCCACACTATATTTGACTGATTTTAATGGTCAAGTTTGTGGGTGTCTTCACTGAAAACCCTCAGGAGACTTCACTCCTCCACTAGGGATCACCTAGGGGTTTAAAAGGGTTGGTACATATGCTAAATGTATCCGTGATCCCTACGAAAGTGGCATTTAATTACAGCTTTGCTAAGGGACTAGCAAAGATTAGGTTTGGGGGTGTGTTAAGACCTGAAAAGTACCACTTTTCACCCCTTAACTTAATTTCTGTTGGAGCCTTAGTCATTTAATAAAAGTGTTTTAAGCATGTTCTGTAGGTAATAAGCAGCAACTGCCAATAACCCCCTAACCATGCCAAGAAGCTCACTGTTGTCCCAGAATTATCTCACTAGAACGAAGGATGAACCCAGACAGAGAGTTGGCTGAAGCATAGGCACATCCATGCAGAAATAAATCAAGAAGAATGCATCGCGCAACTGTCGCAGGGTTCAATTGAGCCAGAGATAATGCCTTCGCACAGTTGTCGCAGTCTTTTGGAGGAAGCACAGCAATTGGTCACACAGTTTGCACGCCATTCTCGCGCGGTTTGGTGCCAGAGAGAATTGAAAAGCAGACTTCACGAGGTCCTCACGAGGCTCAGCCGAAAGCATTCTCACAGTCTCGTGCAGCTTAAAAGAAGAACCGTTAACCCTCGCGCGACTCACTCAGAAGAGAAAGCTTCAGGTATTCCTGTGCGCAGCTGTCGTGCAGTGGCCGCGAGATATAGACCTTCAGTGAATCTCGCGTGACCCAGAAACTTTTGAACACTGCTTCTTTGCGAAGTCTGTCATGAGATTCACCAAGGGACGAATCGCGCGAGCAATCCCCGCGCCATTCAAAACTGAAAGAGCAATCTCGCGATAGCCATTTGTATTTCGCGATGACTAAAATGTCAATCCCGCAACTGCATGAATTTCAAGTCAATTCAACCCCGCGACACCAATTCTACCATGCGGAAAGATCTGAAATCATTTCTACCCAGTGAGGATCGAATTCTAAACTTCTCCCCACTTTTGCAAGGACAATCTGGGAATCTTTAGTAATTAGGGCACGCACTCCAATGCTTCAATCTCTGTGCACACACCTCAAGGCATCCAAGGAACAAGAATGAGCTACAATTACATTGAGAAATTAGGGTTTTCCTAACCCTAATTGGAGGGGAAGCCGACTGCTATATAAGCTTAAGCCTAGCTTAGGTTTAAGAGATCCTTTTTTGGACTTAACTACTGTGCTTCTTCCCCAAAAACCAACTATAGAATTACAGTAGGCTAAGATTAGGGTTTAGGAGTTTTCTTTTTCCTTTTTCTTTCTCTCGATAGTCCAACATTTGCTGGCTATGCCTTTTGTATGATTATTTGGTATAGATTTTAATGGAGTTTTTGTAATAGGGTCTGTTACATGTATGGGATATTATTTTTGTTATGAGTTGTGCTATACAGGGCTGCTGCCTTGAGATCCTCCATTGCCAAGTTATTTTGTAAGCAATGGAGGATTGCTTCTAAGGTACTATTTAGATCTAAGTGACCTGTGTGTCCAGGTTAGACACTTTGCAGGCCTTCCCCTACCACAGGACCCACTAAATCTGAATCCCCATGGGAACTTCTGCTTGTAGCCTTGGGAACATGGTGGCGGCAGTAATGTTCTTGTTCTGTCTTAGCCATTTGTGAGGAGGATAACCTCTGTGGATAGTCTGTGACCATTCAAGTGGACAGATTATAGCCCTAGGGTTAGGCCAAGTCATGGAACTAAGACAGATTCTTCTTCTCTGCACTTGTGCTTGTCGCCTTGTGAGAGATTGTGCAGTGACAGACTCCCCTATAGTGAATAGATCCACCATTAGATTGCAGATCTGAGTTGGCCGTAGAGATTGTAGGCTTATAACTGGATCACTGCAGTCTTTCTAAAGCAGTGAAGAGCCATGCTTAAAAGCTAGTACTCAAACTCTTGCTGGTCCTATGTGTCCAGGCTTGTGCACTTTGCAGGCCTAGCCCCACACACAGAACTTTAGAGGATGAGGTTCCCATGGATTCTTGAGCTTGTAGCCTGAATGAAGTAGTGCCTACAATGATAAACTTATTCTGACCCATCTCTGGATTGTGGTTCCCCTATTGGATAGTCTGTGACTATTTAAGTGGACAGGTTATAGCCTTAAGGGATTGGATCATGGCACAGGGGTGAGTTGGATTCTTTCTCCTCTTTGGTGATAATGTAACCATTGGATAGGATTTTTATAGCAACAGATTTGAGTCTGAGTTACAAAACCCATTAGATCTGTACCTAACAACATACTTCTCACCCTTTTATATTTATTTTCTCACTCTACCATCCTTCTTAACCCTTTCTGCAATCTAGACATTAGGATACCTTAGAATTTAGATTATAGTGACCCTAAATCCCCTTCCACTTAGGATTGCTAGATCTGTAGCCAGATCTGGAGAGCCTACTAAGGATAGCTCCCTTGGAGCTTTAGATCAACTTCCCTGTGGGACAAACTCTTACTTATCAAAACTTGCTACAACAGGTCCTGTATCTTGCAGGACCGTGCATATTTTAGGCTTGCTGCTCTGTCATTTTTAATCCACCTTTCATTCATTTTTATTCACCCCATTCTTATCACTGTCTCTAATAAAGTCAGTAGCAAGCACTTAAAATAGACCAACAGCGTGGTTGGAAATGAACCTAACGAAGGTGTTGATTCAATCTGGATTACGCAACAATCTCCCAGGTTGTCCTTGGAGTGCGCGACAGAGTGAGATTAATTCATGTGAATTGTGTGAGCAGCTCCTAGGTCTCTATTTGGATTGCACGAAAAGCTTTGAGCTTCATTTTGAATCCCGCGATAGACTTAGAATCTCGCGACAGCAAATGAAGTATTTCTGTTGAATTGTGCGAGAGTCTTCCAGTTTACCTTCTGAATCTCGCGAGTCTTGGAATCTCGCGATAACTAATGAATAGCTCGATGTGGATCGCGTGAGAGGTTGTCAGGTACACATGAATCTCGTGATAGCTATTGATTGTTTCCATTCGAACTGCGCGAAGTGCTCTTAGACTCCCTTTTTTAACCTCGCGACAGCCTGAGAATCTCGCGATAGCTAATGAAGTATGCTGTCTGTAGTGCGCGAGAGTCTCTCAGGCTTCAATTGGACCCAGGCGACAGCAAGGTATAAAGCAGAGAGCATGTGCTCTCTGTGCTGCCCTTTTTGCATGCTAGCTGTGGTTGGATCCTAGGCATGACCCTCACTAAGGCTGCCTCTAGACACTCAATCATACAACCAAGGACAATAAAAAATCGACCTTTGTTGAGAACTGGAAAATACCATTTTCCACCCCTTAACCTGGGTCTTGATAGACCTTTGAGAGAACTAAATAAGTGGTCTAAGTGTGTTTTTTACAGCTAACAATAAAGGCAGACTTAACCTTGAAAGTAGCCTAAATGTGCCAAAAAGATAAAGATCCATGTTGATCCGGAGGAAGAAGGAGAAGAGAAAACCTCACTAGCTGTCAAAATGCCTGAACTGAAGAGGCAAAGACCTGGTCCCAACCTAGAAAAGAAGTGTGGAGCAATTCGAACAAAAGAAAGCAGTACAGAGAACTTTTCAAAAAGAATCTGAACTTTTCGAAAAGAATCTATATTTTTCGAAAAGAACCAAAAGCTCCAGGCTTAGCTTTCAAAAAGCACCTGAACTCTTTGAAAGGATTTATGACCTTTTCAAAAAGAAGAGAACTCCTAGCGAACAGCATCAGAACGGTGCGAAAAGAGCTTCAAAAGTCACAGAACTGTGCGAAAAGAGCTTCAGAAGTCACAGAACTCTGTGAAAAGTTCCCCAGACTATGCGAAATGATATTTTGAAGATTCCTAGCATCTGCAAGGGTAATTCAGTAATCTTTTACACGTGCTCCAATGCAGTTAAAAACCAGGGACATTCTAGAAGATTCTGAGCATGAACCAAAGGCATATTCCACCCCATGTGAACACCCAGAGAAGAAATCACTTGGCGGGAACTTCTAGAAGCTCTAACAGATTTTCGAATTACATAACTAATCTGTCATACATCATCTGATTGGCTAAACCAAATTAAGCAATTCTGATTGGCCAAAACAGATCTGGATCCTCATGCTCGACTACCATTGGTTGATACAGATCTAAGCAATTCTGATTGGTCGATACACATCTGAGCTAGACCTGGGGGAAACTATAAATAGATGAACCATTTGCCCAATTTGGGGATCCAGATTTTGAGTTTCATTTCTGTTGCTCCATTTCCAATTCAGATAGCTTGTCTGAAACTCTTGTAATAGCCTAACTTTTACTTGTAATTGAGAGCTTTGAGATACTTTTGTAATTCAAAAGAGAATTGTATTCAAGACTACAAATCCAAGAGCTGTTTAAGCTGTGCTCTGTAATTGTAATGGTGAATTTAAAAAGGTTGTTGTGAACCGTACGTTCTCAATTGGATTCGTGTTGAGGGTTCCCTATGATCTCCTTATTGCACTAGACTCCTTTAGATTTATTGTTTTTCAAGCAATTTCCCTTGATTCATTATCCCTGTGGGAATTAGTGTTGTAACCTAATCTTTCACAGCATATGTAGTGGTGTTTCTTGTTCTGAATTGAGGGTTCAGATTAAAGACTATTGGATGATCTGTGGCCATTGAAGTGGACATACCATAGCCATAAGTTTAACTCTAATCCTTGAGTTAGATTACTTTCTCTTGCATCTGTGCTTGTAGCTAGATGAAGATTGGATCATTTCTCATTTGATCTACATTTATTCTCATTTTGTTTCAAGAACCAAATCAAAGTTAGATATTATTTCTCCATTCTTATTAATTTACATCAAAATCTCCCCAACTCAGATCTGGATCATTTAGTTTAATTGTTACTTTTATCATTTAGTTAATGTGACAAATTCAACCTCTCATCTTATGTGCTTTGTAGATAGGATAAGAGGCCAGATCTGGTAGCTCAGATCTGAAAGTTTATCTTAAATTTTAAATCAATTCCCTGTGGACGATCTTTTACTCACTTACATTCAAAACTTGCTACAATTGGCCCTGATCTTGCAGGCTAATTTACTTCTCTCTGTGCTGATATTTCTTTATTCTTTTTAGTTTTCCAAATTCAGTATAATTCATTATTTGCAAATCTATTTTCAAAACACAAATAAATCATGCACACTTAGAATTAAGCAACAACCTCCCATATTATGCATTCAACAGAAGCTATCAATTGAAGAGCAGTAAGAATGAAACCAAGCATCAATAGTTTAAAATAGATAGGTCCAGATTAAGATATGACTACTAACAAATCCTAGAGAATATAAACAAAAGAAAGCAAGATAAATCAACCAAAAACAAAGTACATATGATACAGTAATGACACACCTGTGGATCAGTTTGAAGAAGGATCCCCTTGAAAGTGAATGGTGTCCATGGGTTCAACCGGTTTTTCAAAACAAGGCTTAAGCCTTTGACCATTCACCTTCAAGGTTCTCCCAGACTTGGGATCCTTGATTTTCACAGCACCAGATGGGGAAACATTCATGACAATGTAGGGACCTTCCCATCTGGATTTCAATTTGCCAGGCAAGAATTTAAGTTTGGAGTTAAACAACCAAACCTTATCACTAGCTATGAAACTCTTTCTCAACAGCCCCTTATCAAAGAAAGCTTTGGACCTTTCCTTGTAGATCCTGGCATTAGCATATGCATCCATTCTTAGTTCTTCCAATTTCGACAGCTACAGCAACCTGTGATGACCAGCAGAAGTTAGATCTAGATTTAAATGTTTGATGGCCCAATAGGCCCTGTGTTCTAGTTCCACTAGGAGATGACAGGCCTTGCCATAAACCAGTCTGAAAGGGGACATACCAATGGGAGTCTTATAGGTAGTCCTATAAGCCCACAGTGCATCATTAAGCTTGTCAGCCCAATCCTTCCTATCAGTCCTCACAATCTTCTCAAGGATATGCTTGATCTCCCTATTTGAAATTTTAACTTGTCCACTGGTTTGTGGGTGGTAGGGACTAGCAATCCTATGGGTGACAGAATATTTCTTGAGCAAGCTCTCAAAATTTTTGTTGCAGAAATGACTCCCCCCATCACTGATAATGGCTCTAGGGGTGCCAAATCTAGAGAAGATATTCTACTTTATAAACTTGAGGACTACCTGATTATCATTAGTTCTTATGGCAATGGCTTCTACCCATTTGGAAATGTAGTCCACTGCCACTAAGATGAAATGAAAACCATTTGAAGGAGGAAAGGGGCCCATAAAGTCAATACCCCATACATCAAATAGTTCTACAATAAGGATGGGCTGTAAAGGCATTGAATTTCATTTGGACAACCCTCCTAATTTCTGACATCTTTCACAGGTTTTACAGTGTGTATTGGCATCTCTGAAAAGAGAAGGCCAATAGAACCTGCACTGCAACACTTTGTCAGCTATTTTTCTCACACTAAAGTGACCCCCATAGGCATTTTCATGGCACATGGCAAAAATATTGGGGACATCACTTTCGAGAATACATTTCCGAATGATTTGGTTTGCACAATACTTGTACAAGCAAGGTTCCTCCCAGAAAAAGAATTTGACCAGTGAGAAAAATAGGTCTTTGTCCATTTTTGTCTAATGGGCAGGAATCTTGCCTATAACTAGATAATTGACAATATGTGCATACCAAGGAACTAACGATTAGATGGCAAACAGTTGCTCATCCGGGAAGACATCATTTGTAGCAAGGTCATCAACACCTTTTTCCAATATAATTCTGGACAAGTGGTCAGCCGCCATATTTTCTACACCCTTCATGCCCTTGATTTCGATGTCAAACTCCTATAACAGGAGTATCCAACTAATCAGTCTGGGCTTTGCATCCTTCTTGGACAGTAGGTACTTTAATGCTGAGTGGTCAGTGAAAATGACAGTTTTAGACCCAAGTAGGTAAAGTCTAAACTTGTCCATAGTAAAAACCACTGCCAGAAGCTCTTTCTCAGTTGTTGTGTAGTTCAGTTGAGCTTTAGCAAGTGATTTGCTGAGATATGCAATGACTACAGGCATCTTATCTTTTCTCTGGCCTAGGACAGCACCTATTGCCAAGTCAGATGCATCACACATCAACTCAAAAGGCAAGGTATAGTCAGGTGTTTGGAGTACAGGGGCATAGGTGGGGCAGATTTTAAGAGTTTCAAAACCCTTCAGACATTCAGTAGAGAAGTCAAAGGGCACATCCTGCAGAGCAGGTGGCACAATGGTTTAGCAATTTTGCTGAAGTCTTTGATAAACCTCCTGTAGAATCCAGCATGTCCAAGGAAGGATCTGATTTGCTTGACTGTTCTTGGAGGGGGCAAATTTTTATTGAGGTCAACTTTGGCCTTGTCTACCTCAATTCCATCTTTAGAGACTACATGGCCCAACATAATTCCCTATGTTACCATGAAGTGGCTCTTCTCCCAACTTAAGACCAAATTGGTCTCCTCACATCTTTGTAAGACCTTGTGGAGGTGTTACAGATATTGGTCAAAGCTTCCCCATAAACCAAAAAATCATCCATGAAAATTTTCAAGAATTTGTCAATCATATCAGAAAAAATGGCATACATACACCTGTAAAAGGTGGCTGGGGCATTACACAGTCCAAAAGGCATCCTTCTGTAAGCAAAGGTGCCAAAAGGATAAGTAAAAGTAGTTTTTTCTTGATCAAGGGGGTGCACAGGGATCTGATTGTACCTTGAGTACCCATCAAGAAAACAGTAAAAAGCTTTCCCAGCCAACTTGTTCAAAATTTGATCAATAAAGGGGAGAGGGAAGTGGTCTTTTCTGGTCTTGGAGTTGAGTTTTCGATAATCGATGCAAACTCTCCAGCCAGTGGTCTCCCTAGCTAGTCTCAACTCTCTGGACTCGGTTGTGATTACTGTTATGCCAGATTTCTTGGGTACTACCTGGATTGGTGCCACCCATTCAGAATCAGAGATGGGGTAAATTATCCCAGCATCCAGCAATTTAATGATTTCTTTCAGGACCACTTCCTGCATGCGAGGATTTAGTTTCCTCTGCATTTCCCTGGAGGGTGCTGAGCCCTCCTCTAGATGAATCCTATGCATATAGATCGATGCATCAATCGCTCCTAGATCAGCAATGGTCCAGCCAATTGCTTTCTTGTGCTTCCTCAAAACTGTCAGCAATTCCTCCTCTTGCTCACTGTTAAGAGAAGAGGAGATAATCACAGGAAGTTTCTCGTCTTTCTCAAGGAAAGCATATTTCAATGTCTCTGAAAGCTTCTTGAGCTCCAGATTAGGGGCTTGTTGGATGGATGGCAGGATTGGTGTACTATTGGTTGGAGGAAGGGGTAGCAATGTAGGTTTCCAATTGGAATGCTGCACTAAGCCCACAGAAGACCTCACTAGGAAAATGTCTTCTGGCATTAAAGCTAGGCTTCCTTTCTCCAGCATGTTCCAAACTTCAGTTAAATCAGTGACAATGTTGCCCCACTCCAGCAGAGAGGGCAGCTCTTCTTCAACAATTTCTTCTAGTACATCTACTGCAAAGCATTCCTCATTTTCTAGCTGAGGGTACTTTGTACTATTGTACACATTAAGCTTAACTTTCATATGTCCAAAAGTGACCTCCATAATTCCAGACCTGCATTGAATGCATGCATTGGCAGTGGCCAAGAATGGTCTGCCCATAATAACAGGTATCGAGGATGTACTCTTAATGTAGCCCATGTCTAAAACAAGGAAGTCTGCAGGGTAGAAGAACTTGTCTACCCCCACTAGGACATCCTCAACCACTCCCATGGGTTTCCTCTCAGACCTATCAGCCATCAATAGAATAATGGGGGTGGGCTTCAGCTCCCCCAAACCTAGTCAGATACACCTGTGTATGGCGTGAGTTAACTGACTCCAAGGTCCAAAAGGGCCCTTCCAATTGTGTGGTCTCCAATAATACAGGGAATAGTGGGTATCCCTGGGTCTTGCAACTTTTCAGGTATTGTCATGGTTAATACATAATTAATTGTATTAGTCGCAAAGACCATTTTGGACAAGTGGCCTCTGGCCTTCCTTTATTGAGTACAAAGGTCTTTTAGAAACTTTACATAGGCTGGGACCTGTCGGATTGGATCAAGCAGGGGTAAATTTATTTTGACCTGCTTAAAGGTCTCCATCATTTCCTCGATCTGTGCCTGACCCTTATCAAAAGGGGTAGGGCCACTCAAAGCTTGAGGAAATGGCAGCTGAGGTATTACTGGTTCCTCAGTCGCAAGCTTATGACTGAACTTTTGTTTTTTTCTTTTATCTATTTTTATCTCCTGTTGAGGCTCAACACAACCTCTTTATTTTTCCCTTGTTGAAGGGTACGAAGCAGTTCTTGACTCTGTGCTCTAACAAAGTCCTTATCACTTTCACTTGACATTTCCTTGGTAATGACCTCTCCTTGTTCCTTTCCCACCTGGTTGTCTACCAGCTTGCCAGACCTTAGGGCTGTGATGGCATTGGCCCCCTCAAAATTTGAGGAGCCTTCTCCAATCGAATACTGACCTTTAGGGTTGGCTACTGGCTGGCTTGGTAACCTGCCCTCTTCTCTTTTAGCCAAGGCATTGGCTATTTGGCCAAGCTGCTATTCTATTTTCTTAATGCTTTGACTGTGAGAAGTCACAATCTGATTTAAGGGTCCAAGGATTTGCAATTGGGCCAAAACATGGTCCTTGAAAGAAGAACTTCGGGGCTGAGGTGGGGGAACTACCAATTGATTTTATTGCTGGGGCTGCTGTTGCTGCTGGAAATTTGACCTTGGGGCATACCCCTGGTTAAACTGCTGCTGTGGCCTTTGAGGTAAGGCCAACATCTATTGTGGCTGCATATAATTGTCTTGCCTCTACCTCAAATTTGGGTGGTCTCTCCATTGGTAACCAGTATTTTGGTGCGGGTATCCATATGGTTGTTTACTGTAGCCACCAGATTATTACTGTCCAAAAGATTGGGCAGCAGCAGCCTGTTCCATTACAAACTCAGGGTATTGCCCCACAGATGGGCACTCTTCCACTGTGTGCTATGGAGATTGGCATATCAGACATGCCTCCATCACTTGTGCAGCTATTCTGGGCTGCACCACAGTCATAAGTTTATCAAATCTTTCAGTAAGATTGGCCATCTGCATTTTTAGGTCATCATTTCCCCTAACTTCATACATCTTTCCTTTAGAAGTCTCAGCAAGACCCAACTTAGGAGAAGGCTCTTGAACAGTTCTAGATGAGGACATCTTCTAGAAAGGATTTTCACTTATGACTTCGAACAAGTTCCATGCCTCATCAGCTGTTTTATGCATGTACGTTCCACCACAAGAGGCATCTATCATGTCTCTGCTCTTCTCATCTATCTCATTGTAGAAGCTCTGGACAAGCTGCCAGTCAGGGATCTTGTGGTGGGGACATTGTTTGAGTATCTCTCTAAATCTATCCTAGGCTTCGTTAAAATCTTTAGTTGGGGATTGGGCAAAAGTAAGTATGCCTTTCCTCAACTGGCTGGTTTTGGTCTCTGAGAAAAATTTAGTCAAAAATCTCGTCTGGAGGTCTTTCCAGGAAGTGATGCTGTTGTTTGGGAGCGTAGATAACCAGGTCATGGCCCTGTCCTTTAGGGAGAAAGGAAAGAGCCTTAACCTAGTGGCTTCTGGTCCCAAACCAGCAATGGAGAATGTCATGCACAGGGCCAAGAACTGGTCAATGTGCTTGTAAGGGTCTTCCTTGTTAAGCCCATGAAAAGAGGGAAGCATTTGGATGATGAAAGTTTTGATTTCGTAGTTTCCCTGAACATCTGGGAATTGAATGCTGAATGGAGAATTGTAATCATCTGGAGCATTCAATTCCTTCAATGTTCTAGGTTGTTCTTCACCCATAACTGCTGTCTCAATTTCAAAAGGGGGCTCGACTGTGGTGTGTCCATGCCTTCTCGATTTTCTACCCCTTTTAATCTCAGGGTTAGCAAGCTCTAATGTAGGACTGAGGGATGTCCTTCCTAACATGCACACACACCAACAGCAGGGAAGAGTATTCGCAGGCACATTGCACTTAACAAAAATTGCAAATATCCTAACCAACTGCTGTGGAATCTTCAAAGGAGAAATAGACTGAGTTTTGAGGGTTAGAGAAGTGCAAACAGAGGTAGCTAGACTCCCAGTGCAATTCTAGCTACCTCTGTTTGCTACCTCTATTTTAAGTGCTTGCTACTGACTTTATTGAAGACAGTGATAAGAATGGGGTAAATGAAAAATGAGTGAAATGTAGAGTGAGGATTACGGAGCAGCAAGCCTAAAATATGCACAGTCCTGCAAGATACAGGGCCTGTTGTAGCAAGTTTTGATAAGTAAGAGTTTGTCCCACAGGGAAGTTGATCTAAAGCTCCAAGGGAGCTACCTTTAGTAGGCTCTCCAGATCTGCCTATAGATCTGGCAATCCTAAGTGGAAGGGGATTTAAAGTCACTATAATCTAAATCCTAAGGCAACTTACTGTCTAGATTACAAAAAGGGTTAAGAAGAATGGTGGAGTGAGAAAATAAATATAAAAAGGGTGAGAAGTATGTTATTAGGTACAGATCTGATGGGTCTTATAACCCAGACTCAGATCTGTTGCCATAGAAATCCTGTCCAATGACTATATTATCACCAAAGAGGAGAAAGAATCCAACTCACCCCTGTGCCATGATCCAATCCCTTATGGCTATAACCTGTCCACTTAAATGGTCACAGACTATCCAATAAGGGAACCACAATACAGAGATGGGTCAGAACAAGCTTACCATTGTAGGCACTACTTCATCCAGGCTACAAGCTCAAGAATCCATAGGAACCTTATCCTCTAAAGTTCTGTGTGTGGGGCTAGGCCTACAAAGTGCACAAGCCTGGACACACAGGACCAACAAGAGTTTGAGTACTATCTTTCAAGCATGGCTGTTCACTGCTTTAGTAAGACTGCAGTGATCCAGTCACAAGCCTATAATCTCTACAGCCAAATCAGATCTGCAATCTGATTATGGATCTATACAAATATAGGGGAGTCTATCTCTGCACAATCTCTCACAAGGCTACAGGCACAAGTGCAGAGAAGAAGAATATGACTTAGGTCTGTGGATTGGCTTCACCTTAGGGCTATAACCTGTCCACTTGAATGGTCACAGACTATCCACAGAGGCTATCCTCCTCACAGAGGTCTAAGACAGAACAAGATCATTGCTGCCGCCACCATGTTCATAAGGCTACCAACTCAAGCTCCCATGGGGATTCAGATTTAGTGGATCCTGTAGTGGGGAAAGGCCTACAGTGTGCCTAACCTGGACACACAAGTCACTTGGATCTAAATAAAACCTTAAAAATAATCCTCAATTATTTATGATATAACTTAACAATGGAGGATCTCAAGGTAGCAACCTTGTACAAAATAACTCACAATAAAAACATCATCCCATACATGCAATAAATCCTATTACAAAACTCCATTACAATCTATACCATATAATCATACAAAAGGCATAGCCAGCAAGTGCTGGGCTATGGAGAGAAGGAAAAAGGAAAAAGAAAACTCCTAAACCCTAACTTTAGCCTACTGTAATTCTACAGTTGGTTTTAAGAAGAAGCACAGAAGTTAAGTCCCCCCAAAAGAGAGCCCTAAACCTAAGCTAGGCTTAGGCTTATATAGCAGTTGGCTTCCCTCCAATTAGGTTTAGGAAAACCCTAATTTATCAATGTGCTTGCGGCCCATTCCTATCCCTTGGATGCCTCGAGGTGTGTGCACAGAGATTGGAGCATTGGAGTGCATGCCCTAATTGCTAGAAGTCCCTATATTGTCCTTATAGAAGTGGGGAGAAGTTTAGAACCCGATCCTCGCTGGGTAGGAAAGATTTCAGATCCTTCTGACATGGTAGAATTAGCGTCGCGGGGTTGAATTGACTTGAAGTTCATGCAGTCGTGGGATTGACATTTTGATCATCGTAGAGTACTAATGGCTGTTGTGAGATTTCTCTTTCAGTTTTTAAATGGCGTGAGGATTGCTCGCGCGGTTCATCTCTTGGTGAATCTCGCGACAGATCTTCACGAAGAAGCAGTGTTCATGAGTTTTTGGGCCGCGTGAGCATTTTCTTAAAGGTCTGTATCTCACGGCCACTGTGCGACAGCTGCACGCAGGAATACCTGGAGCTCTTACTTCTGAGTGAATCGTGCGAAGCTTAATGACTCCTATTTTGAGTGGCCCGAGGACTGTGCGGCCAGTTGTTGTGCTTCCTCCAGGAGCCCACGACAACTGTGCGAACGCATTATCTCTGGTTCAATTGAACCCTGCGACATTTGCGCGAGGCATCCTTCTTGGTTTATTTCTACTTTGATGTGCCTATGCTTCAGCCAACTCTCTGTCTGGGATCATTCTTCATTCTGTTGAGGTAGTTCTGGGGTATCAATGAGCTTCTTGGCATGGTTAAGGGTTTATTTGCAACTGCTGCTTATTACCTATAGAATAGACTTAAAATACATTTATTAAATGATTAAGGGCCTAACAGAGATTAAGTTAAGGGGTGAAAAGTGGTACTTTTCAGGTCTTAACACACGCGCTTTACTGAGAGCGCGTAATTACCTCAAACGCCCACACATCAACGTGAGAATGCCAGTGGCCGTGTTAATCCTGTGCATAGGTTCAGACAATTAAATGAATTAAACGCCTATGAACTAGCGCGTAATAACTCTTCACCTTTCCGAAGTGCGCGCTCAAATTTTGGCACGTAATTAGATCAAACGACCGAAGATAAACACGTAATTTGCCCAGAAATAAAATTTTCACACCCAAGACACAAGCCAAAACCCAAAATTAGGATATTCCTGACATTTACTATTAAACCGAATTGCACCCTTGGAAAACCACCAAAAACACTTCTAACTTAAAGAAACATGCGCCTTGAAAGGAAAAGAGAGCCCCCCAACTAAGATGGTATGACAGAAATGCACTCTCCTTCACATTCATCAATTACACCAAAAAGAAAAGGTAGCCCCCACCTTCCATACATTCCAACAAAAATATACATATAACAAAAATGCCCCCCAATGCTTCTATATCCCTTAAGTTAAAGCTAAAAAAAAAAACCCAAAAAAAGGAGAAACTACCCCTGGTGCTCCTTGAATTTAAATTAAACTAAACCCAAATAAATAAACATCACATGAGTCAAACACGATACCGAGAAAATCGAACCAAAACAAGACAAAAGATATAGAGAACACAACCACTTTATAGATCAATAATATAATTACAAAATACACCGAGGGTATACCCTCTGAATATACAACTCAAAATAAGAAACTTAAAATCCGCACATTCAGGCAACGCTCGAATCCGGATCTATTTGGGAAACTAGAAATCTCAGAGAAGCCCGGCGAAGGAAAGCACCCTGAGCAAATTCTAACCGTGATAACCTCTTCCTCTTTCCCCGAATTAATAGGAAAGGAAGAGTGGCTCACAGGAAGCCACCCAGGACCTGTAGATCCATTGTTGGAAGCTCCCCTTGGACACATTAAAAAATGAGGACCAACAAACGCTGAATCCGCAGAGCCTACCGAGGAAACATAGGCATCGGTCACGAGAACTTTGACCTTGCCTTATCCTTGGGTTCCCTCTCTACCACCTTTTTCTCTTCCATCTCTTCCCCCAATGGGGTGGCCCTTCGAATTGGATTGATAGCACCAACCCTAGCGTCACTCCAAATTCCCAATCCCGTCCATTCTCATTATCAACTTAATAAGCACAGTCCATCGGGTTCAATACCCGGGATACGAAATAGAAAGAAATAAAAGAAATTAATAAATAAATAAAAGAAATACCCCAAAATTACAAACACAAGATGCCCCAAAAAAAAAGAGGGAGAAAACTTTCAAACTTGAAACTTGAAATAAGAGAACAAAATATTCCAACTCAAAACCTCAGACTTAGACATTTATAAGCTATGTCCTTTGAATCACCAACTGAAAAATGACACACATCTGAATCCCCTACCAAGCTAATTGGATCCAAAACCATACACATACCCTTTAAAAGATCACGATCCATGACAATCAGGATGAACCCAATAATTACACAACACTTGCCCCTCTAAAAAAATAAACTCCTCAAGTCTAGATAGGCCAATATGATTCAAACACTTAACACCCATCTAGAAACTTTAAATTAAACCCTGAATTCATACGCTTCTAACTAGTGTCATCTCAAATCAAATAAAAGACTAAAATAAAATACTTTAAACTTTAAACAAAAGAATAATTTTCTAGAATAGGACCCTGACTTGTTTGGGACCAAAAAAGAAATTCCCCCTATAAACCCATCAGAACCAAGTAAACCCTCTAAACAAAACTCAATAAAATAAATTAATCTTGAGATAAACCCTCAATAAATCCGGAGTGAAACCCTAAACTAAATTAAATCCTAAAATAAATCAAATAAATCAAATAAATCCAACTAATCCATCGATAAATTAAATCAATAAATGAGCATAATAAAATAAAAAAAATGCTACAAACAAGCCTGATAAAAATCAAGTGAACCTACTAAGTAGGACCTAATAGGACGAATGAATAAACCTTGGGTCATTCTCATAACGAACTTTAAAACTATAAACTAAGTCAAATCTTAAAGCTACGACAAAGCAGATAAGTCCAATTAATCCATCAACAAAAATTCAAGCCAACCAACTGCACAATATAAGGAATAAAAAATAATAAAAAAATACCCCTTTATTTATAATTTAAAGTTTTACAGATACCACCGGAGGCATATCTCCCGAATTACAACCCAAAACGAAAACCTAAGATCTAACATACAACTCAAAACGAAAACCAAAATTACAATGACCGAAAACGAGGAGCAGAACGTCCAATCAGAGGCTTCAGAAATGTTGCCACCAAACTTGGAGAACTTAAATGAGCCACCGACAGAAGAGACGGAAAATGGGTTAGGGAGTGCATCCCTCCATTTACAGCACCTCCTCTCCTCGCCATCTTCACCTCCTCTGCCGCTGCCCCGCAACGCTGCCTTCACTGCTCCCTAGAAAGGAACGGTGTAAAGACCGGTGCCCTCATTCCCAATACCGCCCATTCCCAGAATGACACTATTCTCGAGCATCACACTAGGACGAAGATCACGTGAAATGACAAATATAGGAAGAAACCCCATCCCAATCTGACGGTTAGATCACTCAATATCGTAGAAACATGAATCTCAGAACACTAGAACACTCAGAAAAGTCAAGACTAAACCCGAGAATGAAAAGCAAATGAAGTTCCCCTGCTTATATAGAACACGGCCCTGATCACGTGCATGAAAAAAAGAGCTTAATTTAATCACGCGCTACACACATAGCTCCCTCACAGATAGAGTGACTTCCTGATCCCGCGCTTTCTACAGACCATGCAATCCAATCGAATGACAAATAGTTGATGCTTAATGTGAAAGGTCACCCGCATAGTGCCCTGGTGACTCTCCAATCCCGCGCCCCTGCTATGTCGCTAATTGGTTTAAACGTCACAGTAGCCGCGCAAGACCGAAAAGTCGCCCGTCTGATGACACGGTAACACTCCGATCGCGCGCAAGAATCATTGCGCCCAATCCAATCACAGGCTAACCTACACACGTGTAAATACTTACTTTAGACCCTGAATTGACCGGATATCGGTAACAATTCTTGATTTTGCTGGTACCCTTTTCGAATGAGAGTCCCCATTGCCCCATTGCATAGCCTCATGAACTAGTCAGAGTGAAAAGGGACCATCACTCGCTGTTGTCCTATCATGTAACCAAAAAAGAATGTTGACCACGCCTCTGGCCCTATTACAGACAAAACATATATGCCCCATGTGACACCGTCACCCCCTCACCGCATCTTCCATTTCATCTTAATAGAAACCATCTCACCCCGTCACGCAACCACTCAAGCACGTCCCACCACAATGAAAACACACACACATGATACCATCCTGACGTTCAGTTCCATCCAAAATTGTTGCCATGCCCTCATGGCCCATCGCGAAAAGCCAAAAACAAATTTCTCGAAAATGCAAATACACCAAAAAAAAAAAACTAAGTCAATCATAACGCAACTACAATACAATCTCACCAGAACCCAAGATCTGCCAAAGAAAGAAACTAGACACACTTGTTACATGAACACCCTACCCAACGAAACGCTTAGCTCACTTCCCATCGCGGACACCACTACTTAAAAAAAATTTCAAACAATACTGGTCGCACTAAAAGAAAGGGAGAAAGCACAAGCATGTCCCATCACCGAAGTGAAGAGCCTCCTCTCGAAGTGCCCGTCACAAACCTACCAGACGCCACTATAATAAAAAGGCAGGAAGACGTGGAACTACTCCCATGTCCCAATGCATTTCACTATTGCCAAGCTACAATGCGAACATCCCAATAATACCTCTCAAGTCCCATTGCGGTACCACTACAATCACAAAGGTCCCATCGCGGTACCACTACAATCATAAAGGCCCCATCGCGACATCACGCCGACAACTGCCAACCACCGCTTAAGCAACAAGCGCGAAAAAAGAAACAAATGGTATTCTACTATGACATTGCACCCGGAACATTGCATTACAATGATAGCCACCAAGTCCTGTCACGACGCTATAATACTACCAAAGTACCACCGCTACAATATTCCCAAGGTCCCACCGCACAATTCAGATAAGTGTCACCCCTAGGTAAGTACTACCCCTTCTTCGATCACTCGATATTTCCTCTAAATTATAATTATCTATGATTAAGTCAAAATGTTTTCAAAACCCATCTCTCTCAACTCGGGAATTACTGTAGTCCTCCCATAAGCAACAATCATCAGTATTCGTCGAGAAGGTTAGATGGAGTATCCGGCATGCCAAGTGTCCTCTTGACAACCACATGAACGGTTGGGTTCACAAATCCCGTACCGGTGGATCTGCTCAATGATATCTCGGAAGCCACATTTTCTATTGTTTTACCATCGAATTGATCTTAAGTTAAAATTCCCAAATTTCAAAACCCCTTACTCATTTTAAAATATTTTATTTTAAAAATCTTTCTTCTCTTACTTGCAAAAAAAAAAAAGAGCAAAAAAAAAGAAAAAGAATAAAATGAACAAAATACGTAGACTCGAACCACCCTTCTTTAAATACCACAACCAACTACACTTAGCCTTGACCCTTAAATCCCAAAGCCTTCTGAACTCATAATCAAGTGCATATGCCACTGCACAGGATCACTTGTTCAGATGCAAAAAAAAAGACTCCAGATGAATCGAGTGCATATGCCATTGCGCAGAATTAACTGAGCAAACTTCACACAAAATTTACCTCAATTACCAACCCAAATCAACCACTCCCCTGGGAAGCCAAACAATGAGTATACTCAATCTAAGAACTTATAAATGCCAATTGTAAATGGAATGCCTGACGCGCATTGGTGTGAGCAATGATGTGCCCGGTCTGACATGACTTGCAAAAGCTTTCGACACTATATACTATTTCATCTCTTTATTATCGGTCCCTGGACCTTGTTTTGGATATTTGATTAACGTCCCGGTACCTTGATTGTATAAAATCCCTCTGTTAGCTTGCGCCATGCGATGGGATGCGCCATGCACCCAGACCAAGAATATGCCCTTCGATAGCTACCATTTACCCTTCAAATGCTCCATTTTAGCTTGTGCTGGTAGATAAGAAAGCCAAGCTTGCCATGTCAGCATCACCAATTCACATTTGTGAATTCCTAAGAAACAAGAAGGCATCTCGAATGAGGGATGTCTACTTCTTTGACGAGTTCTTACTTCGCAAGAGCGCGCCGAAGAGGGGCATCTGTAGACACCCCATTTCGCCCTCTCGGAGTACACAAATTCGTTTGGTCAGCCCTTGACCTTTTAAACCCTCGACATGGGACCATGCAACAGTACATGGCTAAACATAAGCTGAAACAATAGCTTTATGGCTCAGATCCCAATGTAGGGAGGCTATATACTAAGCAATAATGTATAGTCGGAATGTAGACTGAAATAATAGTCCTGCATTCCATTCTTGAGACCATACTCGGACAACCCTGAATTAAGCGCCTGAAAATCTGCGTGTAATTCGATCACGTGCACAACCACAAGTGCGCGATCAGTCCCCTTTCAGACCAAACTTCTTTTCATAGACCGTTTCGAGACTCGATTACGTGCCTGGAACTAGACACGTGATCGGATTGAGTGCTAAATTACCAGCATGCAATTGGCCTACGCCCGACCTAGTCTCCTACCCTTGACCCCTACGTTTCCTCGATTAAGCGCTTCAGATAACACGCTTAATAGGATTACGCACGTCCCATCACGCGCGTAATTAGTCCTGATATCGTTAGGACTAGGAAACCCGTTGAGTAATTCAGCCCGTCACTCACTGAGTCAGTGACTGACTCAAAGCGATTAAGCTTTAGAAAACTGGCGTGTAATTCAGTTAAACGTCCAGAAACGGGCGTGTAATTGAATAAAAACCTATGAAAGCTTTTTTCTCAAAGAGAAAAAAAAGAGGCTGTGAAATTTAGAGAGGAGAGACTGTAAAATAAAAAACCAGAGAGCTCCGAGAACAAATCCCTAGAGCAAATTAGCTATGATTTTAATATTCGAACTCCGAGATTTCTCACCGCAGCCCCGATTCTAACTTTTAGACCGTAGCATCCTCTTCGAACACAACACGAAGAGGTTGAAAATTTTGAGAAACGGGAGCGTAAATTAGAGAGCTCTGAGGATGGATCCCTAGAGCAAATTAGCTATGACTTTAATATTCGAACTCCAAGATTTCTCTCCGCAGCCCTGAACCTAGCCATCCGATTTGCCCACGGGAGCTTACGGAGGGTACTAGGGAACGAGGCCAATCCTCCTTAGCATAGCGGGCCCAACCCCCTTTTTTTAGATTGCTTAGGATTACTTAGTTAATTTTAATTAGTTTTTATTGCAGTATAATCGATTAATTACATCTAGTAGGCCTCTATATCATTATTTGCTTGGATTCAATTTAGTATTCCGGTTTAGCTAGTCTATTATCTTAAATCAAAATTTAGGAAACTTAATTTACTTATTATTCGTTTGATTCTCACCATAACCAACCCACAGATTATGATTCAAAAATAATAAAAGTAATATTATTGCATCAATTATTCACTTATATTTTAGTAAGTTAGTTCATTGCTTTAATCAGAGTCGTAGTAAAAATTAGTTTTTTTGTGTCTTCTTTAATTAGAATTCTAGTAGGACTACTTAAATTGCTTTAGTTATAATTGCGATATGATTAGTATACCTACTTCATATAGAATTGCAATGCAATTGGACTCTTTCATTTAATTGCAATATTATTGGAATTGATGCACATGCACTCCTAGTACTAGTAGGAGACTGGAATTGATTGGACTCTTAGTAGAGCCAGGACTTTGATATTAATTGGACTCCTAATAATACCGAGAAACTGAAAATGATTGAACTCCTGATAAGACCAGGACACTAAAATAACTTGTCATAATAAGCTCACCTAATCATAATTCAGAACGAAAAAAAGGGAATCTAAATCGACCATAATAGTAATAAGGAAAACTAAAAAGAAAGTTGAAACTATCTAATTAAAAGAGGACACTACTGCTGACGTTCGCAGGCGGATGATTCAGTATAGAAGTAACCCACAGTCTCTTAAACACGTGATCATTGACGTGTTGCAGCGTCGATAAATATCTGCAGTTGGCGATCACAAATCAACTAGGAATCATCCTAGGAAATTCCTCCTATTACTATTTATCCTCACCTTATCACATACACCGCATCGCTAGAGTCTAACAGGACAGAATTGGAAGCTACTTATTCAACGGGAACCGAGAGGAACCCAGAAAAAGCACGCACCCACAAGTAGGGAACTGAACACAAAAAGGGGATAGATATGCCCCTGGTGCATGTAGTCCCTAAGGGTTCTAGGTTGCTCTCCCATCTCCAATGTTTTTAAGTGATCAGCAGGTGCAGGTGATGTGTGCCTAGGTCGAAGGACTCTTTCTATTTCAGGATTTGAAGGTTTAAGCTCAGGATGAAGAGACCTTCTACCCAGCATATAATACACAGTAAGTAAAAAGCTAACTTACAGCACACTGAAAAAATACTAAATACTATTGCTGAAATTTAAAGAATGCAGAAATGAAACTACAAGGGAGAGAGACAGATGCAAACTAAGGCAAAGTTTGCTCTAGTTGCAGCTGTTGTCTCCCCTAATTGCTACTGCTCAAGATTAGCAAAAATCAACAACTATAGCAGGAATTTATTCAAACACAAAACAGACAATAATAGGTCTAAAATTGAAAATAAAGAAAAAAAGCAAAAATCAAACAAAAACTATAGCTGTAATTTATTCAAACACTACAACTGCAACCAATCTAAATAAAAACTCAGATTTACTACATAGATTAAAACTCCCTGGCAGTAGTGCCAAAAACTTGTTGATTTTTTATTGCTTGTGTGTGTTCTTTTATTATAAAAATGGTCAAAATATGACAGAAATAAAGGAGGGTAAAAGTAAAACAAAGGGGAATAAAAATGGAATAGAACACAAGCACTACCTGTAAGATATAAGGCCGTTGTAGCACGTTTTAATAAGTAAGAGCTTGTCCCACAGAGAGTGATAATCTAAAAACTATAATAAATCTCTAGATCTGTTACAGATCTTGCAACTCTAAACCTAAACTAGAAAGTAAGGTAAAGAGAGGGTGCTTTTGAGTTGTCACAAACTAAACTAAAAATAGAAATAAAAACTAGATCTAAAGAAAGGGGGTGGAAGAGAGTGAAGATGGGTTGGTAACATAAAATAGAAAATATGGGGAAATATATAGCTATGGGCTAATCTTCATTGTAAAATAGATCAAGAGTTGGATCTGTAGCAGTCCTTCACTTGGCTACAAGCACAAGTGCAAGGTAGAAGAATCCAGCTTAGCCCTGTGATCTGGACTAATCTTAGGGCTATATCTTGCCCACTCAAATGGTCACAGGATATTCACGGGATGTGATCCAATCATAGGTGCTAAAGTTGAAACAGGAAAACCATTGCAGACATTATGTTTGTAAGGCTACAAGCTCATGCATCCATAGGAGCAAATAGTCCATGAAGATCTAGTGAAAACTACAAGATATCATAGATTGAATGGGGCATTGAAATCAGCTAGTCATTGTTCGTTATTTATTAGGTGCTATTATTTTATTAGGGAAAATAGTGGTGAAAAGTAATCAAGATAACGAGAGATGGAAGGAGATGAGAACAACAACCTAAAATAAACACATTCTTGCAAGATACAGGGCCTGTTGTAGCAAGTTTTGATAAGTAAGAGTTTGTCCCACAGGGAAAATTGATCTAGAACCAAGAAAGGACTTGCTGTCTTGCTTACTTTACAATTATTAAATGGTTAAAACAGCCAATTAAAAGGCAAAATCATAGAGATGAGGAATCAAGGTAAGCAAGTAGTCATGCAAGAACTAGGGCTATTATAGCAAACTTTAATAGGTAAGTCAGGGTTTGTCCACAGGAAAATGTGATTTTAACTATGGAAAATCTTCAGATCTATGGTAGATCTGACACTCTATCCTAATTTAAACTAAAATTAAAATAGAAAAGAGGAGAGTGTTAAGACCTGAAAAGTACCACTTTTCACCCCTTAACTTAATCTCTGTTAAATCCTTAATCATTTAATAAATGTGTTTTAAGTCTATTCTATAGGTAATAAGCAGTAGCTGCAAATAAACCCTTAACCATGCCAAGAAGCCTACTGGTGACCCAGAAGCCCCTCAGAAATGTGAAGGTAGAACTCAGACAGAGAATTGGCTACAGCAGAGGCACAATAAAATAGAAACAAATTAAGAAGAATGCCTCGCACAGATATCGCAGGGCTCAATTGAACCAGAAAATGCGTCGCGCAGTTGACATGGGCTTCTGAAGGGAGCACAGCAACTGGTCGCGCAATCCTCGCACCGTTCGCACGCAGATGGATGTCAGCAGGGAGCAAAAAATACACTTCACGAGGTTCTCATGAGGCTCAGTCTTAAGTGCTTGTGAAGCACTCGTACAGTCTTGAGCAGCTCAAGAGATGAGTTTTCAACCTTCACGCGATTCACTGAATAAAGAGAGCTCCAGGCATTCCAACGCACGACTATCGTGCGGTGGCCGTGGGACACATACTTTCAAGGAACTGCTCGCGCGATCTAGAAGCCTACGTACATTGTTCTCTTTGCGAGGATCACCGCGGGATTCATCGGGGATCTAATTACGCGCGCAATTCCCGCACCATTCAAATGGAAAGACCAATCCCGCGATGACCAAACCATCCCCGCGATGACCCAAGTACCAACCTCGCGACTACAAGAGCTTCAAGTCAAAGCAACCCCGCGACACCAATTCTACCATGCGGTAAGACCTGTAAATCTTTTCTACCTAGCGAGGATCGGATTCTAAACTTCTCCCCACTTCTGCAAGGGCAATCTGGGAATCTCCATCAATTAGGGCACGCCCTCTAATGCTCCAATCTCCGTGCACATGCCCCGAGGCATCCAAGGGACAAGAATGGGCTGCAATTACACTGATAAAATTAGGGTTTTTCTAGCCCTAATTCAGAGAGAACCGACTGCTATATAAGCCTAAGCCTAGCTTAGGTTCAAAGGACTTTTTATCGACTTCTGTGCTTCTTCTTGAAACTGACTGTAGAATTACAGTAGGCTAAGGTTAGGGTTTAGGAGTTTTCTTTTTCCTTTTTCCTTCTCTCTGTAGTCCAACACTTGCTGGCTATGCCTTTTGTATGATTATTTGGTATAGATTTTAATGAAGTTTTTGTAATAGGATCTATTGCATGTATGGGATGGTGTTTTTGTTGTGAGTTGTTTTGTACAAGGCTGCTCCCTTGAGATCCTCCAATGCTAAGTTATATTGTAAGCAATATAGGATTGCTTTTAAGGCTTTATTTAGATCCAAGTGACCTATGTGTCTAGGTTAGGCACATTGCATGCCTTCCTCCACCACAGGATTCACTAAATTTGAATCCCCATGAGAGCTTGAGCTGGTAGCCTTGTGAACATGGTGGCGACAGTAATGTTCTTGTTCTGTCTTAGACCTCTGTGAGGAGGATAGTCTTTATGGATAGTCTGTGACCATTCAAGTGGACAGATTATAGCCTTAGGGTGATGCCAATCCACAAAACTAAGATAGATTCTTCTTCTCTGCACTTGTGCTTGTAGCCTTGTGAGAGATTGTGCAGAGACATACTCCCCTGTATTTGTATAGACACACCATCAGACGACAGATCTAATTTGGCTGTAGAGATTATAGGCTTGTGATTGGATCGCTGCTGTCTTTCTAAAGTAGTGAACAGCCAAGCTTAAAAGCTAGTACTCAAACTCTTGCTGGTCCTGTGTGTCCAGACTCGTGCACTTTGTAGGCCTAGCCCCACACACAAAACTTTAGAGGTTGAGGTTCCTATGGATTCTTGAGCTTGTAGCCTGGATGAAGTAGTGCCTACAATGATAATCTTGTTCTGACCCATCTCTGGATTGTGGTTCCCCTATTGGATAATCTGTGACCATTTAAGTGGACAGGTTATAGCCATAAGGGATTGGATCATGGAACAGGGGTGAGTTGGATTCTGTCTCGTCTTTGGTGATAATGTAGCCATTGGACAGGAATTCTATAGCAGCAGATCTGAATCTGAGTTATAAGATCCATTAGATCTGTACCTAATAGCATACTTCTCACTCTTTTATATTTATTTTCTCACACTCCATCCTCTTTTTGAACCCTTTCTGTAGCTTAGACATTAAGTTACCTTAGGATTTAGATTATAGTGACCTTAAATCCCTTTCCATTTAGGATTGCCAGATCTGGAGAGCCTATTAAAGATAGCTCCCTTGGAGCTTTAGATCAACTTTCCCTGTGGGACAAACTCTTACTTATCAAAAATTGCTACAACAGACCCTGTATCTTGCAGGACTGTGCATATTTTATGCTTGCTGCTCCGTAGTTCTCACTCCACCTTTCATTCATTTTCGTTCACCCCATTCTTATCACTGTCTTCAATAAAGTCAGTAGCAAGCACATAAAAATCTCTTAACAAATTTTTGGCGCAGCTGCCGGGGACTCTTGATCTAATAGTAGACTCTAGATTTTTGTATTCTTTAGTAGCTGTACTTATGAATAATTGATATTGCTGATTTATATTTAGAATTTTTCTTACAGATCTGGACCGTAGCAGAGAAGGAGAGTAGAATTGCACTAGGAGTCTAGCTACCTCTGTTTGCACTTCTCTAACCTTCAAAACCTCAGTTTATTTCTCCTTTGAAGATTCCATAGTAGTTGATTAGGATAGTTAAGTGCAATGTGCCTACGAATATTCTTCCCGCTGTTGGTGTGTGTGCATGTTAGGAAGGAGATCCCTCAGTCCTACATTAGAGCCTACTAACCCTTAGATAGAAAGGGGTAGAAGACCGAGAAGGCACAGACACACCACAGTCGAGCCCCCTATTGAAATTGAGATAGCAGTTATGGGTGAAGAGCAGTCCAGAACATTGAAGGAATTGAATGCTCTGGATGATTACAATTCTCCATTCAACATTCAATTCCCAGATGTTCAGGGAAACTATGAAATCAAAACTTTCATCATCCAAATGCTTCCCTCTTTTCATGGGCTTAGCAAGGAAGACCCTTACAAGCACATTGACCAGTTCTTGGCCCTGTGCACGACATTCTTCATTGCTGGTTTGGGACCAGAAGCCACTAGGTTAAGGCTCTTTCCTTTCTCCCTAAAGGATAGGGCCATGACCTGGTTATCTACTCTCCCAAACAACAGTATCAATTCCTGGAAAGACCTCCATACAAGATTTCTGTCTAAATTTTTCCTAGAGACCAAAACCAGCCAGTTGAGGAAAGGCATACTTGCTTTTGCCCAGTCCCCAACCGAAGATTTTAATCAAGCCAGGGATAGATTTAAGGAGATGCTCAAACAATGTACCCACCACAAGATCCCTGACTGGCAGCTTGTCCAGAGCTTCTACAATGGGATTGATGAGAAAAGTAGAGACATGATAGATGCCTCTTGTCATGGAACGTACATGCATAAAACAGCTGATGAGGCATGGGACTTGTTCAAGGTCATTAGCGAAAATGCTTTCTAGAAGATGTCCTCATCTAGATCTGTTCAAGATCCTTCTCCTAAGCTAGGGTTGGCTGAAACTTCTAAAGGAAAGATGTATGAAGTTAGGGGAAATGATGACCTGAGAATGCAGATGGCCAATCTTACTGATAGATTTGATAAACTTTTAACTGTGGTGCAGCCTAGAATGGCTGCACAAGTGATGGAGGCATGTCTGATATGTCAATCCCCACAACACACAGTGGAAGAGTGCCCATTTGTGGGGCAATACCCTGAGTATGTGATGGAACAGGCTGCTGCTGCCCAATCTTTTGGACAGTAACAATCTGGTGGCTATAATAAATAGCCATATGGATACCAGCATCAAAATACTGGTTACCAATGGAGAGACCACCCAAATTTGAGGTGGAGGCAAGACAATTATATGCAGCCACAATAGATGTTGGCCTTACCTCAAAGGTCCTAGCAGTAGTTTAACCAAGGTTATGTCCCAAGGTCGAATTTCCAGCAGCAACAGCAACCCCAACAACAAAATCAATTGATAGTTCCCCCAACTTAGCCCCGAAGTGTTTCTTTCAAGGACCAAGTTTTGGCCTAATTTCAAAGCCTTGGACCCTTGAATCAGACTGTGACTTTTCACAGTCAAAGCATAAAGAAGATAGAAGAACAATTAGGCCAAATAGCCAATTCCTTGGCTAAAAGAGAAGAGGGCAGGTTGCAAAGCCAGCCAGTAGCCAACCCTAAGGGTCAGTATTTGATTGGAGAAGGCCCCTCAAATTTTAAGGGGGCTAATGCCATCACAGCCCTAAGGTTTGGCAGTTTGGTAGACAACCAGGTGGGAAAGGAACAAGGAGAGGTCATTCCCAAGGAATTGTTGAGTGAAAGTGAAAGAGATTTTGTTAGAGCACAGAGTCAAGAACTGCCTGCTATCCTTCAACAAGGGAAAAATAAAGAGGTTGTAGTTGAGCCTCAGCAGGAGATCAAAATAGAAAAAAGAAAGAAACAAAAGTTCAGTCATAGGCTTGCAGCTGAGGAATCAGTAGTACCTCAGCTGTCATTTCCTCAAGCTTTGAGTGGCCCCGTCCCTTTTGATAAGGGGCAGGCACAGATCGAGGAAATGATGGAGACCTTCAAGCAAGTCAAGATAAATTTACCCTTGCTTGATGCAAATCGATAGGTCTTAGCCTATGCAAAGTTTCTGAAAGACCTTTGTACTCAGAAAAGGAAGGCCAGAGGCTATTTGTCCAAAAAAGTCTTTGCAATTGATACAGTTAATTCTGTATTAACCATGACAATGCCTGAGAAGTTGCAAGACTTAGGGATACCCATTATTCCCTATATTATTGGAGACCACATGATTGGAAGGGCCCTTTTAGACCTTGGAGCCAGTGTTAACCTGCTGCCATACAGTGTGTATCAGTAGTTAGGTTTGGGGGAGTTGAAGCCCACCCCCGTTGTTCTATTGATGGCTGATAGGTCTGAGAGGAAACCCATGGGAGTGGTTGAGGATGTCTTAGTGGGGGTAGACAAGTTCTTCTACCTTGCAGACTTCCTTGTTTTGGACATGGGCGGCAACAAGAGTATATCCCCTATACTTGTTATTCTGGGCAGACCATTCTTGGCCACTGCCAATGCATGAATTCAATGCAGGTCTGGGATCATGGAGGTCACTTTTGGACATATGAAAGTTGAGCTTAATGTGTACAATAGTGCAAAGTACCCTCAGCTGGACAATGAGGAATGCTTTGCAGTGGATGTACTAGAAGAAATTGTTGAAGAAGAGAGCCACTACTGGGTGGGGCAACATTGTCACTAATTTAACTGAAGTTTGGAATATGGTGGAGGAAGGAAGCCTAGCTTTAATGCCAGAAGACATGTCCCTATTGAGGTCTTCTGTAGGCTTAGTGCAGCATTCCAATTGGAAACCTACATTGCTGCTCCTTCCTCCAACCAATAATGCACCAATCCTGCCATCCATCCAACAAGCCCCTGATCTGGAGCTCAAGAAGCTGCCAGAGACATTGAAATATGCTTTCCTCGAGAAAGACAAAAAACTTCCTGTAATTATCTCCTCTTCTCTTACTGGCGAGCAAGAGGAGGAATTGCTAACAGTTTTGAGGAAGCACAAGAAAGCAATTAGCTGGACCATTGCTGATCTAGGAGGGATTGATGCATCAATTTGTATGCATAGGATTCATTTGGAGGAGGGCTCAACACCCTCCAGAGAAATGCAAAGGAAATTGAATCCTCATATGCAGGAAGTGGTCCTGAAAGAAATCATTAAATTGTTGGATGATGGGGTATTTTACCCCATTTCTGAATGGGTGGCACCTATCCAAGTGGTGCCCAAGAAATCTGGCATAACAGTAATCACAACCGAGTCTGGAGAGTTGAGACCGGCCAGGGAGACCACTAGCTGGAGAATTTACATCGATTATCGAAAACTCAACTCTAATACCAAAAAAGATCACTTCCCTCTCCCCTTTATTGATCAAATTTTGGATAAGTTGGCTGGGAAGGCTTTTTACTATTTTCTTGATGGGTACTCAGGGTACAACCAGATCCCTGTGCACCCTCTTGATCAAGAGAAAACTACTTTTACTTGTCCTTTTGGCACCTTTGCTTACAGAAGGATGCCTTTTAGACTGTGTAATGCCCTAGCCACCTTTCAGAGGTGTATGTATGTCATTTTTTCTAATATGATTGATAAATTCTTGGAAATTTTTATGGATGATTTTTCGGTTTATGGGGATAGCTTTGACCAATATCTACAATACCTCCATCAGGTCTTACAAAGATGTGAAGAGACCAATTTGGTCTTAAGTTGGGAAAAGAGTCACTTCATGGTAACACAAGGAATTGTGTTGGGCCATGTAGTCTCTAAAGATGGAATTGAGGTAGACAAGGCCAAAGTTGACCTCATTGCAAATTTACCCCCTCCAAGAATAGTCAAGCAAATCAGATCTTTCCTTGGACATGTTGGATTCTACAGGAGGTTTATCAAAGACTTCAGCAAAATTGCTAAACCATTGTCGCAACCTGCTCTGCCAGGATGTGTCCTTTGACTTTTTTGCTGAATGTCTGGAGGCTTTTGAAGCTCCAGACATTCAGCAATACTCCAAACACCTGACTATACCCTACCCTTTGAGTTGATGTGTGATGCATCTGACTTGGCAATAGGTGCTCTCTTGGGCCAGAGAAAAGATAAGCTGCCTGTGGTCATTGCGTATCTCAGCAAATCACTTACTGAAGCTTAGCTGAACTACACAACAACTGAGAAAGAGCTTCTGGCAGTGGTTTTTACAGTGGACAAGTTTAGACCTTACCTACTTGGGTCTAAAACTGTCATCTTCACTGACCACGCAGCATTAAAGTACCTACTATCCAAGAAGGATGCAAAGCCCAGGTTGATTCGATGGATACTCCTATTACAGGAGTTTGACATTGAAATCAAGGATAAAAAGGGTGTAGAAAATGTGGTCGCTGACCACTTGTCCAGAATTATGTTGGAGAAAGGTGTTGGTGACCTTGCTATAAATGATGTCTTTTCGGATAAGCAACTGTTTGCCACCCAATCTTTAGTTCCTTGGTCAATTATCTAGTTATAGGCAAGATTCCTACCCATTGGACAAAAATGGATAAAGACCTATTTTCTCACAGGTCAAATTCTTTTTCTGAGAGGAACCTTGCTTGTACAAGTATTGTGCAGACTAAATCATTCGGAAATGTGTTCTAGAAAGTGATGTCCCCAGTATTCTGGCCATGTGCCATGAAAATGCCTGTGGGGGTCACTTTAGTGGGAGAAAAATAGTTGATAAAGTGTTGCAGTGTGGGTTCTATTGGCCTTCTCTTTTAAGAGATGCCAATACACACTGCAAGACCTGTGAAAGATGTCAGAAATTAGGAGGACTGTCCAAACGAAATTCAATGCCTTTACAGCCCATCCTTGTTGTAGAACTGTTTGATGTGTGGGGTATGGATTTTATGAGCCCCTTTCCTCCTTCAAATGGTTTTCATTACATCTTAGTGGCAGTGGATTATGTTTCCAAATGGGTAGAAGCCATTGCCACAAGAACAAATGATAATTAGGTTGTCCTCAGATTTATAAAGCAGAATATCTTCTCCAGATTTGGCACCCCTAGAGCCATCATCAGTGATGGGGGTAGCCATTTTTGCAACAGAAATTTCGAGAGCTTGCTCAAGAAATATTCTGTCACCCATAGGATTGCCACTCCCTACCACCCACAAACCAGTGGGCAAGTTGAAATTTCAAATAGGGAGATCAAGCACATCCTTGAGAAGACTGTGAGAACTGATAGGAAAGATTGGGCTGACAAGCTTAATGATGCACTGTGGGCTTATAGGACTGCCTATAAGACTCCCATTGGTATGTCCCCTTTCAGACTGGTCTATGACAAGGCCTGTCATCTCCCAGTAGAGTTAGAACACAGGGCCTATTGGGCCATCAAACATTTAAATCTAGATCTAACTTGTGCTGGTCATCACAGGTTGCTGCAGCTGTCAGAATTGGAAGAACTAAGGATGGATGCGTATGCCAATGCCAGGATCTACAAGGAAAGGTCCAAAGCTTTCTTTGACAAAGGGCTGTTGAGAAAGAGTTTCATAGCTGGCGACAAGGTTTGGTTGTTTAACTCCAAACTTAAATTCTTTCTTGGCAAATTAAAATCTAGATTGGAAGGTCCCTATATTGTCATGCATGTTTCCCATCTGGTGCTGTGGAAATCAAGGATCCCAAGTCTGGGAGAACCTTAAAGGTGAATGGTCAGAGGCATAAGCCTTGTTTTGAAAAACCTGTCGAACCCATGGACACCATTCACTTTCAGGGGGATCCTTCTTCAAACTGATCCATAGGTGTGTCATTATTGTATCATATGTACTTTGTTTTTGGTAGAATTATCTTATTTTCTTTTGTTAAAATTTTCTAGGATTTGTAGTGGTACCATCTGAATCTGGACCTATCTGTTTTAAACTTTTTATGCTTGGTTTGATGCTTACTGATCTTTAATTGATAATTTTTGTTGAAATGCATAATGTGGGAGGTTGATTTTTGTCTTCCTTGCTTGAATGGTTGATTTTTAAAAAAATATCTAGAGGTATCCATAGTGAGAGTATGCCTAGGATCCAACCACAGCACACTGGAAATGGTAAAATAGAGAGCACATGCTCTTTGTTTGATTCTTTGCTGTCGCTGGATCCAAAAGGAAGCCTGGGAGACTCTCGTGCAGTTCACATGGAAACATTTAAAGACTGTCGCGAGATTCAAGTGCACTTGAGAACCTCTCGCTCTATCCACATTGAACTATTCATTAGTTATCGCGAGATTCCAAGGCTATCGCGAGGTTCAGAAGGTAAACTGGGAGACTCTCGCGCAATTCAACAGAAATACTTCATTAGCTATCAAGAGATTCTAAGGGTGTCACGAGATTCAAAGTGAACCTCAGAGCTTTTTGTACAATCCAAATGGAGACGTGGGAGCCGCTCGCGCAATTCACATGAATTCATCTCACACTGTCGCGCGCTCCAAGGTCAACTTGGGAGATTGTCGTGCAATCCAAATTGAATAAACACCTTCGCTAGGTTCATTTCCAATCCCGCGACTAGATGTTCCAAAGCACGCCGAGCTTCACGATAAGTATTTTAATCCCGCGCTTGGCTCCTTTTCCAGTATTCTCTTCCTTCTTCCCTCTGCAAAACCTTAGCTTCTGGCGCTCTTCCCCCTCTCTCCTCCAGCGTCAATCCTCCAGCTCATCATTCATTCCACGAATCTACAAAGTTGTCCCTCGCATCACCCCCATCTATTGCCCTCTGCTCTAAGATCTCGCAGTGCCCTGTGTGTCAAATCAAATCAAACCCTAGGATTTTAGGGTAGGCACTTAGATCTCAGTCTCCATTTCTCATATTCGAAGATAGAGTTTGATATGGCTCCAAAGATTGCATAGAAGAGAAAGGGAAAGGATAAGGCCCCTGCTGAGACCACCCCTAAGAAAGCCAAGACTTCAAAGTCACCCAAAAAAGGGAAGGAAGTGGTTTAGGAGGCGGAGGAACCAACCCCTAAGTTTTCCACTCCTTCAGAGCTCATGGCTTCGATCCCATTAGAGCCTGAAATAGCTTTTGACCTGCCATTCTTTGAGAAGGAGCCTCTCTCGGCCCCTGCTGTGTAGTTTATGAGTAAAGCGGGCCCGACACCCTTGATGAGAGGCATTCTAGCACTAGCCTACCCTAGGCTAGTGCAACTATTTTATCAACACATCAGGGTCAAGAAGGATAAGGATGGACAAGGTTACTTGCTGGTGCTGATTGACGACTTTGATATGTTAGTGAGCCCCAAGGTGATTATTGAAGTTTTGGGCATCCTAGCCGCATTCAACCCTAACTGTGGATATGGGCCCCCCCTGAGTGCATCAATTGATTCAATTGCACGGGCCTTAATTAGAGGTTTAAAGGCTACAAGGGATTCAATCAGAAGGAGAGAATTGGAGCCGAAACTCCTCTTCATTGACCAGGTCCTGCGAAATAACATATACTGCTCAGGACATCAGCAGGAGAGGAGAACTCCCATTACTGATGCTGTTTATTCGTTCTCTTTTGGCCATGGCTTCCATGCAGCCTGGCTCATCTTCGAGGTAATGATTTGAAGTAGAGAAGATAGGACAGAAAAAGAAGCCTCACACACTACCCTATGCCAGAATCATTACCTTACTACTTCTCAAAGGGGGATACAAGATAGGAAAAACTGAGCAGATCACCACCCTTGCCCCTACTACTTTTGCCAAGAGGCAATGGGAAATCAGCAGGAGCCTGATGGAGGCCTAGAAGAAGAAGAAAGCTGAGGCTCAAGCCCTTCCCAAACAAGCAGAATCAGCAGCTGGAACAAGATCTACCCCTGCTACCACGGAGGTGCTCCCAGAGCCTGTTCCCATCATTGCTGCAGCAGCACCCATTTCCCCACCACATTCTCCTCCTGCGTCCACTACCCCTCTTCCATCTCTCTCTCACCCTCCTCTGTCCTCATCATCTACTCCCACTCCCCCTTCACCTATGATTGGTACCTGGCAGGACTCCCCATCCCTACCCTACCTCAGTACACAGCCCCATTACCCCCATCAGCTACACATAAACCTGACAGCCCTCCACTCATTTCCTATAAAAAATGAAAGACCACTGTGACAATCTCCACAACCTCCTAGACACCTCCCTTAATCCCTTTCATCCAAACTGACACACCTCACCTTGAAGAAACCACTACCCCAGCCATACCTACTACATCCCCACTTACAGACATTGACTTAACCCTTAACACCACCATAGGATTCCAAGCCTTTCTGTCTACCTTCCTTGACACAATGCCTACCCACTACACTCCTCTCCCGGATTCCCCAACTACATCACAGCATCACTCCCCAGAACCCCACTCTTTCCCTCCTTCCACTTTCCATCATGCACCTTCCTCACCTTTCCAACCAGTGCCCTCTTCTTCACAGTCCTAACCTCTCAGCCCTGATACACTGACACTTATCCTATCCCTTATCCAAGACATCCAAGCTTAATTATCCACTACTACCCAAAAATAGGACCAGATGCAGACTGAACTCACCTCCATCCAATCCACCCTATAGACATTAAACAACCCACCCATCCCTCAACAACCTACTACAACCCCCCTGGTCCTTTACACTGACAAACATACCCAAACTGACACCATCCCTGACTCCCAACCCCATCCAACACCCATATTCCTCATTACACACCCAATCCTCCCATTTCCCTTCATCCCTTTCACCATTCCCATTCCCCCTCCATCACCCCCTGCTCCTACTGAGCCTACGCCATTTTCCTTTCCCCCTATACCCTCCATCCCCCCTCTTATCCTACCCCCTCCCACATTCACTGAAAAATCTACACAAACAGACCTAGAACTTATCCCCCTTCCCCCACAACTAGACTTACCCACTGTTACCCCCCCTTCCCTCCCTTAGGCCCAATCACAGTTTGCTCCTTCCACTTCCTATCTGCCCATCGCACCCAAGCATTTTTTGTTATAGCCCTCCCTACCTCACCATCTTCCATCACATGAGGGATAATCTTTACCTTAGGAAGGATGTTCTGAGGGGCATGGCCAAACTTTGCCATTCCATTGAGACCCCCTTGCTGCAGCAGATCGATACAATGAAGGAGGCCCACAGAAAGCAACTTCTGGGCATCTCCTTGGGGTGGACTAACATATTGGAAGCCTACCAGAAAGCCAAGGCTTCAGCTACTTATCATGAGTTGAATTGGGAGCTGGAGAAAGCAAATGCTGCTATAGAGAAGGCGCGGGCAAGAATGTTTGAAAAGAGGCTCAAAAATGCCCAAGAGATCTTCAGCATCCAAAAGGATATCCATGAGACTGACCTCCTCAAACACCAAATTCAAATAGCCTCATTGGAATCTGCATTGGCTGCTGCCAAAAATGCTCCTCTGCAGCCCACCCCACTCTTTGTTCACATGCCAGACCCAGAGCCTAAAACTACTCCATCTACTGCTGCCCAGTTTGAGGAGGCACAATCAAAGACCCATCAAGAGAAGGGGAAGGCCTCAGCTGCCACTCCTCCATCACCTCCTATAGCGCAGCCTCCACCTACCAAGGCCTCTGCTGCACCTCCACAAGAACAAACTTATCTTAAGTAGAGGAAAGTCACTGCTAAGAGGTCTGCTCCCAAAGCTGCCGCTATAAAAATTGGCAAAGAGCCAGCTGCCCAGTCTGACGAGGCACAATTTCCTGGCCAGCCTGAGTCCCAAGCAAAAGGGAAATCCCCAGTGGTCCCCACTGAGGAAGCCAAAGGTAAAGGAAAAGACAAATCCCCTGCAACCCCCCCTGCAAAGAGGAAAGGAAAAGCCCCTCAAGAACCCAAGGAACCAAAATTACCCAAGCAACCAAAAGTACGGGTGAGGGCACCTAAAGCTCTAACTGCCAAGAAAACACCAGCCAAAGCAAAAAAGGAACGGGAGGCAAAGAAGAAATAGGATAAAGCTGCCCTTAGGGAACATGCTAAAAAGATGGGCTGGGATTTCTTCATCGATTCTGATTCAGATGCTTCCTCTTAGAATAGCTTAGATTGTACTTAGGTTTTACTTTTTTTTCTCCACTTCCATTCTTCTCCTTGTAAATATGTTTGTACATGTCTCTTTCCATTTAATAGAATTTTATTTTATTTTTTGTACATTGATCTGTTCTGCTTGCTTGTTTCAGTTTTTCTCTTTTAGTCTTCATTTTGTTCACATTTTGTCATGGGAGATGTCTGTAGGGTGGCTATAATCATTTCAAATATGAATCCATGTGCAAGGTAGATGTTGATGCCAACTGATTGGATTCAAGTACATGATTCAAATGTTTTCATGTTCATATTCGTGTGCCTTGTCTGCGCTTCCTCGCGGAGTCCTAACCGCACACAAAGCAAACAATTCCACAACTTCCATGGTGCAACTACACGATACACAGGATCCCCTTCAATACCATGCTTATCTTTAGACCCTCATTTATTGTGCACTCTTTTTTTCCATACTCGGTTGTACAATTCTCCTTTCCCCAAACATTCCCAATTTATTGCCAATCTTGGAATGAGACAAAACTTTCAATGTGTCGTTTCATTTTTCACCGCCCAAATCTTTTAAATAGGCCATTACTTCCTTTTCGTCTCATCCTTCCTCTTCTCACCCCAGCTGTCCGGCCCTCCTCACAACCATGGCGACTGACAAACCCTTCGGTTTCCCCATTAAATTCTACCCAATCTGGGAGGATCCCCCACCACCTAAGGAGCCGGACCCATTACAATTTCTCTGGGATGAGTATGACAAGGTACAGAGGATCCTCGCTAAGGAGGAAAAGAAAAAGAGGAAACGGGAGAAGAGAGAAAAGAAGAAGAGAAAAATGGATCCACTTTCATCTCCCCCGCCATCTTCCTCAAACCCTCCCCCATCGACTCTCCCATGATTCCTTCTCCTCCCCATTTTGTCTTTTCTTTTTCCATCTTTTTGTAATATTTTCTTTTTCTTTTAATGAAAGTCTCTTTTAGTTCCATACTACTCAGTTAGCATTTTCTATTTCTCTGTTTTCTTCTGTGTTTATTTTTATTTTTCTGACTGGAATCTACTGCCTTTTATCACCTTTGAACCAGTGAGGACACTGCTCCTCATGGTTTGGGGGTGTGGCAGGATAGGTCTGCCAATAGAATAATTAATTTTAGTGCAGTAATGGTGGTAAAAAAAGGGATGAATAATGTTAATTTTCACTTAACTTGATACAATGAGGAAACTTGTAAAAATTTAAATATTTTTGCAGACTTTTCGAAACAGAAAAAGTTAAAAATCTCGATACCACCATGAAGCTAACATTAGAAATTTTTTTTAGTTAGTACTCAGTGAACCTAAGAGGAGAGAAACAGATGAAAATACACTCCATGGGTTAAATTTGATGACCATACCTAGTGAGATTTGGGCCTAGCATTTTCTTTTGAAGAGTGTTTTTGGCATTATTTCTGCTCTAAGGACTGATTGCATGAAGACTTTTTCACTAGAAGTTGTGCACTTCCAAATCAAAACTAATTGACAGCACTCATGATACTAAGGAAATGATCCAAGGCCCTCATTTGGACAGTTTGAGCCTGAAAATCCAACCTTTTTAAAATCTGTCCTTTTGCATACACTAGTTGAGCCTTAAAATCATACTTTTCTTTCACAAACATCAGAACACTTGCACCTGAACCTCATGACCTGAGTCAACCTTACCCTCACTCTGAGAATTCAGAAGGTAAAGGAGGAGTTAAAGATACTGAGAATGGTCCAACATTCTATGGAAGGTGAAGAAAAGCAACTTGTGAATAGCTGTGTGTCAATGGCAGTTGTGGCAGTTCATCAAATGAATGAGTAAAAAAATAAAAAGAGAAAAAGAAAGAGAAGTCTAGAGAACAACATCATCTAAAAATTGAAAAGAAGAGGAGAAGTTGGCCACTTTGAGTCTGAAATATAAAAAGAAAGATGAAGTTTTTGCTGAAATGAAGGTTGTGAAGTCATGAATCACTCCTTACCTTGCTGATTTCTTAATTTGGATTCCCTTTTTACCCCTTTATTCTTTACATCCCTCAGCCATAAGCCACATTACAATCCATTCAAAAAGACCTTATGGATCCAAAGTTAAATGAGCTATCATGTGGAGATGAGGAGTTGTCCAATCTATGGTGAAAATTCTTGAAGATGTCAGAAATTAGAAGTTTTGCCTATGCTCATGCTTGCAGGCCCATTTGGGGTCTATAACTGCTTTTGAGCTATTTTGAATGTGAACACCCCCAGGTTGTTAATGTTGAGAGATAGCCCTAGTGAGAATTGGGTCTGAATTTAAACCTCATTGGGGTTGTATCCAGCCTGAATCTTGAATTAAAGGCAAGCTGGGTACTGATTTTTATACATTGAAATTCTAATGATAAATGAATGGTGCTGATGCAAACACATGTTAACTTTTAAGTTTTAAATGGCCTGCAACATTGCTGTAGTTTCCTCTAAGTATTAAAAGAAAATGGGTGTGAAATGAAGCTTTAAACATTTAACTCTGTGTTGTCATTAACTGCACTATACTTAACTGTTCTAATGGTGAAGTTCATGGGTGTGACTTCACTCCTCTAGGGATCACCTAGGGGTTTAAAAGGCTTAGTACATATGCTAAATATACCCGTGATCCCTACGAAAGTGGCATTTAATTACAGCTTTGCTAAGGGACTAGCAAAGATTAGGTTTGGGGGTGTGTTAAGACCTGAAAAGTACCACTTTTCATCCCTTAACTTAATCTCTGTTAAACCCTTAATCATTTAATAAATGTGTTTTAAGTCTATTCTGTAGGTAATAAGCAGCAGCTGCAAATAAACCCTTAACCATGCCAAGAAGCCTACTGGTGACCCAGAAGCCCCTCAGAAATGTGAAGGTAGAACTCAGACAGAGAATTGGCTACAGCAGAGGCACAATAAAACAGAAACAAATTAAGAAGAATGCCTCGCATAGATGTCACAGGGCTCAATTGAACCAGAAAATGCGTCGCGCAGTTGACATGGGCTTCTGAAGGGAGCACAGCAACTGGTCGCGCAATCCCCGCACCGTTCGCGCGCAGATGGATGTCAGCAGGGAGCAAAAAATACACCTTGCGAGGTTCTTACGAGGCTCAGTCTTAAGAGCTCGCGAAGCACTCACGCAGCTCAAGAGATGAGTTTTCAACCTTCGCACGATTCACTGAATAAAGAAAGCTTCAGACATTCCTGCGCATGGCTGTCGCATAGTGGCCGCGGGACACATACTTTCAAGGAACTTCTCGTGCGATCTAGAAGCCTATGTACATTGTTCATTTTGCGAAGATCACCGCAGGATTCATCAGGGATCAAATTGTGCACGCAATTCTCATGCCATTCAAATGGAAAGACCAATCCCGCGACGACCAAACCATCCCCGCGATGACCCAAGTACCAACCTCGCGACTGCAAGAGCTTCAAGTCAAAGCAACCTCGCGACACCAATTCTACCATGCGGCAAGACTTGCAAACCTTTTCTACCCAGCGAGGATCGGGTTCTAAACTTCTCCCCACTTCTGCAAGGGCAATCTGGGAATCTCCAGTGATTAGGGCACGCACTCTAATGCTCCAATCTTTGTGCACATGCCTCGAGGCATCCAAGGGACAAGAATGGGCCACAATTGCATTGATGAAATTAGGGTTTTCCTAACCCTAATTCAGAGAGAACCGACTGTTATATAAGCCTAAGCCTAGCTTAGGTTTAAAGGACTTTTTATCGACTTTTTTTCTCGACTTCTGTGCTTCTTCTTAAAACTGACTGTAGAATTACAAGCTAAGGTTAGGGTTTAGGAGTTTTCTTTTTCCTTTTTCCTTCTCTCCATAGTCCAGAACTTGCTGGCTATGCCTTTTGTATGATTATTTGGTATAGATTTTAATGAAGTTTTTGTAATAGGATCTATTGCATGTATGGGATGGTGTTTTTGTTGTGAGTTGTTCTGTACAAGGCTGCTGCCTTGAGATCCTCCAATGCTAAGTTGTATTGTAAGTAATGGAGGATTGCTTTTAAGGCTTTATTTAGATCCAAGTGACCTATGTGTCCAGGTTAGGCACATTGCATGCCTTTCCCCACCACAGGATTCACTAAATCTGAATCCCCAGGAGAACTTGTGACCTATGTGTCCAGCTTTAGATCAACTTTCCCTGTGGGACAAACTCTTACTTATCAAAAATTGCTACAACAGACCCTGTATCTTGCAGGACTGTGCATATTTTATGCTTGCTGCTCCGTAGTTCTCACTCCACCTTTCATTCATTTTCGTTCACCCCATTCTTATCACTGCCTTCAATAAAGTCAGTAGCAAGCACATAAAAATATCTTAACAGAGAGGTCTTTAAGGTTTGTCACTTTACTAAAAACTATGAAAATCAAATGCAAATGATCCAGATCTGATTAAACACAGAGATGAGGGGAAATAGAGAAAAGATTAAATTCAAAATATGGAGAGCAGCAGCTAGGGATTTTGGTCTTTTACTGAAAATCAAGTGGATCACAGGCAGTGTAGAGGACAGATCTGCGACAATCCTTCGTCTGGCTACAAGCTTAGATGCAAGGTATAAGAATCCAATCTCCACCAATGAATTGAAGTAATCCTAAGGTTATGATCTGTCCATTTGAATGGCCATAGATCATCCCAGAGATTGTTCCAATCTAAAGATCTTGATTGAAATAGATAAATTATTACAGATGCTGTGGGTGCCAAGCTACAAGCTTAAGCATTCACAGGGATATCCAATCCAGGGAAATCAAATATGAAAAAGTGAAATGTAGATCATAATTACCTTTAAAACCATAATTACATTGCAATAATACAACTTATAATGCTATTATGCTCAGATCTGTAATCTGTACAACATACAATCCCTTATAAAGCCTATGAAATTCTCGATTTACAGCTCTCAACCTCACTCTAGCTACTGAAGGGGTTTAGCCAATCATAGTTAGCTAAGACTGCAATTTATTACTTATCTATAAAATACACTCAAAATACATTATTAGTCAACTCAAGGGTCCACCAAAGGTCAGGTTAGGAGGTGAAAAATGGTATTTTTCATTGCTTAACAAAAGGGTTATGTTAGTAGGCCTCCAGATTTGACTACAGATCTGAAAATCCTAAAGAAAGGGAGTGTGGTGTCACAACTAAAACTAAAACTAAAATAAAAGAAATAAAATAGAGTCTTATGCTATGAGAAAGGGTTTTAAAGAGGGATGGTGGTGATGGTGTGATAAAATAAAAGTAAAATGGTGAGAAGTATGTAGCTAAGCTAAGGTCACATCAGTCATGCAAGTCAGATCTAGAGGTCTTTGTAGTAATCTTTTAGATGACTACACGCACATCTGCAAGGTAGGGGAATCCAACTCAACCCCTATGATTTAAACTGGTCTCTTAAGGCTATAATCTATCCACTTAAATAGTCACGGACTATCCAAGGGAGAGGATCAATTCACAAAGAGTAAATAAAAAAACTAACCTGATCCAAGAGAACAGATTGATCACAGGCTATCTAAGGAATTTCCTCCAATCAAATGGACCAAATCAAAACATGAATACCATTGCAGACACTATGTTTGCATGGCTACAAGCTCATGCATCCATAGGAGCAACCAACCCTTGAAAATTCAGTGAAAACCACAGATAATCAGAGGTTATTTGAGGCCTTAGACTTGGCTGGTCATTGCTACAAAAGGCCTGCAATGACTTAGCTCACAAGTCTATAATCTTTATAGAAGATCATATCTAAAAGCAGATCATAGTAATATAAAATATAGGGGGCTTGTCTCTGCACAATCTCCTACAAGGCTACAAGCTCAAGTGCAGAGAAGGAGAATCCATCTCAGATTTATGACTTAGACTCACCCTAGGGCTATAGTCTATCTACTTAAATGGTCACAGGCTATCCATAGAGGCTATCTAGATCACAGATGACTGAGATAGAATGAGAAAGCTGCTGCTGTCACCATTGTTGCAAGGCTACAAGATCAAGCAACAATGGGTGCATCAAACCCATAGAAATCCATATGCAAAATATAGAACAAATACAGATTCAATTAAGCTCTAAAAATGACATTTCATTGCATAAGAGAAACTTACAATGGTGCCCTCAAGACAACAACCTTGTGTAGAACAACCCACAACAACTCCCAAAATCTATACAAAATTGCAAAACTAAAGTACTATACCTAGCTGTTTAGAAAAAGGACTTAGCCAACAAATGCTGAGCTAAGGAGGGAAATAAAAATGGAGAAGATGACCTAATCCTAACCCAAATCTGACAGAAGCTCTCAGCCAATTTAGGTTGAAGAAAAGATAAAGTTTTCAAAAACATTACAGCTTATATACATTGTCTCACTGCCTTGGCCAATCAGAAAACAGAAGAGGAAACCCTAATTTTTGATTGAAGACATGGCCCAATGGTGATCCTTAGATGCCTCAGGATGTGTGAAGTTGATTAGCACCTCAGAATATGTGCCCTAGAAGGGGGAAAATCCCTAAAGTGTCCCTGTGTATGGACTGAGAAGTGGGGATCCCGAGCTTTGCGCGGGTGGGTGCTTAATTTGGCCTCTCGTGAAGCTATCGCGTGGCTGATCTTGCAGTTGAATGAGCTTCGTGAGGTTCCTTTTGCATTGAGTAGAAGAGTTTGCGCAGATGGTTCTCCAGATGGCTTGATTCCTCGCGTGGCTAGCTCTGGCTTTAATGCACGTGAGAGCTTCGCCAGAAAATCTTCTGTGACTCTCTCTCCTCTTGAGCTACGTGAGGTCATGGCCCTCTTGACAAGTTTGAAGGACTTGTCTGCAGCTTTGACCCTGGTAAAAACCACATGAGGTCTTCTTCTGAGCTCTTTTCAATTATGAGCTACGCAATATGTGCACGAGCTCCTTGTTCCGCTGCCTGATTGGACTGCGCGAGATGCTCACAAGGCTTCCTTCTGTGTGAATTAACCTATGCAAGAGCCTTGCGAGCTTGCTTTTAGCTATGTGAAAACTCTTCTTTGCATTGCTACTGCTGTGCTCAGACTGCTGCAACAGTCTCCTTTGCATGGGTCTACTTTTCTTTCATCTGTTTGACTTTTAGTGCACACTTGGGCTACCAAAATGATCACCAAGGTGTATACCACCATGGTGTATCTGCTGTTATTGCATCTGCTTCATGGCTTGGCTTTAAAGCTCTCTTCTTTGGCCTCCAAATGAGTGGACTGTTGTACTAAGCTGCAAATTTAGTCTTAACTATAAACACACTCAAAATAGGATTACTAACTGGCTCAAAGGAGTAATAAATGCTAGGTTAAGAGGTGAAAAATGGTATTTTTCAGTACTTAACACATCCCAAACCTAATCTTTCCTAGTCCTCGAGCAAAGCAAAACTTAAACTACTCTAAAAGTTTAAATGCGACTTTCATAGGAAGCACGAATGCATTTAGCTTATTCATCAAGCCTTTTAAACCCCTAGGTCATCCCTAGTGGAGGAGTGAAGTCTCCTGAGGGTTTCCAGTGAAGATACCCACAAACTTCTCAACAAAATAGTTAACATAAGTGCAAGGATGATCAAATCAGTTTTCAATAAATAGAGTATTAGTCCACTTTTGATTTTTCCAATTTGAGGGTTTTCAAGAAATTGAATGCGACAGTTGACACCTAAATCATGCATGTATATTCATCAAACCACTCAGCTGTCATCAAGAAACACAATGTGCAAACTAGTACTAAGCTTACCAATGATTCAAAACTTAGGTTTAAACAATGCCTAATAAGTTCAATCTCAGACCCAATGCTCACCAGGGTTTTCTCTCACAAATGAATTTAAAGGGGTGTTTCAGTTCACACAAGCTTAAGAGCAGTTACAGACCCCAAATGGGTCTGCATGCATGAGCATAGGCATTTGCTCCTAATTGCTGGCATCATCTACTTCTTCTCTCTATAGATGAGACAGCTCTTCATCTCTACATGACAACTCACTTTACTTTGGATCAACAAGGGCTTTTACATGGGTTGTAATGTGGCTTATGAATGAAGTTTGAAAAAGAATGGAAGGAAAAAAGGGGGTTCAAAAACTGAGAAATCAGATTCAAAGTGGCCAGCTTTTCTTTTCTTTGCAATTTTCAGATGAAGGTATCCTCTTGACTTCTCTTTCCTTTTTATTTTTATTTTTATTTCTATTTTCATGAAATGCCTCCACCGAACCACTGCTACACTTCTGTTCATATATTGCTTCTCTTTTCCATTCACCAAATGTTACACTCACCATGTCTACTTTCATCTCCTTCTCCTTTATCTTCTAAAATCTCAGAGTTAGGGTAGGGTTGAATCAGGTCTACAGGTTGAGTGCAGGTACTCTGGTGTATCTTGAAGAAAAATTAATTTGAAGGCTCAAAAAGTGTATGCAAAAAGGGCAGTTTCAATGGGTTGGTTTTTTTGGCTCAAATTGTCCAAATGAAGGCCTTGATCATATCCTTAGTGTTGTGCATGCTGCCAAAAGTTTCAACTTAGAGGTGCCTAACTTCTAGTGAAAAGGACTTGAGTCAGCTAGTCCTTAGAGCAAAAAACATTTGCCATATACACTCTAAAAAAAAATTTGTAGGCCCAAATCTCACTAGGTATGGTCTTTAATTGAATTCTTGAGCATGTCTTCACCTTTTCTCTCCTCACTAGTTCACTTAGTACTAAAAAAAAAAAATTCTTGATGTTCACCTCATGACAGTATTGAATTTTTTTTAATGATTTTAGTGTTAACAACTTTGCATCAATTTAAGTTTCCTCATTTTCAAAATTTCTTAGGTTAACTTCACCCTATTTATTTCTTACTCACTTAATACTGCTGCACTTAAGTTAACTATCCCATTGGCTTACCCTGCCACACTCCCAAACCTATGAGGAACAGTGTCCTCACTGTTTCAAAGTTACATGTAGATGGGCAGCAGGGTAGTAAAACAGAAAAAAGCAAGTCCACTAAGCAATTACAACCAAAATAAGAAATGCAGAACAATTGTAAAAAGGCACACAAATAGATAGTTTCATTAATCAAGAAATATGTACAAGATACTATAAGTGCAAAAGACTGAAAATAGATAATAAATGACAAACAGACCTAGAAATTAAAATCTAATTACAGACTGGTTGGACTACATCCTAGAGCTAATCTGAACCTGAATCAGAGCTTGACAAAGTGACTGAGCCGCATCCATATTTTTCTGCCATTTTCTCATACTCCTTGAAATTTGCCTTCTTCAAATTTTTAGTGTTGGCAGCACCAACCTTTGACCTTTTGGCAGCTGGTTTCTGTGGCTTGGTGCTGACCTTTGGCATGGAAGGCTCATTGATGGACACCCCAACTGATGAAGTTGGGTGCACTACTGAGAAAGATTTCTCTAATATCTCTACCAGTCTGCCCAACATTTCGGATTTCTGAATTTGATCTTCATATAACTTGAGGGTTCTCATAAACAATTATTCCCACAGCTTCTTCTCTATTATGTGGTCCAGCTCCAGCTGGGCAATCTGCTGCAGAAATGGCTACTTGATGGCAATATTTATCTCAGCCATCCCTTTGATCACATCTCTCCTGATGCATGAATTTTCTTTCATGGCTCTTTTGAGGGTTGAAAATGGAGGCATGGTGTTTGAAGAAGCCAGGATAATGGAAGGGGATGATGGAGGTGGATGAGTGGATGCCAGCTCCTCCTCACTGGGCTCAGTCTGGGTAAATGCAGAGGTAAAGGTAGGTGGGGTAGGAAGGAGGGGTTGTTCCTCTACCTCAAATTAGGTTTGTGTGGAGGTAGAGTCCAGGGAGGGTGGAATAAGGAGCAACTCAAGAGGTTCAGATTGAGTTTGAGTGGCAGCAATTGCTGTCACCACATTAGGTAGGGGTTGAGGTGTGGGAAGGGGAACAATTTCCATGATCAGGTCCTCAATATGAGGAACTGCTTGGGTGGCAGTTGGGGATGTAGATACTGGGTTTGAAGTCTGAGGTGAAGGAGGGGGGGTAGAAACAGGTATAGGTGCTGATGAAGGGGGTTGGGTTGGGGGGGAAAAGTCTGTAGGGTGGAATGAATAAATTGTAGGCTAGTATGGAGTGTGGCTTGGTTTTGGGTGTTGGCCATCAGTTGGGTGTGGAGGGAGGCAAGTAGGGTAAGTATTTGAGGTAAGGGATTTGGAATGGTAGGGACTGTGGGTGGGGTGGTTAGGATGGGTTGGAAAGGTGATGTTGGGGCATGGGTGAATTGGGTTGGTTGTGGAGAAGGTGGGTCAGGGGTAAAATGGGAAGACTATGGGGAGTCAGGGAGAGGTGTGAACTCATGCCTGATGTCCCCAACAATGGAGTCCAACATGGCTGAGAACCCCTCAGTGGTGTATAGGTCTATGTCATGGGTAGGGGAAAAGTGAATGGAATGGTCAAAGGGGTCTAAGGTGTCAGGTTCAATGGGTGTAGAGGTAGTGGGTTGATTAATGTCTAGTATAGGCTGGGTTAATGGAATGGGGTCTGGTGTGTGGGTGGTTTGGGGTATAGAACTAGGAGTAGGCTCAGGTATGGTAGTTGGTTGTTCAATGTCAGTGGCCATAGGCTCACTGCCATTATATGTAAAGGGAGAGGGAGGGTTTAGTATAGGTTGGGCAATTGGTTCTAGTATGGTAGTGGTTGTTGGGGTTGGCCTAGGGATTGGTATGGGCACAGTTTGGGTAGGCTCAGTGGTTGAGAGGGCAGTCCTCCTGAAGTATTGTCTTTGGACAGGTGGTAAGGAATGGATAGGGTATGTGGGCAGTGGTGCTGAGGGAGTTGTCATAGGGTCTGGGTGGCTTGAGAGGGTGTGGGCTGTGGACTAGGGACTGATGGTATAAGGATAGGCATGGAAACAATGGAAGATGCTTGGATTGGTAAGGTAGGCATAGGGGTGGGGATTGGGATTTTGGTAATGGGTGGAGGAGGAACCAGCAGTGGGCTGGTGGTGGGTGGGATGGCTGAGCTGGTAGCAGGAGCATCAACAGGAGTAGCAGGAGGAGCAACAACTATAGCTTGTGCTTCTTAGATGGTTGGGGCTGCAGACCTCTTCTCCTTTTGCTTCTTCTCAATCATGGACATGCTAATTGTCCGCAGTCTTCTTTTGAATTTCACAGGGGCCAGTGTTTGTGTTTCCTCCCCTATCTTACATGGATAACCTCCCTTTTTTAGCAGGGCTATGATCAGCCTGCAGTAAGGTAGTGCATGGGGTTTTTGTGTTTTCTTGGCCTTCTCATGTATATCCTTCATAGCCTCAAAAACCAATTGGGCTGCATTGAAGCAATTCCCTTGAGAGAAGGAAAAGATGGCATCAGCTATAGGTGCCCTTCTCTCCTGTTGGTGCCCAGAATAGAAAATGTTCTTCCTTAACACATGATCTATGAACATTAGGCTTGGGTCCAGGTCCCTTCTTCTGATAGAGTCTCCTGATATCTTTATCCCTCTTGTAATCTTCACAGCTATCTCATCCATGGAGGCAGTCAAAGGTGCCCCCAAGGTACACTTTGGGTTGTAGGCAGCTGGTATGCCTAGGACTTGGGCTATTGTTCATGGAACCACTAGCATTTCAAAGTCATCAATTAAAATTAAAAACACAGGGTGTCCATCATCATCCTCCTTCACCCTGATGTTCTGTTACCATAGTTGTACCAGCTTGGGGTACACCAGTTCCTTGACATAACTCAGGAAGGGCACCAAGGAGGCCTTTGTCAGGAACTCTATAGATGGAGTTATTAGAGGTTCCTTCTCAAAATATGCCTTATCAAAGCCAGTCTCAGGCTCCAATTTAATGGCAGCAATAAACTCACTGGGAGTTACCAGTGGATTGACTTCAGGGACAACCTCCTTGCCCTTCTTCTGCTTCTTAGCCTTCTGAGGCTTGTCAGTCACAGCCCTAGCCCTCTTGTTAGGGTCATCCTTCCTTTTAGGATTCTCAGATTGGGGGACAGGGGCATCAGTACTCTCCCCGGTGGATGCCTCAACAATCCTCATTGATTTTCTTGTGGGCGCGGGAGGGTTGGTCTGAGGAGGGCTCAATAAATCTTCAAGGATCTCCACAAATGGTGTTTTGTCAGCCATTTAACCAAAAACCTAGGGTTTGCCTCTCAAATTCACAACCCTAAGTTCTTACAGCAAAATTGTTGTTTCACCACACAAAATACTCTCAAAAATCCAACTATTATATAGATTCAATCAGATCAATAAGAACCAGCTAAAAAAAATTGAGAACTTACCCCCAAAAGCTAGAGTTTCAGTTTGACAACTACACAGTGGACCAATCTATCCTCTGCCTGGTGCGAAATGATTGGAAGCTGACGAGGAGCAAAGTAACAAGAGCAGGGTGTAAGTGCTGGGGCAAACTGGGTAGTGAAGGTGAAAGAATGGGAGTGGTAGGTCTGTGGTTCACTTTGGAAGTTAGGGCAAAGAGATGAAATGAAGAAGAAGTCCTCGTGGGGTATAAATGAATGAAACCCGTTCTTCGTGAAGTTCTCTCCATGTTATCGTGGAGATGGTATTAAAGGAATAGAGCTCCACGAGTTGAAATAAGCCTGGAAACACTTGTTGTGCAGTTTAAAGGAGCTTCATGACAGGCCATTTTTGTTGAGACCAAGGGGCATCGCGAAGCTCATATTAGTTCATTCTTTAGGTCATTTGCTCACGAGCCTCTCGCGAAGATGCAATTTGCACACTAGAGTCTCACGAGCGCCTCATGTCTCCTTGAATTGCAGCTTGTGCAGTGAAGTTAGCCATGCGAGAAGGCCAAACTTGCCTTGATAACTGCTCGTGCAGTTGCCTGAGCTTCACGAGAAGGCTAAAGTGACTGCTTCTCAGTGCCAGCCCACTGACATGTGCATTAAACTATCCTACACCCTGCCATGGTGCACCAACACCAAATTTCAGTCACATCTCAACCATTTCACATCTTCTAAACTCATGCCCATTTCATACTTCTTGCCCATTACACACTCTATTCCACATTTAATAGATGGCTCAATTCAATATAGGTGAAGGCTCATAAACTCAAATCTAGACTCTCTAGACACTCAAGCATTACACAAATTATGATAGCGTACCAAAAACAAACTAAACATAGTAAATTGCAGCATTTTAACTACACACAAGAACACACATAAACAAACAATTATGGTACACAATTTGCAAGGCTGTGGATCATTTATGAGTGGGAGGTTCTTGAAGTAGGATGGTCTGAGGAGGCTCCACAGATTTTTCTACACAAATTTTCAGCCTTTGACCATTCACTTTCATGATCTTCCCAGAAGTGGGGTCCATTATCTCCACAACACTAGATGGGGAGGCATGGATGACAGTGAAAGGTCCATTCCATATGAATTTTAACTTCCTTGGAAAAAACTTTAGCTTGGAGTTAAACAACCATTCCTTGAAGTCCTTCCTCAATAGCCCCTTATCAAAGAATGCTTTAGCTCTCTCCTTATAGATTCTGGAGTTGGCATAAGCATCTAATCTGAGCTCCTCTAGCACTGACAGTTGCAGCTTCTTGTGTACACCAACAACAGTTAGATCAAAATTCAGAGTTTTAATAGCCCAGTAGGCTCTATGTTCTAACTCTACTGATAGATGACAAGCCTTGCCATTAACCAGTCTAAAAGGGGACATGCCAATAGGGGTCTTATAGGCAGTCCTATAAGCCCATAGGGCATCAGTCAGCTTCACAGCCCAGTCCTTTCTATCTGTCCTCATTGTCTTCTCCAAGATGTGCTTAATCTCCCTATTTAAAATTTCAACTTACCCACTGGTTTGTGGGTGGTGGGAGTTGTAATCCTATGGGTAACAGCATACTTCTTGAGAAGGGCTAGTAAAAACCATAGGATTACATCTAACACAGGCCCTACAGTGTGCATAGGCATCCTTGAACAAGGAGGGCTAGTAAAAACCACATTATAGCACCTTAGCTGCTGTCTTCTTTCCACTGAAGTGACCCCTACAGACATTTTTATGGCACATGCTCAGAATACTGGGGATGTCACTCTCAGGGACACATTTTCTTAGAATTTGGTATGCACAATACTTGAATAGGCATGGATCCTCCCAAAAAAAGTATTTGACTTGTGAGAAGAACAAGTCCTTGTCCATTTTGGACCAATGGGGAAGGATCTTGCCAGCAACCAAGTAGTTAACAATGTTGGCAAACCAAAGCACAACAGACTAGATAGCACACAACTGCTCATCAGGGAAAATATCTTTAACAGGTGTAGCTGCACATTTATCCACTAAAATCCTAGACAGGTGATCAACCACTACATTTTCTACTCCTTTTTTATCTTTGATCTCAAGGTCATACTCTTGCAATAGGAGGATCCATCTGATCAATCTAGGTTTGGCATCCTTCTTGGCTAATAGGTACTTAAGTACTGAGTGGCCAGTGAATACAACAATTTTAGACCCAAATAGATAAGGTATGAATTTATCCACAACAAAAATAATTGCCAAAAGCTCCTTCTCAGTTGTAGTGTAATTGAGCTGTGCTTCTACCAGGGTTTTGCTGACATAGTATACCACAGATGGCAGCTTGTCCTTTCTCTATCCTAGGACATCACCTACAGCCAAGTCTGATGCATCACACATCAACTCAAATGGGAGAGAGTAGTCTACACGGGCAGAGGTTAGGCATTTCTTTAAGACCTCAAATGCCTCAAGGCACTCAGCAGAAAAATCAAATTGCACATCTTGACAGAGCAGGTGGCACAGAGGTTTAGCAATTCTGTTGAAGTCTTTGATGAACCTCCTATAGAATCCTGCATGCCCAAGGAAAGACCTGATCTATTTGACAATTTTTGGTGGGGTAAGTGTGAGATTAAGTCAACTTTGGCTCTATCCACCTCAATGCCTCTATTGGAAACCACATGGCCAAACACAATTCCTTGTGTTACCATAAAGTGGCTCTTCTCCCAGCTTAAGACTAGGTTGGTCTCTTCACATCTTTACAGCACTAGGCTGAGGTGATTCAAGCAGTGACTAAAACTGTCCCCAAAAATTGAGAAATCATCCTTAAAGATTTCCAAAAACTTGTCAATCATATAAAAAAAAATAGCATACATGCATCTCAGAAATATGGCTAGGGCATTGCACAGTCCAAATGGCATTCGTCTATATGCAAAAGTGCCAAATGGACAAGTGAATGTGATTTTCTCTTGGTCTTGTGAGTACACAGGTATTTAGTTATAACCTGAGTATCTATCAAGAAAGCAGTAGTATGCTTTCCCAACCAATTTGTCTAAAATTTGGTAAATGAAGGGGAGAGGGAAGTGGTCTTTTCTGATTTTGGAGTTGAGCTTCCTAAAATCAATGCAAACTCTCCAACTAGTGGTCTCCCTAGTTAGCATAAACTCCTCATAATCAAAAGTGACAACTGTTATGCCTGACTTTTTGGGGACCACCTGAATAGGTGACACCCATTCTGAATCTGAAATGGGGTAGATTATCCTTGCATCTAACAGTTTCACTATTTCTTTTAAGACCACCTCTTGCATGTGAGGATTTAATTTCCTCTGCATCTCTCTAGAGGGTTTTGAATCCTCTTCCAGGTGTATTTTGTGCATGCAAACTGAGGGATCAATCCCCCTTAAATCAGCTATTGACTAGCCTATTGCCTTTTTTTACTTCCTAAGGGCATTCAATAATTCCTCTTCCTGGTCACTAGTAAGAGAGGAAGAGATGATCACTGGAAGCTTTTTGTCCTGCCCCAAGAAGGCATACTTTACTGTGTCTGGCAACTGTTTGAGCTCCAGATTAGGTGGGCTCTCAATGGTAGGCAGCAAAGGTACCTTGGAGGTTTGAGGCAGGGGCAACAATGTGGGTTTTCAGCTGGAATGCTGCACTAAACCCACTGAAGACTCTGATGTGATGCCATCTTCAGTTATGAAAATTTGGGCCTCCTTCTCATCCTCACTCCAAATAGTCTCTAGGTTCTCAAAAACATTATCCCAATCGAGCAGATTGGATAACTCTTCTTCTATAAGGTCCTCTAGTACATCCACTGCACAATAGTCCTCAATGTCCAGCCAAGGTTGCTTAGCAGCATTGTACATATTTAACTGGGCCTTCATGTTTCCAAAGGTTACCTCCATCAACCCCCACCTGCATTGAATGCAGGCATTGGCAGTGGCCATGAATGGCCCACCCAAGATGACAGGAATTAGGATTTTACTTTTGTAAGGTTCCATGTCCAAAACTAGGAAATCAGTAGGGTCGTAGAACTTGTCCACCCCTACCAAAACATCCTCAACCACACCCATTGGCCTTCTCTCAGACCTGTCAGCCAGCTGGAGTACAATTGGAGTTGGTTTTAGCTCCCCAAAACCTAGCTCCTCATATACTGAATATGGCAGCTGGTTGACACTAGCTCCCAAGTCCAAGAGAGCTCTGCCTATAGTGTGGTCACCAATTACACAGGGGATGGTAGGTGCCCCTGGGTCTTACAGTTATGCAAGTGTACCTATTGACAACACAGATTCCACATGTTCTACAACAAAGACCTTCTTGGACAGCTAAACTCTTACTTTCATCTTTTGTGTATAAAAGTCCTTTAAAAACTTAGCATAGGCAGGGGCCTATTTGATGGCATCAAGCAGGGGTAAATTAATCTTGACCTGCTTGAAGGTCCCCAACATTTCCTCCATCTGGGCATTCCCCTTATCAAAAGGAGATGGGCCTTTTAGTGCATGAGAAAATGGCAGCTGTGGTACAGCTGGTACCTCAGTTGCATGCCTAGCCACTGTATGATCAAACTTCTATCTTTTTTTTCTTTTTTCTTCATTTATTTCTTCTTGTTGGGGCTCAACAATAGCCCCATTATTGTTCTCCTATTGCACATCAGCAGGGGATGAGCTCATTTCTTTTCTTCACTCACATTCTTTTCATTTTCACTCTCATTTTTCTCCTTTGCCTCCCTGCCCACCTGATTATTATCCACCCTTCCACTCTTTAGGGTAGTGATTGTGTTAGCCTCCTCATGAGTAGAAGAGCCCTCCCGAATCATGTATTGACCCTTAGGGTTGGCTAGGGGTTGATTGGGCAGCCTGTTCTCCTCTCTTCTTGCCAATGCATTTGAAATTTGGCCAAACTGGTCCTCTATTTTCTTTATTCTTTGACTGTGAGAGTTCACAGTCTGAGAGAGGGACCCCAGGTTTTACAGTGATGCCAAAACCTGTTCTTCAAAAAAGGGGTTTCTAGGCTGGGGTGGGGGCAATGCCACTTGTTGTCTTTCTTCTTTGTAAAAGCGAGCCAATTGGTTTGTCTTGGTGCATAGCCCTCACGACATCTTGCTGTGGTCTATAAGGTAATGCCAACTACTGCTGCTGGGATTATTGATATGTGTCTTGTCTCCACCTCAAATTGGGGTAGTTTCTCTGTTGATACCTAGCAGGTTGTTGTCCAAATGACTGAGCAACATTGGCATGTTCTAAGACCAATTTGGGATATTGGCTGGCTGATGGACATTCCTCAAGTGAATGTGTGGGAGACTGACATATCAGACATGCCTCTTCCACATGTGCAGCTAGTCTAGGCTGCAACCCATTTATCAACAGTCTTGTGGAGGTAAGTACCTCCACATGAGGCATCCACCATATCCCTGCTCTTGGGATCAATTCCTTGGTAGAAGCTCTAGACAAGCTGCCACTCAGGAATTTAGTGGTGGGGACATTGCTTCAAAATCTCCTTAAACCTTTCCCAAGCTTGATGAAAGTCCTAAGTCGGGGATTGAGCAAAGGAAATTATGCTCTTCCTCAACTGGCTAGTTTTGGACATTGGGAAAAGTTTTGCCAAAAATTGGTATTGGAGATCATTCCATGTCTGTATGCTATTTGCTGGGAGCATGGATAGCCAAGTTCTGGCTCTGTCCTTTACTAAAAAAGGAAAGAGCCTCAGTTTGGTGGCTTCCTCTCCCAAGCCAGCAATGTTGAATGTGGTGCACAAAGCTAAGAACTCATCGATGTGCATATATTAGTCTTCTTTACTACGCATATGAAATGATGGTAGCATTTGAATGATGGATGATTTAATTTCATAGTTCCCTTGAATAGTAGGGAAAGTAATGCAGAAAGGGGAGGTATATACCCCTACTGCATTGAATTCCTTTAATGTTCTCTGTTGCTCACCCATCTCTACTACTGGCTCAGTCTCTACAGTAGGGGCTTCTGTGGTGTTTTTAGGCATAAGGGTCCTCTCAATATCAGGATTTGGAGGTTTTAAATCAGGATTTAAGTAACTCCTACCTAGCATGCACACTCACAGCAGCAAGTAAAGAATACACAGGCAGCACACTTAAAGAATTTGTAAACAAAAAGAAAATACTAACAAGTACTACTGATCTACTCAAAGGCAATACACAGAAATGGAACTGAGATTTAAGGGGAAAGAAATGCAAACTGAAGGTAGCTAAGCTCTAGTTGTAGCTTTAGCTTTTCCCTTCTGCTGCGGTCTAGATTTGCACAAGTCAATACAAAACTCAGTAGTACTTTTATTCAAAAATAGGCACTGCTACAAATGAATATAGTATACAAAAAAAATATATACTCAGATCTACTAATTAGATCAAATAGCCCCGACAGCGGTGCCAAAAAATTATTGGTTATTTATCAGGTGCTGCTATTTTATTAGGGAAAATAATGGTGAAAAGTAATCAAGACAAAGAGAGATGGAAGGAGATGAGAACAACAACCTAAAATAAACACAGTCCTATAAGATACAGGGCCTGTTGTAGCAAATTTTGATAAGAGCTTGTCCCATAGGGAAAATTGATCTAGAACCCAGAAAGGGTTATGTTAGTAGGCCTTTAGATCTGACTACAGATCTGGCAATCCTAAAGAAAGGGAGTGTGGTGTCACAACTAAAACTAAAATTAAAATAAAAGAAATAAAATACAATCCTATGCTATGAGAAAGGGTTTTAGAGAGGGATGGTGGTAATGGTGTGATAAAATAAAAGTAAAATGGTGAAAAGTATGCAGCTAAGCTAAGGTCACATCAGTCATGCAAGTCAGATCTAGAGCTGTCTCTATAGTAATCCTTCAGATGGCTACAAGCACATCTGTAAGGTAGGGGAATCCAACTCAACCTCTGTGATTTAAACTGATCTCTTACGGCTATAATCTGTCCACTTAAATGGTCAAAGACTATCCAAGGGAGATGATCAACTCACAAAGATTAAATCAGAAAATTAACCTAATATAAAAGAATGGATTGATCTTAAGGCTATAGCCTGTCCACTTAAATGGTCATCGGCTATCCAAGGGATTTCCTCCAATCAAATGGACCAAATCAGAACATGAGCACCATTACAGACACTATATTTGCATGGCTATACGCTCATGCATCTATAGGAGCAAACAACCCTTGAAAATCTAGTAAAAATTATAGATAATAAGAGGTTGTTTGGGGCCTTAGACTCAGCTGGTCATTGCTACAAAAGGCATGCAATGACTCAGCTCACAAGTCTACAATCTCTATAGAAGATCAGATCTAAAAGCTAATCACAGTAATGTAAAATAAAGGGGGGCTTGTCTCTGCACAATCTCCCACAAGGCTACAAGATCAAGTGCGGAGAAGGAGAATCCATCTCCAATTTGTGACTTAGACTCACCCTAGGGCTATAGTCTGTCCACTTAAATAGTCAAGGCTATCCAGATCACAGATGACTGAGATAGAACAAGAAAGCTGTTGCTGTCACCATTGTTGCAAGGCTACAAGCTCAAGCAACAATGGGTGCATCAAGCCCATAGAAATCCATATGTAAAACATAGAACAAATACAGATTCGATTAAGCTCTAAAAATGACATTTCATTGCATAAGAGAAACTTACAATGGTGCCCTCAAGACAACAGCCTTGTGCAGAACAACCCACAACAACTCCCAAAATTTATAAAAACCCCTTGCAAAACTAAAGTACTATACCTAGCTGTTTACAAAAAGGACTTAGCCAGCAAATGCTGAGCTAAGGAGGGAAATAAAAATGGAGAAGATGACCTAATCCTAACCCAAATCTGATAGAAGCTCTCAGTCGAATTAGGTTGAGGAAAAGCTAAAGTTTTCAAAAACATTACAGCTTATATACATTGTTTCACTGCCTTGGCCAATAAGAAAATAGAAGAGGAAACCCTAATTTCTACTTGAAGATGTGGCCCAATGGTGACCCTTGGATGCGTCGAGATGTGTGAAGTTGATTAGCACCTTAGAATGTGTGCCCTAGAAGTGGGTCAATCCCCAAAGTGTCCCTGTATATGGACTGAGAAGTAGGGATCCCGAGCTTCGCGCAGATGGGTGCTTAATTTGGCCTCTCGTGAAGCTAATCTTGCAGTTGAATGAGCTTCACGAGGTCCCTTTTGCATTGAGTAAAAGAGTTCGTGCAGATGGTTCTCTAGATGGCTTGATTCCTAGCGTGGCTAGCTCTGGCTGTAATGCATGCGAGAGATTTGCAAGAAAATCTACTGTGACTCTCTCTCCTCTTGAACTGCGCTAGGTCCTGGCCCTCTTGACATGCCTGAACCTCGTGAGGACTTGTCTGCAGCTTTGACCCTTGCTAAAACTTTGCGAGGTCTTCTTCTGAGATCTTTTCAATTATGAGCTACGCGAGATGTGCGCGAGCTCCTTGTTCCATTACTTGGATTTGGGTATGCGAGATGCTGCCAGCTTCCTTCGTAATGAATTAACTTGGAGAGCCTTTGCGAGATTGCTTTCATTTGCCACAGCATATTCTGCATTCTATATGGGTCCACTCTTATTTCATCTATTTGACTTTTAGTTTACACTTGGGCTACCAAAATGATCACCAAGTTGTATACCACCATGGTGTATTCGCTATTCTTATATCTGCTTCAAGGCTTGGCTTTAAAACTCTCTTCTTTGGCCTCTAAATGAGTGGACTGTTGTACTAAGTTGCATATTTATTCTTACCTACAAACACACTTAAAAGAGGATTATTAAATGGCTCCATGGAGTAGTAAAGGCTAGATTAAGAGGTGAAAATGGTATTTTTTAGTACTTAACACACCCCCAAACCTAATCTTTGCTAGTCCTTGAGCAAAGCAAAACTTAAACAACTACTCTAAAATTGGGCTGAATATGGTTAGTAGGAGCTGGTGCTGGAAACTACAGCCTCAGATTTAGAGGTGGCGCTTGGGGTGCGGGATTGGAGAAATAGTTGGCTAAAATCAGAGGCTCGACTACCCCTATGATTTCATTCCCCTGACACCACTACCTTGGTAACTCTATGATTCCTCTGGTGCTGATGTGTTTTGAGGGATCAAACTCTACCATCTCTTCCTCCAGCATGTTAATGGTGGTCCTTGGGCCCATTCCTCCTTATGGGTGCGACGACAACGGTGCATGGTGTATATTGGTGTGTACATTGGCTTGGGGAGCTGTCGGGGGAATGAGCTTCCCTGCCTCAATCAAGTTTTATATTGCATTCTTTAATGGAAAGCATCAATCTATTGTGTGTCCCGACTCTTGATGGAAATTGCAATGCATGCTTGGATCGTAGTTCCTTGGGAGCGGAATCGGCGGAGGTGGTGACTAAAATGGAGTAACCAATCCTTTTTCAATTAGCAGGGGAAGCAACACATTGAAAAATTATCCCAACGATGTGAATACTTAGTTAAGGCGGCCCCTTCTCTGTTTGGGGGTCTGCTGTGCCCATGGGACGTTGCCCTGTCTCTGCACCTGATTTGCTTGTGTTGGAGCTTGCAGTGCTGCCCCAAATTAAAATGGTGTCGTGCTAGTGGTGGGATGTAAAGACATTATTGCTTAGATTTCAGTCCTTATCCTTTTCTCATTCCTCTATTCTGTGAACTTGCGGGCCCCATTGGCCACTGTTTTATTTCATCGACCCTCTCTTACTGCATCTTCACAATGGTTGGCATTTCGTACAAGATCAACAAAACTAGCTTGTTGTTGGTACACAAGGAAATCCAATATGACTGGTAATGCAGTTTTAGAGATCATCTCGATCTGTTCATCATCTAGTATGCGATTCCTCACCTAGGCTGCCAGGGTCCTCCACCTCTCGAGATACTCATTGAAAGTCTCATCGGGTTTCTGTTTCAAATGGGCCAGATCAGATTTGCGGGGCTCAATGTCTATGCTATAGACATACTGTTCTTGAAACAGGTAGGGGGTTAGGTCTCTCCACGTTATTATCATGGATGGTTCGATAGAAGTGAACCACCTTAGTGCTGGACCAGTAAGGTTCTTCTGAAAAACCTTGATGAGGAGGCGCTCATCTTCGCCATATTGACACATGTCCCCACAGTAGGACTTGAGGTGGGCGATTGGGTTGTCGGTGCCGTTATATTTGTCGAATGATGAAACTTTAAATTTAGGTGGCAAAGGCACCTCAACAAACAGACATAATCAGAGAAATCGGTAGCGTGAATTTCAGCTCCCCCCAACTTCATTAATTTTTTTTGGATCTTGTCCATTTGTTCTTTTAATAGATCTAATTCCCTAGACTGTAGAGCTTGGGCTGCTCCCCACTAGGCCGCTGTTGGTGTAAAATTGATGTGCTATTATTTTGTTAGAAAATGTGAAAATAAAACAAATGAAATGAAAACTAGAAGTGGAATGAAATCAGCACAAAACAATAATTCTAGACTCAGACCTGTAAGATACAGGGCTTGCTGTAGCAAGTTTTAAAGGAGAGTAAGGGTTATCCACAAGGAAATGTGATCTAAACTTTTGGTAAATCTCCAAATCTACTACAGATCTGGTAGTTCCTATCTATTTTAAAAGCAAGAAAGATAGGAAAAGTGTTTAGTTGTCACTTTAAGCTAAAACAAATGTAAGCTAGATCTACTCAAAATTTGATAAAAAATGATAGAAGAGAGAATTGAGCATGAGAATAAAACTGCAAATGTGGAGAATGAACAACTTAGAGAATAGCTTTCACTATAAAACAGATTTGTAATACAGAGTAGAAGGTAGATCTGCAGTTTTTCTTCATTTAGCTACAAGCACAAATGCAAGGTATAAAAATCCAGATCCTCCCTGAGATATGGATTAGCCCTAGGGTTATACTTTGCCCACTTGAATGGTCACAAAGTATCCCATAGATATGATCCAGTCATGGGGGAGAGAAGAATAACAATAAAATAACAACAGATGCTATGGATGCAAGGCTATAAGCTCAGGCATCCATAGGTATATAAATTTGTGAAAATCAGGCAAAGATCACCAGATCTACAGATTTACTGAACAATAAAAACAACAATACATTGAATTAAACAATCCTCACAATAAATTGCACTCAGATCTGTTGTCTCTGCAACATCTACTCTTCATATAATGTCTCACAAATTGAATTACAGATTAACTATCTCCAGCTATTACAGAGCTTTAGCCAACCATAGTTGGGCTAAGGAGGGAAAGGGAAAAGAATAAAAGAGTATTGGCGAGAAAAAGGGATTCAAAATTGCTCAAACTCTGGATCCAAAAAGGAGAGAGATGATCTTGTTGTAATTCCTACTATTTATACAAATCCCTAACTGCCTCAGATCTGTTTTAGCCAATCGAAGAGTCGCCACCCGGAGCTTTTGGTGACCCGAGAAACCTTCAAATCAATATTTTGAGCACCGAAGTGCTAAATATGACTCTGATTTACCGGTCCTTGCCAAAGGCTCTAGGGTAGGGGCTTCGGTTATCGATCGGGAAGGGTTTAGGCACCCGATCAACCCGCATACAGCGGTCTGTATCTATGGCCAAAATAAAGTAAAAAGAAACAAAAATAAGGGCAGAGTTTTCCCTTGCCCAAAGGCAATATGGTCCTATCAAGCTTTGAGCCAAAACCAAAATTTCGGTGGCGTAACGGCTTGGATCCTTGGACGGAGGAGACACCAAGAAGGTAGAGGAAGAGAGGGGCGAGTCGGAGCTCACGGGCCCTTGTTGCACCGTGGAAGTTCTTCACTTTGGCATGCTTCTGATGGTTTAAACGGAATGGAAATGGGCTGTAAAGCTAGGATTCGGTAAATAGGAAGTGTAGAGTATAGCTAGAGGCTAGGTTTTGGCTAGAGGGGGTGATCTAATGGTGGAAATGGGTTGAAAAGGGGAAACAAAGCATGCTGGAATTTTTGGCTCAAGAGTGCACTAGGGTTTTCTTTCTCTCAAGCTTAAAATTTTCACTCTTAATTCTTCAACCCTTAAGGAAGAGGGGGGCCTCTCTATTTATAGAGAAGGGGAGGGTTAGGGGCTTACTTAAGAGCTAATGGGTTTAGCAATTAGGTAATCCCCCCATCTAAGGTTTTCTAGGTTTTTAAGGTCCTAGGGTTGTGGGGAAACTGGCTTCAATGGCAGATGATGGGGTGAGACCAAAGGTGACTTAAGGGTTGCCAATAAGCTCAAAGGGGGTGCAACCAACCTCAAGACACCCACCTCAACTGAGGGGATGGTCAAAGGGTCAAACCAGATGGAGGAAATTCGAGCCACTGATGACAGTTACTGTAGCTAAGCTGGGCGTATATATTATATACGCCCAGTTTAGGAATAGTAAATTTCACCAAAAACAGGGGAGCCTTGGGAAGATGAAGCCCGTGGTGGGTCCCACCTATACTGGGCGTATATATTATATACGAATGGCCAAATTTCCTCCAAAAATAGGCAGGTGTATATAATATATATGCCTGACTAATCTGGGGCTAAATTGGCTGGGCGTATGTAATATCCACGCCTAAGTAAAAGTCCTATGATTTAATGTGAAACTTCAATCGGTCATAACTTTTGAACCGTAGCTCCAAATTGGGTGATCTTTGGCTTGTTGGAAAGCTGGAGAAGTCCCCATTCCAATGGTATATGGACCATCCTTGGTAGTGGTCTATATGAAATTATGTAGCTCTCATCTCATCAACTGCTCAGAAGGGTTTGAGTTAGGTCTGGGAAGGGATTCTAGGGTTTAGGGGTGACTTCTAAGGGTTGGGGGAATGGTTCTAAAGGGTTTGGGTAGATTCTTAAGGGTTCAGGGTAGATTCCTAAGGGTTCAGGGGGTGCTATCGGAAGCACAGGGGTACATCTCTCCCGAAGTACAGATTGATCGAGCCTTGGGCCGAATTTGGGTGTCTACAATTATGTTACCCGACTTGATGAGGTGGCTTTGTTTCCTTCAAGAGTTCCCAAAATCTTGTTAGAATCAGTTGAACCCACATGAGGCAGTTAGGCAGTTCTCCTCTATGCCATTTTCATTCCAAAAATACAAACTAGAGATGTTAGATAGCTTCGGAACACATGCATCAAATCTTTGAGTGACTAGCAGTCTCAGTCGGCAAGTGGGAAGCTCAGAATTCGCATCTCGAGAGGTGTAGAACACCATTCGAGAGGTTCCAACTACGGATTTAATCACATCGATAGGTTACTTGTATCTGTCGATAGGTTCTAAGCCCAGTTCGATAGGTTAGTTTAGACTGCTCGAGATCTTTATTTGCCTCAGCAGACCTCTCGACAGGTTGAAAGCTTCAGAACTTAGGATTCGCGAGGTTGATTGGCTTTCAAGTAACCTCTCGAATTCTTCACTGAACTACTCGGGATGTTCAACATAACTTCAGCAATTTATTTGACAGGTTCAAAGGACCTCTCGACAAGTTCTCTTTTGCTTGCTCAACAGCATGTAAACCACTCGATAGGTTCAGGGAACCTCTCGAATACTCTTCTCAACCTGTCTATAGGTTTCTTTCACATGCTCAACAACATGTATACCTCTCGTGAAGTTCAATCTTCATCAATTGCAACTATTGTTATTTATTCTGCTCAAGCATGTACTGCTGCTGCAACCTAATTTGCTCTAGTGTGTGGCTATATCATGGTCTGTTGTGATTCCTCTTTGCTGCAACTACCAATCCTCTCTTCTTGATACTTTTATATGGATTTCTACACTATGGTGGAAATTCATTGCTAACTACAAAAAAACACTCAAAACACATTATTAATCAACTCATAGGTCCATCAAAGGTCAGGTTAGGAGGTAAAGAATGGTATTTTTCACTGATTAACACACCCCCAAACCTAAGCTTTGCTAGTCCTCGAGCAAAGGAAAAATTAAACACAATTATTAAAAGAAGTAAATGCAACTTTTGTAGGGAGCACAGATGCATTTAGTATATGCATCAAGCCTTTTTAAACCCATAGGTGATCCGTAGTAGAGCAGTGAAGTCTCCTGAGGGTTTTCAGTGAAGGTACCCATAAACTTCCATATGAAAATGGTTAAATCAAGTGCTAATAATGATAAGTTAGATTTCAACAAATTTAGCTTCATTCCACACCTTGCTTTCTCAAAACCAAAAGTTTTAAAATAGTCAATGTAAACAGTTTAATACCTAAATTCTTATGAAATCTTGTCACAACCAATCTGTAATCATCAAGAATATAGTATGTGGAAATAAGCATAGAATTCACCCTTAATTTGAGAATCCTGTTCAAACAGTGCCCAAATAAATCTAATTTCAGACCCAATTCTCTCAAAGGCCTACTCACAAATTAATTTGAAGGGGTTTAATTTCACTCTAGCTCAAGAGCAGTTACAACCCTCAAATAGGTTTGCAAGCATGAGAATAAGCATGGCTACAAAATCCTGAAATCTTCTCTCTTTTCACCATAGATCACACAACTCCTCATCTCCATATGACAGCTCAATCAACTTTAGATCAGTAAGGTCTTTTTATTGGGTGGTAATGTGGCTTATGGTTGAAGTTTTAAAAGAACAAAAGGGTATAAAAGGATTCAAAAATGAGAAATCAGCATGGTAAGGAGATGATTCATGACTTCACCTTCTTTATTTCAGCACAACTCCATTTTCTTTTTGAATTTTTAGAGCCAAAGAGGCTAGCTTCTTCTCTTCTTTTCAAATTTACCAATGAAGTACTTTTTTGACTTCTCATTCTCTTTTTGTTTTGTTTTTCTATTTTTTTTTTATATATTTTTTAAAATATGGGCTGGAATGCCACAACTCCACAATTGACACACAACTGTCCTTTCTTCTTTTTCCACCAAATGTTAAACCAATTCGTCCTTCTTCAACTTCTTCTCCTTTACCTTCTAAAATCTCAAAGAGAGGGTCAGGCTGAATCAGGTCACTGAGTTTTGGGTTCAAATTATGTGGTTTTTGTTAAAGAAAGTTTGGATTTCTAAGGCTCAAATGGTGCGTATCAAGGGTAGTTCAAAGGGTAAGGATTTTTAGGCTCAAACTGTCCAAATGAAGGGCTTACATCATTTCTTTTGTGTCATGAGTACTGTCAAGCTATTTTAACTTGGAGTGCACAACTTCTAGTGAGAAAGAGTAAGTCCAATCAGTCCTTAGAGTAGAAAAATTTGCCAAAACACTCTTCAAAGAATTTTTATAGGCCCAAATCTCACTAGGTATGGTCTTCCATTAAACTCATAAGGCATGTTCTTTCCTTTTTCTCTCCTTACTGGTTCAGTATATACTGATCCAGAGAAAAATATCTTGATGACCTCCTTCATGGAAGTGCTAACTTTTTCAAAGATCCTAGCATTAAACAGTCTACTATACATTTTAAATCTCCATTTTTCAAAATTTCTTAGTTGAAAATTGCTAAATTTGTTTTAATCCTACTAACACTACCGCACTTAGCTTAACCATCTCATAACACCCTGCCATACCCCCAAACCCATGAGGAACAATGTCCTCACTGTTTCAAAAGATACATGTAGAGGGCAGAAGGGTAGTAAAACAGAAACAATAATGCCACAAATCAATGAACAAAATAAGAAATGTAAGATAATATAAAGAAGTACACAAACAACAAGTTTCATTTATCAAGTAAAATGTACAAGATAACATACAAGTAAATGACTGAAATTAGACAATATATTACAAACAGACTTGAAAATTAACAACTAATGCCAAACCAATTAAACTACATCCTAGAGCTAATCTGAATCTGAATATGAGCTAGATAAAGTAACTAGATCCCATCCATATTTTTTAGCTATTTTTTGATAATCCTTCTTCAAATTTTCAGTTTTAGCAGTACCAGCCTTTGATCTTTTGGCAGCTGGCTTCTGTGGCTTGGTGCTGCCCTGTTGTGGAGAGGGCTCCTTGATTGACACTCCAACAGATGAGGGTGGGTGTATCACAGAGATGGATTTTTTGAGTATGTCCACAAGTTTTTCCAACATCTCTGATTTCTGCTTTTGCTCTTCATATAATTGGAGGGTATCTTTCAATAATTGCTCCCACTTCATCTTCTCCACTCTACGATACAGCTCCAACTAGGAAATCTCAGCTAGGAATGGCTGCTTAATTGCAGTATTTATCTCAGCCATCCCTCTTATGACATCCCTCATGATGTAAGGGTTTTCATTCATGGCTCTTTTGAGGGTGGAGAATGGGGGCATGAGGGTGGATAATGGGGGCATTTTGAGGCAGCAAAAACCAATGTCCTCTCAGTGGGGTCATCAAAAATATGATATGGAGTGGAAGAAGATGATGGGATATAAGGGGAAAGTGGAAGGATAGGTGCCAGATCCTCCTCGATGGGGTTAATCTGGGTATGGGAAGGGGATAGGGTGAAGGTGGAAATAAAGGTCAAAGGGACTGATGCTAAGGGTAGGTCTTCCACCTCAGGATCAGTTTGAGTGGAAGAGTCAAGGGGTAGAAGGAAGGATGGGCAAGGTTACTGGCTCAGTATCTGTTCGGGTTGAAATGGCTGTGGAGGTTGATGGAATAGGGAGCAGCTCAGTAGACTCAAAGTCTGACTGAGTTGCAGCAATGGTAGTGGCTGCTAAAGGGGAGGTCTGAGGAGGAGAATGTGATGGTGATATAGGATTGAGTGGTGTAGGGGAAGGAGGTTGAGTGGTTGAGGTAGATGGGAGTAAAGTGGACTGGATGGACTAGAGGCAAGTGGCCATGACACACTGGTATGAAGCTGAGATTGGATAGATGTAAGAAGGGAAAAAATTTTAGCCAATGAATCTGGTAAGGCTGGGGTAACAAGTGGAGTAGATGAAATGGGTTAGAATGGTGATGTAGAGGCATGTTGGAATGGAGAAGGGTGTGGAGAATTTGGTAGAGGGGTGTATTCATGTGCAATGTCTTCCACAATGGAATCAATTAGGGATGAATACCCCTCAGAAGTGTAATGCTCTAAATCTTGGGTATGGGTAGAGGAAATAGAAGTAAATGGGGCAGACTCAGAGGGTATATCAGTGAATGGTGAAGATAGGTCAGTGAGTATAGGGTCCAAGGTTGGAATGGATGGGCTAAATGTAATGGGTGCTGGGTAAAGTAGTTTGGATTTTCTCTGGTAAGTGGTCTTAATGGTAGGTGTGGGCAAGTTCAATGGATCAATGGTAGGAGGAGCTGACACAAGTGAGGTTGTGGTGATTGTAGAAGGTGTGGCTATGGAACTGAGAGGCAAGGTACAGGTATGGAGGGCAAGGCAATGGATGAAGTGTGATGGCTAGGACAGCAGATGTAGCTGCAAAGATTATGGAGATAGGTGCTGAGATGGTCAAAGGAGCAGTAATTGCAATGGTGACCACAGGGGCTTCTTGCAAAGGGTTCTCAACCTACTTCTTCCTCCTCTCAATCAAGGTCATACTATTGACCATACTTTCTTTCCAAACGCTTTAGGAGGGAATGCCTCTATTGGCTCTCCTTCTTTGAATGCATACTTCCCTTGCTTCAACAGACCAGTGATAATTCTGTAGTATGGTAAACCTGGCACAAGCTGTGTCTTCTTGATTTTGTCATGAATATTCACCATCCCTTCAAATATCAGTTGAGGGGCATTGAAAAATTGACCCTTGGAGTAAAAATAAAGGGCATCCACAATGGGGTGCCTTCTCTCTTGTTGATGCCCAATCATAAAACAGTCTTTCTCAAAATAGTATCAATGAAGAATAAACTAGGATTCAAATCTCTCCTCATCAAAGACTCTCAAATCCCACAATTCCCTGAGTCAAGTGTTTGGCCATGACCCTAAAGGATACACTGTTAGGAACTAGGTGCAAAATGATGACTTCGCAAGGGCGATCCAACAGGCAAAAATATAGATCAATTGAAAATGTAACCTGTGAGTTGGATAAGAAAGAAACAGAGGAGTATTCATGAAGACGAAAATGCTCAAAAGAAACCCATCAAATGGTTTTAAAACCCAAAAATACGACTTCGACAAGTGGAAGATTCCAAGAATCAACCTATCGAACAGATGAACTCTTCAAACAGTAACCTGTCGGACACAAGAAACCCCATGAAAAGACAATTATCTTTAGAATGAAGGGTTCGAGAGGTTCCAGAAACCTCTCGACAAGTGCAATGTCTTCAAGAAATAGGATTTGAGAGGTTGTTCAAACCTCTCGACAGGTGCTCAGAACCTGTCGAATCCTTATAAAATATCCTCAAAACCTATCTAGTATTCCTTTTAACCTCGTGACAGGTCTCAGTACCTGTCAAAACCACATGAAAAACTTTCAGAACCTATTGAATACTCTTTGCAACCTATCGACAAGTCCCAGTACCTCATCAATGAATCTCCCTCACATGTGTACTATCCATATTCAACAAAAATCACAAATCCACCTCAACACCAACTCATTTCTCAATCATACAATCATCACAGAACCCCCCACATCTCAGATATTATTCAGAGTAAAAATCTAAATAAAAATTACACAATCATACAAAGAAAAAGACAGATTTAAAAATAGTAGAAACATCACTAATAACAGCTATGTTACACAATTTACAGTGGTGAAAATCACAGAAAATTGGGAGGTTCCTGAAGGTTGATGGTCTCAGTAGGCTTCACTATATTTTCATCTCAACAGCTCCAGATGGGGATACATGCAACACAGTGTAAGATCCATCCCATCTAGATTTTAATTTTCCTGGGAAAAACTTCAGTTTTGAATTCAAAAGCCATACCTTATTACCTTCAACAAACTCCTCCCTAAGAAGATGTTTGTCATAGAAAGCTTTGGCCTTCTCCTTATAATAACTGGCATTGGCATAGGCATCCAATCTCAATTCCTCCAATTCTGACAGTTGCAATTTCCTGTGAAGACCAACAAAAGTTAGATCAAAATTTAATGCTTTAATGGCCCAGCAGTAGGCCCTATGTTCTAACTCCACTGGCAAATGGCATGCTTTGCCATATACCAATCTAAAAGGAGACATCCCTATTGGGGTCTTATAGGCAGTCCTATAAGCCCAAAGAGCATCCTGTAACTTCAGAGACCAGTCCTTCCAGTCAGTCCTCACAGTTTTCTCTAGGATGTGCTTAATCTCCCTATTAGAAATTTTAACTTGCCCACTGGTCTGTGGGTGGTAGGGAGTGGCTATCCTGTGTAACATAATACTTTTTAAGCAAGCTTGTAAAGTGTCTGCTGCAGAAATGACTCCCCCCATCACTAATGATAGCTTTGGGAGTGCCAAATTTGGAGAAAATATTATCCTTCAAAAATTTGAGGACAATTGTGTGGTCATTGGTTCTTGTGGCAATGGCTTCTACCCATTTAGACACATAATCTACAGCCACCAAAATGAAATTAAACACATAGGAAGGAGGAAATGGACCCATGAAGTCTATTCCGCAAATATCAAACAATTCTACCACAAGTATGGGGTGCATGGGCATTGAGTCTCTCTTGGATATGCTCCCCATCTTTTGGCATCTCTCACAAACCTTGCAATGCTCCATTGCATCCTTGAACAAGGATGACCAATAAAATCCACATTGGAGTATCTTTGCAGTAGTTTTCTTACTACTGAAATGACCTCCATAGGCCCGCTCATGACACATTGTAAGAATGTTGTGGAACTCATTTTCAGGTACACATCTCCTAATCACCTGGTCTGCACAACTTTTGTAAAGGTAAGGATCCTCCCACAGAAAATGTTTAATCTGAGAGAAAAATAAGTCTTTGTTCATCTTAGACCATTGTGGGGGAATCCTACCAATTGCAAGATAGTTCACAATGTTAGCAAACCAGGGATACTCATATTGATGGCAAAAAGTTGCTCATCAGGGAAAGAATCATTCACAGGGATTTCAACACAATTAGCACTCAAGATTCTAGACAAATGATCTGCTACCATATTCTCTACACCTTTTTTGTCTTTAATCTCAAGATCAAACTCCTACAACAGGAGGATCCATCTGATTAATCTTGGTTTTACTTCTTTTTTTGACAACAGGTACTTCAAAGCTGAATGGTCAGTAAACACAATAATTTTAGATCCTAGCACATAAGATCTAAATTTCTCCAAAGCAAAGAAAACTGCCAATAGCTCTTTCTCAGTAGTGGTATAGTTCAGCTGAGCATCAGTTAGTGTCTTACTTGCAGAAGAAACTAAACTAGGTAGTTTGTCCTTTCTCTGTCCTAAAACTGTATCAATTGCAAAGTCTGATGCATCACACATCAGCTCAAATGACAGAGAGTAATCAGGAGTTTGTATGACAGGTCCAGAGGTCAAACAATTTTTTAATACCTCAAAAGCAGTGAGACATTCATCATTGAACACAAATGGTACCTCTTGACACAACAGGTGGCACAGAGGTTTGGAAATTTTACTAAAATCCTTGATGAATCTCCTATAAAAACTAGCATATCCTAAAAAAGATCTGACTTGTTTTACAATTTTTGGAGGAGGCAAATGTGAAATCAGATCAATCTTTGCCTTGTCCATCTCAATCCCCTTTTTAGAAACCACATGACCAAGAACAATTCCCTGGGTTACCATGAAATTGCTCTTTTCCCAGCTCAATACTAGGTTAGTTTCCTCACATCTCTGAAGCACAAGGGAGAGATATTTCAAACACTGATCAAAATCATCACCATACATAGAAAAATCATCCATAAAAATTTCTAAAAACTTATCCAATATGTCATAAAATATGACATACATGCACCTCTGAAAAGTAGTAGGAGCATTACACAGTCCAAATGACACCCTTCTGTAAGCAAAGGTGTCAAATGGACAAGTAAAGGTAGTCTTCTCTTGATCTTGTGGATACACAGGGATCTGATTGTAACCAAAGTATCCATCAAGAAAATAATAAAAAGCCTTGCCTACTAGTTTGTCCATAATCTGATCAATAAAAGGTAGTGGGAAGTGGTCCTTCCTAGTCTTGGAGTTTAATTTTCTGTAGTCTATATAGACCCTCCAACTAGTGACCTCCCTGGTTGGCATTAATTCTTCAGACTCATTGGGTACAATAGTGATGCCAAATTTCTTGGGGACCACCTAAGTAGGTGACACCCATTCAGAATTTGAAATTGGGTAGATGACTCCAGCATCTAGTAATTTGACCACCTCCTTCATCACTACTTCCTGCATTTGAGGATTTAACTTTCTCTGCATCTCTCTAGAGGGTTTAGAACCCTCTTCCAAGTGAATCTTGTGCATACACACAACTAGACTAATTCCCCCTAGATCAGCAATAGACCATCCTATTGCTTTTCTATGCATCTTGAGTACATAAAATAATTTCTCTTACTGCTCCTCAGTGAGGGAAGATGAAATAATCACAGGCAATTTCTGATCTTGCCCCAAAAATGTATATTTGAGAGTGCTTGGGAGCTGTTTCAGCTCCACATCAGGTGGATTGATGAGTGAAGGTAGCAAAGGTGCCTTAGAAGGTGAGGGAAGAGGCAACACAACAGGTTTCCATTGAGAGTGCCTTGCTGGCCTCATTGAAGAATTCAATGTTTTTACCTCTTCAATCAAATGTGTGGGTGCCTCCCCTTCAATATTTTTAATCCAAACCTCCTCAAAAACATCAATAACATCATCTCAGCTCAGTAGCTTGGGCATGGTCTCCTCAACAAGCTCATCAAGCAAATCAATCATGAAATAACCCTCACTCTCAAAGTGAGGTTGATTTTCTATATTATAGACATTGAGCTTTACCTTCATGTTTTCAAAAGATACCTCCATCACCCCAAAGACCTGCACTGAATGCAGGCATTGGTAGTGGCCAAGAATGGCCTGCCCAAAATCACAAGGATAGAGGTAGTGCACTTACTAGGCTCTATGTCCAAAATCAGGAATTCTGTTGGATAAAAACATTTGTCAATCCCAACCAGCACATCTTCAATAATGCCTATGGGTCTCCTCTCAGATCTGTCAGTTAGTTGCAAAACAACATATGTGGGTTTAAACTCCCCTAAACCTAACTTCTCATATACAGAATATGAAAGTAAGTTAACACTGACTCCTAGATCTAATAGTGCTTTCTCAATGTTGTGATCCCCAATGATACAGGGAATTATGGGAACTCCAGGATCTTGAAGTTTAGCTGGGGTTGTAATGGACAAAACTTAGTTAACTTTTTCAGCAGAAAAGACTTTCTTGGATAGATGAATCTTAGACTGCCTTTTATGAGTGCACAAATCCTTTAAAATTTTTACATAGGTTAGAACTTGCTTAATTGCATCAAGCAAAGGTAAATTAATTTTTACCTGCTTAAAGGTGTCTATCATTTTCTGTACCTTAACATTCCCCTTATCAAAAGGAGAAGGTGCTTGAAGGGCATGAGGAAATGATAGATGAGATACTGGTCTCTCATCCGCAGCCTTTGCATTTTTTTTAGTTTTTTCTTTGTTTTTATTTTCATTTTCATTTTTTTGTTGGGACTCCATTATTTTTCGCATGCTGCTCCTGCTGCATACTGGCATGGACTGGTTTCTCTTGTCCTGCACTCCTTGGGATCTCACCATCAATTTTGTTATCCAACAACCTGCCACTTCTCAAAGTAGTTATGACCATAGCTTCCTCATGAGTTGAAGAAGACTCACCCACCATATACTGCCCCTTAGGATTGTTCATTGTCTGACTTGGCAGTCTGCCCTCTTCTCTCCTAGTCAATGTATTAGATAGTTGACCAAGATGGTCCTCTATCTTTTTGATACTTTGGCTATGAGAATTTACAGTTTGAGATAAAGAGCTGAGGTTCTGTAATGAGGACAGATAATGTTCCTCAAAGGAGGGTGCTCTTGCTTGTAGTGGAGCTGGTGCTGGTGGACTTTGGTGACTTGGCTGAGCCATTGGTTGTGCCACAGGCTGTTGGAACTAATGCCTTGGGAATTAATTTTACTGATATGGTTGGGAAGGTTGGTAGGGCATAGCCTACTACTGTTGGGATTGAAAATTTTCTTACCTCCACCTCAGACTGGGGTGCTTCCTCCAAGCATATCCAGCAGGCTGCTGCTGCCCAAAAGACTGAGCAGCATTTGCATGCTCCATGACAAGCTCTGGGTATTGACCAGCAGAAGGACAATCTTGAATAGAGTGTGTGGGGGACTGGCATATTAGATTTACCTCCTCAATTTGTTCAACTATTTTAGGCTGCATCACACTCATCAACTTATCAAATTTCATGCTCAAAGTATCCACCTTCTTTTCTAGGTCATTGGACATATTGACTTTATACATTCTTCCTCTAGAGGTGGCTTCCCTTACCATTTTAGCTGGAGTCTTAATATTATTGCAAGATAGAGAGTCTTGTTGTATGGAATTCTCATTGATTACATCAAAAAGCTCCCAAGCCTCATCAACAGTGTTGTGGAGATAAGTACCCCCACATGAGGCATCCACCATATCCCTGCTCGTGGGATCAATTCCTTGGTAGAAGCTTTGAACAAGCTGCCACTCAGAAATTTGGTGGTGGGGACATTGTTTTAACAGTTCCTTAAACATCTCCCATGCCTAATGGAAATCCTCAATTAGGGATTGAGCAAATAAAATTATGCTCTTCCTCAATTGATTGGTTCTAGACATGGGAAAAAATTTAGCCAAAAAGTGGCATTGGAGATCATTCCACGACTGGATGCTGTTGGCTGGGAGCATGGAGAGCCAATTTATGGCTCTGTCCTTTAGTGAAAAAGGAAAGAGCCTCAGTTTGGTGGCTTCTTCTCCCAAGCCAGCAATATTGAATGTTGTGCATAAGGCAAGAAACTCATCAATATGTGTATAGGGATCCTCTTTACTCAGTCCATGAAATGAGGGTAACATTTGAATGATTGATGATTTGATTTTATAATTACCTTGAACAGTAGGGAATTGAATGCAAAAAGGGGATGTATATGCCCTTGGTGCATTGAATTCCTTCAAGGTTCTTTGTTGTTCATCCATCTCAGCTGGCTCAAAAACAGTAGCAGGGATGTGTAGGGTTTGTCTAGCTCTAAGGGCTCTCTCTAACTCTAGATTTAGAGGTTCTAAATCTGGGTTTAGAGATCTTTTACCTAACATACACAAAATAACAAAGATAAGACCACCACTCACAACACATAAAATATTGCTTAAGTAAATCAACAAATGATATAACTGAAACTGCAATAAAAGGAATAGGAAATGCAAACTCAAGGAAGATATGCTCTAACTACAGGTAAGTAAATCCTCTAAACTACAGCTCCAGATCTATAAAAAAAAAATTAGAAGACTCCAAACAAAAATTACAGTAGTAATTATTCATATACAACACAGACAACGAACAGATCTAAAACCTAACCAAAAAAAAAACTTAGATCTACCAATTCTAGATCTACAAGATCCCCGACGGCGGTGCCAAAAACTTGTTGGTGTAAAATTGATGTGCTATTATTTTGTTGGAAAATGTGAAAATAAAACAAATGACATGAAAAATGGAAGTGAAATGACATTAGCACAAAACATCAATTCTAGACTCAGACCTGCAAGATACAGGGCCTGCTGTAGCAAGTTTTAAAGGAGAGTAAGGATTGTCCACAGGGAAATGTGATCTAAACTTTTAGTAAATCTCTAGATCTACTACAGATCTGGCAGTTCCTATCTATTTTTAAAGTAAGAAAGATAGGAAAAGAGTTTAGTTGTCACTTTAAGCTAAAACAGAATTAAGCTAGATCTACTTAAAATTTAATCAAAAATGATAGAAGAGAGAATTGAGAATGAGAATAAAACTGCAAATACGGAGAATGAACAACTTAGAGAATAGCTTTCACTATAAAACAGATTTGCAATGCAGAGTAGAAGGTAGATATGCAGTTTTCCTTCATTTGGCTATAAGCACAAATGCAAGGTATAAAAATCCAGATCCTCCCTGAGATATGGATTAGTCCTAGGGTTATACTTTATCCACTTGAATGGTCATAAAGTATCCCATAGATATGATCCTGTCATGGGGGAGAGAAGAATAACAATAAAATCATAACAGATGTTATAGATGCAAGGCTACAAGCTCAGGCATCAATAGTTCTATAAATCTGTGAAAATCTGGCAAAGATCACTAGATCTATAGATTTACTGAACAATAAAAACAACAATACATTGAATTAAATAATCCTCACAATAAATTGCTGTCGGATCTGTTGTCTTTGCAACATATACCCTTCATATAATGTCTCACAAATTGAATTACAGATAAGCTATCTCCAGTTGTTACAGAGCTTTAGCCAACTATAGTTGGGCTAAGGAAGGAAAGGGAAAAGAATAAAAGAGAATTGGCGGGAAAAAGGGATTCAAAATTGCTCAAACTCTGGATCCGAAAAGGAGAGAGATGGTCCTGTTGTAATTCCTACTATTTATATAAATCCCTAATTGCCTCAGATCTATTTTAGTCAATCAGAGAGAAGGGTCATCAATTCTGTTACCCAACTTGATGAGGTGGCTTTGTTTCCTCCAAGAGTTCCCAAAATCTTGTTAGAATCAGTTGAACCCACATGAGGCAGTTAAGCAGTTCTCCTCTGTGCCATTTTCATTCCAAAAATACAAACCAAAGATGTTAGATAGCTTCAAAACACATGCATCAAATCTTTGAGTGACTAGCAGTCTCAGTCGACAAGTGGGAAGCTCAGAATTTGCATCTTGAGAGGTTTAGAGCACCATTCAAGAGGTTCTAGCTGCGGATTTAATCACTTCGATAGGTTACTTGTATCTCTCTACAGTTTCTAAACCCAGCTCGATAGGTTGGTTTAGACTGCTCGAGATCTTTATTTGCTTCAGCAGACCTCTCGAGAGGTTGAAAGCTTCAGAACTTAGGATTCGCGAGGTTGATTGGCTTTCAAGTAACCTCTCGAATTCTTCACTAAACGACTCGGGATGTTCAACATAACTTCAACAATTTATTCGACAGGTTCAAAGGACCTCTCAACAAGTTCTCTTTTGCTTGCTCAACAGCATGTCAACCACTCAATAGGTTCAGGGAACCTCTCAAATACTCTTCTCAACCTCTCGACAGGTTTCTTTCACATGTTCAACAACATGTATACCTCTCGTGAAGTTCATTCTTCATCAATTGCAACTACTGCTGTTTAGTGTGCTCAAGCATGTACGGCTGCTACAACTTGATTTGCTCTAGTGTGTGGCTGTATCATGGTCTGTTGTGATTCCTCTCTACTGCAACTACCAATTCTCTCTTCTTGATACTTTTATATGGATTTCTGCACTATGGCACTAATTTATTGCTAACTATTAAACAACACTCAAAACACATTATTAATCAGCTCATAGGTCCATCAAAGGTCAGGTTAGGAGGTGAAAAATGGTCTTCTTCACTAATTAATAGCTGCCTCTATTCATTCTCAGGCTCCTATTGGTTTGTGAAGACGGGATGTCGGCGGTTGGTACTGACCAATGCCCCTGCATAGGCCCCGCTATTTCATGCCTCATCCTACTCATACTTGTAGCCTATATAAAGGGGTGGTGTTGGCAAGGTAAGGTTTTGCCTGTGGGTTTTGGATGAGTTGAGTGGGTGCCTGATGAGGCCATTGTTCTTGGTTGGGATTGGGGTGATTGGTTTGTGGGGTGAGAGGATGTGTGAACAGTTTGTTTTGAGTGGGTGCTTGATGAGGCAATTGGGGTTGACAGGGATTTTGGTGGCTTAGTTGGGGGGGGGTGGGGTAAGAGGGTGTACAAATTAGGGATTTTGGATGGTTTGAGATGGGTTCCCATGTTGGGTTGGGTATGAAGGATATGGATGGATAAGATTCATGCCGAATTGGTGGGTTGGGTAAGACGGGTTGGTCATTTGGGGGGGAATGAAGTGTGCCTGTTGGAAGTGATTGTAGGTGGGAAATTGGGGGAATGATGGAGGGTTTAAAAATGTGGCCCTTGAGTTTGGGGCGGAATGGGTTCGTGGTTGGGCATGGGGCCTTTGAGGCCCACTCGGATGGTTCCATGGTTGATGTTGTGAACCTTGGGTGTTGTGGACTATGGGTATTTGATTGGGGTTGGTGTTTTGGGTGAATGAAGTATGAAGATTTTGGAGGGTTGGTTATGGATTTTGTGGTGCTTGGGATAAATTAGGAAGACTTTGAGAAGACTTCCAAGCGGTGAATGTCTTCACCATCTCCTCCATCATGACCATGGGATTGGTCATGGGAGAGGGAATGTATGGGGTGGTGGTGGTGCTTGGTTTGAGGTGGATGAAAAATTGGGCATGACTTGGGTAGATGTAACGGGAAAATTGGGCATGACTTGGGTGGATGTGGGGGGAACATGCGTATGTTGGGTAAGGAGAAAATTGGGCATGACTTGGGTGGATGTGGGGGGAACATGTGTGTGTTGGGTTGATATGGAAGGAAAATAGGGTGTGTGTTGGGTCGAGGGAAAAGAGGGTGTATTTAGGGTGAGAGTAGAAGGGAGAGTGGGTACATTTTGGTTTGATGTGGAGGGGAAAATGGGTGCACCGAATGGTCCGATGACATTGAATGGGGATTGGGTTGGGGGATTGGATATGGGAATCTCCTCTATGTGAGAATGTGGTGGGGATGAATTTGGGTCAAAGACGGTTGGATAAACCGCCCAAGACATGATTTGGTGACGGGTGGGGTATGGGTTTCTTGGGTATGGCCCAAAGACTTTCTTCATCCTCTCCCTATGGGATGACGATGGGTGCGACGATGGCATGGTTGGGACACCTTTTACTCTTTTGGATGATTTCTGATTTCTTTTTATGATTTTTGATGATTGATTTTTTATTTTTTTTTAATTTTTTTTAATCTTTTGATAATAACAATTTTTTTTTAATTTCTCTTTCTCCTTTCCTTGGTGCTCTTTGGGCCTTGGAACTCCCATCTCGGATGGTGCTCGCACTCCCAACGATTCCTACGGTGGGACCCAGATACCCTTTTTAGAATAAAAGAGAAAATATCTTGATCTTTAAAGGCATGGATTTCCACATGACACCCTGATTCCTTGGAAGAGTCAATGTTAATCACTGAAAAATACCATTTTTCACCTCCTAACCTAGCCCTTACTAGACCTTAGAGCTGTTTAATAATTGCTTTTTGAGTGTTGTCTTGTAGTTAGCAATAATCTGTAGAGAAGTGCAAAAATCCATGTAGCAAAAGGCAAAAGGAGGGAGATTTAAGTCAACAACTGATTAATGTATGACAGAGTGCTGTAACAGATTGTCCATCAGCAACAGGGGATCAGAAAATGAAACTCGAGCAGTTTTGAAATGCATTCGAGCACTTTAATGCATGCTGATTTAACCACTCAAGCTGTGCCAGGATGAACTCGAGTGGTTCATGGCTGAAGCCGTAATGCTGTCGAGTAGTTAAAATGGATATGTCTAGCAGATCTAATGCATACTCGAGCACTTGCTGAAGCTACAGTGATCCTGTCGAGAAGTTGTTTGAACCTATCGAGCAGTTTATGACTGAAAGCAGTAACCTGTCGAGTGGTTTCCTCTATGAACCATCCTGTCGAGATGTTGTTTGAACCACTCGATAATGAGCCTGAAGCCAACCATCCTCATGAAGCTGCAGTGTGCTGAAATGAGTTAAAAAGAACCTATCGAGCAACCTAGCGAGATCTTGTTGAGCTGCTGTCAGCACTACTTGAGTTATATTTCTAAAGGTCACTGATCTACTCAAGATTCATTCTGAAGCCTTCATCCTATCGAGAACCTGCTGAGTTATAAATTTTGAAGCTCGAACTACTCGAGGCACGATTCCAGCAGTTGTCTGTCAGCTTTGGAGGGCATTTTGAAAATTCATCAGCACAGAGGACACCGGACCTAACTACACCACGTGTGCACGGCTGTTCTAACGAGCTTGGGGTAATACTTGGAGGAAATGCAGCCACCTCATCAAGTCTTATAACTGATTTGATTCTCCTCTTCTCTGATTGGCCAAGGCAGATCAAGTTCACTTAGGAATTGTATAAGTAGAGGGGAATAAATCAGATCTAGACATCTAGAGATTTAGGAATTTGTTGAATTATTTTCTACCTGTTCTTCTTGTTCTTCTCCTCTCATTAGCACAACCATGGCTGGCTAAATCTCTGTAGCAGCTAGGGTTAGTTGATCTGTAATTTGATTTGTGAGAGCATTATATGAGGTGTGGAAATTATAAAGACTACAGATCCGAGGGTAATTTATTATAAGTTGTTTTTAGATAAATGAATTATTAGTTGTAATGATCATTTAATCTACAGATTTAGTGATTTTTTATCAGGATTTCTATAGATTTTATGCTCCTATGGATGCATGAGCTTGTAGCCTTGCATCTATAGCATTTGCAGTGGTTCTACTATTTCATTTCTTTCCCTCATGACTGGATTATATCCATGGGATACTCTGTGACCATTTGAATGGATAAAGTATAGCCCTAGGACTAGTCTATATCTCAGGGCAGATTTGGATCCTTCTACCTTGCATTTATACTTGTAGCCAAATGAAGGATTGCTACAGATCCATCTTTTACTTTGCTTTGCAAATCAGTTTTGTAGTAAAAACTATCTCTTAGCTATTCATTCTCTATATTTGAATTTTATTTTACCAAAACATTTGCTATCTTCCTCAATTCTCTCTTCCTTCATCTCTGATCTAGCTTTTAAATCTATTTTTAATTAGATCTAGTCTATTTCTATTTTTAGTTTAGTGACAACCACAAAACTCCATCTCTTTCCCTATTTTCCTTAGTTTCAAGTTAGAATAGGATTAGGATTGCCAAATCTGTAGTAGATATGGAGATTTACTACTTGTTAGATCACAAGTCTTTGTGAGACAAACTCTTACTCATTTAAAACTTGCTATAACAGCCTTAATCTTGCAGGATTATGTATAATTGCTATTGTTTTTGTACTGGTTTATTATATTTTTGGCACAACAATTTTACATCAACAAGTTTTTTTGGCGCCGCTGACGGGGATTTGAGATCTAAGTAGTAGATTGGAGTTTTTCTTTTTGTTAGTAGGTCAGATTTATATTTGAATTAATGCGGCAGTGGTTTTTGTAGTCTTTTGATTTTTTTCTCAGATCTGGAGCTGTAGCCAGGAGAAGAGCAAATTGCTTGCAGCTGGATCTAATTCTACCTGAGTTTGCATTTCTTGTTCCTTTGATTACATTTTCATTTATGTAATTTTGGAATTTAGCAGCAGTAGTTAGTGTGTTTATTTTTGTTAGCTGTAATTTGTTTCTGCGGTGTGTTGTATGTTTGGTAAGACTCTTAACCCTGAGATTTTACCTTCAAATCTTGAAGTTGAGAGTATCCTTCGAGCTAGACAACCAACACACATCCCTACTGAGATGGGTGACCAACAAACACCATTGAGGGAATATTATGCACCAGGGGTGTACACATCCCCCTTCTGCCATCTTTCCATAGGCTTAGTAAGGAGGATCCTTATAAGCACATCGATGAATTTTTGTCTTTATGTACCACATTCAAGATTGCTGGTCTGGGAGATGAGGCCACAAAACTAAGGCTTTTCCTTTTTCACTAAAGGACAAAGCCAGAAATTGGCTCAACATGCTCTCTCCCAATAGCATAACCTCATGGAAGGCCTTGCAATGCCAGTTTTTAGTCAAATTTTTTCCTATGAATAAAACCAGCCAGTTGAGGAAGAGCATCATCTCCTTTGCTCAATTCCCAACTAAGGATTTTCATGAGGCATGGGAAAGGTTCAAAGAGCTGTTGAGGTAGTGCCCCACATCATCAAATCCCTAAGTGGCAGCTTGTCTAGAGCCTCTACCAAGGGATTAACTCTAAGAGTAGAGATATGATTGATGCCTCATGTGGTGACACATGCCTCAGCAAAACTGATGATGAGGATTGAGAATTATTTGATGTGATAAGTGAAAAATCCATGCAGCAGGAGTCATTGTCAAGAAATGTCATTTAACCAGCTGTAGAGTGATGTTAGGCTATTTTGAGTGCTTGCTACTGACTTTATTGAAGACAGTGATAAGAATGGGGTGAATGAAAATAAATGAAAGGTGGAGTGAGAATTACGGAGCAGCAAGCCTAAAATATACACAGTCCTGCAAGATACAGGGCCTGCTGTAGCAAGTTTTGATAAGTAAGAGTTTGTCCCACAAGGAAAGTTGATCTAAAGCTCCAAGGGAGCTATCTTTAGTAGGCTCTCCAGATCTCACTACAGATCTGACAATCCTAAATGGAAGGGGATTAAAGGTCACTATAATCTAAATCCTAAGTTAGCTTAATGTCTAAATTACTGAAAGGGTTAAGAAGAAGGGTGGAGTGAGAAAATAAATATAAAAGGGTGAGAAGTATGTTTTTAGGTATAGAGCTGATGGGTCTTGTAACTCAGACTCAAATCTGTTGCTATAGAAATCCTGTCCAATGGCTACATTAACACCAAAGAGGAGAAAGAATCCAACTCACCCCTATGTCATGATCCAATCCCTTATGGCTATAACCTGTCCACTTAAATGGTCACAGACTATCCAATAGGGGAACCACAATCCAGAGATGGGTCAGAACAAGTTTATCATTGCAGGCACTACTTCATCCAGGCTACCAGCTCAAGAATCCATAGGAACCTCAACCTCTAAAGTTCTGTGTGTGGGGCTAGGCCTATAAAGTGCACGAGCCTGGACACACAGGACCAGCAAGAGTTTGAGTACTAGCTTTTAAGCATGGCTGTTCACTGCTTTAGGAAAATTGTAGTGGCCCAGTCACAAGCCTACAATCTCTACAGCCATATCAGATCTGCAATCTGATGGTAGATCTATACAAATATAGGAGAGTCTGTCTCTGCACAATCTCACACAAGGCTATAAGCACAAGTGTAGAGAAGAAGAATCTGTCTTAAATCTGTGGATTGACTTCACCCTAGGGCTATAACTTGTCCACTTGAATGGTCACAGACTATCCACAGAGGCTATCCTCCTCACAGAGGTCTAAGACAGAACGAGAACATTGCTGCCGCCACCATGTTCACAAGACTACCAGCTCAAGCTTCCACGGGGATTCAGATTTAGTGGATCCTGTGGTGGGGGAAGGCCTGCAATGTGCCTAACCTGGACACACAGGTCACTTGGATCTAAATAAAATCTTAAAAATAAAACTCCATTGCTTACAATACAACTTAGCAATGGGGGATCTCAAGGTAGCAGCATTGTACAAAACAACTCACAACAAAAACATCATCCCATACATGCTATAAATTCTATTATAAAACTTCATTAAAAACTATACCATATAATCATACAAAAGGCATAGCCAGCAAGTGCTAGACTATGGAGAGAAAGAAAAAGGAAAAAGACACTACCTAGAACCTAACCTTAGCCTACTAAAATTTACAGCTTAATCGAGGAGACGAAGTCTGAAAAAGTCTAAGTCTAAAATCCGTTTCTTCCTAAGGTCCCCAAACCTAAGCAAGGCTTAGGCTTATATAGCAGTCGACTGTGTGTGAATTAGGGTTAGGAAAACCTAATTTCATCTTTTCAATTACGGCCCATTCTTATCCCTTGGATGCCTCAGGGCGTGTGCACGGAGATTAGAGCATTGGAGTGCGTGCCCTAGTTATTGGGAGTTCCCAGATTACCCCTACAGAAGTGGGAGAAAGTTAAGAACCCAATCCTCACTGAGTAGAGAAGATTTGCAGATCTTTCCATGTGGTAGAATTGGCGTCGCGGGGTTGAATTGACTTGAAACTCGTGCAGTCGCGGGATTGACATTTTGGTCATTGTGGGATACTAATGGCTGTCGCGTGATTGCTCTTTCAGCTTTGAATGGCCCGAGAATTGCTCGCGCGGTTCGTCCCTTAGTGAATCTCACGATGGATCCTCGCGAAGAAGCAGTGTTCATGAGCCTATGGATCGCGCGAGCATTTCCTTGAAGGTTTGTATCCCATGGCCACTGCGCGCGGGAGTGCCTGGAGCTCTCTCTCTCTTCAGTGAATCGCGCGATGATTGAAGACTCCTTTCTTGAGCTGCGCAAGACTGCACGAGCGCTCAAGGCTGAACCTCATAAGGACCTCACGAAGTCTGCTTTTTAATTCTTTCTGGCACCAAATCGTGGGAGAACGATGCGAAGACTGTGCGACCAGTTTGTGTGCTGTCTTCAAAAGCCTACGACAACTGCGCAAAGGCATTATCTCCGGTTCAATTGAACCCTGAATCGGGAGGAGCTGAAAAAGGGTAAATTTTTGCATTATTGATTGAGAAAAAATGCTTCCCTCCAGACAGAAAGAGACTCCTTCCTGTACGAGTAGTTCAGAACTAAACGAGAGCAGAGCTGGTTGGTTGGTTGTTTACCAACATAAAGCCTGGGCTTAATCTGTCCTTCTCCGCTTGTTTACGGATCGCTCGCTCACTAAGGGCTGCTATATTTGTGTAAGGCATTCTTCTTGGTTTGTTTCTGCTTTACTGTGCTTATGTTGCAGCCAACTCTCTGTCTGGGTTCATCTTTCATTCTGCTGAGGTAGTTCTGGGACAACAGTGAACTTCTTGGCATGGTTAGGGGTTTATTTGTAGCTATTGCTTATTACCTACAGAATAGACTTAGAATGCATTTGTTAAATAATTAAGGGTCTAACAGAGATTAAGTTAAGGGGTGAAAAGTGGTACTTTTTTGGTCTTAACACACCCCCAAACCTAATCTTTGCTAGTCCCTTAGAAAAGCTGTAATTGAATGCAACTTTCGTAGGGATCATGAGTACATTTAGCATATGTACCAAGCCTTTTAAACCCCTAGGTGATCCCTAGTGGAGGAGTGAAGTCTCCTGAGGGTTTTCAGTGAAGACACCCACAAACTTAACCATTAAAATAGTTAAGTATAATGCAGATAATGACAACACAGATTTCGATGTTTAAAACTTCATTCCACACCAAATTTTTTTTTCACTTAGAGGAAATTGCAGCAATGTTGCAGGCTATTTAAAATTATAAAGTTAACATGTGTTTGCCTTACCACTATTCATTTATCATTAGAATTTCAATGTATAAAAATCAGTACCCAGCTTGCCTTTAATTCAAAATTCAGGTTGGATGTAACCCTAATGAAGTTAAAATTCAGACCCAATTCTTACTAGGGCTATCTCTCAATATTAATAACCTGAGGGTGTTCACATTTTCAACAGCTCTAGAGCAGTTGCAGACCCCAAATGGGTCTGCAAGCATGAACATAGGCAAAGCTTCTAATTTCTGACATCTTCAAGAATTTTTACCATAGATTGGACAACTCCTCATCTCCACATGACAGCTCATTTAACTTTGGATCCACAAGGTCTTTTTGAATGGGTTGTAATGTGGCTTATGGCTGAGGGAAGTAAAGAATAAAGGGGTAAAAAGGGAGTCCAAATTAAGAAATCAATAAAGTAAGGAGTAATTCATGACTTCACAACCTTCATTTCAGCAAAAACTTCATCTTTATTTTTATATTTCAGATTCAAAGTGGCCAGCTTCTCCTCTTCTTTTTAATTTTTAGATGATGTTGTCCTCTAGACTTCTCTTTGTTTTTCTCTTTTTATTTCTTTATTCATTCTTTTGATGAACTGCCACACAACTGCCATTGATATACAGCTGTTCACAAGTTGCTTTTCTTCACCTTCCACAGACTGTTGGACCATTCTCAGTATCTTTACCTCCTTCTCCTTTACCTTCTGAATTCTCAGAGTGAGGGTAAGGTTGACTCAGGTAATGAGGTTAAGGTGCCAGTGTTCTGGTGTTTGTGAAAAAAAATTATGATTTTAAGGCTCAACTAGTGTATGCAAAAGGGCAGATTTTAAAAGATTGGATTTTTAGGCTCAAATTGTCCAAATGAGGGCCTTGGATCATTTCCTTAGTCTCATGAGTGCTGTCAATTAGTTTTGATTTGGAGTTGCACAACTTCTAGTGAAAAAGCCTGGATTCAATCAGTCCTTAGAGCAGAAATAATGCCAAAAACACTCTTCAAAAGAAAATGCTGGGCCCAAATCTCACTAGGTATGGTCATCAAATTTAACCCATGGGGTGTATTTTCATCTGTTTCTCTCCTCTTAGGCTCACTGAGTACTAACTGAAATTTTTTTCTAATATTAGCTTCATGGTGGTGTCAAGATTTTTTTTTTAACTTTTTCTGTTTCGAAAAGTCTGCAAAAATATTTAAATTTTTACATGTTTCCTCATTGTATTAAGTTAAGTGGAAATTAACTTTGTTCATCCCAGTTATACCACCATTACTGTATTAAAATTAACTTTTGTATTGGCAGACTGCCACACCCCCAAACCATTTGGAGCAGTGTCCTCACGGGTTCAAAGGTGATAAAAGACAGTAGATTTCAATCAGACAGACAAAAATAAACACAGCAGAAGATAGAGAAACAGGAAAAAAATAATGCTACTGAATAGGATAGAACGAAAAGAAACTATCATAAAAGAAAATGAAAATGGTACAAAAAGATGTTAAAAGAAAAGACAGAATGGGGGGAAAGAGGGATCAAGGGAGAGGCAGTGGGGGAGGGTGTGAGGATTGTGGTGTGGGAGATGCAGGTGGGTCAATTTTTTTCTTCTTTTTCCTTCTCTTCTTTTTCCTCTCCTCCTTCTGCTTCTTCTTCTCTTCCTTGGCGAGGATCCGCTGGACCTCGCGAAACTCATCCCAGAGAAATTGGAAGGGGTCCGGCTCCTTAGGCGGTGGAGGATCCTCCCAGATGGGGTAGAATTTGATGGGAAACCCGAAGGGGTTGTCATCCATCATAGGTGTGAGGAGGTATGGACTGCTAGGGTTAGAATAGGAGGAATGAGATGAAGAGGAACTGAGGGACGATTTAAAAGAGTAGGGCGGTGGAACATGAATCGGTGCATTTAAAGTTGTGCCCCTTTCTAAGCTTGACAATAAATGATCATGGTGTGGGGTATGAAGAAACACACAACTGATTCTGGGAAAAGGAAGAATGAGCAGTAAATGAGTGGTGAGATTTAACCTGTGCAATTAAGGGGATCCTGTGGGTCGCGCAGCTGCACAGAGGAATGTGTGGAGTTTTTCTTTGCGAGGAGTTCAGACAGGGCCCACAAGTACAAAAAGGAAACCACTTTAATCTTATGATTGAAGGTAACCGACACATTAATTTCTATTGGAAATGATCATAACCACTCTAAATACATCTCCCATGACAAAATGGCACAAAAATAAAAATTTAAACAACCACACAGCACAGAACCATAGACAAGAAATGAAAAATTATATTAACTATAAAAAACATGTACAATGATAATTACAATCTAAATACAATCTAAGCTACTCTAAGAGGAATCATCTGAATTTGAATCGGTAAAGAAATCCCAGCCCATCTTTTTAGCATGTGCCCTAAGGGCAGCTTTGTCCTGTTTCTTTTTTGCCTCCCTTTCCTTTTTGGCTTCGGCTGGTGTTTTCTTGGCAGTTGGAGCTTTAGGTGCCCTCACCCTTACTTTTGGTTGCTTGGGTGCTTTTGGTTCCTTGGGTTCTTGAAGGGCTTTTCCTTTGCGCTTAGTAGGGGGGTGGCAGGGGATTTTCTTTTTCCTTTGCCTTTGGCTTCCTCAGTGGGGATCACTGGGGATTTCCCTTTTTCTTGGGACTCAGGCTGGCCAGGGGAATGTGCATCCTCAGACTGGGCAGCTGGCTCTTTGCCAATTTTTAAAGGGGCAGCTTTGGGAGCAGTCCTCTTAGTAGTGACTTTCCTCTACTTAGGATAAGTTTGCTCTTGTTGAGGTGCAGCAGATGCCTTGGTAGGTGGAGGCTGCTTTGGAGGGGGTGATGGAGGAGGGGCAGCTGGGGCCTTTCCTTTGGCTTGCTGGGTCTTTGGTTGTGCCTCCTCAGATTGGGCAGCTGTAGATGGAGTAGCTTTAGGCTCTGGGTCTAGCATTTGAACAGAGATTGGGGTGGGCTGCAGAGGAACATTTTTGGCAGCAGCCAATGCAGATTCTAATGAGGCAATCTGAATTTGGTGTTTGAGGAGGTCAGTCTCATGGATATCTTTTTGGATGCTAAAGATCTTTTGGGCATTTTTGAGCCTCTTTTCAAACATTCTGGCCCGCGCCTTCTCTGTAGCAGCATTTGCTTTCGCCAATTCCAAATTCAGCGCATTGTACTCATCTATAGCCTTGGTCTTCTGATAGTCCTCCAGGATATTTTTCCACCCCAAGGAGATGCCCAGAAGTTGCTTTCTGTGGGCCTCCTTCATTTCATTGATCTGCTCCAGCAGGGGGGTCTCAATGGATTGGTGAAGCTTGGCCATGCCCCTCAGGACATCCTTCCTAAGGTAAACATTATCCCTCATGTGATGGAGGATAGTGAGGTAGGGAGGGCTGTAAAAATGATATTTTGGTGCGATGGGCAGATAAGAAGTGGAAGGAGCAAACTGTGATTGGTCGTGGGGGAGAAGGGGGCTAACAGGGGTGGTAAGTCTATTTGTGGGGAAGGGGATAAGTTCGGGCCTCAGGTCTTTTGTCGCTGTAAGTTAGAGGTGGTAGGATAAGAGGTGGGAAGGAGGGTATAAGGGGAAATGAGAATGGGGTAGGCTCAGTAGGAGTAGGGGGTGATGGGGGGAAAAAAGGAATGGTGAAAGATATGAAAGAGAATGGGGGTAAAAGATAATGTGGATAGTGGAGGGGTTGTGAGTCGAGGGAAGTCGGTTTGGGTTTCTTTGTCAAAGGACAGACTGTGGGGGGTTGTAGTGGGTGGTTGAGGGATGGGTGGGTTGGTTAAGGTGTGGAGGGTGGATTGGATGGAGGTGAGTTCAGTCTGCATCTGGTCCTATTTTTGGGTAGTGGTGGATAAATGGGCTTGGATGTCTTAGATAAGGGATAAGATAAGGGTCAGTGTGTCAGGGCTGGGAGGTTGGGTCTGTGAAGAAGATGGTACTGATGGAAAGGTGAGGAAGGTGCATGGTGGAAAGTGGAAGGGGGGAAAGAGTGGGGTTCTGGGGAGTGATGGTATGATGTAGTTGGGGATTCTGGGAGGGGGGTTTAGTGAGTAGGTATTGTGTAAAGGAACGTTGATAGAAAGGCTTGGAATCCTATGGTGGTGTTAAGGGTCTATGAGTGGGGATGTAATAGGTATGGCTGGGTGAGTGGTTTCTTCAAGGTGAGGTATGTTAGTGTGAATGAAAGGGATTGAGGGAGGTGTCTGAGAGATGGTGGGGATTTTTTCAGTGATTTTTCATTTTTTATAGGAAATGAGGGGAGGACTGGCAGGTTTATGTGTAACTGATGGGGATATGGGGGCTGTGTACTAAGGTAAGGTAGGGGATGGGGAGTCCTCCTAGATACCAATCACATGTGAAGGGGGAGTGGGCATGGATGATGTAAACAGAGGAGGGTGAGAGATAGATGGAAGAGGGGTGGTGGATGCAGGAGTAAAAGGTGGAGGGGAAATGGGGGCTGCTGCAGTAGTGGTGGCAATATGCTCTGTGGGCACCTCCTTGGTAGTAGGGGTAGACCTTGTTCCAGCTGCCTCTTCTGCTTGTTTGGGAAGGGCCTGTGCCTCAGCTTTCTTTTTCTTCTGGGCCTCCATCAGACTCTTGCTGATTCCCCATTGCCTCTTGGCAAAGGTAGTAGGGGCAAGGGTGGTGGTATGCTCAGTTTTTCCTATCTTGTATCTCCTCTTGAGTAGCAGCAAAGTAATGATCCTGGCATAAGGGAGTGTGTGAGGCTTCTTATTTGTCCCTATCTTCTCCACTATGTCTTTTATTGCTTCAAAAATTAGCCAGGCTGTATGGAAGCCATGGCCCAGGTGGAAGGAGTAGACAACATCCGTAATGGGGGTTCTCCTCTCCTGTTGATGTCCTGAGCAGTATATGTTCTTTCATAGGACTTGGTCAATGAACAGGAGTTTAGGTTCCAATTCTCTCCTTCTGATCGAGTCCCCTGTGGCCTTTAATCCTCTAGTTAAGGCCCGTGCAATTGTATCAATCGATGAACTCAGAGGGGGCCCTATCCACAGCTAGGGTCGAATGCGGCTGGGATGCCCAAAACTTCAGCAATCACCTTGGGGATCACTAACATATCAAAGTCGTCAATCAGCACCAACAAGCATACTTGTCTATCTGTGTCCTTGTTGACCCTGATGTGCTGATAGAACAGTTGCACTAGCCTAGGGTAGGCTATGCTGGAATTCCTCTCATTAATGGCATCAGGCCTGCTTTGCTCATAAACTGTACTACAGGGGCAGAGAGAGGTTCCTTCTCAAAAAATGGTACATCAAAGGCTGTTTCAGGTTCTAATGGAATTGACACCATGAGCTCAGAAGGAGCAGAGAACTTGGGGGTTGGTTCCGTTGCATCCTCAACCACTTCCTTTCCTTTTTTAGGTTACTTTGAAGACTTGGCCTTTTTTGGGGTGGTCTCTGTAGGGTCCTTGTCCTTCCCCTTTCTCTTCTGTGCACTCTTGGGAGCCATTTCAAATTTTATCTTCTAATGTGAGGAATCGAGATAGAGATCTAGGTGGTTACCCTAAAATCCTAGGGTTATGTTTGATCTGACGCATAGGGCACCGTGAGAGATCTGAGCAGAGGGCAATGGATGGGGGTGATGCTAGGAACAACTCTGTAGATTTGTGGAGTGAATGATGAGCTGTAGGATTGATGCTGGAGGAGAGAGAGGGAGAGCGCTAGAAGTTAGAGTTTTACAGAGGGAAGAAGGAAGAAAATAATGGAAAAGGAACCAAGCGCGAGGTTAAAATACTTATCGCGAAGCTCGGTGCGCTTTAGAACATCTGGTCGTGGGGTTGGAAATGAACCTACCGAAGGCGTTGATTCAATCTGGATTGTGCGATAATCTCCCAGGTTGACCTTGGAGCGCGCGATAGTGTGAGATTAATTCATGTGAATTGCGCGAGCGGCTCCTAGGTCTCTATTTGGATTGTGCAAAACACTCTGAGGTTTATTTTGAATCACGCAATAGCCTTAGAATCTCACTACAACAAATGAAGTATTTCTGTTGAATTGCACGAGAGTCTCCCAGTTTACCTTCTGAACCTCACGAAAAAAAAGATAACTAATGAATACCTCTATGTGGATTGTGCGAGAGGTTCTCAGGTACACATGAATCTCGCGACAGCTATTGAATGGTTCCATGTGAACTGCGTGAAATTCTCCCAGACTTCCTTTCTAACCTTGCAACAACTATTAGAATCTCGCGACAGCTAATGAAATATGCTGTCTGTAGCGCACGAGAGTCTCCCAGGCTTCTATTTGGACCCAGCGACAACAAGGTATAAAACAGAGAGCATGTGCTCTCAGTTTTTCCCTTTTGCATATGCATTTAAAAAAAGAGCAAAAATGACACACCCCTCAACTCCCACATTATGCATTCAACAGAAGCTAACCATTAAAGAGCAATAAGAATCAAACCAAGCATCAAAAATTTAAACCAGACAAGTCCAGAATCAGATGGGACCACTAACAATTCCTAGAGAATTTTAACAAAAGAAAGCAAGATAAATCTACCAAAATCAAAGTACATATGACACAGTGATGACACACCTGTGGATCAGCATAAAGAAGGATCCCCTTGAAAGTGAATGGTGTCCATGGGTTCTGCAGGTTTTTCAAAACAAGGCTTAAGCCTCTGACCATTCACCTTCAAGGTTCTCCCATTTCCACAGCACCAGATGGGGAAACATGCATGACAATGTAAGGACCTTCCCATATGGATTTCAACTTGCCAGGAAAAAATTTAAGTTTGAAGTTAAACAACCAAACCTTATCACCAGCTATGAAACTCTTTCTCAACAGCCCCTTATCAAAGAAAGCTTTGGACCTTTCCTTGTAGATCCTAGCATTAGCATACGCATCCATCTTTAGCTCTTCCAATTCGGACAGCTGCAGTAACTTGTGATGACCAGCAGAAGTTAGATCGAGATTTAAATGTTTGATGGCTCAATAGGCCCTATATTCTAACTCCACTGGGAGATGACAGGCCTTGCCATAAACCAGTCTGAATGGGGAGATACCAATGGGAGTCTTATAGGCAGTCCTATAAGCCCACAGTGCATCATTAAGCTTGTCAGCCTAATCTTTCCTATCAGTCCTCACAGTCTTCTCAAGGATATGCTTGATCTCCCTATTTGAAATTTCAACTTGCCCACTGATTTGTGGGTGGTAGGGAGTAACAATCCTATGGGTGATAGAATATTTCTTAAGCAAGCTCTCAAAATTTCTGTTACAGAAATGGCTCCCCCCATCACTGATAATGGCTCTAGGGGTGCCAAATCTGGAGAAGATATTCTGCTTTATAAACTTGAGGACAAGCTGATTATCATTAGTTCTTGTGGCAATGGCTTCTACCCATTTAGAAACGTAGTCCACTGCCACTAAGATAAAATGAAAACCATTTGAAGGAGGAAAGGGGCCCATAAAATCAATACGCCACACATCAAACAGTTCTACAACAAGGATGGGCTGTAAAGACATTGAATTTCGTTTAGATAGCCCTCCTAATTTCTGACATCTTTCACAGGTCTTGCAGTGTGCATTGGCATCTCTGAAAAGAGAAGGCCAATAGAACCCACACTGCAATACTTTGTCAGCTATTTTTCTCCCACTAAAGTGACCCCCACAGGCATTTTCATGGCACATGGCCAGAATACTAGGGACATCACTTTCGGGAACACATTTTTGAATGATTTGGTCGGCACAATACTTGTACAGGCAAGGTTCCTCCCAGAAAAAGAATTTGACCTGTGAGAAAAATAGGTCTTTGTCCATTTTTGTCCAATGGGCAGGAATCTTGCCTATAACTAGATAATTGACAATATGTGCATACCAAGGAACTAAAGATTGGATGGCAAACAGTTGCTCATCTGGGAAGACATCATTTATACCAAGGTCATCAACACCTTTCTCCAACATAATTCTGGACAAGTGGTCAGCCACCACATTTTCTACACCCTTCTTGTCCTTGATTTGGATGTCAAACTCCTGCAATAGGAGTATCTATCTAATCAATCTGGGCTTTGCATCCTTTTTGGACAGTAGGTACTTTAATGCTGAGTGGTCAGGGAAGATGACAGTTTTAGACCCAAGTAGGTAAGGTCTAAACTTGTCCACAGCAAAAACAACTGTCAAAAGCTCTTTCTCAGTTGTTGTGTAGTTCAACTGAGCTTCAGTAAGTGATTTGCTGAGATATGCAATGACCGCAGGCAGCTTATCTTTTCTCTGGCCCAGGACGACACCTATTGCCAAGTCGGATGCATCACACATCAACTCAAAGGGCAGGGTATAGTCAGGTGTTTAGAGTACAGGGGCAGAGGTGAGGCAGATTTTTAAATTTTCAAAAGCCTTAAGACATTCAGCAAAAAAGTCAAAGGGCATATCCTGGCAGAGCAGGTTGCACAATGGTTTAGTAATTTTGCTGAAGTCTTTGATGAACCTCTTGTAGAACCCAGCATACCCAAGGAAAGATCTAATTTGTTTGACTGTTCTTGGAGGGGGCAAATTTTCAATGAGGTCAACTTTGGCCTTGTCTACTTCAATTCCATCTTTAGAGACTACATGGCCCAACACAATTCCTTGTGTTACCATGAAGTGGCTCTTTTCCCAACTTAAGACCAAATTGGTCTCCTCACATCTTTGTAAGACCTGATGGAGGTGTTGTAGACATTGGTCAAAGCTATCCTATAAACCGAAAAATTATCCATAAAAATTTCCATAAATTTGTCAATCATATCAGAAAAGATGGCATACATACACCTCTGAAAGGTGGCTGGAGCATTACACAGTCCAAAAGGCATCCTCTTGTAAGCAAAAGTGCCAAAAGGACAAGTAAAAGTAGTTTTCTTTTGATCATGAGGGTGCACAGGGATCTGGTTATACCCTGAGTATCTATCAAGAAAACAGTAAAAAGCTTTCCCAGCCAACTTGTCCAAAATTTGATCAATAAAGGGGAGAGGGAAGTGGTCTTTTCTAGTCTTGGAGTTGAGTTTTTGATAATCGATGCAAACTCTCCAGCCAGTGGTCTCCCTGGCTGGACTCAACTCTCCAGACTCGATTGTGATCACTGTTATGCCAGATTTTTTGGGTACCACCTGGATTGGTGCCACCCATTCAGAATCAGAGATGGGATAAATTACCCCAGCATCCAGCAATTTAATGATTTCTTTCAGGACCACTTCCAGCATGTGAGAATTCAGTTTTCTCTGCATTTCCTTGGAGGGTGTTGAGCCCTCCTCTAGATGAATCCTATGCATACAGATCGACACATCAATCCCTCCTAAATCAGCAATGGTCCAGCCAAATGCTTTCTTGTGCTTCCTCAAAACTATTAGCAATTCCTCCTCTTGCTCATTGGTAAGAGAAGAGGAGATAATTACAGGAAGTTTCTCATCTTTCTCGAGGAAAGCATATTTCAATGTCTCTGAAAGCTTCTTGAGATCCAGATCAGGGCTTTTTGGATGGATGGCAGGATTGGTGCATTGTTGGTTAGAGGAAGGGGTAGCAATGTAGGTTTCCAATTGGAATGTTGTACTAAGCCCACTGAAGATCTCAATAGGGACATGTCTTCTGGCATTAAAGCTAGGCTTCTTTCCTCCACCATGTTCCAAACATCAGTTAAATCAGTGATAATGTTGCCCCATTCTAGCAGAGTGGGCAGTTCTTCAATAATTTCTTCTAGTACATCCACTGCAAAGCATTCCTCATTGTCCAGCTAAGGGTACTTTGCACTGTTGTACACATTAAACTCAACTTTCATATGTCCAAAAGTGACCTCCATGATTCCAGACCTGCATTGAATGCATGCATTGGCAGTGGCCAAGAATGGTCTGCCCAGAATAACAGGTATCGGGGATGTACTCTTGCTGCAGCCCATGTCCAAAACAAGGAAGTCTGCAGGGTAGAAGAACTTGTCTACCCCCAATAGGACATCCTCAACCACTCCCATGGGTTTCCTCTCAGACCTATCAGCCATCAATAGAATAATGGGGGTGGGCTTCAGCTCCCCCAAACCTAGCTGCAGATACACACTGTATGGCAGCAGGTTAACACTGGCTCCAAGGTCTAAAAGGGCCCTTTCAATCGTGTGGTCTCCAATAATACAGGGAATAGTGGGTATCCCTAGGTCTTGCAACTTCTCAGGCATTGTCATGGTTAATACATAATTAACTGTATCAGTCGCAAAGACCTTCTTGGACAAATGGCCTCTGGCCTTCCTTTCCTGAGTACAAAGATCTTTCAGAAACTTTGCATAGGCTGGGACCTGTCGAATTGCATCAAGCAGGGGTAAATTTATCTTGACCTGCTTAAAGGTCTCTATCATTTCCTCAATCTGTGCCTGCCCCTTATCAAAAGGGGCAGGGCCACTCAAAGCTTGAGGAAATGGCAGCTGAGGTATTGCTGGTTCCTCAGCTGCAAGCCTATGACTGAACTTTTGTTTTTTTCTTTTTTCTATTTTTATCTCCTGCTGAGGCTCAACTGAACTACACAACAACTGAACTTTTATTTTTTTCTATTTTTATCTCTATCATTCCATTGTTGAAGGATAGCAGGCAATTCTTGACTCTGTGCTCCAACAAAGTCCTTATCACTTTCACTCGACATTTCTTTTGGAATGACCTCTCCTTTATCCTTTTCCACCTGGTTTTCTACCAACCTGCCAGACCTTAGGGCTGTGATGGCATTAGCCCCCTCAAAATTTGAGGAGCCTTTACCAATCGAATACTGGCCCTTAGGGTTGGCTACTGGCTGGCTTGGCAACCTACCCTCTTCTCTTTTAGCCAAGGAATTGACTATTTGGCCTAATTGCTCTTCTATCTTCTTTATGCTTTGACTGTGAGAAGTCACAGTCTGATTCAAGGGTCCAAGGCTTTACAATTGGGCCAAAACCTGGTCCTTGAAAGAAGCACTTCGGGGCTGAGGTGGGAGAACTACCAATTAATTCTATTGCTGGGGCTGCTGGAAATTTGACCTTGGGGCATAACCCTGGTTGAACTGCTGTTGTGGCCTTTGAGGTAAGGCCAACATCTGTTGTGGTTGCATATAGTTGTCTTACCTCCACCTAAAATTTGGGTGGTCTCTCCATTGGTAACCAGTATTTTGGTGCTGGTATTCATATGGTTGTTTATTATAGCCACCAGATTGTTGCTGTCCGAAAGATTGGGCAGCAGCAGCCTGTTCCATTACATACTTAGGGTATTGCCCCACAGATGGGCACTCTTCTACTATGTGTTGTGGAGATTGGCATATTAGACATGCCTCCATCACTTGTGCAACCATTCTGGGCTGCACCACAGTCAAAAGTTTATCAAAATTTTCAGTAAGATTGGCCATCTGCATTCTCAGGTCATCATTTCCCCTAATTTCATATATCTTTCCTTTAGAAGTCTCAGCAAGCCCCAGCTTAGGAGAAGGCTCTTGAACAGTTCTAGATGAGGACATCTTCTGGAAAGTATTTTCACTTATGACCTCGAACAAGTCCCATGCGACATCTGTTGTTTTATGCATGTACGTTCCACCACAAGAGGCATCTACCATGTCTCTGCTCTTCTCATCAATCCCATTGTAGAAGCTCTGGACAAGCTTCCAGTCAGGGATCTTGTGGTGGGGGCATTATTTGAGCATCTCTTTAAATCTGTCCCAGGCTTGGTTGAAATCTTTAGTTGGGGATTGGGCAAAAACAAGTATGTCTTTTCTCAACTGGCTGGTTTTGGTCTCTGAGAAAAATTTAGACAGAAATCTTATTTGGAGGTCTTTCCACGAAGTGATGTTGTTGTTTGGGAGAGTAGATAACCAGGTCATGGCCCTGTCCTTTAAGAAAAAAGGAAAGAGCCTTAATCTAGTGGCTTCTGGTCCCAAACCAGCAATGGAGAATGTCATGCACAGAGCCAAGAACTGGTCAATGTGCTTGTAAGGGTCTTCTTTGCTAAGCCCATGGAAAGAGGGAAGCATTTGGATGATGGAAGTTTTGATTTCATAGTTTCCCTGAACATTTGGGAATTGAATGCTGAATGGAGAATTGTAATCATCCGGAGCATTCAATTCCTTCAATGTTCTAGGTTGTTCTTCACCCATAACTGCTGTCTCAATTTCTATAGGGGGTTCGACTGTGGCGTGTCTGTGCCTTCTCGATCTTCTACCCCTTTCTATCTCAGGGTTAGCAGGCTCTAATGTAGGACTGAGGAATCTCCTTCCTAACATGCACACACACCACCAGCAGGGAAGACTATTTGCAAGCACATTACACTATCCTAATCAACTGCTATGAAATCTTCAAAGGAGAAATAAATTAAGGTTTTGAAGGTTAGAGAAGTGCAAACAGAGGTAGCTAGACTCCCAGTGCAATTCTACTCTCCTTCTCTGCTACTGTCTAGATCTGCAAGAAAAATTCCAAATGTAAATCAACAGTATCAATTATTCACAAATACAACTACTAGAGAATAAAGAATACAAAAATCTATGGTTTGCTAATAGATCAATATCCCCGGCAGTGGCGCCAAAAACTTGTCAGGCTATTTTGAGTGCTTGCTACTGACTTTATTGAAGACAGTGATAGAATGGGGTGAATGAAAATGAATGAAAGGTGGAGTGAGAATTACGGAGCAGCAAGCGTAAAATATGTATAGTCCTGCAAGATACAGGGCCTGTTGTAGCAAGTTTTGATAAGTAAGAGTTTGTCCCATAGGGAAAGTTGATCTAAAGCTCCGAGGGAGCTATCTTTAGTAGGCTCTCCAGATCTCACTACAGATCTAGCAATCCTAAATGGAAGGGGATTAAAGGTCACTATAATCTCAATTCTAAGTTAGCTTAATGTCTAAATTACTGAAAGTGTTAAGAAGAAGGGTGGAGTGAGAAAATAAATATAAAAGGGTGAGAAGTATGTTTTTAGGTACAGAGCTTATGGGTCTTGTAACTCAGACTCAAATCTGTTGCTATAAAAATCCTGTCCAATGGCTATATTATCACCAAAGAGGAGAAAGAATCCAACTCAGCCCTGTGCCATGATCCAATCCCTTATGGCTATAACCTGTCCCCTTAAATGGTCACAGACTATCCAATAGGGGAACCACAATTAAGAGATGGGTTAGAACAAATTTATCATTATAGGCACTACTTCATTCAGGCTACAAGCTCAAGAATCCATAGGAACCTCAACCTCTAAAGTTCTGTGTGTGGGGCTAGACCTACAAAGTGCACGAGCCTGGACACACAGGACCAGTAAGAGTTTGAGTACTACCTTTTAAGCATGGCTGTTCACAGCTTTAGAAAAACTGCAGTGGTCCAGTCACAAGCCTACAATCTCTACAGCCATATCAGATCTGTAATCTGATGGTAGATCTATACAAATATAGGGGAGTCTGTCACTGCATAATCTCTCATAAGGCTATAAGCACAAGTGCAGAGAAGAAGAATCTGATCTGTGGATTGGCTTCACCCTAGGACTATAACCTGTCCACTTGAATGGTCACAGACTATCCACAGAGGCTATCCTCCTTACAGAGGTCTAAGACAGAATGAGAACAACATTACTGCCACCACCATGTTCACAAGGCTACCAGCTCAAGCTCCCATGGAGATTCAGATTTAGTGGATCCTGTGGTGGGGAAAGGCCTGCAATGTGCCTAACCTGAACACACAGGTCACTTGGATCTAAATAAAACCTTAAAAACAATCCTCCATTACTTACAATATAACTTAGCAATGGGGGATCTCAAGGCAACAGCCTTGTACAGAACAACTCACAACAAAAACATCATCCCATACATGCTATAAATTATATTACAAAACTCCATTAAAAACTATACCATATAATCGTACAAAAGACATAGTCAGCAAGTGTTGGACTATGGAGAGAAAGAAAAAAGAAAAAGACACTATCTAGAACCTAACCTTAGCCTACTAAAATTTACAGTTTAATTGAGAAGATGAAGTCTGAAAAAGTCTAGTCTAAATTCTGTTTCTTCCTAAGGTCCCCAAACCTAAGAAAGGCTTAGGCTTATATAGCAATCGGCTGTATGTGAATTAGGGTTAGGAAAACCCTAATTTCATCTTTTCAATTGCGGCCCATTCTTGTCCCTTGGATGCCTTGGGGCGTGTGCATGGAGATTAGAGCATTGGAGTGCATGCCCTAGTTACTGAAAGTTCCTAGATTACCCCTGCAGAAGTGAGGGGAGGTTAAGAACCCGATCCTTGCTGAGTAGAGAAGATTTACAGATCTTTTCATGTGGTAGAATTGGCATCGTGGGGTTGAATTGACTTGAAACTCATGCAGTCGTGGGATTGACATTTTGGTCATCGCGGGATACTAATGGCTGTCGCGAGATTGCTCTTTCAGCTTTGAATGGCGCGGGAATTACTCGTGCGGTTCGTCCCTTGGTGAATCTTGCGACGGATCCTCGTGAAGAAGCAGTGTTCATGAGCCTATGGATCACGTGGGCATTTGCTTGAAGGTTTGTATCCCGCGGCCACTGTGCGCGAGAGTGCCTAGAGCTCTCTCTCTCTTCAGTGAATCGCGCGATGATTGAAGACTCCTTTCTTGAGCTGCGTAAGATTGCGCGAGTGCTCAAGACTGAGCCTCGTGAGGACCTCGCGAAGTTTGCTTTTCAATTCTTTCTGGCACCAAATTGTGCAAGAACGGGTCGAAGACTGCACGACCAGTTTGTGTGCTTTCTTCAGAAGTCTGCGATAACTGCGCGAAGGCATTATCTCTGGTTCAATTGAACCCTATGACATTTGCACGAGACATTCTTCTTGGTTTGTTTCTGCTTTGCTGTGCCTATGCAGCAGCCAACTCTCTGTCTGGGTTCATCTTTCATTCTGCTGAGATAGTTCTGGGGCAACAATGAGCTTCTTGGCATGGTTAGGGGTTTATTTGCAGCTGCTGCTTATTACCTATAGAATAGACTTAGAACGCATTTGTTAAATGATTAAGGGTCTAACAGAGATTAAGTTAAGGGGTGAAAAGTGGTACTTTTCAGGTATTAACAAGTGATAAAAGAACACACTATTGTGGAGTTCCAGTGTGCTGATTTATTGTGTAATGGTAAAAGCAAAATAAAATAGACGATGGATTCAACACAACTGAAATATCATAGACCTGCAAGATACAGGGTCTGTTGTAGCAAGTTTTAATAAGTAAGAGTTTGTCCTACAGGAAAAATTGATCTATAGCTCCAAGGGAGCCATCTTTAGTAGGCCCTCCAGATCTGACTAAAGATCTGGCAGTCCTAAATGGAAGGGAATTTAGGGTCACTATTCTCTAAATCCAAAGGTAATCTAATGCCTGAACTACAGAAAGGGTTGAGAAGAATGGAGTGTGAGAAAAGAAATATAAAAAGGATGAGAAGTATGCGATTAGGTTCAGATCTGATGGGCTTCATGACTCAAATTCAGATCTGCTGCTATAGAAGTCCTGTCTAATGGCTACATTATCACCACTGAGGAGAAATAATCCAACTCATATCTGTGCCATGATCCAATCCCTTTATGGCTATAACCTGTCTACTTAAATGGTCACAAACTATCCAATTGGGGAACCACAGTCCAGAGATGGGTCAGAACAAGTTTATCATTGTAGGCACTACTTCGTCCAGGCTATAAACACAAGAATCCATAGGAAACCTCAACCTCTAAAGTGCTATGTGTGGGGTTAGGCCTGTATGGGAGCATGTTAGCCCAGACACATAGAACCAGCAAGAGTGTGAGTACAGCCTTAGGGCTAGCTGTCCACTGCTTTAGAAAGACTGCAGTGATCCAGTCACAAGCCTACAATCTCTATAACCAAACCATATCTGCCATCTGATGGCTCGTCTATACAAATACAGGGGAGTTTATCTCTGCACAATCTCTCACAGAGCTACAAGCACAAGTGTAGAGAAGAAGAATCTGTCTTGAATCTGTGGATTGGCCTCACCCTAAGGCTATAACCTATCCACTTAAATGGTCATAGACTATCCCAGAGGCTATCCTCCTCACAGAGGTCCAAAACAGAACAAGAACATTGCTGTCACCACCATGTTCACAAGGCTACAAGCATAGGCTCCCATGGGGATTTTAGATCTAGTGAATCCTGTGGTGGGGCTGGGCTTGTATGGGAGCATGTTAGCCTAGACACACAGGTCACTTGGATCTAAATAGGTCTTTAAAAACAGTCCTCCATTGCTTATAATACAACCTTGCAATGGAGGATCTCAAGGCAGCAGTCTTGTACAGAACAACTCAATCTCAAACTTCAATCCCATAAATGTAAAATGCTAAATCATGAAATTCCATTAAATCTAAACCAAATAAGCATACAAAGGCATAGCCAGCAAGTGCTGGGCTATGGAGAGAAGAAAAAGTAAAAAGAAATCTATCTAAACCTTACTAGAGATCTACTGCTACTGCAAGAAGAAGATAGACAAAATTCTATTCTAAGAGGGGTCTCCTAAACCTAAACCAGGCTTAGGTTTATATAGCAATCAGTTTGGCGGTGCATTAGGGTTAGGAAACCCTAATTTTAATGATGCCACGTGGCCTAATACTGTTCCTTAGATGCCTCGAGGCATGTGCACAGAAATTAGAGCATTAGAGTGCGTGCCCTAATTGTTGGAAGTTTCCAGAATGTCCTCTGCAGAAGTGAGGGAGAGTTAGAGTCTAGAGCCTCGTCAGGTAGCACTGGTTTCCAAGACTGTCGCATGGTAGCACGGTCTTCGCGGGATTGGATTAACTTGAAACTCCAGCCGTCGCGGGGTTGTCTTAGTTTGTAGCTTAAGCAGTCATGCGATAGAGCATTGAATCCTCGCTGGATTGCTCTTGTCTTCGCGGGATTATACTTTCCTTCTGAATGGCGCAGGAATCGGGCGAGCAGTTTGTTTCTCAGTGGATCTTCGAGAGGATCCTCGCAAGGATGTGATGTGCATTGGTCTTTAAACTACGCGAGAAGTTTTTTCTAAAGTTTTGCATCTCACGGCCACTGTGCAATAGCTGTGTGCAGAAATACCTGGAGCTCTCTCTCTCCTCAGTTGATCTGATTGAACTGCGTGAGGTTTTGAGTGCTGCTTTCTTGAGCTGCACGAGACTGCCCAAGCATTTAAGTGCTTGAGCTTCACAAGAGCTGCACGAGTCATGATTCTGAAGCCCTTTTGTCACTAAACTGTGCGAGAACAGCGTGGACATTTGGTATGAAGTCTTGGGAAACTCGCGAGGACTGCGTGAGGCTTACTTTCTAAATCCATTGAACCTTGCGGCAACTGCGCAAGGCTCATTTCTTGCTCTGTTGCTGCTGTGCTTTACTTTCATGCAGTCAAGTTCTTGTTTGGATCCAGCTTCCATTCTTCTGAGAGACTTCTGAGGCAAAAGTGGGCTCCTTAGCAGGATTAAGGCCGTACTGCAGCTGCTATTTATTACCTACAGAAATGACTTAACAAGCATTTATTAGATGGCTGAGGGTCTAACCGAGGCTAAGTGAAGGGTGAAAAGTGGTACTTTTCATGTCTTAACACACCCCCAAACCTAATATTTGCTAGTCCCTTAGCAAAGCTACATTGAACATCTGCAGTTTAATTAAATGCCACTTTTGTAGGGAGCACGGATACATTTAGCATATGTACCAAGCCTTTTAAACCCCTAGGTGATCCCTAGTGGAGGAGTGAAGTCTCCTGAGGGTTTTCAGTGAAGACACCCATAAACTTCATCATTAAGATCAGTTAAATATAGTGCAGATAATGACAACACAAATTCAAATATTTAAAGTTTCATTCCACATCCATTTAACACTTAGAGGAAACTGCAGCAATGTTTGCAGGCCATTGAGAACTTAAAAGTCAACATGTGTTTGCCTGACCATCATTTATTTAACATTAGAATTTCAATGTATGAAAATCAGTACCCAGCTTGCCTTTGATTCAAGATCCAAGGTGGATACCACCCTAAAGAGGTAAAAATTCAGACCCAATTCTCACTAGGGCTATCTCTCAACATTTAATAAACTGAGGGTGTTCATAATCTCACAGCTCAAGAGCAGTTGCAGACCCCAAATGGGTTTGTAAGCATGAGCATAGGCCAAACTTCTAATTTCTGACATCTTCAAGGATTTTCACCATAGATTGGGCAACTCTTCATCTTCACATGACAACTCATTTGACATTGGATCCATAAGGTCTTTGAGAATGGGTTGTAATGTGTCTTATGGCTGAGGGGTGTGAAGAATAAAAGGGGTAAAAAGGGAATCCAAATTGAGAAATCAGCAAGGTAAGGAGTGGTTCATGACTTCACAACCTTCATTCCAGTAAAAACTTCATCTTCCTCTTCTATTTCAGAGACAAAGTGGCCAGCTTCTCCTTTTCTTTTCAATTTTTAGATGACGATGTTCTCTAGACTTCTCTTTCTTTTTCTCTTTTATTCTTTTGATGACATGTCACACAACTGCCATTGATATACAGCTGTTCACAAGTTGCTTTTCTTCACCTTCCACAGAATATTGGACCATTCTCAATATCTTTACTTCCTTCTCCTTTACCTTCTGAATTCTCAGAGTGAGGGTAAGGTTGACTTAGGTAATGAGGTTAAGGTGCAAGTTTTCTGGTGTTTGTGAAAGAAAAAATATGATTTTAAGGCTCAACTAGTGTATGCAAAAGGGGCAGATTTTAAAAGGATAGAATTTTAAGCTCAAACTGTCTAAATGAGGGCCTTGGATCATTTCCTTAGTCTCATGAGTGCTGTCAATTAGTTTTGATTTGGAGTTGCACAACTTCTAGTGAAAAAGTTTTGATTCACTCAATCCTTAGAGCAGAAATAATGCCGAAAACACTCTTTAAAAGAAAATGATGGCCCAAATCTCACTAGGTATGGTCTTCAATTTTTAACTCATGGGGTGTATTTTTGTCTGTTTCTCTTCTCTTAGGCTCGCTGAGTACTTAACTCAAAATTTTTTCTAATATTAGCTTCATAGTGGTGTCAAGATCAACTTTTATCAATTTCCAAAAGTCTGCCACAATATTTAAATGTTTCCTCATTGTATCAAGTTAAGTGAAAATTAACTTTGTTCATCCCAGCTAAACCATCATTACTACACTAAAATTAACTATTCTATTGGCAGACTTCCACACCCCCAAACCATTCGGAGCAGTGTCCTCACTGGTTCAGAGGTGATAAAAAGCAGGAGAAACCAAATAGATAGACAAAAATAAGCACAGAAGAATAGAGAGAAACAGAAAATGCAAATGGAAAAGTAAGAGACTAAAAGAAACTTGCATTAAATTAAAAAGAAAATATAATAAAAAGATAGAAAAGGAAAAGACAAAATGGGGGGGGTGTTAAGTAGTGAAAAATACCATTTTTCACCCCTAAACATGAGCCTTGAAAGACCCTTGAGAAGACTAAATAAGTGCTTTAGTGTGCATTTTACAGCTAACCAATCAGACAGGTCCAAATCCGAAAAGCATCCCAAAAAGATCAAAAAGCTGACAGCTCATGTCAAGTTTAAAGAAGGAGTGAAGAAAGCTTGACCTCGGAATGGCTAAAGAGGGGCTAAAAGAGCAGCCGAAGACCTGAAGCAAGAGAGGGAGCCATTCGCAAAGTACTCCTACTATTCGCAAAGAAGACTGGGAGCCTAGAGTTCAATTCGCAAGGAACTTCTACTATTCGCAAAGAACTTGCACTTTTCAGTAAAGAACCTTGAACTTTGCGAAAGAAGAAAACACTCCTCGAAAAGAAGATTGAACTTCTGACGAGCTTGAAGTCATTGAACTTTGCGAAAAGGCCCTAAACTCTGCGAAAAGGACTAAAACTCCAGTGTAGCTTTGAAGAGCATCGAACTCCTCGAAAAGAAGATTGAACTTTCTTGCGAGAGCTTGAAGTCATTGAACTTTGCGAAAAGGCCCCTGAACTCTGCGAAAAGGTATTCTGGAGATTCGCAGCTTTAACAAGGGCAATTCAGTAATCTGCCGCACCCCAATGCAATCAAAAGACCAGGAACATTCCGGAAGGTTCCAATCAAGATCCGAGGCATATTCCAACACATGTGAGCGCTCAAAGTTAAATTACGGCGGGAACTTCCGGAAGCTCAAAGCAATTTCAAACCCATAACGTAATTGATGCTTCGGCTGATTGGCGAACGGATCGAGCATTTCCATTGGCCAAACAGATCTGGATCCCGTGCTCAACCCTCATTGGGCAATCCAGATCTAAAGCATTCTGATTGGTCAATCCACCATGCGCAGGATGGAGGAAAAAGTATAAATAGAAGCCATTGCCCAAATTGGGTATCCAGTTTTAGAGTTTTCATCTCTGTTTCCCTCATTCCGATAGCTTATCCGAACCCCTCAGTAATCCCTTCTTATAGTTTACCTTTGAGAGCCATTGTGAGTGATTTGTACTTCCAAGTTCGGATTCAAGATGTAAGTCCGAGGGCTCTCTAAGAAGCCGCTCGTAATTGTAATTTTGGATTTTAAAAGGTTCTTGTAATTTGTGTCTTCTCCATTGGAGTCATGTCGAGGGTTACGAATGTTCACCTTAGTGCATTAGACTTCTTTAGATTCACTCATCCGTGCAACTTCCTTAATTCATCACCCACAATGCGAATTAAGCGTTGGTAACCTAATTCTAGCATTTACGATGATGTTCATGTTACGAACTAAAGAATAGGCCACAACTATTGGATGATGCTGTGACCATGGATCATAGCCATAAGTCTAAACCTATTCCTTAATTCGGATTTATTTCTCTTACATCTGTCTTTGGTAGCGGATGAAGATTGAATCTGCTCTGTTGAACTACAGATTCTCCATTAAAATTCAGAGGCTAAAGTACATGAAGCTATTATTTCTGCATTTGTCTTATTTTAAACATCTCCCCAACTCGGATCTGGATCATTTAGTTTAAATTTTCCTTTGTTTTTAGTTTGGTGAACGTGACAAATTCAACCTCCCATCTTATGTGCTTTGTAGATAGATTTAGGCCGATCCGTAGCTCAGATCTGGAGGTTTATCTTAAATTTTAAATCAATTCTCTGTGGACGATCTTTTACTCACTTACATTTAAAACTTGCTACAATTGGCCCTGATCTTGCAGGCCAGTGTTAGCCCCAATGTGCTGATATCCCTTTCATAAGTTAACATCCATATAACCTAGCATTCTTTAATTCTTTAATTTTTGATTCATAATGCACACAATTATGGCACACTTGGAGCAACAACAAGTTTTTGGCGCCGTTGCCGAGGAATAGATTTTAAAATTGGTAGACCTAAGTTTTTCTATTTTGTAGATTTGATTTTTATTTTAATTTTTGCTTTAAACCTGCACTTTGCATTCCAAGTGCTTGATTAAATGTCGATGAGCTTTGTATAGAAAACTGCTTTGTTTCTTGCAGTGAAATTTTTATTTTTTATTTTTACGAGTTTTATTCTTTGCCTTCTAGTTATTTGAATAAATGTCTTGCCTCTCTTTTGTCTTTTTGTCATATTTGGGCGTGCTTTGAGTTTTTCTTTTTATTTTGTCAATACTTGAATAAAGGTAATCTAGCTTTTGGATGTTTGCGGATCTGGCAGCGGTCAACAAGGAGCATCTGGACCAAAAGTCGAGGCAGATCTGCTTGAGTTTGCATCCCCTTCTCCTTTGTATTCATTTTCTATTTTTAAATTCTTGAGAACCAGCAATTCTGCTGTGTTTAATGTTTGTTTTGATTATAATTTCTGCTGTCTTTTAGGCATGCTGATTTTTTATTTTTTTTACAAAACCAAATACAAAATAAAAGAAGCTGAAAACACAAATAGAAAATCTCTGAGTTGTTTCTCATTATTTTCAGCAGTAGTAAATAAGGGCTCTTGTTGAGCCCGAGCTGATCCAAAACAAGTAAAAAAAAAATAATAATAATAAAAAAATAGAAAATTATAAAAACAATATAGATATCTTCCGGATGGGCTGTTTTTCTCCATTTGCATCCACTTTTCCCACAATCCCCTGCATCATTGGGGAGCACACCATTGAGAAAGCCTTGCTAGATCTGGGTGCTAGTGTCAACCTGCTTCCCTATTCTGTCTATGAGAAGCTAGGTTTGGGAGAATTGAAACCCACTCAAGTGGTGTTACAGCTAGCTGACAGATCTGAAAGGAAACCTATGGGGTTGATTGAAGATGTTTTGGTAGGAGTAGACAAGTTTTTCTACCTCGACTTTTTGGTGTTGGACATGGAACCAACCAAAGTACCACGCCATCCCACATCATTGGAAGACCATTCACAGCTCTGACTAATGCATGCATTCAATGCGGTCCTGCATCATGGAGGTGTCTTTTGGAAATATGAAAGTTAAATTGAATGTGTATAATCACATTTCAACCTCAATTCTGTGCTGAGGAAGGTTTCCATGTTGAGATCATTGATGAGCTGGTGGAGGAGTCTTTACAAAGATTTCTCCAAGGTAAAGACTTCACCACCGAATTTAAAAATGATTGGGGATCCACCGAGAAAGAAGGAAGAGAGATCAAATTCAACGGAGTCTGCTTTGTGCAAGGCACTCACCAACATCATCAAGTTCTCTCTCTTGAGACTGCTCCTCTCCCTCTTCCACAAGTTACCAAGGTACCTTTGCTGCCCTCTTTCTCTCACAATTGGAACTCAAAATTCCCCAAAAATCTGAAATATGTGTTTTGGGAGATCATCAAACACTACTGATTATTTCTTCCTCCCTTACAAAGGAGCAAGAAGAGGAGTCATTGGTAGTTCTAAACAAGACAAGAAAGCAATTGGTGGACCATTCTTGATTTAGGAGGAATAAACCCAGTATGCATGCATAAGATCCACACGGAAGAGGATGCCAAGCCTTCTAGAGAAATGCAAAGAAGGTTGAATCCTCACATGCAAGAAGTGGTAATGAAGGAAGTTGTCAAGTCATGATGTCTTTGGGGTCATTTACCCCATTTCATTCTCTTGGGTAGCACCCACAGTGGTGCCTAAGAAATCTGCATCATCATTGTAGCAAATTAATCTGGTAAACTTATGTCCACCGGACAAACAATCGGATGGAGGGTCCTGCATAGACTACGTAAAATTAAATACTATGACAAGGAAAGACCATTTCCTCCCTTCATTGACCAAATTCTTGATAAGCTTGCGCAAAGCTTACTATCGCTTCCTTGATGGGTACTGTTACAACCAGATCCAGGTACCCACAGGACCAAGAAAAGACCACCTTCACCGCCCTTTGGCACTTTTGCCTATAGGAGGATGCCCTTTGGTCTTTGCAATGCCACACTTTTCAAAGATGCATGTATGCCATCTTTTCGACATGATTGATCAATTCATGGAGATCTTCATGGATGACTTTTCAATTTATGGAGACTTTTCCAATGCTTACACCACCTCAAGTTGGTGTTGCAAAGATGTGAAGAAACCAATTTGGTTCTAAGTGGGAAAAGAGTCATTTTATGGTCACCAAGGCATTGTCCTAGGACATGTGGTCTCCCATAATGGCATAGAGGTGGACCAAGCAAAATTGATCTAATTGCACATTTGCCTCCTCCCAAAACTCATAAGCAAATCAAGTTTCTTAGGGCATGCAGATTTTATAGAGGTTCATCAAAGATTTCATAAAATTTCCAAGCCACTCTGTCATTTCTTGTGTCAAGATGTTCCTTTTGTGTTTACTAATGAATGCATGATGCCTTTGCGGTCCTTAAGCAATGTCCGATTTCAGCTCCCACCTTGCGCCCCCCGACTATTCAAGGCCCTTTGACCGATGTGTGATGCATCGGACTATGCCCTAGGAGCCTGTCCTAGGGCGTAGAAAGGATAAGCTTCCCATGTCATAGCTTATGCCAACAGATCCATGATAGATGCCCAGCTCAACTACACAACAACCGAGAAAGAGCTGCTGGCCATTGTGTTTGCATTGGAAAATTCGTGCCTTATGTTTTAGGTTCACAAATTGTGGTGTTTATCGACCACTCGCCCTAAAGTACCTCAAGAAGGATACCAAGCCCAGATTAATCGTGGATCCTCCTATTACGGGAGTTTGATCTACTGATTAAGGATAAGAAAGGAGTGGAGAATGTGGTGGTGATCACTTATCCGTAATTCTCAATCTCGAGGATGATAGCTTACCCATTAATGAATCATTTCGATGAGCAACTTTTTGCCATCAATACCCATAGTCCTTGGTTTGCAAACATAGTCAACTTCTTGGCTATTGGATGATTCCTCAACATTGGAATAGAATGGATAAAGATCTTTTCTTCTCACAAGTTAAACATTTCATTTGGGAAGATCCTTATCTATTCAAGAATTGTGCGAACCAGCGATCGAAAGTGTGTCCCGACCATGAATTCACGGCATATTGTCAATGTGTCATGAAGAGTTGTGGAGGCCATTTCAATAATAAAACAAATGCAAAAATTCTGCGATGTGGTTTCTATTGGCCCACAATCTTTAAAGATGCCTTACAAGATCAGAATCTTGCGAATCGCCAAAATCGCAAGATTTCCAAAAGAAACTCAATGCCCCTGCAATCCCGGTAGTGTTTGATGTTTGGGGTATAGATTTTATGGGCCCTTTCCCCTTCTAATGGAAACAATTTCATCTTGGTAGGCTGGATTATGTCTCCAAGTGGATTGAGGCCATAGCTACCAAATCCAATGATCATAAAGTGGTTTTAAGATTCCTCAAAGACCACATTTTTTCCGATTTGGATTCCCCAGCCATCATTAGTGATGGGGAAGCCACTTTTATGAGTGCTTGACTCTCTATTAAAAAGTACTCACACTCACAGAGTAGCCACTCCCTATCATCCACAAACCAAAGGGATGTGGAGATTTCAAATAGAGAGATCAAACACATTTTGGAAAAAATCATGAAGAAGGACAGAAAGGACTGGTCCTTTAAGCTTAATGATGCTTTGTGGGCATCAGAATCGCCTACAAGACTCCTATAGGATGTCCTTTCGATCGGGTTTATGGCAAGGCATGCCATCTACCGAGAATTAGAATATAAGGCCTTGTGGGCAATCAAAACTTTAATATGGATCTAACTGCTTTGGTAACCACGGGAAGCTTCAACTCAGAATCTGGAAGAACTGAGGATGGATGCCTACACTAGCTCCAGTTGTACAAAGAAAAGGTTAAATCATTCCATGATAGGAGCCTCATGAGAAGAGAGTTCATACCGGTCCAAGGTATGGTTATTCAACTCTAAACTTAAATTCTTTCCCGGCAAATTGAGATCCAGATGGGAAGGGCCATACATCGTCATCAAGGCCTCCCCCTCGAGTCGTGGATATTTCAGATCCCAAGGATGGAAGAATACTCAAGGTAAATGGTCGAGGCTCAAACCATGCATTGAAAACACCGAGCCCTTGCGCCCACCTATCATCATGAATCTCCAAAATCGATGGTAGAAAAGTGTATAATATGTTTGTACAACATTGTTTTTCCGATTTTTCTTTGTTTACATCTATTTTTCTTATGCATAGTGTAAATACACTTCAAAGTTCAAATCATAGAAGTAAAAGTACTTTTGAAAAGTTCAAAGTTCTATTTGAATTGATTACGGAGTCATAATGAACTACTCGAAAAGAACCATGTTACATTCGAATAGTTAAAATTTCCTTTTCGAATAGAAAATCTGGGAGAAGTCCTTTGCGAAAAGATCTTCCGAGCCAAATCCATTTCAAATAGACATCTTTGAAGCTCAGTTCTTTGAACTACACTTTCTCGATTTTTGCCTTGTTTCAATTTTTTCCGTATAATGTGACCATGCCACCTTTGAACCGGTGAGGACACTTTGTTCCCCATAGGTTTGGGGTATGGCAAGCAGTCCTTATGGGATAATTAGCATAAGGGCATCACAATCACCAAAGTAATCGAAATGAATCAATTTACTTAAGAATCATGACAATGTGGAAATTTTAAAATTTTCTTTGCAAGAATTTAGACATTCTAAACCCTACAATATTCCACATTTCCATGATGTTAACACCAGGAAAATACACTTGTATTAGCACATAGTAAGTCCACGGAAGAGAAAAAGGTAAAGATATACTTAAAAGCTCAAGGAAAAACCATAACCGTGAGAATTGAGCCTATATGTTTTACATCTCTGTTGAAGAGTGATTTGAGGCAACCCTTTTTCCGATTCAAAGGAATTTGATCCACTAGAAATTAGGAAACTCCAAATCAAAACAAGCAACGATTCATGAAAGCGAGGAAAAGATCAAGGCCTTCTTTGGGAATGACTTGAGCTTATGAACCAACCAAGAAAGATCTGCCCTTGTTTGTACCCCAATTGAGCTATAAATCCTACAATGCTTCATCAAAACACCCATTTTTCTTGCACCGAACCAATGGAACCAACTCAGCCTTCCTCACCTTGAGAATTCGGAGTTAAAGGAGAAAGAAGTAAAGATGGAACATTTCGGGCAAATATCAAAATAAATGAAGAAGAAATACCTCAAAAATGGGCAAGATGGTGAGAAAGTAAAAGAAAAACAATGTGAAAAGAAGCAAGCAAAAAAGGCAAAAAGAACTTTATGTTGAAAATTCAAGATCAAAGGAAGAAGAATGAGTACTTTGAACACGAGAATCTCAAAGAAGCTAAACTCAAGAAGGTGGAGTCATGAACCACCTCCTTCAATTCTGACTTCTCAAAATCCAAACACACTGTTCAACCTTCCTATCCTCAAACCTCACTCCCACGAGCCATACAACAAACCCACTAAAAGTCCTTGTGATCCAAAGTTGAGTGAACTGTCATGTGGAGATAAGTAGTTTCCCAATCTATGGTGAGGAGATGTCAAGGATGCCAGACCGAGAATCATGCCTATGCTCATGCTTACAAATCCATTTGGGAGATGTAACCGCTCTTGAGCTTGAGTGAAAATGAACCCTTCAACAAAAATCTTGATGAGAGTACACCACAGTAAGTGTTTGGGTTGGAACTTGAGCACATTAAGTATGACTTATAACCTAATTTTTATTCAAATGATGAACTCACGACACATTTGCATGATTTCTATGGCTGCTCCACATTGGAAAGAGTGAAACATTCATAAGGTTTATAAATGTTGAAATCCTTGCAAACAATAAACCTAAATTTCTGTTTAAACATTGATTCAAGAGTACCTAATTTTGATCTTTGTTTGCTCATGGGATGACAGTGCACCAATGCCAATAGTCCCATGGAGAAGTTTGTGGGTACCTTCACTGAGAACCCACAGGAGACTTCACTCCTCCTCTAGGGATCACCTAGGGGTTTAAAAGGCTTGTTGCATATGCTAAATGCACCTGTGCTTCCTACATAAGTGGCTCTTTATTTTGCTTTTACGCTTTCTTTGCTCGTGGACTAGCAAAGCTTAGGTTTGGGGTGTTAAGTAGTGAAAATACCATTTTCACCCCTAAACATGAGCCTTGAAAGACCCTTGAGAAGACTAAATAAGTGCTTTAGTGTGCATTTTACACTAACCAATCGAAGGTCCAAATCAAAAGCATCCCAAAAGATCAAAAGTCGACTCATGTCAAGTTTAAAGGAGTGAAGAAACAAATTTCAAAGAATGGCTAAAGAGGGTCTAAAAAGAGCGCATAAAGACCAAGCAAGAGAGAGAGCCATTCAAAGAAAAATCAAGTTAAAAGTCAATTCGCAAAGAAGAATGGGAGCCTAGAGTTCAATTCGCAAAGAACTTCTACTATTCAAGAAGAACTTGCACTTTTCAGAAAGAACCTTGAACTTTGCGAAAGAAGAAAACACTCCTCGAAAGAAGATTGAACTTTCTTGACGAGCTTGAAGTCATTGAACTTTGCGAAAAGGCCCCTAAACTCTGCGAAAAGGACTAAAACTCCTGTGTAGCTTTGAAGAGCATCCGAACTCCTCGAAAAGAAGATTGAACTTTGGACGAGCTTGAAGTCATTGAACTTTTGCGAAAAGGCCCTCAACTCTGCGAAAAGGTATTCGAGATTCACGGCTTTAACAAGGGCAATTCAAGAATGTCACGACGCTACCAATGCAATCAAAAGACCAGAACATTCAAAGGTTCCAATCAAGATCCAAGGCATATTCCAACCCATGTGAGCACCCAAAGTTAAATTACTCAAGGAACTTCCAAGCTCAAGCAATTTCAAACCCATAATGTAATTGATGCTTCGGCACTGATTGGCCGAACCGGATCGTGAGCATTTCCATTGGCCAAAACAGATCCGGATCCCGTGCTCAACCCTCATTGGGCAATCCAGATCTAAAGCATTCTGATTGGTCAATCCATCTGCGCAGGATGGAGGAAAAGTATAAATAGAGAAGCCATTCGCCCAAATTGGGTATCCAGATTTTAGAGTTTTCATCTCTGTTTCTCATTCCGGTCGAGATAGATTATCTCGAACCCCTCAGAATCCCTTCTTGTAGTTTACCTTTGAGAGCCATTGTGAGTGATTTGTACTTCCAAGTTCGGATTCAAGATTTGTAAGTCCGAGGGCTCTCTAAGAAGCCGTGCTCAGAATTGTAATTTTGGATTTTAAAAGGTTCTTGTAATTTGTGTCTTCTCCATTGAGTCATGTCGAGGGTTACGAATGTTCACCTTAGTGCATTAGACTTCTTTAGATTCACTCATCCGCGTGCAACTTCCCTTAATTCATCACCCCTGTGCGAATTAGCGTTGGTAACCTAATTCTAGCAGCATTTACAGTGATGTTCATGTTCTGAACTAAAGAATAGGCCACAACTAGTGGATGATGCGTGACCATGGATGCATCATAGCCATAAGTCTAAACCTATTCCTTAATTCGGATTTATTTCTCTTACATCTGTCTTTGGTAGCCGATGAAGATTGAATCGCTTCTGTTGAACTACTGATTCTCCATTAAAATTGAGGCTAAAGTACATGAAGTTATTATTTCTGCATTTGTCTTATTTTAAACATCTCCCCAACTCGGATCTGGATCATTTAGTTTAAATTTTCCTTTGTTTTTAGTTTGTTAAACGTGACAAATTCAACCTCCCATCTTATGTGCTTTGTAGATAGGATCAGAGGCCAGATCTGGTAGCTCAGATCTGGAGGTTTATCTTAAATTTTAAATCAATTCCCTATGGACGATCTTTTACTCACTTACATTTAAAACTTGCTACAATTGGCCCTGATCTTGCAGGCCAGTGTTAGCCCCAATGTGCTGATATCCCTTTCATAAGTTAACATCCATATAACCTAGCATTCTTTAATTCTTTAATTTTTGATTCATAATGCACACAATTATGGCACACTTGGAGCGACATCAGGGGGGGGTCAATGTGTAGCTGGGGGAGGGTTTGAGGAAGATGGAGGGGGAGATGCAGGTGGTGCCAGTTTCTTCTTCTTCTTTTCTCCCTTCTCTCTTTTTCTCTTTTTCTTTTCCTCCTTGGCCAGGATCCACTGGACCTCATCAAATTCATCCCAGAGAAATTGCAAGGGGTCCGGCTCCTTTGGCGGTGGGGGATCGTCCCAGATGGGGTAAAATTTGATTGGGAACCCGAAGGGGTTGTCATTCGCCATTTGTGTGAGGAGGTATGGACTTCTAGGGTTAGAAGAGGAGGGATGAGATGAAAAGGGACAAATGGCCAGTTTAAAAGAGAGGGACGAGGGAACATGAATCGACAGAATTGAGATAGCGCCCCTTTTCAAACTTGGCAATAAATGTGTGCTGTGTGGGGAAAGAAGAAACACAAACTGGCTCTTTGGAAAAGAGAAGGAGCATTAAATGAATGTCCAAAGATAGGCATGGTATTTAACGATGTAAGTGTATCACGTGGAGATCCTCGCCAAGAGCAATCAGATAGGAGTAAAGGACATTTCTCGCACAGCTGAGCTAGGGATCTTTACGAGGCACACTTAATATGGCACAACAATTTGAAGAAGGAGCTATGGAAATCCCTAAGGCAGGTATTTGCACAGAATTATGTAGTCACCAACGACATCTATCCTTCACATGGATTACTGGTTCAAAGAAACATATCCTCCCAAAACTCTTCGCCCATGAATGGCAAAAAGAGCAAAATAAAAAGTACCAAACAATCAGAAAGAAACACACAGAATAGAGTAATAGATAAAAAATAGACATTCTATTAAAGTGGAATAAAAATAGTTACAAGTGGAATTACAAGAAGAAAAACCTAAGATACAATCTAGAAGCTAGGATCTAATCTGAATAAGAATCTGTAAGGAAATCCCAGCCCATCTTTTTAGCTTGTGCCTTAAGGGCAGCTCTGTCTTGTTTCTTCTTTTCCTCCCTCTCCATTTTCTTCTCAGCTGGTGTTTTCTTTGCAGTTGGAGCTTTAGGTGCCCTCACCCTTACTTTTGGTGCCTTGGGAGCCTTTGGTTCCTTAGGTTCTTGAGGGGCTTTTCCTTTTCGCTTAGCAGGGGAGGTGGCAGGGGATTTTTCTTTGCCTTTGGATTTGGCTTTTGCTTTGGCCATGGGGACCATTGGGGACTTCCCTTTGCCAGTGGACTCAGGTTTACCAGGGGACCGTGCCTCTTCAGACTGGGTAGTAGGTTCTTTACCAATTTTTAAAGGGACAGCTTTGGGAGCAGACCTCTTGGCAGTGACTTTCCTCCTCTGAGGATAAGTTTGCTTCTGTGGTGGTTCAGCAGAGGCCGTGGTAGGGGTAGGTTGCTCTGTAGATGGAGGCTGCTCCTTAGGAGGTGAAGCAGGAGCTTTTCTTTTGTCTTTCTGGGGCTGAGGTGGTGCCTCCTCAGACTGGGCAGGTGGAGCTAGAGTAGTAGTTGGTGCAGGCGCAGGCACGTGAACAGAGATGGGGGTCGGATGGTAAGGTTCATTACGGGCAGCAGCCAATGAGGATTCCAATGAGGCTATCTTGATTTGAAATTTGAGGGCGTTAGTCTCATGGATCTCCTTTTGAATTTTTTGGATTTCCTGGGCATTGTTAAGTCATTTTTCAAGCATTCTCGCCCGAGCATTCGCTACAGCAGCATTTGATTTCTCATATTCCCAATTGATCTGATGATAAGTAGCTGTAGCCTTGGCCTTTTGGTAGGCGTCTAAAATATTTATCCACCCCAATGAGATGCCCAGAAGTTGCTGTCGGTGTTCCTCCATCATTTTATCAATCTGCTTCAACAGGGGGGTCTCAATTGATTGGCGAAGCTTGGCCATGCCCCTCAGGACATCCTTCCCCAGGTATGCATTATCTCTTATATGGTGGAGGATGGTGAGGTAGGGGGCTATAAAAATGATGTTTTGGGGCAATGGGAAGATAGGAGGTGGAAGGAGCAGATTGTGCTTGGTCTTGGGGGGGAGGGGGATAATAGTAGGAAATCAAGTTGTGGGGAATGGGGTTGTGGGTCTGTTTGGGTGGATTTGGTAGAGAAGGTAGGGGGGGTAGGATAAGAGGGGGTGGAGGGTATAGGGGAAATAAAAAGGGTGTAGGCTCGAGAGGAGTTGGGAGTGATGGGGGATGAAAAATGGGAATTGTGAAAGGGATTAAAGGAAATAGGTGGGTAGGAGTTAATGGTGAAGGTGGGGGGGAAATGAGTGAGGAGGGAAGTCTGTTTGTGTCTGTCTGTTACTGGATAGGACCAGGGGGGGTGAAGTGGATGGGTGGAGTGGTTAAGGTGTGTAGGGTAGATTAGATGGCGGTGAGTTCAGCTTGCATCTGGTCCTGTTTTGGAGTATTAGTGGATAATTGGGCTTGTATATCTTGGATAAGGGGTAGAATGAGGGTTAGTGTGTCAAAGCTAGGAGGTTGGGTTTGGGAAGAAGAGGGTATTGGTTGGAAAGGAGAGGAAGGAGCATGATGGAAAGTGGAGAGAGGAGAAGAGTGGGGTTCTAGGGAGTGGTGCTGGAAGGTAGTTGGGGAGTCTGGCAGAGGGGTGTAGTATGCAGACATTATTTCAAGGAATGTAGAGATGAAGGCTTGAAAGCCTATGGATGTGTTAAGGGTTAAGTCAATGTCTGGGAGAGGGGATGTAGTAGATATGGCTGGGGTAGGAGTTTCTTCAAGGTGGGGTGTGTCAATGGGGATAGAGGGTATGGAGGGTGGTGTTTGGGAGATGGTTGGGATGGTCTCAGTTGTTTTTCATTTTTTGTAGGAGATGAGTGGTGGGTTGGTAGGCTTAGGTGGAGATAAGGAGGGAATTATGGCTATGTACTGAGGTAAGGTAGGGGATGGTGAGTCCTCCCATGGACCAAGCACAGGTGAAGGGAGAGTGGGCATGGAGGATGGAAATAAAGGGGGATGAGAGATGGATACAAGAGGGGTGAGGGATGCAGGGTTAACAGGGGCTGCTGCAGCGATGGAAGTGATAATCTCTGGAGGGACCTCCTCTGTAGCAGGGGTAGACCCTGATCCAACTGCCTCTGGTTTCTTGGGCAGTGTCTGAGCCTCAGCTTTCATCTTTTTCTTACCTCCCATCAAGCTCCTGCTGATTTTCCATTGCCTTTTGGCAAAGATAGTAGGGGTAAGGGTGGTGGTCTGCTCAGTCTTTCCTATCTTGTAGCCCCCTTTGAGCAGCAGCAAGGTAATGATTCTTACATAAGGTAGAGTGTGAGGCTTCTTGTTGAACCCTAACTTCTCCACTACATCCTGCATCGCCTCAAAAATCAGCCAGGCTGCATGGAATCCATGGCCCATGTGGTAGGAGTAGACAGCATCGGCAATGGGGGTTCTCCTCTCTTACTGATGTCCTGAGTAGTATATGTTCTTCTGCAGGACTTGGTCAATGAAGAACAGTTTAGGTTCTAGTTCCCTCCTTCGGATTGAGTCCCCAGTGGCTTTTAATCCTCTAGTTAGGGCCAGTGTAATTGTATCAATCGATGCCCTCAGAGGGGGGCCATATCCACAGCTAGGATTGAATGCTGCTAGGATGCCCAACACTTCAGCGATCATCTTGGGGCCCATCAACATATCGAAGTCATCAATCAGCACTAGTAAGCACCCTTGTCCATCATTGTCCCTCTTGACCTTGATGTGCTGATAAAATAGCTGCACTAGCCTGGGGTAGGCTAGTGCTGGAATTCCTCTCATCAATGGTAGCAGGCCCGCTTTGGGATAGGCTAGTGCTGGAATTCCTCTCATCAATGGCAGCAAGCCCGCTTTGCTCATAAATTGAAAAATGGTATATCAAAGACTCCATGAGCTCAGAAGGAGTAGAGAACTTTGTGGTTGGTACAGCCGCCTCCTCAACCACTTCCTTTCCTTTTTTGGGGGACTTTGAAGTCTTGGCCTTTTTAGGGGTGGTCTCTGCAGGGTCCTTGTCCTTCCCTTTTCTCTTTTGTACAGATTTTGGAGCCATATCTAACTCTATCCTATAGTATGAGAAACGGAGGCTGAAATCTAGGGTTTGGTTTGATTTGATGCATAGGGCACCTTAAGATTTCTGAGCAAAGGGTAATGGATGGTGGTGATGTCAGGAACAACTCTGTAGAATTGTAAAGTGAATGATGAGCTGTAGGAGTGATGCTGGAGGGGGAGAGCTCCTAAAGCTAGGGTTTTACAGATGGAAGAATGATGAAAATAATAAAGAAGGGACAAAGCGCGGGGTTGAAATACTTATCGTGAAGCTCGGCGCACTTTGGAACATCTGGTCGCGGGTTTGGAAATGAACCTAGCGAAGGTGTGGATTAAATATGAATTGCGTGACAATCTCTCAAGTTATCCTTGGAGTGCGCGATAGAGTGAGATTAATTCATGTGAATCACGCGAGCGGCTCCTAGGTTTCTTTTGGATTGTGTGAAAAGCTCTGAGGTTCATTTTTTTTTTAATCTTGCGACAGACTTAGAATCTTGCGACAGGAAATGCAGTATTTCTGTTGAATTGTGCGAGAGTCTCCTAGTTTACCTTGTGAACCTCGCGATAGCCTGATAATCTTGTGAGAACTACTGAATTGCGTGATGCAGACTGCATGAGAGGTTGTCAGGCACACATGAAACTCGCGATAGGCATTGAATGTTTCTATGCAAACTGCGCGACATGCTCCCAGGCTTCCTATTTAATCTCGCGATAGCTGTTGAATCTCACGATAGTCTCCCAGACTTTCATTTTGGACCTAGCGACAGTAAGGGACAAAACAGAGAGCATGTGCTCTCTTTTCTATCCCTATTCTTGTTTGCTTGTGGTTGGATCCGGGGCATGACTCTCTCCTATGGCTACCTCTAGACACATGCAAACTCAAGCATTTAATCAAAAATGACCTCCCATATTAGGCGTGTAATAGAAGCTATCTATTGAAAAATAGTAAGAATCAAACCATGCATCAAAAGCTTAAAACAGATTGGTCCAGATTCAGATAAGACCATGAACAAATCCTAAAGAATAGAAACAAGTAAGATAAATCAACCAAAAACATCATACATATGATACAGTAGTGACACACCTGTGGATCAATTTGAAGAAGGATCGTCTTGAAGGTGAATGGTGTCCATGGGTTCAACAGGTTTTTCAAAACAAGGCTTAAGGCTCTGACCATTCACTTTCAAGGTTCTCCCAGACTTGGGATCCTTGATTTCCACAACACTAGATGGGGAAACATGCATGACAATATAAGGACCTTCCCATCTGGATTTCAATTTGCCCGAAAAAAACATAAGTTTGGAGATAAATAACAAAACCTTATCACCAGCAATAAAACTCTTTCTCAACAGCCCTTTGTCAAAGAAAGTTTTGGACCTTTCCTTGTAGATCCCAGCATTGGCATACGCATCCATCCTTAGTTCTTCCAATTCAGACAGCTGCAGCGACCTGTGAAGACCAGAAGAAGTTAGATCTAGATTTAAATGTTTGATGGCCCAATAGGCCCTGTGTTCTAACTCCATTAGGAGATGATAGGCCTTGCATAGACCAGTCTGAATGGGGACATACCAATGGGGGTCTTATAGGCAGCCTTATAAGCCCACAGTGCATCATTAATATTGCCAGCCCAATCCTTCCTATCAGTCCTCACAGTCTTCTCAAGGATATGCTTGATCTCCCTATTTGAAATTTCAACTTGCCCACTGGTTTGTGGGTGGTAGGGAGTAGCAATCCTATGCGTGACAGAATATTTCTTGAGCAAACTCTCAAAATTTTTGTTACAGAAATGGCTCCCCCCATCACTGATAATGGTTCTAGGGGTACCAAATCTGGAGAAGATATTCTGTTTTATGAACTTGAGGACTACCTGATTATCATTAGTTCTTGTGGCAATGGCCTCTACCCATTTGGAAACATAGTCCACTCGCACTAAGATGAAATGAAAACTATTTGAAGGAGGAAAGGGGCCCATAAAATCAATACCCCACACATCAAACAGTTCTACAACAAGGATGGGCTGTAAAAGCATTGAATTTCGTTTAGATAGCCCTCTTAGTTTCTGACATCTTTCACAGGTCTTGCAGTGTGTATTGGCATCTCTGAAAAGAGAAGGCCAATAGAACCCACACTGCAGCACTTTGTCGGCTATTTTTCTTCCACTAAAGTGACCCCCACAGGCATTTTCATGGCACATGGCCAGAATAATGGGGACATCACTTTCAGAGACACATTTCCGAATGATTTGGTCTACACAATACTTGTACAAGCAAGGTTCTTCCCAGAAAAAGAATTTGACCTATGAGAAAAATAGGTCTTTATCCTTTTTTGTCCAATGAGAAGGGATCTTGCCTATAACTAGATAATTGACAATATGTGCATACCAGGGAACTAAAGAGTGGATGGCAAACAGTTGCTCATCTGGGAAGACATCATTTGTAGCAAGGTCATCATTACCTTTTTCCAATATAATTTTGGACAAGTGGTCAGCCACCACATTTTCTACACCGTTCTTGTCCTTGATTTCGATGTCAAACTTCTGGAACAGGAGTATCCATCTAATCAATCTGGGCTTTGCATCCTTCTTGGACAGTTGGTACTTTAATGCTGAGTGGTCAGTGAAGATGACAGTTTTAGACCCAAATAGGTAAGGTCTAAACTTGTCCACAGTAAAAACCACTATCAGAAGCTCTTTCTCAATGATTGTATAGTTCAGCTGAGCTTCAGCAAGTGATTTGCTGAGATATGCAATGACCACAGGCAGCTTATCTTTTCTCTAGCCCAGGACAACACCTATTACCAAGTCAGATGCATCACACATCAACTCTAAGGGCAAGGTATAGTCAGGTGTTTGGAGTACAGGAGAAGAGGTGAGGCAGATTTTTAACTTTTCAAATGCCTCAAGCCATTCAGCAGAAAAATCAAAGGGCACATCTTGGCAGAGCAGGTGGCACATTGGTTTAGCAGTTTTGCTGAAGTCTTTGATAAATCTCCTGTAGAATCCAGCATGTCCAAGGAAGGATTTGATTTGCTTGACTGTTCTTGGAGGGGGCAAATTTGCAATGAGGTAAACTTTAGCCTTGTCTACCTCAATTCCATCTTTAGAGACCAGATGGCCCAACATAATTTCTTGTGTTACCATGAAGTGGCTCTTTTCCCAACTTAAGACCAAATTGGTCTCTTCACATCTTTGTAAGACTTGATGGAGGCGTTGTAAACATTGGTCAAAGCTATTCCCATATATTGAGAAATCATCCATGAAAATTTTTAATAATTTATCAATCATATCAGAAAAGATGACATACATACACCTCTGAAAGGTGGCAGGGGCATTACACAGTCCAAAAGGCATCCTTCTATAAGCAAAGGTGCCAAAAGGACAAGTAAAAGTAGTTTTCTCTTGAACCAAAGGGTGCACAGGGATCTGATTGTACCCTGAGTATCCATCAAGAAAACAGTAAAAAGCTTTCCCAGCCAACTTATCCAAAATTTAATCAATAAAAGGGAGAGGGAAGTGGTCTTTTCTGGTTTTGGAGTTGAGTTTTCAATAATCGATGAAAACTCTCCAGCCAGTGGTCTCTCTGGCTGGTCTCAACTCACCAGAGTCGGTTGTGATCACTGTGATGTCAGACTTCTTGGCTACCACCTGGATTGGTGCCACCCATTCAGAATCAGAGATGGGATAAATTACCCCAACATCCAACAACTTAATGATTTCTTTCAGAACCACTTCTTGCATGTGAGGATTCAATTTCCTCTGTATTTCCGTGGAGGGTGTTGAGCCCTCCTCTAGATGAATCCTATGCATACAGATTAATGCATCAATCCCTCTCAGATTAGCAATGGTCCAACCAATTGTTTTCTTGTGCTTCCTTAGGACTATTAGCAATTTCTCCTCTTGCTCACTGGTTAGAGAAGAAGAGATGATTATAGGAAGTTTCTCTGCTCTCTCGAGGAAAGCATATTTCAATGTCTTTGGCAGCTTCTTGAGCTCCAGATCAAGGGCTTGTTGGATGGATGGCAGGATTGGTGTATTGTTGGTTGGAGGAAGGGGTTGCAATGTAGGTCTCCAATTAGAATGTTGGACTAAACCCACAGAAGACCTCACTAGGGGTATGTCTTCTGGCAATAGAGCTAGGCTTCCTTCCTCCACCATGTTCTAAACTTCAGTTAAATTAGTGACAATGTTTCTCCACTCCAGCAGAGTGGGCAGTTATTCTTCAACAATTTTTTCTAGTACATCCACTGCAAAGCATTCCTCATTGTCTAGCTGAGGGTACTTGGCACTGTTGTACACATTAAGCTCAACTTTCATATGTTCGAAAGTGACCTCCATGATCCCAGACCTGCATTGAATGCATGCATTGGCAGTGACCAAAAATGGTCTGCCCATAATGACAGGTATCGGGGATGTACTCTTGTTACAACCCATGTCCAAAATAAGGAAGTCTGCAGAGTAGAAGAACTTGTCTACCCCCACTAGGACATCCTCAACCACTCCCATGGGTTTCCTCTCAGACCTATCAGCCATCAATAAAACAATGGGGGTGGGCTTCAGCTCTCCCAAACCTAATTGCTGATATACACTATATGGCAGCAAGTTAACACTGGCTCCAAGGTCTAAAAGGGCCCTTCCAATCGTGTGGTCACCAATAATATAGGGAATAGTGGGTATCCCTGGGTCTTGCAACTTCTTAGGTATTGTCATGGTTATACTGAGAATTAATCATGATCGTTTGCAAAGACCTTTTTGGACAAATGGCCTCTGACCTTCCTTTTCTGAGTACAAAGGTCTTTCAGAAACTTTGCATAGGCTGGGACCTGTCGGATTGCATCAAGCAGGGGTAAATTTATTTTGACCCGCTTAAAGGTCTCCATCATTTCTTTGATCTGTGCCTGACCCTTATCAAAAGGGGCGGGGCCACTCAAAGCTTGAGGAAATGGCAGCTGAGGTACTGCTGGTTCCTAAGCTGTAAGCCTATAGCTGAACTTTTGTTTTTTTATTTTTTTTATTTTTTTCTCCTACTGAGGCTCAACTATAACCTCTTTATTTTTTTCTTGTTGAAGGGTAGCAGGCAGTTCTTGACTCTGTGCTATAACAAAGTCTTTATGACTTCCACTTGACATTTCCTTGGGAATGACCTCTCCTTGTTCTTTTCCTACCTGGTTGTCTACCAGCTTGCCAGACCTTAAGGCTGTGATTGCATTGGTCCCCTCAAAATTTGATGAGCCTTCTCTGATGGAATACTGGCCCTTTGGGTTGGCAACTGGTTGGCTTGGCAACCTGCCCTCCTCTCTTTTAGCCAGAGCATTGGCTATTTGGCTAAGCTGCTCTTCTATTTTCTTAATGCTTTGACTAGGCGAAGTCACAGTCTGATTCAAGGGTCCAAGGCTTTGCAATTGGGCCAAAACCTGATTCTCGAAAGAAGCACTTCAGGGCTGAGGTGGGGGAACTACCAATTGATTTTATTGTTGGGGTTGCTGTTGCTGCTGTAAATTCGACCTTTGGGCATAACCCTGGTTAAACTGCTGCTGTGGCCTTTGAGGTAAGGCCAACATCTGTTGTGGCTGAACATAATTGTCTTGCCTCCACCTCAAATTTAGGTGGTCTCTCCATTGGTAACCAGCATTATGGTGCTGGTATCCATATGGTTGTTTATTGTAGCCACCAAATTGTTGCTGTCCAAAAGATTGGGCAGCAGCAGCCTGTTCCATTACAAATTCAGGGTATTGCTCTGCAGATGGACACTCTTCCACTGTGTGCTATAGAGATTGGCATATCATACATGCCTCCATCACTTGTGCAGCTATTCTGGGCTGCACCACAGTCAAAAGTTTATCAAATATTTCAGTAAGATTGGCCATCTGCATTCTCAGGTCATCATTTCCTCTAACTTCATACATCTTTCCTTTAAAAGTTTCAGCCATCCCCAGCTTAGGAGAAGGCTCTTGAATAGTTCTAGATGAGGACATCTTCTGGAAAGCATTTTCACTTATGACTTCAAACAAGTCCCATGCCTCATCAGCTGTTTTATGCATGTATGTTCCACCACAATAGGCATCTACGATGTCTCTGCTCTTCTCATCTATCCCATTGTAGAAGCTCTGGACAAGCTGCCAGTCAGGGATCTTGTGGTAGGGACATTGTTTGAGCATCTCCTTCAATCTGTCCCAGCATTGGTTAAAATCCTCAGTTGAGGACTGGGCAAAAGAAAGTATGCCCTTCCTCAATTGGCTGGTTTTGGTCTCTGGGAAAAATTTAGATAGAAATCTTATCTAGAGGTCTTTCCAAGTAGTGATACTGTTGTTTGGGAGAGTAGACAACCAGGTGCTGGCCTTGTCCTTTAGGGAGAAAGGAAAGAGCCTTAGCCTAGTGGCTTCTGGTCCTAAACCAGCAATGGAAAATGTTGTGCACAGGGCCAAGAACTGGTCAATGTGCTTGTAAGGCTAAGCCCATGGAAAGAGGGAAGCATTTGGATGATGGAAGTTTTGATTTCGTAATTACCCTGAACATCTGGGAATTGAATGAGGAATGGAGAATTGTAATCATCCGGAGCATGCAATTCCTTCAATGTTCTAGGTTGCTATTCACCCATAATTGCTATCTCTATTTCAATAGGGGGCTCGACTATGGTGTGTCTGTGCCTTCTCGGTCTTCTACCCCTTTCAATCTCAGGGTTAGCAAGCTCTAAAGTAGGACTGAGTGATCTCCTTTCTAACATGCACACACACCAACAGCAAGGGAAACAATTTGCAAGCACATTGCACTAAAAATAATTACAACTATCCTAATCAACTGCTTATGGAATCTTCAAAGGAGAAATAAACTGAGGTTTTGAAGGTTAGATAAGTGCAAACAGAGGTAGCTAGACTCTCAATGTAGTTCCAGTCTCCTTCTCTGCTACGGTCTATATCTGCAAGAAAAATTCCAAATATAAATCAACAGTATAAATTATTCACAAGTACAGCTACCAAAGAATAAAGAATAAAAAATCTAGAGTCTACTATAAGATCAATATCCCCGACAGCGGTGCCAAAAACATGTTGTGGAGTTCCAGTGTGCTGATTTATTGTGTAATGGTAAAAGCAAAATAAAATAGAGGATGGATTCAGCACAACTGAAATATCACAGACCTGCAAGATACAGGGTCTATTGTAGCAAGTTTTAATAAGTAAGAGTTTGTCCCATAGGGAAAATTGATCTATAGCTCCAAGGGAGCCATCTTTAGTAGGCCCTCTAGATCTGACTAAAGATCTGACAGTCTTAAATGGAAGGGAATTTAGGGTCACTATTCTCTAAATCCTAAGGTAACCTAATGCCTGAACTACAGAAAGGTTTGAGAAGAATGGAGTGTGAGAAAAGAAATATAAAAAGGGTGAGAAGTATGCTATTAGGTTCAGATCCGATGGATTTCATGACTCAAATTCAGATCTGCTGCTATAAAAGTCATGTCCAATGGCTACATTATCACCATTGAGGAGAAAGAATCTAACTCATCTCTGTGCCATGATCCAATCCCTTTATGGCTATAACCTGTCCACTTAAATGATCACAGACTATCCAATTGCGGAACCACAGTCCAGAGATGGGTCAGAACAAGTTTATCATTGTAGGCACTACTTCGTCCAGGCTACAAGCACAAGAATCCATAGGGAACCTCAACCTCTAAAGTGCTATGTGTGGGGTTAGGCCTGTATGGGAGCATGTTAGCCCAGACACATAGAACCAGCAAGAGTTTGAGTACAGCCTTAGGTCTAGCTGTCCACTGCTTTAGAAAGACTGTAGTGATTCAGTAACAAGCCTACAATCTCTATAACCAAACCAGATATGCCATCTGATGGCAGGTCTATACAAATACAGGAGAGTTTGTCTTTGCACAATCTCTCACAGGGCTACAAGCATAAGTGCAGAGAAGAAGAATCTATCTTGGATCTGTGGATTGGCCTCACCCTAAGGCTATAACCTGTCCACTTAAATGGTCACAGACTATCCCAGAGGCTATCCTCCTCACAGAGGTTCAAAACAGAACAAGAACATTGCTGTCACCACCATGTTCACAAGGCTACAAGCTCAGGCTCCCATGGGGATTTCAGATCTAGTGGATCCTGTGGTGTGGCTAGGCTTGTATGGGAGCATGTTAGCCCAGACACACAGGTCACTTGGATCTAAATAGGTCTTTAAAAATAGTCCTCTATTGCTTATAATTCGACCTTGCAATTGAGGATCTCAAGGCAGCAGCCTTGTACAGAACAACTCAATCTAAAACTTCAATCCCATAAATGTAAAACACCCAATCATGAAATTCCATTAAATCTAAACCAAATAAGCATACAAAGGCATAGCCAGCAATTGCTGGGCTATGGAGAGAAGAAAAAGTAAAAGGAAATCTACCTAAACCTTACTAGAGATCTATAGCTACTGCAAGAAGAAGATAGATAAAATTCTATTCTAAGAGGGGTCTCCTAAACCTAAACCAGGCTTAGGTTTATATAGTAGTCAGTTTGGCGGCGCATTAGGGTTAGGAAACCCTAATTTTAATGATGTCACATGGCCTAATACTGTTCCTTAGATGCCTCAAGGCGCATGCACGAAAATTGGAGCATTAGAGTGCGTGCCCTAATTGTTGGAAGTTCCCAGAATGTCCTCTGCAGAAGTGAGGGAGAGTTAGAGTCTAGAGCCTCATCAGGTAGCACTGGTTTCCAAGACTGTCGCGTGGTAGCATGGTCTTCGCGGGATTGGATTAACTTGAGACTCCAGCTGTCGCGGGGTTCTCTTATTTTATAGCTTAAGCAGTCGTGCGATAGAGCATTGAATCCTCGCTGTATTGCTCTGGTCTTCGCGGGATTGTACTTTCCTTTTGAATGGCACAGAAATTGCGTGAGTAGTTTATTTCTCTGTGAATCTTCGTGAGGATCCTTGCGAGGGCGTGATGTGTATTGGTCTCTAAACTATGCGAGAAGTTTTTTTTGAAGTTTTACATCCCGCGACCACTGCGCGACAGCTACGCGTAGAAATACCTGGAGCTCTCTCTCTCCTCAGCTGATCTGAGTGAACTGTTCGAGGTTTTGAGTGCTACTTTCTTGAGCTGCGCGAGACTGCACGAGCATTTAAGTGCTTGAGCTTCGCGAGAGCTGCGCGAGTCATGATTTTGAAGCCCTTCTGTCACTAAACTATGCGGGAACAGCACGGATAATTGGTATGAAGTCTTGGGAAACTCGTGAGGACTGTGCGAGGCTTACTTTCTAAATCCTTTGAACCTTGCGGCAACTGCGCGAGGCTCATTTCTTGCTCTGTTGCTACTGTGCTTTACCTTCATGCAGTCAAGTTCTTATCTGGATCCAGCTTTCGTTCTTCTGAGAGACTTCTAGGGAAAATGTGGGCTCCTTATTAGGATTAAGGCCTTATTGCAGCTGCTGTTTATTACCTACAGAAATGATTTAAGAAGCATTTATTAGATAGCTGAGGGTCTAACAGAGGCTAAGTTAAGGGTGAAAAGTGGTACTTTTCATGTCTTAACACACACTCCCAAGGAAAAGTTGTATGATCTTACTATGTACAATGACCTAGCTAAGAAGGTGGACAACTTGTCCCATAAATATGATAAAGTGTTGAGTGTGCTGCAGCCCCAAGCTGTTGCACAGGTGGAAGAGGCATGCTTGATATGCTAGTCACTGACTCATTCACTGCTGGACTGTCTCTCAGCTGGTCAATACCCTGAACTGGTTACGGAGCATGCCAATGCTGACCATTCATATGGGCATCAGCTTGCTGGGTACCCATGGAGAAACCACCCCAACTTGAGGTAGAGGCAGGATAATTTCCAACAAACCCAACAGCAACAGCAAGCATTGCCATATAGATCAGTTCAGTAGTACAACCAAAGTTATGCCCCTAGACAACAATTTGCCTAGTCTGCCCCACAATCAAGTCAGTTAGCTTTGCCCCCATCACAACCTAGTGCACCCTCATTTGAAGAACAACTTTTGTCCTCACTACAAAACCTGAACTCATTATCACAGACTATGAGCTCTCACAGTCAGATTATAAAAAAAATTGAGGACCAACTTGATCAAATATCTAATACTCTGACTAGGAGGAAGATGGCATGTTGCCAAGTCAACTAATGAACAAGCTCAAGGGTCAGTACATGATTGGTAAAGGTTCCTCAACCCATGAGGATGCTAAAGCAATCACAACCCTAAGGAGTGGCAAGGTGGTAGACAATCAAGTGGGCATGAAAGCAAAAGAGAGTGCAGGAGAAGAGGATCCAATCCATGTCAGTGTGTAGCAGGGACAACATGAGAAAAATAAAGGGACTGCTATTGAGTTCCCACAACAAGATAAAAATAAAAATAAAGAAAAAAATGATGAAAATGCTAAGGCAGCAAATGAGATTCCAACAATGTCTCATCTGCCATTTCCTAAAGCCCTTCATGAGTCTTCTCCATTTGACAAGGGGAATGCTAAGGTGTAGGAAATGATGGATACTTTTAAGCAAATAAAAATTAATTTACCTTTGCTTGATGGCATAAAGCAAGTCCCAGCCTATGCAAAATTTTTGAAGGACCTGTGCACTCAAAAAATGAAGGCAAGGATTCATTTGTCCAAGAAGGTCTTTGTAGCTAAAAAAGTCAAGTCAATTTTGTCTATTGCTACACCAACAAAACTCTAAGACCTTGGATTTCCCACAATTCCCTGCATTATTGGAGACCACATCATAGGGAAAGCTCTCCTAGATTTAAGAGCCAGTGTTAACCTACTTCCATATTTTGTGTATGATAAGTTAAGTTTAGGGGAGTTGAAACCCACACATGTTGTCTTACAACTGGCTGACAGATCTGAGAGGAGACCTGTGAGTATCATTGAGGATGTGCTAGTAGGGGTAGATAAATTTTTCTACCCAGTAGATTTTCTGGTTTTGGATATGGAACCTACTAAGTGCACCACTCCTATTCCTGTGATATTGGGCAGGCCATTTCTGGTCACAGCCAATACTTGCATTCAATACAGGTCTGGAGTGATGGAGGTTACTTTTGGTAACATGAAAGTGAAGTTACATGTGTACAATACTGTAAAGCAGCCTTAGCTGGACAATGATGACAATTTTGTAGTTGATGTACTAGAGGAATTAGTGGAAGAAAATTTATCCAATCTGCTGGATTGGGATAATATTTGTGATGATTTTGAGGATGTATGGGCTGAGATGACTGAGCAGGAGACCCCAACTTATATAGCTGAAGAAAGAAATACATCAAATTCTTCAGTGGGCATAGTGCAACACCCCATTGGGAGACCCACATTACTGCCCCTACCTCAACCCTCCAAGGCACCTTTGCTGCCTTCAGTAGTTAGTCCATCAGATTTGGAGCTCATGCAACTGCCAACATCCTTGAAATATGCTTTCTTGGGAGAAAATGAAAAGCTGTCTGTAATGATCTCTTCCTCTCTTACTGTGGAGTAGCAAGAGTAATTATTGTGTCCTTAGGAAATATAGAAGCGCAATTGGCTAGACTATTGCAGATTTGAGGGGATAGATCCATCAGTGTGTATTCATAAGATCCATTTGGAAGAAGATTCCAAGCCCTTAAGGGAAATGTAAAGAAATTTGAACCCTTTTATGCAAGAAGTTGTCTTAAAAGAAATTGTAAAACTGTTGGATGCTGGGCTAATTTACCCCATTTCAGACTCTGAGTGGGTCTCACCTATCCAAGTGGTCCCCAAAAAGTCTGGCATCACAGTTATAACTACTAAGTTTGGGGAGTTAGTACCAACCCGAGAAACCAGTGGTTGGCGAGTGTGTATAGACTATAGGAAACTGGACTCCAAGACCTGAAAGGACCACTTCCCATTACCCTTCATTGATCAAAATTTAGATAAGTTGGCAGGAAGAGCATTTTACTGCTTTCTAGATGGATACTTTGGTTACAATTAGATACTAATGTATCGCTTTTATTTATCCATTTGGCACTTTTGCTTATAGAAGGATGCCATTTGGACTATGTAACGCTCCTGCCACCTTCCAAAGGTGCATGTATGCAATCTTTTCTGATATGCTTGAAATTTTTTTAGAGATTTTCATGGATGATTTCTCTGTATTTGGGGATAATTTTATTCAATGTTTACATCACCTAAGCCTAAGTCTTTAAAGATGTGAAGAGACCAACTATTGGTGCGTGCTTTTTCTAGGTTCCTTTCGATCCTCGAGAATCAGTGGCCCAATTCTGTCTTAGGCAGACTCTGGCAATGCGGTGTTTTGAATGTTAAAAGTAAAGGGGGGTTTCTAGGAAGGTCCCTAGTTTGTTGCGATCGCTAGCTACAAATATTTAACGATGTTGCAACATGTCAGTGGTCACGCTTTGGAGTGGGTGTGGGTTACTTCTTTACTGAATCGTCGGCCTGCCAACGTCAGCAACACTGGCTCTTCTTAAAGTTTAGATACTTTAGTTTTCTTATTATTGCTCTAATTCTAATTGGCTTAAGTTTCCTAGTTCTATTATGAGTCTAACTATGTGAACCGGTGTTAGGATATTTTAGATGCTTGCTGCTAACTTTATTGAAAACAGTGATAAGAATGTGTTAGTGAAAATAAATCAAAGGTGGATTGAAATCTACATAGCAGCAAGTCTAAAAATACACAAACTTGCAAGATATAGGGCCTGTTGTAGCAAGTTTTAATAAGTAAGAGTTTGTCCCATAGGGAAAAATGATCTAAAGCTCCAAGGGAGCTATCTTTAGTAGGCCCTCCAGATTTGACTACAGATCTGACAATCCTAAATGGAAGGGGATTTAAGGTCACTATTGTTTAAATCCTATGGTAACCTAATGCCTAAACTACAAAAATGGTTGAGAAGAATGGAGTGTGAGATAATAAATATAAAAGGGTGAGAAGTAAGCTATTAGGTACATATCTGATGGGTCTTATAACTCAGAGTCAGATTTGCTGTTATAGAAATCCTGTCCAATGGCTACATTATCACCAAAGAGGAGAAACGATCAAACTCATCCCTGTGCCATGATCCAATCTCTTATGGTTATAGCCTGTCCACTCAAATGGTCACAGACTATCCAATAGGGGAACCATAGTCCATAGATGGGTCAGAACAAGTTTATCATTGTAGGCACTACTTCTTCCAGGCTACCAACTCAAGAATCCATAGGAACCTCAACCTCTAAAGTTTTGTGTGTGGGGCATAGGCCTGCAATGTGTACTAGCCTTGACACACAGGACCAGTAAGAGTTTGAGTACTAGCTTTAGGTCTAGCTGTTCACTACTTTAGAAAGATAGCAGTGATCCAGTCACAAGCCTATAATCTCTACAGCCAGATCAGATCTGCCATCTGATGGTGGCTCAATACAAATACAGGGGAGTCTGTCACTGCACAATCTCTCACAGGGCTACAAGCACAAGTGTAGAGAAGAAGAATCTATCTTAGATCTATGGATTGGTCTCACCCTAGGGCTATAACCTGTCCACTTAAATGGTCACAGACTATCCACAGAGGCTATCCTCCTCACAGAGGTCTGAGACATAACAAGTAGATTACTGCCACCACCATGTTCACAAGGCTACCAGCTCAGGCTCCCATGGGGATTCAGATTTAGTGGATCCTGTGGTGGGGCATAGGCCTGCATATGTGTCTAGCCTGGACACATAGGTCACTTGGATCTAAATAAATCCTTAAAAATAATCCTCCATTTCTTACAATACAACTTAGTAATGGAGGATCTCAAGGCAGCAACCTTGCATAGAACAACCCTCAAACACCAATCCCATATAAGTATAATATCCTATTATAAAACACCATTAAAACTATTCAAAATAAATATACAAAGGCATAGCTAGCGAGTGCTGGACTATAGAGAGAAGAAAAAGGAAAAAGAAGCTACCTAAACCCTAACCTTAGCCTACTGGAACTCTACAGCCGATTCAAGAAGAACCGCCCCCTCAACCTAAACTAGGTTTAGGCTTATATAACAGTTGGCTGTGAGAACATTAAGATTAGGAAAACCCTAATTTTAACAATGCAAACAGGGCCCATTACTGTTCCTTGGATGCGTTGGGGCATGTACACGGAGATTAGAGCATTAGAGTGCGTGCCCTAGTTCTGAAAGTTCCCAGACTGCCCCTGCAGAAGTGGGGGGAAGTTAAGATCCCGAGCCTCGCTAGGTAGCAAGGATTTCCAGGTCTTAACTCGTGATAGAGTTGTTGTCGCGGGATTGAATTGACTTGAAGCTCTTGCATTCGGGGGATAGATAGTTTGGTCATCGCGGGATTGTGCTTTCCATATGAGTGGCGCGAGAATCATATGTGCAATTGATTTCTTGGTGAATCTCGTGGGGATCCTCGTGATGAAGCAATTGTATAGGCCTCTAGATTATGCGAGAAGTTCTCTGAAGATTTGCGTCCCACGGCCACTGCGCGATAGCTGCGTGCAGGAATGCCTGGAGTTCTCTCTCCTCAGTGAATCGCGTGAAGATTAAATGCTCCTCTCTTGAGCTGCGCGAGACTGCACAAGCGCTTACAACTGAACCTCGTGAGAACTGTGTGAAGTCTGCATTTTGAGCCCTTCTATCATTAATCTATGTGACAACAGCGTGAGCAGTTGGTGTGTTGCCTTGAGACACCTGCGACAACTGCGCGAAGCATTCTTTTTGCATCAATTGAACCTTGCAACATCTGTGCGAGGCTCACTTCTTGACTTGTTGCTGTTGTGCTTTGCCTATGCTATAACCAAGTTCTGTCTGGATTCAAATTTCTTTCTTCTGAGGCAAAAGTTGGCTTCTTGGCAGGGTTAGGGTCTTATCTGTTGCTGCTACTTATTACCTACAAAATGAGCTTAACACACATTTATTAAATGGTCTAACAGAGATTAAGTTAAGGGGTGAAAAGTGGTACTTTTCAGGTCTTAACACACCCCCAAACCTAATCTTTGCTAGTCCCTTAGCAAAGCTTTAACTAATTAAATGCCACTTTCGTAGGGATTACAGGTACATTTAGCATATGTACCAAGCCTTTTAAACCCCTAGGTGATCCCTAGTGGAGGAGTGAAGTCTCCTGAGGATTTTTAGTGAAGATACCCACAAACTTCTTAGTAAAAATAGTTAAAAGTGGTGCAGTCAATGGTAAAAAAAATTTCAATGAATAAAGCATCAATCCACTTTCCTTCGAAATTCAGAGGAAATTGTAGCAGTAATGCAGGCCATTTAAAACTCAAATTTTTTTTTGCATGTGTTTGCATTTCCACCAATCATTTTACATTAGAAATTTAATGTGCACATATCAGTACCAAGCTTGCCTTAAATTCAAAAATCAGATTGGATACAACCCTAATGAAGTTACAAGTCAGACCCAATTCTCACTAGGGCTATCTCTCAACAATGAATATCTAGGGGTGTTCACATTTAAAACAGCTCAAGAGCAGTTACAGACTCCAAATGGGCCTGCAAGCATGAGCATAGGTAAGGCTTCTAATTTTTGACATCCTCATGGCTTTTAACCATAGAGTAGGCACTCCCTCATCTCCACCTGATATCTCATTTCACTTTGGATTTTCAAGGTCTTTTTGAATGGGTTGTAATGTGGGTTATCGGTGAGGGATATAAAGAATGAAGGGGTAAAAAGGAAATCAAAATTGAGAAATCAGCAAGGTAAGGAGTGACTCATGACTTCACTTCATTTCAGCACAACTTCATCTTACTTGATATATTTCAGAATCAAAGTTGCCAGTTTCTCCTCTTCATTTCAATTTTTAGATGATATTCTTCTCCAAACTTCTCTTCCTTTTTCTCTTTTTATTATTTTTCTTCTTTTTAATTTTATGATTTTTATGATGAACTGCCACACAAATACCACCAACACACTGTTGTTCATAGGTTATTTTTGTCTCCTTCTACCAAATGTTGGACCACTCTCACTTCCTTCAATTCCTCCTTTATCTTCTGAATTCTCAGAGTGAGGGTGAGGTTGAATCAGGTCATGAGGTTAAGGTGCAAGTGCTCCAGTGTTGGTTAAAGAAAAATAGGACTTTTTGAGGCTCAAAGAGTGTATGCAAAAGGGTAGTTTTAAAAGGTTCGGTAATCAGGCTCAAACTATCCAAATGAGGGCCTTGAATCATTTCCTTAATGTCATGAGTGTTGTCAACTAGTTTTGATTTTGAGGTGCCTAACTTCTAGTAAAAAGTGTTGAGTCAATCAAACCTTAGAGCAGAAAAAATACCAAAACACTCTTCAACAGAAATTGATGGGCCCAAATCTCACTAGATAGTCTTCTTTTTAACTCATGGAGTGTATTTTTACCTTTTTCTCTCCTCTTAGGTTTACTAGGTACTAATTTAACATTTCTGATGTTAGCTTCATGGTGGTGCCAAGATTTTAACATTTTCAATTTCGAAATGTCTGTAAAAATATTTTAATTTTTTCACAAATTTCCTCATTGCAGCAAGTTAGGTAAAAATTAACTTTATTCATCCCAATTATACCACCACTATTGCACTAAAGTTAACTATTCTATTGGCAGACCTACCCTGCCACACCCCCAAACCATGAGGAGAAGTGTCCTCACTGGTTCAAAGGTCAGAAAGTGCAGGGTAAAAGTCATGAAGAAAAAAAGTAAACACACACAAATAATATAAACAAAGTAATATACAAAAAGAAATTCTATTAGCTTAGAAAGAAATGTACAACTGTAATTACAATGATAAGAAAAGAAGTGGAAAGGAAAGAAAAGCCTAACTACAATCTAGTTTAAGAGGAGGAGGAATCAGAATCAGAATCTGTGAACCAGTCCCAACCTATCTATTTTGCATGTTTCCTATGTTCAGCTTTGTGCTCAAAACTGGGCTTGGACTTGGTTCTGTCTGTGGGAGCTTTGGTTTTTTTCTTCTTTGCTTTGCTCTCAGCTAGACTCTTTTTCTTTGACTGCCTTGGTTTCTTTGGTTGTGGTGGTTTCTTTATGGTTGGAGCTTTTGGTGCCCTCACCCTCATTTTCCTGCTCTTGGGTTTAGGAGGGATCATAGGGGATTTTCCTTCATCTTGCTCCGTGGGGGCTACAGGGAACTTTCTTTTTTCTGGCTGACCATGTGGTTGTGCCTCCTCAGACTGGGCAGATGGCTTTTTGCCTATTTTAATAGAGGCTGCTGTGGAAGCAGTCCTCTTAGCAGTGGCTTTCCTCTGTTTAGGATAAGTTCGCTCAGTAGGAGGTGCAGCAGGGGTTTGGGTAGGTTGAGGCTGCTTAGTAGGAGGTGCAACAGGAGTGGCAGTAGGAGTTTGGGTAGGTTGAGGCTTAGGTTCTAGCATGAGTACAGAGAGGGGTGGGCTGCTGAGCTGCACTTCTTGCAGCAGCCAATGCAACTTCCAAAGAGGCTATCTGGATTTTTACTTTCAGGAGGTCAGTTTTATGGATTTTCTTTTAGAGTCGAAAGATTTCTTGGGCATTGTTGAGTCTCTTTTCAAACATCCTGACTTTCATCCTCTCCATATTAGTATTTGCTTTCTTCAGCTCGAGATTCATCTGATGATAAGCAGCCATCGTTTTTGCCTTCTCATAGGCCTCAAAGATGTTAGTCCATCCAAGGGAAATACCCAGTAATTGCTTTCTATGTGCTTCCTCAAGTTCAGCAATTTACTGCAGCAGGAGGGTCTTTATGGATTACCGCAGTTGGGCCATGCCCCTCAGGACATCCCTCCTAAGGTAGGGATTGTCTCTCATGGCATGGAGGATGGTGAGGTAGGGAGGGATATAAAAGGAGTGTTTGGTTACGATAGGAAGAGAGGAAGTGGAAGGAGTAAAATGTGATTGGTCCTGGGTGGGGGAAGTGGTGTTATCAGTGGGTAAGTCTAGTTGTTGGGGGAGGGTAACAGGTTCTGGGTCTGTTTGGGTGGATTTGTCAGTGAATGTTGGAGGGGGTAGTATAAAGAGGTGGAATTAAAGGTATGGGGGAGAAAGAAAATGAGGTAGGCTCACTAGGAGTAGGTGGTGCTGGGGTAGGAAAAAAGGAAATGGTGAAAGGTATGAAAGAGAATGGCTAGGTTGTGGAGTCAGGACTGGAAGGGGAAAGGACCAGTGGCGTTTGATTGGATTGTTGAGGGATGGGTTGGTCTGTCAATGTCTGAAGTGTGGATTTGATGGATGTGATTTAAGTTTGCATCTGGTCATGTGTGTGTGTTGTGGTGGATAGTTGGGATTGAATGTCTTGGATGAGGGAGAGGATAAGTGTAAGAGTGTCTGGGTTGGGAGGTTGAGATTGTGTAGAAGATGGAATAGGTTGAAAAGGGGAGGAAGGGGCATGATGGAAAGTGGAAGGAGGAGGAGATTAGGGTTCTGGTGAGTGATGTTGTGATGTAGTTGGGGAGTCCGAGAGGGGGGTGTAGTGGGTGGGCATGGTGTCAAGGAAACTAGTCATAAAGGCTTGGAATCCTGTGGTTGTATTAAGGTTGAGGTCAATGTCTGTGAGTAGGGATGTAGTAGGCATGGCTGGAGTGGTGTCTTGGTCAATGTGAGGTGTGTCAGTAGGGATAAAAGGAATTATGGGTGGGGGTAGGGACATGGTGGAGGTTGTGTCAGTGGTTTTCCTTTTCTTGTATGAGATCAGTGGAGGGCTGTCTGGGTTTTGTGAAGATGATGGGGGTGTTGGAGCTGTGTATTGAGGTAGGGTAGGGGAAGGTATGGGGCTGTCATGGGGGGTGGTGTCCTCCCAAGTACCAATCACAGGAAAAAGGGGTGGTGGCATGGAAGGGAGAGATGTAGATGGTTGAATGGGAGGTGATGTTGTCAGGATAGGGGATCCTGCAGTAAAAGGTGGAGGGATGTGGGGGCTGCTATAGTAGAGGTAGTGATAGGCTCTTGAAACACTTCTTTAGTAATAGGGGTGGGCCTTGTAACAGCTGCCTCATCAATTTGCTTGGGAGGGGCTTGAGCTTCAGCCTTCTTCTTCTTTTGGGTTTCCATCAGGCTCCTGCTGATTCCCCATTGCCTCTTGGCAAAAGTTGTAGGGGCAAGGGTGGTAGTCTCCTATCCTTTTGGTATCTTGTACCCCCCGTCAAAAGTAGTTTGGTGATGACTCTGGCATAGGGGAGTGTGTGTGGCTTCTTTTTCTGTCCTAGCTTCTCCACCATATCCTTCATTACTTCAAAAATTAACCAGGCTGCATGGAAGCCATGGCCTAGAGAGGAGTAAACAGCATCAGCAATAGGATCCCTCCTCTCCTGCTGATAGCCTAAACAATAGATATTTTTGCTCAGGACCTGGTCAATGAAAAGGAGGTTTGGCTCTAACTCTCTTCTTCTTATGGAATCCCCTGAGGCCTTTAATCCTCTAGTATGTGCCCTTGCAATGGTGTCAATAGAGGCATTCAGGGGAGGGCCATATCTACAGCTAGTGTTAAATGCGGCTGGGATGCCCAATACTTCTGCAATCAGCTTGGGGTTAATCAACATCTCAAAATCATCAATCAGCATAAGGAAGCCTGATTGTCGATCTTTGTCCTTGGTGACCTTGATATGTTGATAAAAAAGTTGCACTAGCCTAGGGTAGGCTAGTGCTAGAATTCCTTTCATCAAGGGTGTCAGATCAGCCTTGCTCATAAACTCAATGGCAGGGGCAGAGAGAGGCTCCTTCTCGAAGAAGGGCAGGTCAAAAGTTGTTTCACGCTCCAAGGGGATTGAAGCCATGAGCTCAGAGGATGTAGAAAACTCAGGGGTTGGCTCCTCCACCTCCTTAACCACATTCTTCCCTTTTTTCGGTGCCTTAGAAGTCTTGACCTTCTTAGGAGCGGGCTCAACAGGGGCCTTATCCTTGGCCCATTTCTTTGGTACACTCTTAGGGGCCATAAGAAACTCTACTTTTAAAGATGAAAAAGGGGGGCCGAGATCTGAGTGCTTACCCTAAAATCGTAGGGTTTGGTTCGATCTGATGCACAGTGCACCACGAGATCCCTGAGCAGAGGGCAACTGATGGGGATGACATTTAGAACAAATCTGTAGGATGCTGGTGTGAATAATGGGTTATAGAATGGACGCTAGTTGAGAAAGGTAGAAGAGCACCGGAAGCTAGGGTTTCGCTGGATGGAGAGAAGAGAGAGAATTGGGAAAGGAGGCAATCACGAGTTTGGAGTACTTATCACTAAGCTTGGCGCGCTTTGGAACATATCCTGTCGCGGGATGGGAAATGAAACTGGCGACGGGGTAAATGCAACTTGGATTGTGCGAGAGGATCCCAGGTTTACTTTGAATCTCACGATAGCTAGTGAAGAATTCTATTTGGATTGCACGATAGTTTTCTAGGCTTACTTTGAATCTCGCAACAGCTAGGGAAGTATTCCATTTGGATTGCGCGATAGTTTCCCAGGCTTACTTTGAATCTCGCGAGAGCTAGGGAAGAATTCTATTTGGATTGTGCGAAAGTTTCTCAGGCTTACTTTGAATCTTGCGACAGCTAGGGATGTATTTCATTTGGATTGCGCGATAGTTTCCCAGGCCTCCTTTTGGACCCAGCGACAGCAAAGTATTAAACAAAGAGCATGGGCTTTTCATTCTGTCATTTCCATTTATGTTGTGGCTGGATCCTAGGCATGACTCACCACCAGGGGTATCCCCAAACACTTTAAACTCAAACATTCAAGCATATGCAACAAAAATCATTATCCAAACATTGTGCATTCAATCAAAAACCACCAATTCAAGAGCAATAATCATCAAACCAAGCATAAAAAGAAATCAGGCCAGACAGATTCAGACTTAAGTGGGGCCACTAAGATTTCCTAAAAATTTTGACAAAAGAAGGCAATACAAACCTAACAAAACCGAAGTACATATAATATACATTGACACACCTGTGTATCAGTTTAATGAAGGGTCCCCTTGAAAGTGAATGGAGTCCATAGGTTTAGCAGGTTTTTCAAAATAAGGCTTAAGCCTCTGACCATTCACCTTTAAGGTTTTCCTAGACTTGGGATCCTTGATTTCCATAGCACCAGATGGGGAAACATTCATGACAATATAGGGACCTTCCCATCTGGATTTCAGTTTGCTAAGAAAAAATTTAAGTTTGGAGTTCAACAACCAAACCTTATCACCTGCAATGAAGCTCTTTCTTAATAAACTCTTGTCAAAGAAAGCTTTGGACCTTTCCTTGTATATCCAGGCATTGGCGTATGCATCCATCCTCAGCTCATCCAATTCTGATAGCTACAACAACCTGTGATGACCAGCAGAAGTTAGGTCTAGATTTAAATTTTTAATGGCCCAATAGGCCCTGTGTTCTGACTATACTGGAAGATGGCAAGCCTTGCCATAACCCAGTCTGAATGGGGACATCCCAATGGGAGTCTTATAGGCAGTCCTATAAGCCAACAATGCATCATTTAGCTTTTCAGCCCAGTCCTTTCTGTCAGTCCTCATAGTCTTCTCAAGGATGTGCTTGATCTCCCTGTTAGAAATTTCAACTTGCCCACTGGTTTGCGGGTGGTAGGGAGTAGCAATCCTATGGGTGACAGAATATTTCTTGAGCAAGCTCTCGAAATTTCTGTTGCAGAAATGGCTACCCCCATCACTGATAATGGCTCTAGGGGTGCCAAATCTTGAGATGATATTCTATTTTACAAACTTAAGGACAACATGATTATCATTGGTTCTTGTGGCAATAGCTTCTACCATTTTGAAATATAATCCACTGTCACTAAGATGAAATGATAACCATTTGAAGGAGGAAAGGGGCCCATAAAGTCAATAGCCCAGACATCAAACAGTTCCACAACAAGAATGGGCTGCAAAGGCATTAAGTTTATTTTGGATAGCCCTCCTAATTTCTAACATCTCTCACATGTCCTGCAGTGTGTATTGACATCTCTGAATAAAGAAGGCCAATAGAACACACACTTTAAGATTTTGTCAGCTATTTTTCTTCCACTAAAGTGGCCCCCATAGGCATTTTCATGGCAAATGGCCAGAATACTGGGGACATCATTTTCGAGAACACATTTTCAGATGATTTGGTCTACACAGTACTTGTATAAGCAAGGTTCCTCCCAGAAAAAGAATTTAACCTGTGAGAAGAACAGGTCTTTATCCTTTTTAGTTCAATGGGCAGGAATCTTGCCTATAACTAAATAATTTATAATGTGTGCATACCAAGGAACCAAGGATTGGATGGCAAACAATTGCTCATCCGAGAAAATATCATTTGCAAGGTCATCAACACATTTTTCCAACACAATTTTGGACAAGTAGTCAACCACCACATTTTCCACACCCTTTTTGTCCTTGATTTCAATGTCAAACTCCTGCAATAGAAGTATCCATCTAATCAGCCTGGGCTTAGCATCTTTCTTGGACAATAGGTATTTCAATGTTGAGTGGTCTATGAAGATTATAGTTTTAGACCAAAGTAGGTAAGGTCTAAATTTGTCAATAGTAAAAACCACTGCCAGAAGGTCTTTCTCAGTTGTGGTGTAATTCAGCTGAGCTTCAGCAAGTGATTTGCTGAGATAGGCAATGACCACTGGCAGCTTATCTTTCCTTTGGCCCAAAACAACACCTATTGTCAAGTCGGATGCATCACATATCAGCTCAAAGGGGAGTGGATAGTAACGTGTCTGGGGTATAGGGGTAGAGGTGAGGCATATCTTCAAAATTTCAAAAGCCTTAAGACATTCAGCAGAAAAATCAAAGGGCACATCCTGGCAGAGCAGGTGGCACAATGGTTTAGCAATTTTACTAAAGTCTTTAATGAACCTCCTGTAGAATCCTGCATGTCCAAGGAAAGATCTAATTTATTTGACTGTTCTTGGAGGGGGCAAATTTGTAATGAGGTCAACTTTGGCCTTATCTACCTCAATCCCTTCTCTAGAGACTACATGGTCCAGCACAATACCTTGTGTTACCATGAAGTGGCTCTTTTCCCAACTTAAGACCAGATTGGTCTCCTCACATCTTTGTAAGTCCAAGTGGAGGTGTTGCAGACATTGTCCAAAACTGTCCCCATATACAGAGAAATCATCCATAGAAATTTTCAAAAACTTGTCAATCATATAAGAGAATATGACATACATACACCTCTTAAAGGTGGCTGGTGCATTACACAGCCCAAAAGGCATCCTTTGGTAAGCAAAGGTACTAAAAGGATAAGTAAATGTAGTTTTATCTTGGTCATGAGGGTGCACAGGGATTTGGTTGTACCCTGAGTACCCATTAAGAAAGCAGTAAAAAGCTTTTTCAGCCAATTTATCCAGAATTTGATCTATGAAGGGGAGAGGGAGGTGGTATTTTCTGGTCTTAGAGTTGAGCTTCCGATAATCTATGCAAACCCTCTAGCCAGTGGTCTCCCTGGCTGGTCTCAGCTCTCCGGACTCAATTGTAATGACTGTTATGCCAGATTTCTTGGGTACCACTTGGATAGGTGCCACCCATTCAGAATCAGAAATGGGGTAAATTACCCAAGCATCTAGGAATTTAATGATCTCTTTGAGGATTACTTCCTGCATGTGAGGATTCAATTTCCTCTGCATTTCCCTGGAGGGTACTGAGCCCTCCTCTAAATGAATCCTGTGCATATAGATTGATGCATCTATCCCTCATAGATCTGTAATGGTCCAGCCAATTGCCTTTTTGTGCTTCCTCAAGACTGTTATTAATTCTTTCTCTTGCTCATTGGTAAGAGAGGAGGAGATAATTACAGGAAGTTTTTCACCTTTCTCAAGGAAGGCATATTTCAATGTTCCTGGAAGCTTCTTGAGATCCAGATCAGGGGCTTGTTGGGTGGATGGCAAGATTGGTGCTTTGTTGGTTTGAGGAAGAGGCAACAATGTAGGTTTTCAAATGGAATGCTACACTGAGCCCACAGAAGACTTTAATGTGGTCATGTCTCCTGTCATAACAGCTGGGCGTTCTTCCTCTACCATGTCTCAAACTTCAACTAAACTTTTGATAATGTTGCCCCAATCCAACAGAGTAGGCAATTCTTCTTCAACAACTTCCTCTAGTACATCCACTGCAAAGCTTTTCTCATTGTCCAGCTGAGGGTACTTTACACTGTTATACACATTAAGTTCAACCTTCATATGCCCGAAAGTTACCTCCATGATCCCTGACCTGCATTGAATGCATGCATCGGCTGTGGCCAAGAATGGCCTGCCCAAAATAGCTGGTATAGGGGATGTACTCTTGTTGCAGCCCATGTCCAAAACTAGAAAGTCTGCAGGGTAGAAGAACTTATCCACCCCTACTAAGACATCCTCAACCACTCCCATAGGTCTCCTTTCAGACCTATCAGCCATTAGCAACACAATGGAGGTGGGTTTTAGCTCCCCCAAACCTAGCTACTGATACACACTGTATGGTAGCAGATTTACACTAGCTCCAAGGTCTAGAAGGGCCCTTCCAATTGTGTGGTCTCCAATTATTCAGGGAATAGTAGGTATCCCTGGGTCTTGTAACTTCTCTGGCATTGTTATGTTTAGTATAGAATTAACTGTATCAGTTGCAAAGACCTTTCTGGACAAATGGCCTCTACCTTTTCTTTTCTGGGTACAGTCTTTCAGAAATTTGGCATAGGCTGTGACCTGTCTAATTGCATCAAGTAGGGGCAAATTGATTTTTACCTGCTTAAAGGTCTCCATCATTTCCTCTATCTGTGCATTCCCCTTATCAAAAGGGGCAGGGCCACTCAAAGCTTGAGGAAATGGTAACTGAGGTACTGTTGATTCCTCAGCTGCTAGCCTATGATTAAACTTTTATTATTATTTTTTTTTATCTTTTATTTCCTGCTGAGGCTCAACTATAACTTCTTTATTTTTCTCTTGTTGCAGGGTAGCAGACAACTCTTGGCTCTGTGCTCTAACAAATTCTTTTTCACTTTTATTCAAAAATTCTTTGGAAATGACCTCTCCTTGTTCCTTCCCAACCTGGTTGTCCACCATCCTGCCAGACCTTAGGGTTGTGATGACATTAGCTCCCTCAAAACTTGAGGAACCTTCTTCAATCAAATATTGGCCCTTAGGGTTGGCCACTGGCTCGCTTGGCAACCTGCCCTCCTCTCTTTTGGCTAAGGCATTAGAAATTTGGCCTAGCTGCTCTTCCATTTTCTTTATGCTTTGACTGTGAGAGTTCACATTCTGAGTCAAGGTTCTAAGGCTTTGTAATGAGGTCAAAACCAGATCCTCGAAAGAAGCATTTCGGGGCTGAGGTGGGGGAACTACCAACTAATTTTGCTGCTGGGGCAGCTGCTAATGCTGGAAATATAACCTTGGGGCATATCCCTGGTTAAATTGCTGCTGTGGCCTTTGAGGTAAGGCCAACATCTATTGTGGCTGCATGTAATTGTCTTGTCTCCACCTCAAATTTGGGTGGTCTCTCCACTGGTAACCAGCATTTTGATGCTGGTATCCAAATGGCTGTTTGTTGTAGGGAACAGATTGTTGCTGGCCAAATGATTAGATAGCAGCAGCTTGTTCCATCACATACTCAGGATATTGCCCTGCAGATGGGAACTCCTCCACTGTGTGTTGTGCATTGGGCAAAAGCAAGTATTGCTTTTCTCAACTAGCTGGTTTTTATCTCTGGGAAGAATTTGGTCAAAAATCTTGTCTGGAGGTATTTCCAAGAAGTGACTCTTTTGTTTGAGAGATTAGCTAACCAGGTGCTGGCCCTGTCCTTTAGGGAGAAAGGAAAGAGCCTTAATCTAGTGGCTTCTGGTCCCAAACCAGTAATGGAGAATGTTGTGCACAGGGCCAAGAATTGGTCAATGTGCTTGTAGGGGTCTTCCTTGTTGAGCCCATGGAAAGAGGGAGGCATTTGGATGATTGAGGTTTTAATCTCATAGTTTTCCTAAACATCTAGGAATTGAATGCTGAATGGAGAATTATAATCATCAGGAGCATTCAATTCCTTCAATGTTCTGGGTTGCTCTTCACCCATGACTGCTGTTTCAGTTTAAGTAAGGGGCTCAACTGTGGTGTGTCTGGGCCTTCTTGGCCTTCCAGCCTCTTCTATCTCAGGGTTAGGAGGCTCTAATGTGGGACTGAGGGATCTCCTTCCTAACAAGCACACACACCAACAGCAGGGAAGACTACTTGCAGACACATTGTAATTAACAAAATTACAACTATCCTAATCAACTGCTATGGAATTTGCAAAGGAGAAATAGACTGAGTTTTTGAGGGTTAGGGAAATGCAAACCGAGGTAGCTAGACTCTTAGTGCAGTTCAAGTTTCCTCTCTGCTACTTTCCAGATCTACAAGAAAAATTCTAAATGTAAATCAACAATATCAGTTATTCACAAGCACAACTACCAAAGAATAAAAAAAATACAAAAATCTAGGGTCCACTAATAGATCAAGATTCCCCGACAACGGCACCAAAAACTTGTTAGGATATTTTAGATGCTTGCTGCTAACTTTATTGAAAATAGTGATAAGAATGTGTTAGTGAAAATAAATCAAAGGTGGATTGAAATCTATATAGCAACAAGTCTAAAAATACATAGACCTGCAAGATACAGGGCCTGTTGTAGCAAGTTTTAATAAGTAAGAGTTTGTCCCACAGGAAAAAATAATCTAAAGATCCAAGGGAGCTATCTTTAGTAGGCCCTCCAGATCTGACTACAAATCTGACAATCCTAAATGGAAGGGGATTTAAGGCCACTATTGTTTAAATCCTATGGTAACCTAATGCCTAAACTACAAAAATGGTTGAGAAGAATGATGGAGTGTGAGATAATAAATATAAAAGGGTGAGAAATAAGCTATTAGGTACAGATCTGATGGGTCTTATAACTCAGACTCAGATCTGCTGCTATAGAAATCCTGTCCAATGGCTACATTATCACCAAAGAGGAGAAAGGATCCAACTCACCCCTGTGCCATGATCCAATCCCTTATGGCTATAGCCTGTCCACTTAAATGGTCACAGACTATCCAATAGGGGAACCATAGTCCAGAGATGGGTCAGAACAAGTTTATCATTGTAGGCACTACTTCTTCTAGGCTACCAGCTCAAGAATGCATAGGAACCTCAACCTCTAAAGTTCTGTGTGCGGGGCATAGGCCTGCATTGTGCACTAGCCTGGACACATAGGACCTGCAAGAGTTTGAGTAGTAGCTTTAGGTCTAGCTGTTCACTGCTTTAGAAAGACATCAGTGATCCAGTCACAAGCCTACAATCTCTACAGCCAGATCAGATCTGCCATCTGATGGTGGGTCTCTACAAATACAAGGGAGTCTGTCTCTGCACAATTTATCACAGGGCTACAAGTACAAGTGCAGAGAAGAAGAATCTGTCTTAGATCTGTGGATTGGCCTCACCCTAGGGCTATAACCTATCCACTTAAATGGTCATAGACTATCCACAGAGGCTATCCTCCTCACAGAGGTCTGAGACAGAACAAGTAGATTACTGCCACCACCATGTTCACAAGGCTATCAGCTCAGGCTCTCATGGGGATTCAGATTTAGTGGATCCTGTGGTGGGGCATAGGCCTGCATATGTGCCTAGCCTGGACACACAGGTCACTTGGATCTAAATAAATCCTTAAAAACAATCCTCCATTGCTTACAATACAACTTAGCAATGGAGGATCTCAAGGCAGCAGCCTTGCACAGAACAACCCTCAAACACTAATCCCATATAAGTATAACATCCTATTATAAAACACCATTAAAATTGTTCCAAATAAACATACAAAGGCATAGCCAACAAGTGCTGGATGATGGAGAGAAGAAAAAGGAAAAAGAAGCTGCCTAAACCCTAACTTTAGCCTACTGAAACTCTACAGCCGATTCAAGAAGAACCGCCCCCTCAACCTAAACTAGGCTTAGGCTTATATAGCAGACCTATAAAATGGGCTTAACACACATTTATTAAATGACTAAGGGTCTGACAGAGATTAAGTTAAGGGGTGAAAAGTGGTACTTTTCAGGTCTTATCAACCAGTTGTGGTGAATTAATCTAATATTCTAGTATCCTAATCCTAGTGTGAGTCTACTTGGTTTAAATATTCTAGTACTATCAGAAATCCAACTAGTTAGGAATCTACGTACTTTTGAGCTTCCTACCTTTATTAAAATTCTGTTGTGCTTAGGTGTCTTATTTCTACTGTGATTTTAAAGGGTTTCCTAATGCTATTAAAAGTCTAATTAATTTAGATTTTTAATCCTATTAAAAGTTTAATTAGAAAAAGGTCTCCTACTTCTACTAGGAGTCTAATTAATTTAAATGTCTTAATCCTATTTGAACTCTAATTAATTAAGTCTCCTAATCCTACTAGGAGTCCAATTAATATTCAAATGCCTCAATCCTATTAGAAATCTAATTAATTAAGTTTCATATTCCTACTAGAAGTCTAATTAATATTAGTTTCCTAATCGTACCAGGAATGCAACTATTCTAATTCTACTAAGACTGATTAGAACTATACTAATTTGAATAAATCTCCAACTAAATTAAATATGCGAATTCTATAGAGATTCTAATTTAAAATAAGCATGCTTGTTTTATTGAAATAAAATTAAATGAAATAAATAAAAGGAAAAAAAAGGGGTGGGTGACCTATTATGCTAAAGTGGATTGGCCTCGTTCCCGAGTACCCTTCATAAGCTCCCTTGGGCAAACCGGGTGGCTGAGATTAAAGCAAATTGAACTTTGAATTATAAGATAGTATTTTAAAAAAATTTTGAAGTCAATAATTTGGATTATAATTATGAATTAAATTTTGAAATCAAAAATTAAGAATTGAACTATAAGTCGGGAATTTAAAAATCTCAAATTGAGAAATTAAGACTAAAATTTAAAATCTAAGGACTGAATTCGGGACCGAAAAAAGAAAATTGGATCGTATGATTAAGAATTGGTTCTAGAAACTAGGAACTAGAACCAGAGATTAATAATAGGATTGGAGATTGAGATTTAAGAACAAAATTAAGGTTTAGGGTTGGGGATTAGGCAGTCTGATTAAGGACTGGTCCCAGATTCTAAGAACTGGAACCGGATATTAAAAATTATGGTCTAAAAAGGGTGCTACGATCTAAGACTGAAAATTTAATGCTAATAGTTAAAACGGAAAAAAACCTAAATCCAAGAATTAAAAACTAGGATCGAAAACTAAAAGCTAAAAGGAAAATTTTACCTAAGGCCGGGCTGCAAAGAGGAATCTCGAAATTCGAAGCCTAGATGCGAGGAACTCGAAACTCGGAGTGGTTGTTGTGTTTTTTTCTCTCTGTGTGTTTGTTTATTCATGTGTTGGGTCGAAGTAAAAAAGTCTTTTTATAGGTTTTTTCCTAATTACGCGCCCTTTGGGGTGCGCTTAATTTTCAATCACACGCTCTATTTCTGGCATTTAATTGAATTGTGCACTGGTTATCTGATGCTTATTCACTTTGAGTCGGTCACCCACTCAGTGAGTGATCGGCTGACTGGCTTAGTCGGGCTTCCTAGTTCTAATCATGTTAGGGCTAATTGCACGCTTACTTTAGAGTGCGCAATCTGATTAAACACTTCATCCAAAGTGCTTAATCATGGAATTTTGGTGGTTGAGGACTGTGAGACTAGGCCAGGTATAGGCCAATTGCGCCCTTGTGATATGGCATTTAACCCGATCACCCGTGTCACGTGAAGTGCATAATCAAGTCTCGAGGCGGTCTAGAGAAAGGAGGTTTGGTATGAGAAGGAACTGATTGCACGTTTGTGAGTTGGCGTGCAATCGAATTGCGCGTGTGGTTTTAGGCGCATAATTTAGGGTTATCCGAGTTCGGGTCGAGTTTGAAATGCCAGACAGTTGTTTCAGTCTATATTTCGACTATATACTATTGCTTCAGTATATAGTCTCCCTACGTTGGGATCTGAGCCACAAAGCTATTATTTCAGCCAGCGTTCAGCCATATACTATTATTTCAGTGCATGGTTCCCATGTTAAGGTTAGGGGGTTTGAGCCACAGAGCTATTATTTTAGCCTGGGTTCAGCCATGTACTATTGTTTCAGTGCATAGTCCCCGCATTAGGGTTGTGGAACTTCCAGAGAAGGTAAGTCCTTTCTGAAAAGTCACGGTCAAGGTCAAAGATTGACCGAATGACTTTATATATTCTGAGAGGGCAAAATGGGGGTGTCTATAGATGCCCCTCTTTGGTGTGCTCTTACGAAGTAAGAACGCGTCGAAGAAGTAGACACCCCACATTCGAGGTGTCTTCTTATTTCTTTTGGAAAATTATAAATGTGAACTGGGAATGCTGACATGACATGCTTGGCTTTCTTATCTATCAGTGCAAGCTAAAATGGAGCATGCGGGAGCCCATTGGTAGCTATCGAAAGACGTATTCCATGCCGTGGATGCAAGTGATTCCGTTGCATATCGTGACCCACTGTCATAGATAGTCGATGGGAGAAGTCAGCGCATCCTAATCTACGGGTGTAAGGGGCATCCTGTGCATGTCACGACCTGCTACGAGTGACAGTTAAACGGAAAGGAGAATCACCACACCATATCCTAATCTGTGGGTGCAAGGGGCATCCCGCTGCATGTCACCACCTGTTGCAAGGGGCAATCAAACAAAGGGATATGACGCAGTCGAGGTATCGAAGGGCGTCATACAAATGTCCATTAATAAAGTCCAAAGACCGATAATAAGATACAATATCATGTAATGTCGAAGGCTTTCGCAAGTCATGTCAGATTGGGCGCATCATTGCTCACACCAATGCATGTCAGGCATTCCTTTTTTAATAGGCATTTGTAAGTTCTTAGATTAAATATACTCGTTGCTCGGTTTCCCAAGGGGAATGGTTGATTTGGGTAAGTGTTAAGACCTCAAAAGTACCACTTTTCATCCCTTAACTTAACCTTTGATTAGACCCTTAGCCACCTAATAAGTTCTTGTTAAGTGTTTTGTGCAGGTAATAATCAGCAGTGAAATAAGGCCAAGAATCCTGTTAAGGAGCCTGTCATGGCACCAGATATCCCTCAGAAGAATGAACTCTGAATTCAAGAGAAATATGCCTCGCACAGTTCAACTGAGCTTCCCAAGGCTTTACAGCAACTTCTCCCGCAGATGAATGACTGAAGAGCTTCAGAAACTCAAACTAGCACAGCTCTCGTGAAGCTCAAGAGTAGAACACATCGTACAGTGTCACGCAGTTCAAAGCAGACCTCTCTCAATCTCGCACAGTTCACTCAGAACGGCTGAGGAGAGAGAGCTTCAGAAGATTCCTCGCGCAGCTGTCGCGCAGTCGCCGCGGGATGCAATTATCAGAAGAAGAATGCCTCACGCAGTTCTCACGCAATTCAAGAAAGAAAATATCCTGGCGAAGGCAATGCCAATCTCATGAAGATCAGGTGAGACATAGAACCTCACGCAGTTCAGAACTTAAAAGAGCCTCGCGAGGTAACTCGTGAAGTCCAAGTAAAGAGAAGTGCTCGCGAAGTTCTCGCGCTGCGGCCCAGCGAAGACCGATCGACCGCGCGACTGGTTGAATTTCAACCCCGCAACACTTGAGACTATGTTTTCTATTCAACCTCGTGAAACCCAACCCAGCGAGAGCTCAACTCTCTACCGCGTGACTGCCTGAAGAGCACATCAAGGCAACCTCGCGACGGCTGAAGCTTTAGTGTCATATCATCCTAGCGAAGACCAAAGAGCTACCACACGACAAGTCTGGGAAACTACAACTTCCTAGCGAAGCTCTGACCCTAAACTTCCATCTCTTCAGTAGAGGGCCTTCTGGGTATTTTCAGCGATTAGGGCATGCACTTCCACGCTCAAATCTCTATGCACGTGCCCCGAGGCATCCAAGGATCATTATCAGGCCACGTGGCATAGTTAAAATTAGGATTTCCTAACCCTAATGCGCCACCACCCCACTGCTATATAAACCCATACCTGAGCTTAGGTTTAGGCATCTGGGAACCCATCTCAGATCATTTTTCTTTTCTCTTTCTTTTTAGCAGTAAGTAGTTTTCTTTTTCTTTCCTTCTCTCCATAGTCCAGCATTTGCTGGCTATGCCTTTGTATGTGTTTTTGAATTAGATCAATGGAAGTTCTGTAATAGGATCTGTACTTTGTGGGAATGTTGTTTGTGTGTGAGATGCTCTGTGCAAGGCTACTGCCTTGTGATCCGCCATCACTTTGGCTGTGTTTCAAAGCAATGGAGGGCTGATTCTAAGGGCCACTCAGATCCAAGTGACTTGTGTGTCTGGGCTATCATGGTCCTACAGCCTTAGCCCCACCATAGGACCCACTAGATCTAAAATCCCCATGGGAGCTTGAGCTGGTAGCCTTGTGAGCATGGTGGTAGCAGCGATAATCTTGTTTTGTTTTGGACTCCGTGAGGAGGATAACCTCTGGGATAGTCTGTGACCATTTAAGTGGACAGATTATAGCCTTAGGGTGATTCTGATCTACCGATCCAAGATGGATCCTTCTTCTTTACACCTGAGCTTGTAGAAGCCTGGTGAGAGATTGTCTGAGTATAGATCCGCCATCAGATGTTGGATCTGATCTGGTTATAGAGATTATAGGCTGGTGACTGGACCATTGTAGCCTCGCTCAAGCAATGGACAGCTATATCGAAGGTTGTACTCAATCTCTTGCTGGTTCTATGTGTCTGGGCTATCATGGTCCTACAGCATTAGCCCCACATATAGAACTTTAGAGGTTGAGGTTCCCTATGGATTCTTGAGCTGGTAGCCTGGATGAAATAGTGCCTGCAATTATTTACTAGTTATGTTTTGACCCATCCCTGGATAGTGGTTCCCCTATGGGATAATCTGTGACCATTTGAGTGGAAAGGTTATAGCCTTAAGGGTGGAATCATGGCAGAGTGATGGGTTGGATCCTTTCTCCTTAGAGGTGATAATGTAGCCTCTGGACAGGATTTCTATAACATCAGATCTAAATCTGAGTTACAAAACTTCTCTGACCTAGGCTCAATAACATACTTCTCACCCTTTTTATACTCATTTTCCACACTCCATCCATCCTCTCAACACTTTCTGTAGTTTAGTTATTAGAATACTTAGAATAAGTGACCTTAAACTCCCCTCCTTCTAGGACTGCCAGATCTGTAGACAGATCTGGAGGGACTACTAGAGATGGCTCCCTTGGAGCTTTAGATCACCTTTCCCTGTGGGACAAACTCTTACTTATCAAAACTTGCTACAAAAGACCCTATATCTTGCAGGCCTAGGACTTCTGAGTTGTGCTAGATTCACCTCCTCTTTTACTCTGTCTTTGATTTTTAAATAACTTTCACCACCAACCAATAATTAAAGCACACCAGAAGTAGTCAACAAGTTTTTGACGCCATTGCCGGGGACAGATGATCTATTAGTAGACCCTTAGTTATTGTATTCTTAGTATTCTTTGCACATGCGAATAATTGATACTGCTGACATAATTTTGAACCTTTCTTGCAGATCTGGACAGCAGCAGTGAAGGATAGTTGGACTGCAATTGGAGCTTAGCTACCTCTGTTTGCAAACTCTCTGACTTTTAAAGCTCTGTCTATCTTTTTTAAACAATTTTTTTAGCAGTATCTAGGATAGTTTAAATGTATTCTTTGAATAGCTGTAAACTAGTTAGATAAATTTGTTAGTGTACAATTATTCTTTTGTAATGTGCCTACAAGAAGCTTTCCCTGCTGCTGGTGTGCTTGTATGCTAGGGAGGAGATCCCTCAGCCCTGCTTTAGAGCCTCCCTGAGTTAGAAAGGGGAAGGAGACTTAGAAGAGACATGCACACCACAGGAGAGCCCCCAGGTGAATCTGTGACAACAATTATGGGTGAAGAACAACCCAAAACCCTTAAGGAGTTGAATGCTCCGGATGACTATAACTCCCCTTTTAGCATTCAATTCCCTGATGTTCAGGGGAACTATGAGATAAAAACTTCAATCATCCAGATGCTGCCAACTTTCCATGGGCTTAGCAAAGAAGACCCTTACAAGCATATTGACCAGTTTTTGGCCTTGTGCACCACTTTCAATATCACTGGTTTGGGACCTGAGGCTACTAGGCTCAGACTCTTTCCCTTCTCTCTGAAGGATAGGGCCAGTACTTGGCTGACCACTCTTCCCAATAATAGCATTGCTTCATGGAAAGACCTGCAGACCAGATTCCTAACCAAGTTCTTCCCTGAGACCAAAACTAGCTAGTTGAGGAAAGAGATTCTTGCGTTTGCTCAATCCCCAACTAAGGATTTTAACCAGTCCTGGGATAGGCTTAAAGAGATGCTCAAACAATGCCCCCACCACAAGATCCCTGAGTGATAGTTTGTACAAAGCTTCTATAATGGGATTGATGAGAAAAATAGAGATATTGTCGATGCCTCTTGTGGTGGATCCTACATGCACAAGATTGCTGAGGAGGCATGGGAATTGTTTGAGGTGATTAGTGAGAATGCTTTTCAAAAGCCATCCCTGGCAAGAACTAGTCAGGAATCTGAGTCAAAGGTGGGGCTTTCTTTGGATCAAAAGGAAAAATTTATGAGGTGTGGAACAATGACTGCTTGCAGATGGCAAACCTCTCTATGAAGTTTGATAAATTATTGACTGTGATGCAACCCAGAAGGGCTGCTCATGTGGCGGAGGCATGTATGATATGCCAGTCCCCACAGCACACAGTAGAGGAATGTCCATCTACAGGACAATTTCCTGAATTGATGTTGGAACATGCTGCTGCTGCTCAATCTTATGCCCAACAACAATCTGGGGGCTACAATAGGCAGCCATATGGATACCAGCACCAAAATGCTGATTACCAATGGAGAGACCACCCAAATCTGAGGTGGAAGCAAGACAACTACATGCAGCCCCAACAGATGTTGGCCTTACCACAAAGGCCATAGCAGCAGTTCAATCAAGGGAATGCCCCTAGGTCAACCTTCCAGCGCCACCAGCAGCCCCATCAGCAGCAAAATCAGTTGGTCTTACCCCCTTCTCAACCTAGAAATACTTCTTTCGAGGACCAGGTCTTGACATCACTGCAAAACCTGGGTTCCTTGACTCAGACTGTGAACTCTCATGGTCAGAGCATGAAGAAGATGGAAGAACAGATTGGACAACTAGCGAACACCTTAGCCAAAAGAGAAGAGGGAAGGTTGCCCAGTCAACCAGTGGTTAATCCCAAGGGCTAATTTTTGATTGGTGAAGGATCCTCAGACCCTAAAGGGGATCTTTCATTGAATTGATGATAAGAACTGTGCACCTTTGTATAATATGTACTTTACAATTTATAGGAATAGTTAGCAATCTTGTTGGAATTTGAGTTTAGTGCTTTAATGCCTACTTTTATACTAGTGCCCCCTGTTTGATAATTTCAGTGATTAAATGATGATGTAGTATTTGAATGCTTTGCGTGATGTGTGACTTTAATGCCTTGAGAGTATGAGAATTTGTGAATGCTTTATAATGCTTATGGGTGTCCCTGGAAGAGAGTCTGTGAGAGAATCCACCCATAAAGTCTGGGTCAAAAAGCTAACTAGTGGGTGAGTGAATTCTGCCTCGATTAAGCCATCGCGGGGTTTTGAATAATGGGTTTTGTCCCATCTCGCGCAGTTCATAAAGAACTACTTTGTTCTGCTGTCGCGAGTTTCAGATATAACTGGGTGGGCTGCCTCGCGCAGCTTAAAGGAACATCTAATCTCGCGACCCATTCATTCCCAGCCAGCGAGCGGACATTTTCAAAGCACGCCGAGCCTCGCGATATTTAAATCCCACCCCGTGCTGCTTTTCCTTACTGCTTTCTCTTTCCTCTCCTACCAGCGAAACCCTAGCTCCCACTCCTCTAAACCTCTCTCCTTCAACATCCTGTCTACAGATCTTGATTTTTGTTCTTAGAGCTTCCATCAATAGTTGCCCCCTGTTAAGAGCTCTTGAGATCCTCCGTGCATCCAATTAAATAGAACCCTAACTTTTAGGGTTAGACTCAGCTCCTGATATTTCCTTTCAAAATTTTAACTGCAAGCTCACCAAGGAAAGTTGTGATGGCTCCTAAAAGTGCACCTGTGAAGAGAGCCAGGGACAAGGCCATTGTGGAGCCTACCCCTAAGAAATCCAAGTCCTCTACGGCTCAGCAAAAAGGGAAGGAGGTGGTCCCTGAGATGGCTGCACCAACACCGGATTATTCTACACCCTCTGAGCTCCTCATTTCCATTCCCTTAGAGCCTGAAGCCATTTTCGATATCTCTTTCTTCGAATCAGAGCCATTGTCAGCACCTGCCATCGAGTTCTTGCGCAAGGCTGGTTTGTTCCCCTTGATGCAAATGATTCCTGCACTAGCCTACCCTAGGTTAGTGCAACTCTTTTACCAGCACCTTAGGGTCAGACCAGACACACAGGGGCAGCCAGGCCTCCTTGCATTAGTTGACAATTTTGAGATGCTGCTTAGCCCGGAGTTAATCGCTGAAGTCTTGGGCATCCCTGCCAGTTTTGATCCCAACTGCGGTTATGGTGCCCCTGTGAGTGCCCCCATTGACACAATTGCCCAGGCCATTACCAGAGGCTTGAAAGCCACAGGGGACTCCATCAGAAGAAGATATTTGGAGCCCAAACTGCTGTTTATCGATCAAGTTCTGAGGAAGAATATCTATTGCTCCGGTCATCAGCAAGAAAGGAGGACACCAATTGCTGATGCTCTCTATTCCTTCTCTCTGGGCCATGGATTTAATGCTAGATGGCTGATCTTCGAGGCTATGAAGGATACAATGGTGAAGCTGGGGCTGTAAAAGAAAATCCACACTCTCCCCTATGGAAGACTCATCACCAGACTACTTCTGAGGGGAGGGTACAAGATACCAGTGGGGGAGTTATCTGCTGACCTCACTCCCACCACTTTTGCTAAAAGATAATGGAGGATCAGCAGAAGTCTAATGGATCCCCAGAAGAAGAAGAAGAAGGCTGAAGCTCAGAATGTCTCCGAGCAGGGAGAGGGAGCTGCTGTGGCAAAGGCCACCCTTGCCCCCAAAAAGATGGCTAAAAACCTTGGCCCAAAGAAGGTGGCGCGAGCTTCTATCACCTCTGCTTCTACAACAATTCCTCCATCCACCACTCTTGCCTCTCCACTACCTTCTTCACCCATTCCATCTCTCCCTTTTCCCCTTTTATCTCCTTTTTCCATTCCACCTCCAACTATTATCCGTACCTGGGAAGAAAGTGTTGAACCCCAGGACACCACTCCACCTTCACCCACCATACCTCAATCCACGCCCCTCTCCCTAGCATCATAACCTACCTTAAAAAGAAAAGCTCTCACACTACCCCTGCCTCATCTTTACCCACTTCCACAGACACACCCCATATTGACCAACCCTTAGTCTCACCTCTCCATGACCTGGACTTTAACCTAGCCACCACTTCAGGGTATCAAGCCTTCATGATCACCTTGCTTGATACCTTGCCCACCTAAGACATCCCTCTCCCCGAGTCTCCTCACCCTTCACCACATCATTTGCCAGAACCTCCCCTCCCCCTACCACTTTCCATCATGCCCCACTTCCCTTTCCAACTGTTCCTTCTTATCCTCCTACTCCACCTCAACCAACGCCGACATATCCTTTCCCTCATACATGACCTCCAAACCCAACTATCCAACACCACACAGACCCAAGCCCAAATTCAAACTGACATAACCACCATACAATCCACCCTTCACACATTGACAAACCCACCAATCCCAACACAACCTCCTACTACCCCATTGACCCAACCCCTTCCACCTCGCTCCCTGTTCCAATGAGACCCCACCCCATTGACTTACCTCCATCCTTCCTCCTCCATGATACCATACCCGACCACTCCTTTCCCTCTCTCCCTATCCTTCCATCTCTAATACTACCTCCCCCTCAACTTACCAACACTTCTACCCAAAGCGGCCCTTTCCATTCCCATCCCCTTTCCCATTCCACCCCCTATTTGCACTCCCACCCCCTCCATTTCAACCCTTCACCGTCCCCTTCTTCCCTTACCCTGAACCATCCACATCCGCTGCCCTTCCTTCATTTCATTTTCCACCCATACCTTCCATTCCCCCTCTTCTCCCACCCCCTCCTCAATTCACTGACCATTCAACCCAGACCACCCCAACCATTTCTACAACCCCCACTTCTCTCCCCCAGGATCCATCACCATCTCCTCCTTCCACTCCATTTCTACCAATCTTGCCCAGACACTCCTACTATACCCCTCCCTACTTCACCCTCCTCCATGCGATGAGGGACAATCCCTATATTAAGAGGGATGTTCTCCATGGCATGGCCCAACTCCGCCAAGCCATCGAATACCCCTTGCTGCAGAAACTTAGTGACTTGAAGCTTGCTCACAACGAGCAGCTATGAGATATTTCAAAAGGGTGGGAGGCAATTTTGTAGACATCAAATGTGAACAAGGCTACAGCAACATACTACAGAATGGCTACTGAGATGGAAAAGGCCAATGCAGAGAGGGTGAAAAAGCACAACCGGCTATTAGAGAAAAAATTGAACAATACTCAGGAGATCACCCGACTCAATAAGGAGCTTGCAGATACCAATCTCCTGTGGGCTAACAAGAAAATTGAAATCTTGGAACAGAGAGTTGCTTTCCTGCTGTCCCAACCTATCCAGGCCACCCCCATCGCCACCGCTCCCCCTGAGGCCCCATCTTCTTCCACACAACCAGGCCCATCTTCTTCCACTGCCCCTAACCCAACCCCTACACAATCTGTTCCCCCAACTCCCACAGCCCCCACTCCGGTAGCTCCTCCTGTTCCTCGTCAAATGCCTACTGCAGTTCCTTCTGCAGTACCTACATCGCCTGTTGCTCCTGCTGCAATCCCTACTGCAGCTCCTCCTCCTACCTCAGTGCCCCCCCTATTCCCTCTCCTGCTCTCAAAAGAAAACGTACCCCTTCCAAGAAAAAGCCCACTTCTAAGAAAGCCACTATAGCCCAAATAGGCAAAAGGCCGGCCCCTCCATCCCCACCTTCAAAGGTCACCAGAGCTTCTGCTCAGGATGATCCCCATGGGCGCCTCCTTTCCAAAGAAGAACGCAGACAGGCCGCTGCTGCCCTTAGAATGGACCCTACTGAGCTCTTTCCTTCTGATTCTAACTCTGATGCTGCACCACCTACGGATCCCAGTGCCCAACCTACTGCTGCTGCTCCTTCATTTGGCCCTGCGGCACAATCCTATCCTCAGCGAAGGAAAGTTGCTACAAAGAGGACCACTCCCCCAACTGGCTCTTTGAAAATTGGAAAAGAAACATCTGCCCAGTCTGAGGAGGCACCACCACTACGCAAACCCGTGAAAGGGAAGAGCCCTGCCATTCCTACACTGAAATTACCAGATCCATCTCCTGTGGCTCCCCCTAAACAAGACAAAGGGAAAAGTCCTCTCGGTCTCAAAGCCCAGCTAAGCCAAATCTCGTTGCCCTCTTCCCCGAGCCACCAATCATCTCTTATTCCCCCTCTGCCTCAGCAAGGGCAAGCCTCGAAAGGTAAGGGCCCCAAAGGAAAATCTCCCACCAAACCCCCTGAGCCAACCACTGCTAAATCTTTGGAGATCCCTCCTGAACCCAAGAAGAGAAAAATGAGGGTCCGGGCTCCTACCATACCCAAAACTCTCGAGCAAAGAAAGGTAGAGAGGGAACGAAAGAAGAAAGAAGAAGAGGCTCTCCTACAAGAGCATGCAAGGAAGATGGGATGGGATAAATTTTAAGACAGATTCTAACTAGATTGTACCAAGGAATTTCTCTGTTTCTTTTACAAATGTTCTCTTGTATTTTGTACATTTCTAATATTTCATAGATTTTTCCCCTATCTTTACTATCTTGCTTTGCCTGTCTGTTTTGTTCCCTGTTCTTTCCTTTTCTTTTATGCTGTAATAACTCTGCTGCACATTCACCTTGAACCAGTGAGGACACTGCTCCTCATAGGTTTGGGGGTATGGCAAGCAGACCCTGCCAATGGAATAGTTAACATAAGTGCAGCAGAGTCATCTGAGCAATATGGAAATGGACCTCTGTTCACTTAAGAATCATGAAATTAAGAAGTTTAAAATTTATGCAAACATTGGACATTATAAACTTCTAATATTTCACATTTCCATGATAATATCACCAAGGAAACCTACTTGTATCTGCACTTAGTGAATCATTAGAGAGAGAAAAAGGTGAGGACATACTTGAAAGTTCAAAGGATGACCATAACCAGTGAGAATTGGGCGTACAAAATTTTTCTATTCTTTGAGGAGTAACTAAGGCATTTCTTTTAGTTCTAAGGACTGGCTGAGTCACTGTGCTCACTAGAAGTTAGGTAACTCCAAGTTGAAACAACTGACAGTACTCATGAGACCTAGAAAGGATCAAGGCCTTCTCTTAGACAGTTTGAGCCTAAAAAGACCAATCCTAAAGCAACTGCCCTTGTCCATACCCCCTTTGAGCTTTAAATCCTAAATTTCTTCAAAATACACCTGAGTACTTGAACCTGAACCTATGAACCTGATTCAACCTACCCTCACTCTGAGAATTCAGAAGGTAAAGGAGAAAGAGTTGAAGATGGACTAGCCATTCAAGATTAGGCGAATGGAGAAGAAGGATCTCAAAAATCTGGCGTATAGTGGCGAGAACATGGTGGCATTTCAAAAGCAAAAACAAAATAAAAAGAAGAAAACTCCAAAGAAAAGAAACAAAAATAATAATGAAGAGGAATAAGAGAAGTCAAGAGGAACTTTTATTGGAAAATCAAAATCAAGAAGAGCGATCACTTCAAATCGGAAAATCTCAAAGAAGATGAAGGGTGAATTATGGAAGGTGAAGTCATGAACCACTTACGTGACCTCTTGATTTCTCAAATTGGAACCTTTTCAACCTTCCATTCTTTTTAACCCTATTCCATAAGCCACATTCTTGCAGTTAAAAGCCCTTGTGATCCAAAGTTGAGTGAGTCATGTGAAGATAAGGAATTATCAATCTATGGTGAGGGCGACAATGATGTCGACACTTAAGAACTACGCCTATGCTCATGCTTACAAACCCGGTTGGGATATAGCGCTCTTGAGCACGTGAAAGCTGAACCCCTCAACAAACCTTTGAGAGTATGCCCTGCAAAGCTTTCTTTTGAATTACGAACTTGAATGCATTATGTATGACCTTAACCTAATTTTACGACATAAGGATAAGCTCGGTCTTGACACACACTTGTGCGTTTTACGTGATTACAAACTATTTGAAAATCTTTGTGCAATCATGAGAGTTTATCTTTGTTTAAGTTACTGTGCAACCAATGAATTAAATTTCTTTTATGTGTACTGATTCAAGAGTAGACTAAATCTGATTCCTTAACTGCTCATTGGATGACATTGCACTTTCGTTAACTATTTCATTTGAGAAGTTTGTGGGTGTCTTCACTGAAAACCCTCAGGAGACTTCACTCCTCCACTAGGGATCACCTAGGGGTTTAAAAGGCTTGGTACATATGCTAAATGTATCCGTGCTCCCTACGAAAGTGGCATTTAATTTTTAGAGTAGATTTAATGTAGCTTTGCTAAGGGACTAGCAAAGATTAGGTTTAGGGGTGTGTTAAGACCTGAAAAGTACCACTTTTCACCCCTTAACTTAACCTTTGATTAGACCCTTAGCCACCTAATAAGTTCTTGTTAAGTATTTTGTGCAGGTAATAATCAGCAGTGAAATAAGGACAAGAATCCTATTAAGGAGCCTGCCTTGGCACCAGATATCCCTCAGAAGAATGAACTCTGAATTCAAGAGAAATATGCCTCGCGCAGTTCAACTGAGCTTCCCAAGGATTTACAGCAACCTCTCGCGCAGATGAATGACTGAAGAGCTTCAGAAACTCAAACTCACGCAGCTCTCCCAAAGCTCAAGAGTAGAACACATCGCACAGTATCACGCAGTTCAAAGCAGACCTTTCTCAATCTCGGGCAGTTCGCTCAGAACGGCTGAGGAGAGAGAGGTTCAGAAGATTCCTTGCACAACTGTTGTTGTTTGATTCTATGTGTTCGTGATTTATTTGTGTTTTGAAAATAGGTTTACAAATGCTAAGTTATATTAAATCTGGGAAAAAGAATAAAGAAATATCAGCACAGAGAGAAGTGAATTAGCCTGCAAGATCAGGGCCAATTGTAGCAAGTTTTAAATGTAAGTGAGAAAAACATCGTCCACAGGGAATTTGTTTAAAATGAAAGATAAACCTCCACATCTGAGCTACCAGATCTGGCCTCTTATCCTATCTACAGAGCACATAAGACGGGAGGTTGAATTTGTGTTAACTAAATGATAAAAGTAAAAGTTAAACTAAATGATCCAGATCTTAGTTGGGGGAATTTTGATGTAAACTTATAAAAATGGAGAAATAATATCTGACTTTGATTTGGTCCTTGAAACACAATGAGAATGACTACAGATCAAATGAGAGATGATCCAATCTTCATCTGGCTACAAGCACAGATGTAAGAGAAATAAATCTAACTCAAGGATTAGATTTAGGCTTATGGCTATGGTCTGTCCACTTCAATGGCCACATACCATCCAATAGTCTTCAATCTAAACCCTTAATTTAGAACAAGAAATATCACTACAAATGCTGGGAGAGATTAGGTTACAAACACTAATTCCCACAGGGTTAATGAATCAAGGGAAATTGTATGAAAAACAGTAAATCTAAAGGAGTCTAGTGCAATAAGGAGATCAGAGGGAACCCTTAACACGAATCCAATTGAGAATGTCTGATTCTGACAACCTTTTGAATTCACCATTACAATTCTGAGCCTTAAACAGCTCTCAGATTTGTAGTCTTGAATACAATTCTCTTTTGAATTACAGAGGTATCTCACAGCTCTCAATTGCAAGTAAAAGTTAGGCTATTACAGGGGTTTCAGACAAACTAGCTGATTTGGAAATGGGGGAATAGGAATGAAACTCAAAATTTGGATGCCCAAATTGGGCAAATGGTTCATCTATTTATAGTTTTCCCCAGGTCTATCTCAGATGTGTATCGACCAATCAGAAGTGCTCAGATCTGTATCAACCAATGGTAGTCGAGCACAAGGATCCAGATCTGTTCTGGCCAATCAGAATTTCTCGATCTAGTTTAGCCAATCAGGCGACTTAAGCATCAATTCTGTTATGCAATTTGAAAATCTGTTAGAGCTTCTAGAAGTTCCCGCCAAGTGATTTCATCTTCGGGTGCTCACATGGGGTGGAATATGCCTTCGCTTAGTGCTTAGAATCTTTTGGAATGTCCCTAGGTTTTAAGCGCATAGGGGACGTGTAGATGCTTGAATTACCCTTGCGAAGCTAGGAATCTCGAATACCATTTACATAGTTTAGGGAACTTTTAGCAAGTCTTTGTGACTCTGAAGCTCTTTTGCAAAGTTCGGGTTACATTAGCAAGGAGTTGTCTTCTCTTGAAAAGGTCAATCATCCTTCGAAGAGTTGAGCGCTCTTCAAAAACTAAGCACAGAGCTTTTAGTTCTTTTCGCGAGTTCGAGTTCTTTTGAAATGTTGATTCTTTTGAAAAGCACTCAGAGTGCATTTTACATTGAATTGCTCCACATTTCTTTTTTGGATTGAGACCAGGTCTTTGCCTCTTCAGTTCAGGCATTTTGACAGCTAGTGAGGTTGTCCCTTCTCTTTCTTCCTTTGGATCGACATGGATTATCATCTTTTTGGCACTTTTAGGCTGCTTTCATGGTTAAGCCTGCCTTTATTGTTAGCTGTAACACAAGCACTTAAAATACTTATTTAGTTCTCTCAAGGGTCTATCAAGGCCCAGGTTAAAGGGTGGAAAATGGTATTTTCTAGTTCTCAACACTCTGTTGTGCAGTCGCCGCGGGATGCAATTATCAGAAGAAGAACGCCTCGTGCAGTTCTTGCGCCATTCAAGAAAGAAAACATCCTAGTGAAGGCAAAGACAATCTCGCAAAGATCAAGTGAGACATAGAACCTCGCACAGTTCAGAACTCAAAAGAGCCTCGCGAGGTAACTCGCGAAGTCCAAGTAAAGAGAAGTGCTCACGAAGTTCTCGCGCTGCTGCCCAGCGAAGACTGATCGATCGTGCGACTGCTTGAATTTCAACCCCGCGACACTTGAGACTGTGTTTTCTATTCAACATTGTGAAACCCAACCCAGCGAGAGCTTAACTCTCTACCGCACGACTGCCTGAAGAGCACATCAAGGCAACCTCGTGACGGCTGAAGCTTCAGTGTCAAATCATCCTAGCGAAGAGCAAAGAGCTACCACGCGACAAGTCTGGGAAACTACAGCTACCTAGTGAAGCTCTGACCCTAAACTTCCATCTCTTCAGTAGAGGGCCTTCTGGGTATTTCCAGTGATTAGGGCACACACTCCCATGCTCAAATCTCTGTGCACGCACCCCGAGGCATCTAAGGATCATTATCGGGCCATGTGGCATCGTTAAAATTAGGGTTTCCTAACCCTAATGCACCGCCACCCCATTGCTATATAAACCCATACCAGAGCTTAGGTTTAGGCAGCGAGGAACCCATCTCAGATCATTTTTCTTTCTCTTTCTTTTTAGCAGTAAGTAGTTTTCTTTTTCTTTCCTTCTCTCCATAGTCCAGCATATGCTGGCTATGCCTTTGTATGTGTTTTTGAATTAGATCAATGGAAGTTCTGTAATAGGATCTGTACTTTGTGGGAATGTTGTTTGTGTGTGAGATGCTCTGTGCAAGGCTGCTGCCTTGTGATCCGCCATCGCTTTGGTTATGTTTCAAAGCAATGGAGGACTGATTGTAAGGGCCACTCAGATCCAAGTGACCTGTGTGTCTGGGCTATCATGGTCCTACAGCCTTAGCCCCACCACAGGACCCACTAGATCTGAAATCCCCATGGGAGCTTGAGCTGGTAGCCTTGTGAGCATGGTAGTAGCAGCGATAATCTTGTTTTGTTTTGGTCTCCGTGAGGAGGATAACCTCTGAGATAGTCTGTGACCATTTAAGTGGACAAATTATAGCCTTAGGGTGATTTTGATCTACTGATCCAAGATGGATCCTTCTTCTTTACACCTGAGCTTGTAGAAGCCTAGTGAGAGATTGTACAGAGGCAGACTCCCCCATATTTGTATAGATCCGCCATCAGATGTTAGATTTGATCTGGTTATAGAGATTGTAGGTTGGTGACTGGACCATTGTAGCCTCGCTCAAGCAATGGACAGCTAGATCGAAGGTTGTACTCAATCTCTTGATGGTTCTATGTGTCTGGGCTATCATGATCCTACAGCCTTAGCCCCATCCCTGGATAGTGGCTCCCCTATGGGATAATTTATGACCATGCAAGTGGACAGGTTATAGCCTTAAGGGTGGAATCATGGCAGAGTGATGGGTTGGATCCTTTCTCCTCAGAGGTGATAATGTAGCCTCTTGACAGGATTTCTATAACATCAGATCTAAATCTGAGTTACAAAACTTCTCTGACCTAGGCTCAATAACATACTTCTCACCCTTTTTACACTCATTTTCCACACTCCATCCATCCTCTCAACACTTTCCGTAGTTTAGTTATTAGAATACTTAGAATAAGTGACCTTAAACTCCCCTCCTTCTAGGACTGCCAGATCTGTAGACAAATCTGGAGGGACTACTAGAGATGGCTCCCTTGGAGCTTTAGATCACCTTTCCTAGTGGGACAAACTCTTACTTATCAAAACTTGCTACAAAGGACCCTGTATCTTGCTGGCCTAGGACTTCTGAGTTGTGCTGGATTCACCTCCTGTTTTACTCTGTCTTTGATTTTTAAAAAACTTTCACCACTAACCAATAATCAAAGCACACCAGAAGTAGTCAACAGTAAGTGGTGAATGAGATGAATTTTGATAGGTAAGAGGTCTTTTTATTTATTATTATTTTGGTTTCTTCCTTTTTTATTTTTTTTTTGGTTTTAGAATTAAGGGGTTTTAAAAATTTGAGAATTTTAACTTAAGATCAATTCGGTGGTAAATCTTTAGAAAATGTGGCTTTCAAGACGTCGCTGAGCAGATCCACCGGTATGGGATTTGTGGATTCGACTGTTTATATGGTTATCAAGATGACACTTGGCATGTCGGATACTCTGTCTAACCTTCTCGACAAATACTGATGATTGTCTCTTATGGGAGGACTATAGTGATTCGCGAGTCGAGGGAGACGGGTTTTAAAAATATTTGACTTAATCATAGCTAACTATATCATATAGAAGCAATATCGAGTAAAATAGAGGGGATGATACTTACTTGAAGTGGTGATGCTTACCTATGTAGCCCGCGATGGGATTGATTGGTTGTCGTGATGTCGTGACGAGATGTTCGAAGGGACTTGGTGGCCATTGCCGTGATGCAATGTTTTGGGGAAGTGAGTGTTGTGATGGGACATGGTAGTCTTTCCCATTACGATTGCATGTTGGGATGAGTCCCGATGATTGAAGGCTAAGATGAGATGTGAGAAAGTCTTTTCTCTTCCTTCCTATCATAACGGATCATAGACGTGATGGGACATTAGGGGTCTGCGTTAGGTCAGATAGAGGCATTTGGATCTTGGTGGGATTTTTTGTATTTGAGATGCGATGGGATGTGGGAGGAGTCCCTCTTCTTCTGTTGGAGTCTAGCGACTGCTGTGTAGCTAGAGATGTGAGAGGTAGGCTATCAGTTTTCGTGATGGGACATTGATTGAGTATAGTTAGTGATGGGATTTTTAAAAGGTTTGCCTCTATGCAAGGTCTCATGAAAGGGATTTCAGGGAGGTGTGATTGGTGTCGGGGCTGTAAGACAAGATGAAGTTGTTGCGTCGCGATGGGACATGTTCATGATGAGATCGAGTCATAGTCGCATCTCGAGGGGACATATTCATGGATGTGCGGCGGGGTTGTGTCTAGATGTTTCAAGTAGTGATGTTTGTGATGGAACGTTGATGGGATATTTGAGCGATAGGTGTGTCATATTTCTTTCTTTGGCTGATCTTGGGTTATATGAGATCACGTTGTGGTTGCACCGTGACTGGACTTGTCTTTGGCTTTGGTCATGTGCCTGAGTTTTGGGAAGGTTTGTTTTTGCCTTTTCACGAGGGGATGTGTGGTGGCATAGCTGATTTAGGTCAATGAGCTTCGATATTGGGATGGTGTTGTATGTGTGCATCTTTTCGTGATGGGACATGCATGATGAGGTTATGCAATGGGATTCTCCCTCTTCTGTCTGATCGTGATGGGATGAGGGAAGGTGACGGTGTCACAATAAGGCATGTATGTCTTGTCACAATAGGACAAGGGGCATAGTCAATGTTTCCTGTAAGGTTACGTGATGGGACATGGGAGAAGAATCTTGATCGAGATGGGATAAAAGGTGTGAGGGTGCAGATTCTGTCTAAAGTCTGGTATTACGCGCTTGGTTTCGAGCATTTAATCGAATTGTGTGCCTATTTTTGAGCGTGTGATTGAAAGTTTGAAGGGATTGTTTACGCGTTTGGATGTCTGCGTGTGATTGGATTACCCGCTCTATGTGATTATTTTAAGATGCTTGCTGCTAACTTTATTTGAAAACAGTGATAAGAATAAATCAAAGGTGGATTAAAAGACACAAAACAACAAGTCTAAAAATACACATAGACCTGTAAGATACAGGGCCTATTGTAACAAGTTCTGATAAGATTTTAGCCCACAAAGAAATTGATCTAGAACCCAAAATGGGCTATAATAGTAGGCCTTCAGATCTGGCTACAGATCTGACAATCCTAAAGAAAGGGAGTTGGGTGTCATGACTACACTAAATTAACCCTAACAAAAGAGAAATAAAGTGCAGCCATATCCTAAAGAAAGGGTTAAGAAGAAGATGGTGATGGTGTGTGCCAAAATAAAATATAAAAATAATGGGAAGTAAGCAGGTTAAGATAGAGTTAATGTAGTAATGTAACTTAGATTTAGACTGTCACTGCAGTGGTCCTTGCTGAGATGCTATCAATAACCTCAACAAGGTAGAAGAATCAAATTTAACCCATGCCATTTGGGGTGCTCTTAGGGCTATACTCTGCCCACTCAAATGATCACAGAGTATCCGATAAAGTTTGTCAAATCCCATTGATTAAACCAGAAAAGCTAACCTAATCCAAAGGAGTGGACTGATCATTTTCCCAACCAATGGACCAAATTAGGCTATGAATATTATTGTAGACACTATGTAATGCCAGTGCTATAAGCTCCCCAGATCTGCGCACAGATCTGGCTGACATCCATAGGTATTCCAACCCATAAAATCCTATGTGCTTTGCTAAGGCCAATGGCTCAATGTGCCCACACAAAGGACCAGCAACAGGTTGAATAAGGATTTAGATTTAGCTGGTCATTGCTACAAAAGGCCTGTAATGACTCAGCCTCAAGCTATAATTACTATAGAGAAATCAGATCTAACATCTGATATCGGTTAAGTAAAATAGAGGGGAGCCAGTTCCTGTACAAACCTCCTCACAAGGCTCTAGAAGCTCAGGTGTAGAGGAGAAGAATCCTTCTCAGACATGTGGCTGAACACCACCTTAGGATTATACTTTGTCCACTCAAATGGTCCCAGGGTATTCGATAGGTCTGTCCATACCACAGAGATCTGAGAAAGAACATGTAAACTGCTGCTACCACCATGGAGTCCCAGGGCTATGAGCTCTCTAGATCTGGCTACAAATCCGGCTTGTTATCCATGGGTCTATTAAACCAAGGGAAATCAGATGGTAAATAATAGATCTATTAGAAACTAAATGGACTAGTCCCAAAAATGTGGATCCTACAGACATCTAAGGAAATCATAAGATCGTGGATTTAATTAGTCATTAAAACAACAATCCATTGATAAAAGCAAAACTTATAATAAACTGTCTCAAGGCTGCAGCCTGTACACAACTGCTCATCCAAAAGATCCCAATGTATACAAAGCCTATTACAAAACTAAAATAAAACTAAACCTAGCTGCTTATAAAAGGATTAGCCAACCAATGCTGGGCTAAGAGAGAAGAAAAATAAGAAAAAGAGATGATCAAACCCTAACCCCAGATTGCTAGAGTTCTCAGCCGACTGAGGATAAAGGAAAGATGAAAATACTAAACTAAGTACAACTTATATACTTTGTCCATAAGACCTTGGCTCAAAAGAGATTAACCCTAATTTTTCCAGCAGACGTGATACTGTTACAACCCTTGAATGTCTTAAGATGTGTGCCTCAAAATCCATGCATCGGGAAGTGTGTCCTAAATTTGGGAAATTCCCAAAAGGTCCTTGAGTTAAAATTGAGAAGTGGAGAGCCCGAGCTTCGCTGGGCTGGCATCTGCATTAATTCACTCGCGCAGTGGCAGAGTCTTCACGGAGGAGCATTTGGCTTAGGAGGATTGTTCACTCTTGCGGTAACTAGTTAGGCTTCTGCACTCGTGTAGTAACTAGTTAGGCTTCAGAGTGCGCGAGAGTTGCATGAGAAAGATTCTGGGCTTCTCTCTCTTCCAGGGCTTCGTGAAAACTCTGTGAGGTGACAAATTGTTCTTTATGCATATGGACTCGCTATGTTCTGTGCGTGGCTGCTTTAAGGCTCGATCTCCGTGAGAGCTTTGCGAGCACAAATTCTGAGGGTTTTAAGACGCAAGATCTTTGCGATTTCTTTACTGCTCCCCTCTTGACTGCGTGTCCTATCTGTGCGAGGGCAGCTTCCATTGCATCTGTAGCTCCCCGAGGGAGCTCCTCAACTCTGTGAGGTGAGTCTTTTGATCCTCTGACGCATTGCATTTGCTGCTATTGTAGCTTCCTCCATTCACATCTAACTTCTTTCATCTGCCAGACTTTTGGTCAATGATGACCAACAAATGAGTCACTATAGTGAGCACTACCAAGGTGTTCCCTTAGGCTTTGACTCAAATGTCATCTTTACATATTTTCTTTCTCTTCTTTGGACCAATAAGCAGGAATTTTATATTAAGTTGCACAGTTTATTACTAACTACAAAACATACCTAACAAATGATTATTAGTCTACTTCAAGGTCCATCAAAGGCTTGGTTAAGAGGTGAAAAGTGATACTTTTCAGTGAATAGCACACCCCCAAACCTAATCTTTGCTAGTCCTTGAGCAAAGGAAAAATTATCTAAGAATTTAAATGCCGCTTTTGTAGGGAACACAGATGCATTTAGCTTATGCATCAAGCCTTTTAAACCCCTAGGTGATCCCCAGTGGAGGAGTGAAGTCTCTTGAGGGTTTTCAGTGAAGATACCCACAAACTTCTCAATAAAATAGTTAACAAAAGTTAAAAATTATCAAGTCAGCTGTAAAGAAATAGAGCATCAGTTCACCTTTGATTCAACAAAAATGTGAGGAATTTGAACATATGATATGTACAGATATTTAATCACCACCACTTTTACATAGATACACATCATTTCTAATTAGCTCACAACAAGGGAAAACATCACATGTAGGTCAATACTGAGCTCATCATTAATTTAAAAATTAGGTTATAGGCCATGCCCAATACATTGAACATCAGACCCAATGCTCACAAGGGAAGACTCTTACAAGGTACTTTAAGGGATTTCATTTTCTCTCAAGCTCAAGAGCAGTTACAGGCCCCAAATGGGTCTGTAAGCATGAGCATAGGCAAAGCACCTAAGTTCTGGCATCATTGGCTAATCCTCACTATAGATTGGACAACTCTTTGTCTCTGCATGACATCTCATTCAACTTTAGATCACAAGGTCTTTTTACTGGGTTGTAATGTGGCTTATGGGATAGGTTATAAAGAATAGAAGGTTGAAAAGGGATTCAAAATTGAGAAATCAGTAGGTGAAGGAAGTGATTCATAACTTCACCTTATTTAGTTCAGCACCTTTCATTTTCTTTAAAATTCTTTAGACTTGAAGTGGCCAGCTTCTCCTCTTGTTTTCAATTTTTTCAATGAACTTCTCCTTTTGACTCCTCTCTTATTTCTCTTCATTATTGTTTTTCTTTTTTTTGGATGTATTTTTTTTTTCATTTTTCTTTTTATTTTTCTGACTTGCCACCTCTTTCCTCAGCTGCTACACTGTTAAGCTTTAGGTATCTCTTCTCCATTCACCCAATGTTGACCCTATCTTATCCATCTTTAGCTCCTCTCCTTTACCTTTGGAATTCTCAGAGTGAGGGTAGGTTTGAATTAGGTCCATAGGTTCAGGTATAAGTACTCAGGTGTATTTTGAAGAAAATTAGAAATTAAGGCTCAAAAGGTGTGTGCATAAGGGTAGTTGATTAGGGTTTGGTCTGTTTAAGCTTAAACTGTTCAAGAGAAGGCCTTGATCCTTTCCTAGGTGTCATGAGTGCTATCAGTTGTTTCAACTTGGAGGTGCCTAACTTCTAATGAGGGCATTGACTCAGCTAGTCCTTAGAGCTAAAACAATTGCCTCAGTCACTCCTCAAAGGAAGGAAAATTTTTTTATAGGCCCAAATCTCACTAGTTATGATCTTCCATTGAACTCTTAGGCATGTCCTTACCTTTTTCTCTCTTTAATGATTCACTAAGTACTGATACAAGTGAGTTTTCTTAGTGTTCACATGGAAAAGTTAAAATTTAAAAGCTTGTAATGCCTTAAGGTTTGCAAAATTTTTAAATTTCTCCATTTTTTATGATTCTTAAGTGAGCATGGCTCAAGTTCTATCTTACTCACTTGATTCTCCTGCGCTTAGGTTAACTATTTAATTGACAGATTCTGCCATACCCCCAAACCTATGAGGAGCAGTGTCCTCACTGATTCAAAGGTAGATGTGAATGTGCAGTAGGGTCAAAATAGAGATATTAAAAGAGAAGAAATAGCAGGAAAGAAAAACAGACAACACATAATAAACAATAAATAAACAAATAATAGAGATGAAGAAAGACAATAAACTAATCAACACATAACAAAAATAAATTTCAATATAACAGTAAAAGTATGTACAAAGTAAGGGAAATTAAACTATAAAATTACACACTACTTTCTAACTAAATACATGTGCAAAAATTAATTCATCTAATTATCTGCTAGTTCATTCTTAATTTTTATTCCTTTTTCTTTGTCTTTCTTCACAGTCGCAGCTTCTTGAGCAGGTCCAAGAGTATTAGAAGGTACCCCCTCAGTTAATAGAGCAAGTTGCCTTTCCAGGATTTCAGCCTTTTATTCAGCCAATTCAGTTCTGGCAGCAAAGAGCTCCCTGATCTCCTTTGATGTAGCCAACCTTTTCTCTAACCCATCAACCCTCAACTTTTCTGTTACAGCAGCCATTTTCTCTTGTTTAGCATTCAGCTTCGCTTGTGCAGTCATACGCTCTTGGGTTTCATATAGACGCAACATTCGTTTCTAGCCCTTTGCTATGTTCTTCAGTTGCATTTCGGTATCCAATTTCATAAGATGGATCCTTGCTTCATAGGGTATCCTGATTGATGTTCTAATTGTAGCCATCCCTCGAATGACATCCTTTTTGAGGTAAGGATTAGATTTTATTGCAGGAAGGAGGGTGGAGTATGGGGGGATGGAAAAAGAAAAGGTTTGAATCAAGGGCTGTTCCTCACTTAAAGAAGGGCCATCCAAGAATGAAAAGGGGGTGGGCTATGAAATTATGGATGGAGGCTCAAGTTGGGGCTCCAGTTCAGGTTCTGTTTGGGTTGACTTGGAAGAGGTGGGTATTAAGTCATCCACATCTGTCGCAGCATCAGAGGTAGCTACAACAGGTAGAATTGCTGGGATAGGTTCAACTTTAGGTTGTGTAACGGCTTCAGTGAAAGTGGGAAGGGGTGTGGTGACAACTAAGAATAAAGATTGGGGGAAAAGGGGTGGAGTAGGTAAAGGTGGGGAGGTAGGGATAGTTGGTGAATGCGATGGTTGGGGTAAAGTGGCCAAGGTTGATTGAATGGCCTGTTGGTTGGTCTCTAGGTAGGCCTGGTTTGGAGAGTGGATGTTATGGAATGAATATATGTCTCAATAGAGGCTTGGATTTAGGTATTGGCCAATATTTGAGAATGAAGAGAGAGTAGGAGGTATAGGATTTTGGGTATGAGGTGAGATATGGTAGTGGCTGTGGATAGGTGCAACTGGTTGAAAAGGGGAAGTGGGTCTATGAGTGAAGGTGTGGTGGTGTTTGATGTGGAGGGGTGAAGTGCGGAGGGTGAGGTGAGTCTGGGAGAGGGGTATACTCGAGGTTGATGTCTCCTAGGATAGTGGACATCATAGTGGAAAATTCCTCTCCTGTAAATGGGTCATGGTCATGGGATAATGGAATGAATTGGTCTAGGAATTCACATATGATAGGTACAAAGGGTGGGGAAGTCTCTGTAGAATAATGTAGGGTTTCAAAGGTATGGATTTCAGGTTCATAGGGTGTGGGTATGGGGTCTGGAATGGTTGTGGTTTTAGGGATTGGAATGGTTTGGGACATAAAGGTGGTTTTAGGGATTGGCAACTTTTCTTTTCTTCTAGTTTGGGGTCTTGACATGTGGGCTAGTGTTGGCTGGAAAAATAGGTAAGGTTGTAGAAATGGGTAGGGTGTCAGTGGCTATGGTGGATGATGGTGTGATTGACTCAGGTAAGGATAGTGGACTTTTGTGGGGCTGTGAGGTCTAAATTGAGGGTGGAGGTGGTGTGGCAATGAGTGTAGGTAAAGGTGGTGTTAAGGGAGTTGGGGCTGGCGTGGAGGTGGAGGGAATGGCTAGGGAGGCAATGGTTGTGCTGGCTGGCACACGTGAGGTGGAGGATGCAGCAACATCAGTAGTAGCAACAGCAGTAGCAGCTGCAGCAGCTACTTCAAGAATGGTGGGGGCTGCTTGTCTCAGTAACTCCTCCCTCTACTTTTTCTTCTTCTCCATCATTGTGCCACTAATTCCCCACTATTTCTTTTCACTCTTTTGGGGGTTTAGGGTCGCTGTCTCCTCCTCCCTTTGAATGGGATATTTTTCAAACTTTAGCAATGCAGTAATAAACCTACATTAGGGAAGGGCATGATGTTTCTTCTTGATTTTCACCTTTTTACATAGGTCCTTAATCCCCTCAAAAATCAACTTAGCTGCATCAAAGTAATGATTCTTGTGAAATGAGAAGAGGGCATCGACTATGGGGGGCCTCCTCTCTTGCTCATGAGTAGAGTAATAAACATTTTTTCTTAACAGTCCATCTATGAATCTGAGGTTAGGGTGCTGGTCCCTCTTCCTAATTGAGTCACCCGAGGCAGTGATTCTAGTTAACTCCCTTGCTATCTCAGTGATGGTGGCAGTCAAAGGAGGACCCAAGCCTTATTCAGGGCTATATGTGACTGGTATCTCCAATATTCTTACAATGTCAGACTGGTTGAACAACATCTCAAAGTCATCAATCAATACCAGCAGTGTTGGGTTCCCATCATCACCAGCTTTCAAACTCATATTCTGATAAAATAGTCTCACTAGTCTTGGGAAAATCAGCTGCATCGGGGGCCGCAACAGGGGCAACAGAGATGCCTTGGTCAGATGCCTCTGGTAGCTCCTCAAAATAGACTTTGTCAAAAATAGTTTCAGCCTTCAGTTGGATTGCTTGCACAAATTTAGAAGGGACCTTGAGGTATTCAGTAGTCTCTTCCTCCTCAACTTCCGGGACCTCAGGAGCCACAACTTTGCCTTTTTTCTATTTCTTCTTTAATTTTTTAGGGCTCTTAGCAGGTAGGTGCTCTTTGGCCCTATTCTTTGGGGCTGATTTCTTCTTTTCTTTTGGGATTGGGGGCTCAACAATAAGTGGAGGAACCTCAGAGATCTCCAATGTGGAGGCCTCTGCAATCCTTGCAGATTTACTAGTGGCCACAGTGCTGCCACTAGCAGCAGGATTTAGCATGGCGGCTAAGTTATCTATGAATTTTGAACCAGCGGCCATAGGTGCTCAAATTATCAAAATTAGGGCTCACAAATCTTAGAAAACACAAAACACACTTAATACGCACAGAACAACCAAAATTTTCCCTTCTTTCTCTCTAATTTACTAAACTAATCAAAGCACAAAGAGAGAGTTGGAGAACTTACTAATTGAGAGCTAGGGTTCCACCTAAAAACTTGTACATCGGCTCAAATCCCCCCAAACCTTGTTTAAAGTGACTAGGAGTAGCTGGGGAACAAAATGGTGGGAGGAAAATGCTTTAGGTGGAATGGCTTAAGTTGTAAAGAAGAAAGCAGAGAAAGGGGATTTTGGTTGTGGTGCGGAGAAGCTAGGGCAGAAAGATGAAATGAAGAAAATGAAGGGTTTCGCAGAGTTTATAGAGCTAATCTCGCGGTTTGTAGAGTTGGAAATAAGTGCTCACGGGGTAGATTTCTCATGCAGTTAACATTTAATCCCGCGAGGTTATGTTGCGCAGAAGAAACTGCCTTTCAATGCATTTCGCGAAGCTGAAGCTTTGCCTTGGTGCGCGAGAGCTATTTCACCTTTCAAAATTTTACCTCGCGATGTTCTCGCAAAGAGCAAAACACATGATAATCCTTTCGCATGGATTGGGCTCGCGGAGCAAAAGTAACTCTGCGAGGCTCTATTGCAGCCATTGTTCAGGCATTTTAGCGCGCGAGAGAGCCAAAAATGTGCTCGCGTAGTTGATTGAAGCCTTCAAGGCCTGTGAGAAAGCAGTATTCTCAACTTTTAATCTTTTAACTCAGTGCTGCATATTGATTAGTGCATCCATGCTGTTGTGCACCTGACCACAGAGTATCAGTACCAAACCTCTCACATGTACTTCATTTCAACATGATAATTAAGTACCCATTAACAACATCAATTCATCAGAATTGCAGAATCTTAAAGATAGTTTTTAGATCAAGTTCATGGCAATTATGAAGAGAGCACTTCAACCATTCATCAATAAACATACACAGCAAATTCAAATGACAAAAATGCACATATATTCAACACAAAATTCAATACAAAATTCAAAAACAGACAAAGCAGCACATAAAATAATATCACACTGACAACAGAAATTGACAAATTTTGAAACAACACACATCAGAATAAACTTTTCATACATATGGTACACTTAATACCAATCTTTGAATCATTGAGCACTAGCTTCCTTATGAGTGGAGGATGCATCTCCAATCATATATTGTCCTTTTAGATTTGTCAGGGGTTGACTAGGCAATTTTTCTTCCTCCCTTTAATTCAAAGCATGACAAATTTGACCGAACTGGTCCTCAATCTTCTTAATGCTTTGTCCATGAGAATTGATAGTTTATACCAGGTTCGCCAAATTTTGCATTGAAGCCAGCATCTGCTCTTCAAATACAGAGGATCTGGGTTGTTGTGAGGGCAGGTAGCAAATTTTTTTACCTTGGTGGGTACCCTTGGTTAAACTGGTGCTGGGGTCTGTAAGGAGCTACCACTTACTGCTGCTGGGATTGAGGATATGAATTTTGTCTCCACCTCAGGTTTGGGTGGTTCCTCCAAGAACACCCAGCAGGCTGCTGCCATTAAGTTTGAGTAGCATTGGCATGTTCCATAATAAAATTAGAAAACTGGTTGGCAGATGGACAATCATGAATAGAATGTGTGGGAGATTGATATATCAGACATGCTTCCTCCACCTGTGCAACCATCCGGAGCTGTATCACATTCATTAATTTGTCAAATTTTAAGGATAAATTGTCCACCTTCCTCTCCAAATCACCTTGCACCTTAACTTCATATATTCCACCTCTAGGGGTAGCCTCTTTCACCATCTTAGCTGGGGTCTGACTGTCATTGCGTGACAGAGACTCCTGCTGCATGGAATTTTCCCTTATTATGTCAAACAACTCCCAAGCTTCCTCAGCTGTCTTGTGGAGATAGCTACCACCACAGGAAGCATCCACTATATCCCTGCTCGTGGGATTAATTCCTTGATAGAATACTTGTACTAGTTGCCACATTGAAATTTGGTGGTGGGGGCATTGTTTTAACATCTCCTGAAATCTTTCCCAAGCTTCATAAAAATCCTCAGTTGAGGACTGAGAAATGACATAATATTTGTCCTCATCTAGCTGGTTTTGTTCATGGGAAAGAATTTGGCCAGGAATTTGGTTTGAAGGTCACTCCATGACTGTATACTATTGGCTGGGAGCTTTGATAGCCATGTGTTGGCTTTGTCCTTTAGTGAAAAAGGAAAAAGCCTCAGTTTGGTGGCCTCAGGTCCCAAGCTAGTAATATTGAAAATAGTGGAAAGTGTCAAAAATTGGTCGATATGCTTGTAGGGATCTTCTTTACTAAGCCCATGAAACGAAGGCAACATATTAATGGTGAAGGATTTAATTTCATAATTCCTCTCAATAAAGGGAAATTGAATGCAGAAGGGGGAGGTGTACTCCCCAGGTGCATTGTACTCCTTTAATGTACTCTGCCTCTCAGCCATGATAGGTGGTTCAGTTTCAACAGCAGGGCCTTGGGTGGTGTGTCTAGATCTAAGGATTCTTTCAACCTCTAGATTTGGAGGATCCAACTTCGGGTTTAAGGACCTTCTACCAAGCATATACTCACACCCACAGTAAGTAAAGAAAATGCTCACAAGCACACAGAAAAAGATTTCAAACAAAAATTAACAACTACATAGATTTACACTAAACAAATAAAAGGAAATTAAACATAAATGTACTAAGATTTAGGGGGAAGGAAGTGCAAACAGAGCTAGCTTCACTCTAGCTGCAGCTCTAGCTTTTCCCTTCTTCTGTTGTCTATTTCTGCAAAACTTTAAAAAATATCAGTAGTACTTTATTCTAGATTAGGCATAGCTACAAAGAATTTGGAAGTCTAAATTATAGTATAACTCAGGTTTACTAAAAAGATTAATACTCTCCGGCAGCGACGCCAAAAACATGTTGTTGTTATTTTAAGATGCTTGCTGCTAACTTTATTTGAAAATAGTGATAAGAATGTGTTAGTAAAAATAAATCAAAGGTGGTTTAAAAGACACAAAACAACAAGTCTAAAAATACACACAAACCTGCAAGATACAAGGCCTATTGTAGCAAGTTTTATTAAGTAAGAGTTTGTCCCACAGAGAAATTGATCTAGAACCCAAAATAGGATATAATAGTAGGCCTTCAGATCTGGCAACAGATCTGACAATCCTAAAGAAAGGGAGTTGCGTGTCACGACTAAACTAAATTAATCCTAACAAAAGAGAAATAAAGTGTAGCCCTATCCTAAAAAAAAGGGTTAAGAAGAAGATGGTGATGGTGTGTGCCAAAATAAAATATAAAAATAATGGGAAGTAAGCAGGTTAAGCTAGAGTTAATGCAGTAATGTAACTCAGATTTAGACTGTCTCTGCAGTGATCCTTGCTGAGATGTTATCAATAATCTCAACAAGGTAAAAGAATCCAATTTAACCCATATCATTTTGGGTGCTCTTAGGGCTATACTCTATCCACTCAAATGATCACAGAGTATCTGATAAAGTCTGTCAAATCCCATTGATTAAATTAGAAAAGCTAACCTAATCCAAAGGAGTGGACTGATCATTTCCCCAACCAATGGACCAGATCAGGCCATAAATATTATTACAGATACTATGTAATGCCAGTGCTATAAGCTCTCTAGATCTGTGCATAGATCTGGCTGACATCTATAGGTATTCCAACCCATAAAATCCTATGTGCTTTACCAAGGCCAATGGTTCAATGTGCCCACACAAAGGACCCACAAACACATTGAATAAGGATTTAGATTAAGCTGATCATTACTACAAAAGACCTGCAATGACTTAGCCTCAAGCTACAATTACTACAGAGAAATTAGATCTAACATCTGATATCGGTCAAGTAAAATAGAGGGGAGCCAGTTCCTGCACAAACCTCCTCACAAGGCTCTAGAAGCTCATGTGCAGAGGAGAAGAATCCTTCTCAGACATGTGGTTGGATACCACCTTAGGGTTATAATCTGTCCACTCAAATGGTCACAGGGTATCCGATAGGTCTGCCCATACCACAAAGATCTAAGAAAGAACATGTAAACTGCTGCTGCCACTATAGAGTCCCAGGGCTACGAGCTCTTCAGATCTGCCTACAGATCCAACTTACTATCCATGGGTCTATTAAACCAAGGGAAATCAGATGGTAAATAGTAGATCTACTAGAAACTGAATGGGATAGTCCTAAAAACATGGATCCTATAGACATCTAAGGAAACCATAAGATCTGTAAATTTAATTAGTCATTAAAATAACAGTCCATTGATAAAAGCAAAACTTACAATGAACTATCTCAAGGTTGCTGCCTGTACACAACTACTCATCCAAAAGATTCTAATATATACAAAGCCTATTACAAAGTCCGCGAGGTGATAAATTATTCTTTATGCATATGGACTCGCTATGTTCTGCGCGCGACTTCTTTAAGGCTCGATCTCCGCGAGAGCGTCGCGAGCACAAATTCTGAGGGTTTTAAGACGCGATATCTTTGCAATTTCTTTACTGCTCTCCTCTGGACTGCGCGTCCTATTTGCGCGAGGGCAACTTCCACTGCACCCGTAGCTATGCGAGGGAGCTCCTCAACTCTACGAAGTGAGTCTTTTGATCCTCTGATGCATTGCACTTGCTGCTATTGTAGTTTCCTCCATTTGCATCTAACTTCTTTCATCTGCTAGACTTTTGGTCAATGATGACTAGCAAATAAGTCACTATGGAAAGCACTACCAGGGTGTTCCATTAGGCTTTGGCTCAGCTGCCATCTTTGCATGTTTTCTTTCTCTTCTTTGAATCAATAAGCAGGGATTTTATATTAAGCTGCACAGTTTATTGCTAACTATAAAACACACCTAACAATTGATTATTAGTCTGCTTCAAGGTCCATCGAAGGCTAGGTTAAGTGGTGAAAAGTGGTACTTTTCAGTGAATAACACTCTGTCATAAGCGTATAATTCAAACATCACCAGGTGTTGTGCAACCTACTTTGTAATTATTATATGATTAAAAATAGCAGATTAACTGCACAAACTATAGCAAGGTTGAACTAAGGTAAGCTGCCAGTCCTGCAAGAATCATGGCTGTTGTAGCAAGTTTTAAGAGGTAAGTAAGGGTATGTTGTTATTCACTTAAAAGTATCACTTTTCACCTCTTAACCTAGCCTTTGATAGACCTTGAAGCAGACTAACAATCATTTGTTAAGTGTGTTTTATAGTTAGTAATAATCTGTGCAACTTAACATAAATCCATCCTTATTGGCCCAAAGAAGAGGAAGAAGACATGCAAAGATGGCAGCTGAACCAAAGGCTAATGGAACACCCTGGTAGTGCTCACCATGGTGACTCATGTGCTAGTCATTATTGACCAAAAGCCTAGCAGATGAATGAAGTTGGCTGAGAATGGAAAAACTGCAAAGGCAGCAAGTGCAATGCATCAGAGCATAGAAAGATAGATTTCGCAGAGTTGAGAAGCTCCCTAGCGAAGCTAAGGATGTAGTGGAAGATGCCCTCATGAAGATAGGATGCGCAGTTAAGAGGAGAGCTATAAAGACATCACACAAATCTCATAGATTAAAATCCTCAGAATTTATGGTTGCGAAGCTCTCGCACAGACCAGGCCTTAAACCAGCCACGCGAAGAACATAGTGAGTCCATGTGTGAATTGAACTAAAATTCACCTTGTGGAGTTCGTGCGTGGCCCTGGAAGAGAGAGACACCCAGAATTCTCCTCGCACAGATCTCGAGCACTCTGAAGCCTTACCAATTTCCATGCGAGCGTAGGAGCATAACTGTGCAAGCACCCAGCGAGAGAAAGCTTCTGAAGCTCTACTGTGCGAGAAGTCTAGGCACTCCAAAGCATCTTTGTGATAGCAGTATAGTGTAAAGGAACTGCGTGATCAACTGAAGATTCACTGCACGAGTGAGCACTTCCCACCAACCAAAAGCTACTCTGCGAAGGCCCGTGTAACTCTGCAACTGCGTGAATCAATGAATGCATATGCCAGCCCCGAGAAGCATGGGCTCCCCACTTCTAAGTTTTAACTCAAGGACCTTTTAGGAATTTCCCAAGGCTAGGGCACTCATATTGAGGTGCAGATTTTGAGGGGCATGTCTCAAGGCATTCAAGGGATGTAATAGTGTCACGTCTGCTAGAAAAATTAGGGTTAATCCCTTCAGAGCCAAGGCCGTATAGACAGAGTATATAAGCTACACCTAGAGTTTAGTTTTATCATCCACCCTTCTTTATATCCTCTGTCTGCTGAGAGCTCCAGCAGGCTAGGGTTAGGGTTTTATCACCTCTTTTTTCCTTTTTTCTTCTCTCTTAGCCTCGCACTTGCTGGCTAATCCCTCTGTAAGCAGATAGGTTTAGTTTATTTTAGTTTGTAATAGGTTTTGAATACATTAGGATTTTGGATGAGCAGTTGTGTACAGGCTACAGCCTGGAGACGGTTCATTGTAAGTTTTGTGTTTATCAATGGATTGCTATTTTAATGCCTAATTGAATCTAAAAATCTTATGGTTTCTTTAGATGTCTATAGGATCCATGTATTTGGGACTAGCCCATTCAGTTTCTAGTAGATCTATTGTTTACCATCTGATTTCCCTTGATTTGATAGCCCCATGGAAAGCAATGTTAGATTTGTAGTGAAATCTAGGGAAATAATCATGGTGGTTGTAGTAGTCTTAAATCTATTGTTTACCATCAGAGGCCTGTGGACCATGGTGGTTGCAGTAGTCATAATGCTCTTTCTCAAACCTCTGTGGTATGGGCAGACCAATGGGATACCCTGTGACCATTTGAGTGGACAGAGTATAGCCCTAAGGTTGTGTCCAACCACATGTTTGAGAAAGGTTCTTCTCCCCTACACATGAGCTTCTAGAGCCTTGTGAGGAGGTTTGTATAGAAATTGGCTCTCCTCTGTTTTACTGGGCCGACATTAGATGTTATATCTGATCTCTCTGTAGTAATTGCAGCTTGTGGTTGAGTCATTGCAGGCCGTTTGTAGCAATGCCCAGCTGAATCTAAAGCCCTATTCAACCTATTGTATGGTCCTTTTTATGGGCAGCAGTGAGCCGTTGGCCTTGACAAAGCACTTAGGATCTTATGGGTTGGAATATCTATGGATGTCAGCCAGATCTATGCACAGATTTGGGGAGCTTATAACACTGGCATTACATAGTACTGCAATAGTATTCATGGCTTAATCTGGTCCAGTGGTTGGGGAAATAATCAGTCCACTCCTCTAGACTAGATGGGCAATTTCTGGTTTAACTAATGGGATTTGACAGACTCTATAGGATACGCTATGACCATTTGAGTGGACAACCTATAGCCTTAAGATCACCCCAAATGGCATGGGTTAAACTAGATATTTCTACCTTGTTGAGGCTTTTGATAGCGTCTCAGCAAGGAGCATTGCAGAGATAGACTAAATTTGAGTTATAGTACTGCTTTAACCCTGAACTTAACCTGCTTACTTCTCACCAATTTTTATATTTTATTTTGGCACACACCATCACCATCTTCTTCTTAACCCTTTCTTCAGGATAGGGCTATATTTTATTTCTCTATTTTAAAGATTAATTTAGTGTAGTTGTGACACCCAGCTCCCTTTTTTTAGGATTGTCAGATCTGTAGCCAGATCTTGAGGCCACTATTATAGCCCATTTTTAATAGACCTAAGTCGTACTATAATTTAGTTTGTAGCTGTACCTAAACTAGAATAAAAAAACTACTGATTCTTTATGGGATTTTACAGAAATGGACAGTAGAAGAAGGGAAAAGCTATAGCTGCAGTTGGAGTGAAGCTAGATCCATTTCCATTTACTTTCCCTGAAAATCTTAGGCCATTTATGTTTACTTCCCTGTGTTTGTTTAGTGTAAAGCTTTAATTTTTGTTTGAAATATTCTTTGTGTGTGCTTGTGAGCATTTTCTGTACTTTCTTTGGGTGTGAGTATATGCATGGTAGAAGGTCTTTAAACCCTGAGCTAGAACTTTCAAATCTAAAGGTTGAAAGGCTCCTTAGGCCTAGACGCACCCCATAGGGCCCTGCTATTGAAACTGAACCAGCTATCATGGCTGAGAGGCAGAGAACATTAAAGGAGCACAATACACTTGGGGAGTACACCTCTCCCTTCTTCATTCAATTCACCTTTGTTGAAGGAAATTATGAGATTAAATCCTCCACAGTCAATATGCTGCCTTTGTTTCATGGGCTTAGCAAAGAAAATCCCTACAAGCATATAGAACAATTTTTAGCACTTTGCACTATCTTCAATATTGCTGGCTTGAGGCCAGTGGCCACCAAACTGAGGCTTTTTCCTTTCTCACTAAAAGACAAAGCCAGCACATGGCTATCAAAGCTCGCAGCCAACAACATACAGTCATTGAGTGACCTTCAAACTAAATTCCTGGCCAAATTCTTTCCCATGAACAAAACCAGCCAGATGAGGACAAACATTTTATCATTAACTCAGTCCTCAACTGAGGATTTTTATGAAGCTTGAAAAAGATTCTAGGAGATCTTAAAATAATACCCCTACCACCAAATCCCAATGTGATAGCTTATCCAATTATTTTATCAAAAGAATTAATTCCAAGAGCAGGAATATGGTGGATGCTTCCTGTGGTGGTAGTTACCTCCACAAGATAGCTGAGGAAGCGTGGGAGCTGTATGATATAATAGGAGTAAATTCCATGCAACAAGAGTCTCTGTCACACAATGATAGCTAGACTCCAGCTAAGATGGTAAAAGAGGCCACCCCTAGAGGTGGAATATATGAAGTGAAGGTGCAAGGTGATCAAGAGAGGAAGGTGGAGAACCTGAGCTTGAAATTTGAAAAACTCATGAATGTGATGCAGCCCCGGGTGGTTGCACAGGTGGAGGAAGCATGTCTGATATGTCAGTCTCCCACACATTCTATTCATAATTGTCCATCTGCCACCTAGTTTTTAGATTTTGTTATGGAGCAAGCCAATGCTGCTCAAACTTTTGGGTAGTAGCCTGCTAGGTATTCTTGGAGGAACCACCCAAATTTGAGGTGGAGACAAGATTCATATCCTTAATCCCAGCAGCAACAAATGGTAGCTCCTTACAAACCTCAGCACTAGTTTAATCAAGGTTACCCACCAAGACAAAATTTTTTGTTACCTGCTCCACAGTCTAACCAGTTGGCCCTGCCCCCACTACAACCCATATCCTTTTCATTTGAAGAGCATATGCTGGCTTCAATGCAGAATTTGGGGAGCTTGGTGCAAACTGTCAATTCTCATGGACAGAGCATCAAGAAGATTGAGGATCAATTGGGCCAGATTTGTAATGCTCTGAATAGGAGGGAAGAAGGAAAATTGTCTAGTTAGTCCTCGACCAATCCGAAAGGACATTATATGATTGAAGAAGAACCCTTTACCAATAAGGATGCCAATGCTATCACTACCCTTAGGAGTGGGAGAGTGGTTGATAATCTGGTGGGCAAGGTAACAGAAGAGGTCGCAGAAAATGAAGAAGAAAATGAAAGAAGTGTTAGTATTAAAGAACCAAGGATTGTACCCCCTGCTGTGGATCAGTAAGGGCAGAATAAGGGGGCTGATGCTAAGCCTCAACATAAAGAAATAAATGAAGATAAAAGAAAAAAGATAAAAATATGACCATGAGGTCAATGGGCATGCAGCAATGGCACCAGCAGTGCCACAGCTGCCATTTCCTCAAGCTCTAGTTGACACACCCCCTCCTAATAAAGGGAATGCCCAAATGGAGGAAATGTTGGAGACTTTTAAGCAGGTTAGAATCAATTTGCCTTTGCTTGATGCCATAAAACAAGTCCCTGCCTATGCTATGTTTTTAAAGGACCTCTGCACCCAAAAGAGGAAAGCAAGGGTGCAGTTATCTAAAAGAGTTTTTGCTATTGAGCATGTGGAGTCAGTCCTGTCCATTGCTGTTAAGATATTTTAAATGCTTGCTGCTAATTTTATTGAAAACAGTGATAAGAATGGGTTAGTGAAAATAAATCAAAGGTAGATTGAAATCAACATAGCAGCAAGTCAAAAAATACACAGACTTGCAAGATACAGGGCCTGTTGTAGCAAGTTTTAATAAGTAAGAGTTTGTCCCACAGGGAAAAATGATCTAAAGCTCCAAGGGAGCTATCTTTAGTAGGCCCTCCAGATCTGACTACAGATCTAGCAATCCTAAATGGAAGGGGATTTAAGGTCACCATTGTTTAAATCCTATGGTAACCTAATGCTTAAACTACAGAAATGGTTGAGAAGAATGATGGAGTGTGAGATAATAAATATAAAAGGGTGAGAAGTAAGCTATTAGGTACATATCTAATGGGTCTTATAACTCAGACTCAGATCTGCTACTATAGAAATCCTGTCCAATGGCTACATTATCACCAAAGATGAGAAAGGATCCAACTCACCCCTGTGCCACGATCCAATCCCTTATGGCTATAACCTGTCCACTTAAATGGTCACAGACTATCCAATAGGGGAACCACAGTCTAGAGATGGGTCAGAACAAGTTTATCATTGTAGGCACTACTTACCAAAGAATCCATAGGAACCTCAACCTCTAAATTTACGTGTGTGGGCACGCAATGTGCTAGCACGGACACAGGACCAGCAAGAGTTTGAGTACTAGCTTTAGGTCTAGCTGTTCACTGCTTTAGAAAGACAACAGTGATCCAGTCACAAGCCTACAATCTCTATAGCTAGATTAGATTTGCCATTTGATGGTGGGTCTATAAAAATACAGGGGAGTCTGTCTCTGCACAATCTCTCACAGGGCTATAAGCACAAGTATAGAGAAGAAGAATCTGACTTAGATCTGTGGATTGGCCTCATCCTAGGGCTATATCCTATCCACTTAAATGGTCATAGACTATCCACAGAGGCTATCCTCCTCACAGAGGTCTGAGATAAAACAAGTAGATTACTGCCACCACCATGTTCACAAGGCTATCAGCTCATGCTCCCATGGGGATTCGGATTTAGTGGATCCTGTGGTGGGGTATAGGCCTGCAATGTACCTAACCTGGACACACAGGTCACTTGGATCTAAATAAATCCTTAAAAATAATCCTCCATTGCTTACAATACAACTTAGCAATGGAGGATCTCCAGACAGCAGCCTTGTACAGAACAACCCTCAAATATTAATCCCATACATGCATAAGATCCGATTATAAAACACCATTAAAACTGTTCTAAATAAACATACAAAGGTATAGCCAGCAAGTGTTGGACTATGGAGAGAAGAAAAAGGAAAAGAAGCTGCCTAAACCCTAACCTTAGCCTACTGGAACTATACAGTCAATTCAAGAAGAACAGCCCCCTCAACCTAAACTAGGCTTAGGCTTATATAGCAGTCGGCTGTGTGAGTATTAGGGTTAGGAAAATCCTAATTTTAATGATGTAAATGTGGCCCATTACTATTCCTTGGATGCCTCGGGGCGTGTGCACGAAGATTGGAGCATTAGAGTGCGTGCCCTAGTTTTAGAAGTTCCCAGACTGCCCCTACAGAAGTGGGGGAAAGTTAAGATCCTGAGCCTCACTAGGTAGCAAGGATTTCCAGGTCTTGTCGCGTGATAGAGTTGGCACCGCGAGATTGAATTGACTTGAAGCTCTTGAAGTCGCGGGATAGATGGTTTGGTCATGGCGAGATTGCTCTGATTGTCGCGAGATTGCGCTTTCCATTTGAATGGCGCGAGAATCACGCGCGCAATTCATTCCTTGGTGAATCTCGCGGGGATCCTCTCGAAGAAGCAATGTGGATAGGCCTCTGAATTGCACGAGTAGTTCCCTGAAGATTTGCATCCCGCGACCACTGCGCGACAGTTGCACGCAGGAATGCCTAAAGCTCTCTCCTCTGTGAATCGTGCGAAGATTAAATGCTCCACTCTTGAGCTGCGCGAGAGCTTCCAACTGAGCCTCACGAGAACTATGTGGAGTCTGCTTTTTAATCTCTTTTGTCATCAATCTATACGAGAATAACGCGAGCAGTTGGTGTGCTGCCTTCAGAAACCCGCGATAATTGCGCGAAGCATTCTTTCTGATTCAATTGAATCCTGTGACATCTGCGCGAGGCTTACTTCTTAAATTATTGCTACTGTGCTGTGCCTATGCTGTAGCCAATTCTCTATCTGGGTCCAACTTCCTTTCTCCTGAGGAACTTCTGGGGTAAAAGTAAGCTTCTTGTCATGGTTAGGGCCTTATCTGCAGCTGCTGCTTATTACCTACAAAATGGCCTTAACACACATTTATTAAATGACTAAGGGTCTAACAAAGATTAAGTTAAGGGGTGAAAAGTGGTACTTTTCAGGTCTTAACACACCCCCAAACCTAATCTTTGCTAGTCTCTTAGCAAAGCTTTAACTAATTAAATGCCACTTTCGTAGGGATCACGGGTATATTTAGCATATGTACCAAGCCTTTTAAATCCTTTGGTGATCCCTAGTCGAGGAGTGAAGTCTCCTGAGGGTTTTCAGTGAAGTTACCCACAAACTTCTCAATAAAAATAGTTAACAGTGGTGCAGTCAATGGCAAAACAAATTTCAATGAATAAAGCATCAATCCACTTTCCTTTGAAATTTCGAGGAAATTGTAGCAGTAATGCAGGCCATTTAAAACTCAAAATTAGCATGTGTTTGCATCACCACCATTCATTTTACATTAGAGATTCAATGTGTAAAAATTAGTACCAAGCTTGCCTTAAATTTAAAAATCAGGTTGGATATAACCCCAATGAGGTTAAAATTCAGACCCAATTCTCACCAGGGCTATCTCTCAACATTGACAATCTAAGGGTGTTCACATTCAAAACAGCTCAAGTGCAGTTACAGACCCCAAATGGGCCTGCAAGCATGAGCATAGGCAAAGCTTTTAATTTCTGACATCCTCATGACTTTTCACCATAGATTGGACAACTCCTCATCTCCACATGACAGCTCATTTCACTTTGGATCTACAAGGTCTTTTTGAATGGGTTGTAATGTGGCTTATGGGTGAGCGATATAGAGAATGAAGGGGAAAAAAGGGAATCAAAATTAAGAAATCAACAAGGTAAGGAGTGATTCATGACTTCACAACCTTCATTTCAGCAAAACTTCATCTTACTTGATATATTCCAGAATCAAAGTGGCCAGCTTCTCCTCTTCTTTTCAATTTTTAGATGATGTTCTTCTCTAGACTTCTCTTTCTTTTTCTCTTTTTATTTTTATTCAATATTTTTATGCTTTTTATGATGAACTGCCACACAAATACCATTGATACACTGTTGTTCATAAGCTGTTTTTCTTCACCTTCCACCAAATGTTGGACCACTCTCACTATCTTTAACTCTTTCTCCTTTACCTTCTAAATTCTTAGAGTGAGGGTACAGTTGAATCACGTCAAGAGGTTAAGGTGCAAGTACTCTGGTGTTTGTCAAAGAAAAGTAGGATTTTAAGGCTCAATTAGTGTATGCGAAAGGGCAGTTTTAAAAGGTTGGATTTTTAGGCTCAAACTGTCCAAATGAAGGCCTTGGATCATTTCCTTAGTGTCATGAGTGCTGTCAGTCAGTTTTGATTTGGAGGTGCCTAACTTCTAGTGAAAAGGTCTTGACTCAATCAGTCCTTAGAGCATAAATAATGCTAAAAACACTCTTCAAAAGAAAATGATGGGCCCAAATCTCACTAGGTATGGTCCTCAAATTAACCCATGGGGTGTATTTTCACATTTTTCTCTCCTCTTAGGTTCACTAAGTACTAACTGAAAATTTTTTTGATGTTAGCTTCATGGTGGGGCTAAGATTTTAAAATTTTCAGTTTCAAAATGTCTGCAAAAATATTTTAATATTTTCACAAATTTCCTCATTGCAGCAAGTTAGGTGAAAATCAACTTTATTCATCCCAATTATACCACCACTACAGCACTAAAGTTAACTATTCTATTGGCAGACCTATCCTGCCACACCTCTAAACCATTAGGAGCAGTGTCCTCACTGGTTCAAAGGTCATAAAGTGTAGGGTAATAGTCATGAAGAAAAAAGTAAACACACACAGACAATATGCAACAAGAAATTTTATTAGCTGAGAAAAAAGTGTACAACTGTAATTACAATGACAAGAAAAGAAGTGGAAAGGAAAGAAAAGCCTAAGTACAATCTAGTTTAAGAGGATGAGGAATCGAAATTTGAATCTGTGAACCAGTCCCAGCCCATCTGTTTTGCATGTTTCCTAAGTTCAGCTTTGTTCTCAGAACTGAGCTTGGACTTGGTTTTGTCTGAGGGAGCTTTGGTCTTTTTCTTCTTTGCTTTGCTCTCAATTGGACTCTTTTTCTTTGGCTGCCTTAGTTTCTTTGGTTGGGCTGGAGGTTTCTTCATGGTTGGAGCTTTTGGTACCCTCACCCTCATTTTTCTGGTCTTGGGTTCAGGAGGGATCATAGGGGATTTTCCTTTATCTTACTCGATGGGGGCTACAAGGGACTTCCCTTTATCAGGCTGGCCATGTGGTTGTGCCTCCTCAGATTGGGCAGCTAGCTCTTTGCCTATTTTAATAGAGGCTGCTGTGGAAGCAGTCCTCTTAGCAGTGACTTTCCTTTGCTTAGGATAAGTTTTCTAAGTAGGTGTAGCAGGGATTTGGGTAGGTTGAGGCTCCGTAGTAGGAGGCGCAACAGGAGTTTGTGTAGGTTGAGGCTCAGGTTCTGGCATGAGTACAGAGAGTGGGGTGGGCTGCTGAGCTGCACTTTTGACAGCAGCCAATGCAGCTTCCAAAGAGGATATTTGGATTTGGGCTTTCAGGAGGTCAGTTTCATGGATTTCCTTTTGGAGTCGAAAGATCTCCTGGGCATTGTTGAGTCTCTTTTCAAACATCCTGGCCTTCATCCTCTCGACATTGGTATTAGCTTTCTCCAGTTCCAGATTCATCTGATGATACGCAACCATAGTTTTTGCCTTCTCATAGGCCTCCAAGATGTTAGTCCACCCAAGGGAAATACCCAGTAATTGCTTTTTGTGGGCTTCCTCAAGTTCAGCAGTCTGCTGCAGCAGGGGGGTCTCTATGGATTGCCTAAGTTGGGCCATGCCCCTCAGGACATCCCTCCTAAGTTAGGAATTGTCCCTCATGGCATGGAGGATGGTGAGGTAGGGAGGGATGTAAAAGGAGTGTTTGGGTGCGATAGGAAGAGAGGAAGTAGAAGGAGCAAAATGTAATTGATCCTGGGTGGGGAAAGCGGTGTTATCAGTGGGTAAGTCTAGTTGTTGGGGGAGGTTAACAGGTTTTGCGTCTGTTTGGGTGGATTGGTTAGTAAATGTTGGAGGGGGTAGTATAAGAGGTGGGATTGAAGGCATGGGGGGGAAAGAAAATGAGGTAGACTCACTAGGAGTAGGGGGTGATGGGGGAGGGAAAAAGGGAATGGTGAAAGGTATGAAAGAGAATGGTTGGGTTGTGGAGTCAGGGCTGGGAGCGGAAGGACCAGGGGGATTTTAGTGGATTGTTGAGACATGGGTGGGTTTGTCAATGTCTGAAGTGTGGATTTGATGGATGTGATGTCAGTTTGCATCTGGTCCAGTGTGTGTGTTGTGGTGGATAGTTGGGGATGGATGTATTGGATGAGGGAGAGGATGAGTGTCAGTGTGTCTGGGTTGGGAGGTTGGGATTGTGTAGAAGATGACACAGGTTGAAAAGGGGAGGAAGGGGCATGATGGAAAGTGAAAGGAGGAGGAGATTGGGGTTCTAGTGAGTGATGTGGTGATGTAGTTGGGGAGTCCGGGAGGGGGGTGTAGTGGGTGGGCATGGTGTCAAGGAAACTAGCCATAAAGGCTTGGAATCTTGTGGTTGTGTTAAGGTTGAGGTCTATGTCTGTGAGTGGGGATGTAGTAGGCATGGCTGGAGTGGTGTCTTGGTCAATGTGTGGTGTGTCAGTGGGGTAAAAGGAATTATGGGTGGGGGTAGGGACATGGGAGGGGGGTTGTGTCAGTGGTTTCCCTTTTCTTGTATGAGATAAGTGGAGGGCTGTCTGGGTTTTGTGAAGATGATGGGGGTATTGGAGTTGTGTATTGAGGTAGGGTAGGGGAAAGTGTGGGGCTATCATGGGGGGTGGTGTCTTCCCAGGTACCAATCACAGGAAAAAGGGGTGGTGGCATAGAAGGGAGAGATGTTGATGGTTGAAAGGGAGGGGATGTTGTCAGGATAGGGGATCCTGCAGTAAAAGGTGGAGGGGATGAGGGTGCTGCTGCAGCAGAGGTAGGGACAGGCTCTTAAAACACCTCTTTAGTAACAGGGGTTGTCCTTGTAACACCTGCCTCATCAGCTTGCTTGGGAGGGGCCTGAGCTTCAGCCTTCTTCTTTTGGGTTTCCATCAAGCTCCTGCTAATTCTCCATTGTCGCTTGGCAAACGTTGTAGGGGCAAGAGTGGTAGTCTCCTCTCCATTTGGTATCTTGTACCCCCCCTCAAAAGTAGTTTGGTGATGACTCTAGCATATGGGAGTGTGTGTGGTTTCTTCTTCTGCCCTAGCTTCTCCACCAAGTCCTTCATTGCTTCAAAAATTAACCAGGTTGCATGGAAGCCATGGCCCAGAGAGGAGTAAACAACATCAGCAATAGGGGCCCTCCTCTCCTGCTGATGGCCTGAGCAGTAGATGTTCTTTCTCAGGACATGGTCAATGAAAAGGAGGCTTGGCTCCAACACTCTTCTTCTTATGGAATCCCCTGAGGCCTTTAATCCTCTAGTAAGCGCCCTTGCAATGGTATCAATGGAGGCACTCAGGGGAAGGCCATATCCACAGCTAGTGTCAAATGCAGTTGGGATGCCCAATACTTCTGCAATTGGCTTGGGGTTAATCAACATTTCGAAATCATTAATCAGCACGAGGAAGCTTGATTGTCCATCTTTGTCCTTGGTGACCCGGATGTGTTGATAAAAAAGTTGCACTAGCCTAAGGTAGGATAGTGCTGGAATTTCTTTCATCAAGGGTGGCAGACCAGCCTTGTTCATAAACTCAATCACAGGGGCAGAGAGAAGCTCCTTCTCAAAGAACGGCAAGTCAAAAGCTGTTTCAGGCTCCAAGGGGATTGAGGCCATGAGCTCAAAGGGTGTAGAAAACTCAGGGGTTGGCTCCTCCACCTCCTCAACCACATCCTTCCCTTTTTTCGGTGCCTTAGAAGTTTTGACCTTCTTAGGAGCGGGCTCAACAGGGGCCTTATCCTTGCCCCTTTTCTTTGGTGCACTCTTAGGGGCCATTATAAACTCTACTTCTTAAAGATTAAGAAGGGGGACTGAGATCTGAGTGCTTACCCTAAAATCATAGGGTTTGGTTCGATCTGACGCACAGTGCACCACGAGATCTCTGAGCAGAGGGAAAATTATGGGGATGACGTTTGGAACAAATCTGTAGGATCCTAGTGTGAATAATGGATTATAGAATGGACGCTAGATGAGAAAGGTAGAAGAGTGCCGGAAGCTAGGGTTTCGCTGGATGGAGAGAAGAGAGAGAGCTGGGAAAGAGACAATCGCGGGTTTGGAGTACTTATCGCTAGGCTTGGCGCGCTTTGGAACATATCCTGTCGTGGGATGGGAAACAAAACTGGCAATGGGATAAATGCAACTTGGATTGTGCGAGAGTCTCCCAGGTTTACTTTGAATCTCGTGACAGCTAGTGAAGTGTTGCATTTGAATTGCGCGAGGTTCCTAGGTTAACGTTGGAGCTCGCGACAGTTAGTGAAGAATTCTATTTGGATTACGCGAGAGGTTCCCAGGCCTCCTATTGAATCTCTCGACAGCTAGTGAAGGGTTCCATTTGAATTGCATGAGAGGCTCCCAGGTTTACCTTTTGGATCTTGTGACAGCAAAGTATTAAATAGAGAGCATCGCTCTTCATTCTGCCATTTCCATTTGTGCTGTGGCTGGATCCTAGGAAAGACTCACTACCTAGGGCACCCCCAGATACTTTAAACTCAAACATTCAGGCGTAGATAGTAAAAATCATTATCCAACATCATGCATTCAAGCAAAAACCACCAATTCAAGAGCCGTAATCATCAAACCAAGCATAAAGAAATCAGACCAGATAGGTTCAGATTCAAGTGGGGCCACTAAAATTTCCTAGAAAATTTGAACAAAAGAAGGCAATACAAAACTAATAAAACTAAAGTACATATAATACACATTGACACATTTGTGGATTAGTTTAATGAAGGGTCCCCTTGAAAATGAATGGTGTCTATAGGTTCAGCAGGCTTTTTGAAACAAGGCTTAAGCCGCTGACCATTCACCTTCAAGGTTTTCCCAGACTTGGGATCCTTGATTTCCACAACACCAGATGGGGAAACATTCATGACAATATAGGGACTTTCCCATTTGGATTTTAGTTTTCCAGGAAAAAATTTAAGTTTAGATTTAAACAACCAAAGCTTATCACTAGCCATGAAGCTCTTTCTTAATAAACCCTTGTGAAAGAAAGCTTTGGACCTTTCCTTGTATATCCGGGCATTGGCGTATGCATCCATCCTCAACTCATCTAGTTCTGACAGCTGCAGCAACCTGTGATGACCAGCAGAAGTTAGGTCTAAATTTAAATTTTTAATGGCCCAATAGGCCCTGTGTTCTAACTCTACTAGGAGATGGCAAGCCTTGCCATAAACTAGTCTGAATGGGGACATCCCAATGGGAGTCTTATAGGCAGTCCTATAAGCCCACAATGCATCATTTAGCTTTTCAGCCCAGTCCTTTCTATCAGTCCTCATAGTCTTCTCATGGATGTGCTTGATCTCCCTGTTAGAAATTTAAACTTGCCCACTAGTTTGCGGGTGGTAGGGAGTAGCAATCCTATGGGTGACAGAATATTTCTTGAGCAAGCTCTCAAAATTTCTATTGAAGAAATGGCTACCCCCATCACTGATAATGGCTCTAGGGGTGCCAAATCTTGAGAAGATATTCTTCTTTACAAACTTGAGGACAACTTGATTATCATTGGTTCTTGTGGCAATAGCTTCTGCCCATTTTGAAACATAATCCACTGCCACTAAGATGAAATGATAACCATTTGAAGAAGGAAAGGGGCCCATAAAGTCAATACCCTAGACATCAAACAGTTCCACAACAAGGATGGGCTGCAAAGGCATTGAGTTTCTTTTGGACAACCCTCTTGATTTCTGACATCTCTCACATGTCCTGCAGTGTGTATTGGCATCTCTGAATAAAGAAGGCCAATAGAACCCACACTGTAAGATTTTGTCAGCTATTTTTCTTCCACTAAAGTGGTCCCCACAGGCATTTTCATGGCACATGGCCAGAATACTAGGGACATCACTTTCTGGAACACATTTTTAGATGATTTGGTCTGCACAGTACTTATATAAGCAAGGTTCCTCCCAGAAAAAAATTTGACCTGTGAGAAAAGTAAGTCTTTGTCCATTTTGGTCCAATGGGCAGGAATCTTACCTATAACTAAATAATTTATAATGTGTGCATACCAAGGAACCAAGGATTGGATGGCAAACAATTGCTCATCCGAGAAAACTTCATTTGCAAGGTCATCAACACATTTTTCCAACACAATTCTGGACAAGTGGTCAACCACCACATTTTCTACACCCTTTTTGTCCTTGATTTCAATGTCAAACTCCTGCAACAGGAGTGTCCACCTAATCAGCCTGGGCTTAGTATCTTTCTTGGACAATAGGTATTTCAATGCTGAGTGGTCCGTGAGGATTACAATTTTAGATCCAAGTAGGTAAGGTCTAAATTTATCAACAGCAAAAACCACTGCCAGAAGCTCTTTCTCAGTTGTGGTGTAATTCAGCTGAGCTTCAGCAAGTGATTTGCTGAGATAGGCAATGACCACTGGCAGCTTATCTTTCCTTTGGCCCAAAACAACACCTATTGCCAAGTTGAATGCATCACACATCAACTCAAAGGGTAGTGCATAGTCAGGTGTTTGGAGTATAGGGGCAGAGGTGAGACATATCTTCAAAGTTTTAAAAGCCTTAAGACATTCAGCAGAAAAATCAAAGGGCACATCCTGGCAGAGCAGGTGGCACAATGGTTTAGCAATTTTGCTGAAGTGTTTAATGAACCTTCTATAGAATCCTGCATGTCCAAGGAAAGATTTGATTTGTTTGACTATTCTTGGAGGGGGAAAATTTGTAATGAGGTCAACTTTGGCCTTATCTACCTCAATCCCTTCTCTGGAGATTACATGGCCCAACACAATACCTTGTGTTACCATGAAGTGGCTCTTTTCCCAACTTAAGACCAGATTGGTCTCCTCACATCTTTGCAAGACGAGGTGGAGGTGTTGCAGACTTTGGCCAAAACTATCCCCATATACAGAAAAATCATCCATAAAAATTTCTAAGAACTTGTTAATCATATCAGAGAATATGGCATACATACACCTCTGAAAGGTGGCTGGGGCATTACACAACCCAAAAGGCATCCTTCGATAAGCAAAGGTTCCAAAATGGCAAGTAAATGTAGTTTTCTCTTGGTCATGAGGGTACACAGGGATCGGGTTGTACCCTGAGTACCTATTAAGAAAGCAGTAAAATGCTTTTCCAGCCAACTTATCCAGAATTTGATCTATGAAGGGGAGAGGGAAGTCGTCTTTTCTGGTCTTAGAGTTGAGCTTCCGATAATTGATGCAAACCCTAAAGCCAGTAGTATCGCTGGCTGGTCTCAGCTCTCCAGACTCAGTTGTAATGACTGTTATGCCAGATTTTTTGGGTTCCACTTGGATAGGTGCCACCCATTCAGAATCAAAAATGGGGTAAATTACCCCAGCATCTAGCAATTTAATGATCTCTTTGAGGACCACCTCCTGCATGTGAGGATTCAATTTCCTCTGTATTTTCCTGGAGGGTACTGAGCCCTCCTCTAAATGGATCCTGTGCATACAGATTGATGCATCTATCCCTCCTAAATCCGCAATGGTCCAGCCAATTGCCTTTTTGTGCTTCCTCAAGACTGTTAGTAATTCTTCCTCTTGCTCATTGGTAAGAGAAGAGGAGATAATTACATGAAGTTTTTTACCTTTCTCAAGGAAGGCATATTTCAATGTTTCTAGAAGCTTCTTGAGATCCATATCATGGGCTTGTTGGGTGGATGGTAAGATTGGTGTTTTGTTGGTTTGAGGAAGAGGCAGTAATGTAGGTTTCCAAATGAAATGCTGGACTGAGCCCACAGAAAGTCTTAATGTGGTCATGTCTTTTGTCATAACAACTGGGCTTCCTTCTTCTACCATGTCCCAACCTTTAACTAAACTTTTGACAATGTTGTCTCAATCCAGCAGAGTGGGCAATTCTTCTTCAACAATTTCCTCTAGTACATCAACTGTAAAGCTTTCCTCATTGTCCAGCTGAGGGTACTTTGCACTATTGTACACATTAAGTTCAACCTTCATATGTCCGAAAGTTACCTCCATGATCCCTGACCTGCATTGAATGCATGTATTGGTTGTGGCCAAGAATGGCCTGCCCAAAATAACAGGTATAGGGTTGTACTCTTGTTGCAGCCCATGTCCAAAACCAGGAAGTCTACAGGGTAGAAAAACTTGTCCACCGCTACTAAGACATCCTCAACCACTCCCATAGGTCTCCTTTCAGACCTATTAGCCATTAGCAGCACAATGGGGGTGGGTTTTAGCTCTCTCAAACCTAGCTGCTGATACACACTGTATGGCAGCAGGTTTACACTGGATCCAAGGTCTAGAAGGGCCTTTCCAATTGTGTGGTCTCCAATTATGCAGGGAATAGTTGGTATCCCTAGGTCTTGCAACTTCTCTGGCATTGTTATGTTTAATACAGAATTAACTGTATCAGTTGCAAAGACCTTTCTTAACAAATAGCCTCTAGCTTTTCTTTTCTGGGTACAATGGTCTTTCAGAAATTTGGCATAGGCTGGGACTTGTCTAATTGCATCAAGCAGGGGAAAATTAATTTTTACTTGCTTAAAGGTCTCCATCATTTCCTCTATCTATGCATTCCCCTTATCAAAAGGGGCAGGAGCCACTCAAAGCTTGAGGAAATGGAAACTGAGGAACTGCTGGTTCCTCAGCTGCTAGCCTATGATTAAACTTTTGCTTTATTCTTTTTTCATCTTTTATTTCCTGCTGAGGCTCAACTACAACCTCTTTATTTTTCTCTTGTTGCAGGGAAGCAGACAACTCTTGGCTCTGTGCTCTAACAAATTCTTTTTCACTTTCATTCAAAAATTCTTTGGAAATGACCTCTCCTTGTTTCTTTCCAACCTGGTTGTCCACCCGCCTGCTAGACCTTAGGGTTGTGATGGCATTAGCTCCCTCAAAACTTGAGGAACCTTCTCCATTCAAATATTGGCCCTTAGGGTTAGCCACTGACAGGCTTGGCAACCTGCCCTCTTCTCTTTTGGCCAAGGCATTGGATATTTGGCCTAGCTGCTCTTCCATTTTCTTTATGCTTTGACTATGAGAGTTCATAGTCTGAGTCAAGGTTCCAAGGTTTTGCAATGAGGCCAAAACCTAATCCTCAAAAGAAGCATTTCGGGGCTGAGGTGGGGGAACTACCAACTGATTTTTACTGCTGGGGCAGCTACTGATGCTAGAAATTTGACCTTAGGGCATATCCCTGGTTAAATTACTGCTGTGGCCTTTGAGGTAAGGCCAACATCTGTTGTGGCTGCATATAATTATCTTGTCTCCACCTCAAATTTTGGTGGTCTCTCTACTGGTAACCAGCATTTTGGTGCTGGTATCCAAATGATTGCTTGTTGCAGCCAACAGATTGTTGCTGGCCAAATGATTGGGCAATAGCAGCTTGTTCCATCACATACTCAGGATATTGCCCTGTAGATGAGCACTCTTCTACTGTGTATTGTGGAGATTGGCATATCAGACATGCCACCATCACCTGTGCAGCCAATCTGGGTTGCACCACAGGTAATAGTTTATCAAACTTATCAGAAAGATTGGCCATCTGCATTTTCAGGTCATTATTCCCAGTTACTTCATACATCTTTCTTTTGGAAGTTTCAGTTAGTCCCATTTTAGGAGAAGGCTCATGAACAGTTCTTGACAAGGACATCTTTTGGAAAGCATTTTCACTGATGACCTCAAACAAATCCCATGCCTCATCAGCTGTTTTGTGTATGTAAGTTCCACCACAAGAGGCATCTACCATGTCTCTGCTTTTCTCATCAATCCTATTATAAAAGCTCTGGACAAGCTTCCAGTCAGGGATCTTGTCGTGGGAACATTGTTTGAGCATCTCCTTGAATCTGTCCCATGCTTGATTAAAATCCTCAGTTGGGGATTGGACAAAAGCAAGTATTACTTTCCTCAACTGGCTGGTTTTTATCTCTGGGAAGAATTTGATCAAAAATCTTATCTGGAGGTCTTTCCAAGAAGTGATGCTGTTGTTTGGGAGAGTAGCTAATCAGGTGCTGGCCCTGTCCTTTAGAGAGAAAGGAAAGAGCCTTAATCTAGTGGCTTCTGGTCCCAAACTAGTAATGGAGAATGTTGTGCACAGGGCCAAGAATTAGTCAATGTTCTTATAGGGGTCTTCCTTGCTGAGCCCATGGAAAGAGGGAAGCATTTGGATGATTGAGGTTTTAATCTCATAGTTTCCCTGAACATCTGGGAATTGAATGCTGAATGGGGAATTATAATCATCAAGAGCATTCAATTCCTTCAATGTTCTGGGTTGCTCTTCACCCATGACTACTGTCTCAGTTTCAGTAAGGAACTCAACTGTGGTGTGTCTGGGCCTTCTTGGTCTTCTGGCCTTTTCTATCTCAGGGTTAGGAGGCTCTAATGTGGGACTGAGGGATCTCCTTCATAATATGCACACACACCAACAGCAGGGAAGACTACTTGCAGACATATTACAATTAATAAAATTACAACTATCCTAATCAAATGTTAAGGAATTTGCAAAGGAGAAATAGACTAGGTTTTTGAGGGTTAGAGAAATGCAAACAGAGGTAGCTAGACTCCAAGCGCAGTTCAACTTTCCTCTCTGCTACTGTCCAGATTTGTAAGAAAAATTCTAAATGTAAATTAGTAGTATCAGTTATTCACAAGCACAGCTACCAAAGAATAAAAAATACAAAAATCTAGGGTCTACTAATAGATCAAGAGTCCCCGGCAATGACGCCAAAAACTTGTTAGGATATTTTAAATGCTTGCTGCTAACTTTATTGAAAACAGTGATAAGAATGTGTTAGTGAAAATAAATCAAAGGTGGATTGAAATCTACATAGCAATAAGTCTAAAAATACATAGACCTGCAAGATACAGGGCCTGTTGTAGCAAGTTTTAATAAGTAAGAGTTTGTCCCACAGGAAAAAATGATCTAAAGCTCCAAGGGAGCTATCTTTAGTAGGCCCTCCAAATCTGACTACAGATCTGGCAATCCTAAATGGAAGGAGATTTAAGGTCACTATTGTTTAAATTTTATAGTAACCTAATGCCTAAACTACAGAAATGGTTGAGAAGAATGATGGAGTGTGAGATAATAAATATAAAAGAGTGAGAAGTAAGCTATTAGGTACATATCTGATGGGTCTTATAACTCAGACTCAGATCTGCTGCTATAGAAATCCTGTCTAATGGCTACATTATCACCAAAGAGGAGAAAGGATTCAACTCACCCTTGTGCCATGATCCAGTCCCTTATGGCTATAACCTGTCCACTTAAATGGTCACAGACTATCCAATAGGGGAACCATGGTCTAGAGATGGGTCAGAACAAGTTTATCATTGTAGGCACTACTTCTTCCAGGCTACCAGCTCAAGAATACATAGGAACCTCAACCTCTAAAGTTTTGTGTGTGGGGCTAGGCCTACAATGTGCACTAGCCTGGACACACAGGACCAGCAAGAGTTTGAGTACTAGCTTTAGGTCTAGCTATTCACTGCTTTAGAAAGACAGTAGTGATCCAGTCATAAGCCTACAATCTCTACAGCCAGATCAGATCTGCCATCTGATGGTGGGTCTATACAAATACAGGGGAGTCTGTCTCTACACAATCTCTCAGAAGGCTACAAGAACAAGTGCAGAGAAGAAGAATCTAACTTAGATCTATGGATTGGTCTCACCCTAGAGCTATAACCTATCCACTTAAATGGTCACAGACTATCCACAGAGGCTATCCTCCTTACAGAGGCCTGAGACAGAACAAGTAGATTATTGCCACCACCATGGTCACAAGGCTACCAGCTCAAGCTCCCATGGGAATTTAGATTTAGTGGATCCTGTGGTGGGGCATAGGCCTGCAATGTGCCTAACCTAGACACACAGGTCACTTGGATCTATATAAATCTTCAAAAACAATCCTCTATTACTTACAATATAACTTAGCAATGGAGGATCTCCAGGCAGCAGCCTTGTACAGAACAATCCTCAAACATCAATCCCATACATGCATAAGATCCGATTAAAAAACACCATTAAAACTGTACCAAATAAACATATAAAGGCATAGCCAGCAAGTGCTGAACTATGGAGAGAAGAAAAAGGAAAAGAAGCTGCCTAAACCCTAACCTTAGCCTACCGAAACTATACAGTCAATTCAAGAAGAACAGACCCCTCAACCTAAACTAGGCTTAGGCTTATATAGCAGTCAGCTGTGTGAGTATTAGGGTTAGGAAACTAATTTTAATGATGTAAATGTGGCCCATTACTATTCCTTGGATGCCTCGGGGCGTGTGCACGGAGATTGGAGCATTAGAGTGCGTGCCCTAGTTCTAGAAGTTCCTAGACTGCCCCTATAGAAGTGGGGAAAAGTTATGATCTCGAGCCTCACTAGCTAGCAAGGATTTCCAGGTCTTGTCGCATGATAGGGTTGGTGTCACGGGATTGAATTGACTTGAAGCTCTTGCAATCGCTGGATATATGGTTTGGTCATCGCGAGATTGCGCTTTCCATTTGAATGGCGCGAGAACCGCGCGCACAGTTTATTCCTTGGTGAATCTCATGGGGATCCTCGCAAAGAAGCAATGTGCATAGGCCTCTGGATTGCGCGCGATTCAAGATTTGCATCCCTTGTCGCACCTGTTCGCCGCCGAGAATGCTGGAGCTCTCTCCTCAGTGAATCACGCAAAGATTAAATGCTCCTCTCTTGAGCTGCACGAGACTGCGCGAGAGCTTCCAAGTGAGTCTCGTGGGAACTGTGTGGAGTCTGCTTTTTAATCCCTTCTGTCATCAATCTGCGTGAGAACAACGCGAGCAGTTGGTGTGCTGCCTTCAGAAACTCGCGATAATTACGTGAAGCATTCTTTCTGATTCAATTGAACCTTGTGACATCTGTGCGAGGCTTACTTCTTGACTTGTTGCTGCTGTGCTGTGCCTATGCTGCAGCCAATTCTCTTTCTGGGTCCCACTTCCTTTCTCCTGAGGAACTTCTGGGGCAAAAGTAAGCTTCTTGGCATGGTTAGGGCCTTATATGCAGCAGCTGCTTATTACCTATAAAATGGGCTTAACACACATTTATAAATGACTAAAGGTCTAACAGAGATTAAGTTAAGGGGTGAAAAGTGGTACTTTTTAGGTCTTAACAATTGCCACACCAGAAAAATTATAAGACCCAGGGGTACCTACTATCCCCTGCATAATTGAAAACCACACCATTGGTAAAGCCCTTTTGGACTTGGGGGCCAATGTGAACTTACTCTCCTTTTCAGTATATGAGGAGCTAGGTTTGGGGGAGCTTAAACCTCTCTCAGTTGTGCTCCAACTAGCTGACAGGTCTGAGAGGAGGCCTGTGGGTGTGGTAGAGGATGCCTTGGTGGGGGTGGACAAATTCTATTATCCAGCTGATTTTCTTATTTTAGACATGGACCCTTGCAAAAGAAAACCCTAATTCCTGTTATCCTTGGCAGCCATTCTTGGCTACTGCAAATGCTTGCATATAATGCAGGTCAGGGGTAATAGACGTCACCTTTGGGAACATGAAGGCCCATTTAAATATGTACCATGCTGCTATAGTGCCTTAGATTGACATTGAGGACTGCCGTGCAATAGATGTACTAAATGGCCTGGTAGAAGGAGAATTATCCAATTTACTGGATTGAGATAATATGACTGAAAGCCTGAAAAGTGTTTGGAGTCTGGTTGTGAAAGGGGCACAAATGACAGAAGACAGTATAAATACTGAGTCTTTTGTGGGCCTAGTGCAGCACACATTGCTACCCCTTCCTCAAACCACTAGGCACCTTTGTTGCCCTCAACTGAAAGTCCCCCTGAGCTGGAGCTGAAATAGCTCCCTGTCACATTGAAATAAGCCTTCTTGGGGTATGACAACAAGCTTCCCATAATTATCTCCTCCTCTCTCACTAGTGAGTAAGAGGAGGAACTACTGAATGTTCTTAAGAAGCACAAGAAAGCAATTGGGTGGACAATAGCTGACCTTGGAGGCATTGATGCCTCAGTTTACATGCACAGGATTCACATGGATGAGGGTGAAAAACCGTCAAGGGAGATGCAGAGGAAATTAAATCCTCACATGCAGGAGGTGGTCCTCAAAGAAATAGTGAAACTGTTGGATGCAGGGGTGATTTACCCCATTTTAGATGTCGAATGGGTGTCACCTATCCAAGTGGTACCTAAAAAGTCACGCATCACAGTTGTTGCTTCTGATTCTGGGGAGTTGATGCTAGCCAGAGAGACCACTGGCTGGAGAGTGTGCGTTGATTATAGGAAGCTCAACTCCAGGACCAGAAAGGACCATTTCCCTCTCCCTTTTATTGACCAAATTTTAGATAAGTTGGCTGGGAAGGCATATTACTATTTTCTTGATGGATACTCAGGGTATAACTAAATCCCTGTGGATCCTCAAGATTAGGAGAAAACTACTTTCACATGTCCTTTTGTTACCTTTGCTTACAAAAGGATGCCTTTTAGACTGTGCAATGCCTTAGCCACTTTTTAGAGGTGCATGTATGTAATTTTTCTGATATGATTGACAAATTCATGGAAATCTTCATGAATGATTTCTCTGTGTTTGGGGGTAGCTTTAGCCAGTGTCTAAGTCACCTTGAAAGAGTTTTACAAAGATATGAGGAGACCAACTTGGTCCTAAGTTAGGAAAAGAGTCACTTTATAATGACACAGGGTATTATACTAGGCCATGTGGTCTCTCATAAAGGAATTGAGGTTGATAAGGATAAAGTAGACTTGATCTCACATATGCCCCCACCCAGGACTGTCAAGCAAATCAGATCATTTCTTGGACATGCGGGATTTTACAGGAGGTTCATCAAGGACTTTAACAAGATTTCCAAACCATTATGCCACCTGCTTTGCCAGGATGCACCATTCGTATTTTCTACTGAATGGCTTGAGGCCTTTGAGGCGTTGAAGAAGTGCCTTACTACTGCCCTTGTAATCCAGGCCCCAGATTACTCACTCCCCTTTGAGCTGATGTGTGATGCATCAGACTTGGCCATAGGTGCTGTCTTAGGACAGAGGAGAGATAAGCTGCCTGCAGTGATATATTATGCTAGAAAAACACTAGCTGATGCTCTGCTAAATAACACCACGATAGAGAAGGAGTTATTAGTAGTAGTATTTGCTGTGGACAAGTTTAGACCTATTTGTTGGGATCTAAGATTGGAGTTTTTACAGATCACTCAGCCTTGAAATACCTACTGGCTAAGAAGGATGCAAAGCCTAGATTGATCAGATGGATCCTCCTCTTGCAGGAGTTTGATCTGGAGATAAAAGAAAAGAAAGGAGTTGAGAATGTGGTGGCTGACCACCTCTCTAGGGTTATTCTGGATGAATGTGCAGCAACACCTATTAATGAGTTGTTCCCTGATGAGCAACTTTTTACTTTGCAATCTAGTGTGCCCTAGTTTGCACACATTGTCAATTTTCTTGCTACTAGTAGGATCCCTCCACATTGGTCTAAGATTAATAAAGACCTGTTCTTCTCTCAGGTTAGACATTTTCTATGGGAGGATTCATACCTTTACAAGCATTGTGCAGATCAGGTCATTAGGAGATGTGTGCCTGAAAATGACTTCTACAACATTCTTTCAATGTGCCATGAGCAAGCATTTGGAGGTCACTTCAGTGGCAGAAAAACTACAACAAAAATGCTCCAATGTGGTTTGTTTTAGCCTTCTTTGTTCAGAGATGCAAACTTACATTGCAAGGCCTGTGAGAGATGTCAAAGGATGGGAGGCATTTCCAAGAGGGACTCCATGCCATTACAGTCCATCCTAGTTGTTGAACTTTTTGACATTTAGGGCATTGATTTTATGGGCCCCTTTCCTTTATCTATGGGATTTAGCTTCATACTTTTGGCAGTGGACTATGTGTAAAAATACCATTGCCACAAGGACCAATGACCATACAGTTGTCCTTAACTTCCTAAAGGACAATATCTTCTCACGATTTGGCATCTCCAGAGCTATTATCAGTGATGGGGGGAGCCACTTCTTTAATAGACCTTTTGCGAACCTACTCAAGAAGTATTATGTTACAAACATAATTGTAACCCCCTACCACCCACAGACCAATGGGCAAGTTGAAATTTTCAATAGGAAAGTTAAGCATATTCTAGAGAAGACTGTGAGGACCGATAGAAAGGATTGGGCATAAAAATTGAATGATGCTTTGTGGGCTTATAGGACTGCCTACAAGACTCCTATTGGCATGCCCCCATTTAGGCTAGCATATGGCAAGGCCTGTCACCTACCTGTGGAGTTAGAACATCGAGCCTATTGGGTTATCAAAGCAATAAATTTAAATCTAACTTTTGCTGGTTCTCACAGGAAGTTGCAAATGACAGAACTTGATGAAATGAGGCTAGAAGCCTATGCAAATGCCAGAATGTACAAGGAGAGATCAAAGGCATTCTTTGACAAGAAGCTGTTAAGGAAGGACTTCAATGCTGACACTAAGGTTTGGCTTTTTAACTCCAGACTTAAGTTTTTTCTAGGGAAGTTGAAATCCAGATGGGATGGACCTTACACTGTCATCAAAGCTTCCCCATCTGGTGCTGTGGAAATCCTTGATCCAATATCAGGGCAGATCATGAAAGTAAATGGTCAGAGGCTCAAGATTTGTGTAGAACAACCAGTGGAGCTTCCTCAGACCATTACCTCTATGAACCTCCCACTGCTCAGTGATCCACAACTTTATAATATGTGTGCCATATCTGTTTAAAATTGTTGTATGTTTTTGTTTGATTAGGAACCTATCATTTACTATTTTTATTATGGAGATTTATTTCTTTTCATTTACTTTGTTTGTTCTATTTTGAGTACTTGTCCATTTCTGTCAGTGACATGGGAGATGCATGCTTATTGTTGTTGGGCGATTGAGGTACTGGCACTATAACTATGTAGAATTTGTTTGCATGAAGGAAGTTTATCATTTTGAATTTTTGATATGCATGTTCTGGTATGAGGGTGGTCATTATCATTTGGGAAGGGGGTACATATACAAGGATTGATGCTGATGGCCACTGAATGGGTGCATGACACAGTACATATGCAAGCCAGAGCACAAATTGTGAAAATAGGTAGAGTGTTGGTCTCTCACGGGGTTAAAAGACCTAATTCTCCCAATCACGAACCATTTCAAAGCTTTCTTGCAGAGTTAAAAGGGCGCAAAAAGCAGAATTCAAAATATTCTATTGTGCGAGATCATTAGTTAAGCCACGTGAGAAATGAGAAACTACTTCGCGCGCTTTGTCCCACTGTCTACTCCACAAAATAACTTCATGAGGCACACACAATCTCTTAGTCTGTACTTGCGGAGCTATGTTCTTCTGTGCGATTTTCCTTCTCGCGAAGGTACATTTGTTGTCTGTGAGAATTCTACGCCGCGAATACCAGTGGATAACTGAACGAATCGTGGGATTAGCCCTTTTTACCTTGAGAAATTTCTTTGATTTCCTATCTCTTCACCTTAACTCTCAGTACTAAAAATAGTCTAACATTTATTGTGTGCTCCCATTCCCCATAATAAATTGTGCGATTTACCATTTCCCATAACAATCACAATTCATTGCCAACTAACCTTCCTTAATTTCTTTTCGGCAATTGACCTTGGAAGGAGCCGATATTTAATTTGGCAATTCATATTTCATCGTCCAAGCATTTTAAATACAAGGGTAGTTCATCTTCTTCGCATTCACTCTCCTCTACTCTCAACAGTCCTTCCCTCCTTTTAGCTATGGCGGACCACAAACCCACCGATCTACCCAACAAATTCTATCCCATGTGGTTGGACCCGCCCCCACCTAAACAATCAGACCCCCTACAATTCCTCTGAGACGAATATGAGGAGGTGTAGAGGATCCTCAACAAGGAGGGGGAGGAGAAGAAGAATAAGCAAAAGAAGAAGAAGCAAAAGACCGAACCACCTGCCTCTTCCCCCCAATCCTCTTCAATCCCCCCACCACCTGCTCAGCATCCTTCTCCCTGATACCCATTCTTTCCCCCTCTCCTGGCTTGCAGTTCCTCTTCCACATATGGCAGGTTGAGGACATCCCTGAGCCAGGAGGAAGAACCATTTTGTTTTCGACAGGATGCCTTGTTGCTATGTCTAGATTGTCCTTAGGTTTATAATTCTCTCTTTGTAATTTTTTTATTTTATACTTATAATGAAATGTCTTTTCCTAATATTCTTTCTTTATTTCTGTGTGTTTATTTTTATGATTGTTTGTTATGTATTTTTCTCTCTTGTAGTTCCTGTTTTGTTAATGTCTATATCTTGAGCTTGCTGCCCATCCACATATAACTTTGAATCAGTGAGGATATTGCTCCTCATAGGTTTGGGGGTGTGGCTGGCTCTGCCAATGAAGCAATTAACTTTCCAATGAAGCAGTTAACTTTAGTGCAGTAGTGTTAGTTTAATTGGGATGAATAAAGTCAATTCCCACCTAACTTGGTAGAATGAGAAAATTTATGGAAAATTAAAAATTTTTGCAGACATTTTGAAACTAAAAATTTTAAAATCTTTGCACCACCATGAAGCTAACATCAGAAAAATTTTTAGTTAGTACTTAGTGAACCTAAGAGGAGAGAAAAGGGTAAAAATACAACCCATGGGTTAATTTGAGGATCATACCTAGTGAGATTTGGGCCCATCATTTTCTTTTGAAGAGTATTTTTGGCATTATTTCTGCTCTAAGGACTGATTGAGTTGAGACATTTTCACTAGAAGTTAGGCACCTCAAAATCAAAACTAATTGACAGCACTCATGACACTAAGGAAATGATCCAAGGCCTTCATTTGGACAGTTTGAGCTTGAAAATCCAACCTTTTAAAACTGTCCTTTTGCATACACTCGTTGAGCCTTAAAAATCCTATTTTTCTTTGACAAACACCGGAGTACTTACACCTTAACCTCTTGACCTAATTCAACTGTACCCTTACTCTGAGAATTCAGAAGGTAAAGGAGGAGTTGAAGATAGTGAGAGTGGTCCAACATTTGGTGGAAGGAGAAGAAAAGCTACAAATGAACAGTAGTGTATCAGTGGTTTTTTGTGTAGCAATTCATCATAAAAATATTAAATAACAAAAAAAAAAAAAAAAAGAGAAAGAAAGAGAAGTCTAGAGAGGAACATCATCTGAAAATTAAAAAGAAGAGGAGAAGCTGGCCACTTTAATTCTAAAATATATCAAGTAAGATGAAGTTGTGCTGAAATGAAGGTAGTGAAGTCATCAATCACTCCTTACCTTGCTGATTTCTCAACTTTGAATCCCTTTTTACCACTTCATTCTTTATACCCCTCACCCATAAGCCACATTACAACCCATTCAAAAAGACCTTGTAGATCCAAAGTGAAATGAGTTGTCATGTGGAGATGAGGAGTTGTCCAATCTATGGTGAAAAGTCATTAGGATGTCAGAAATTAGAAGCTCTACTTGTGCTCATGCTTGCAGGCCCGTCTGTAACTGCTCTTGAGCTAATGAGAATGTAAACACCCTTTTGATTTTCATTGTTGAGAGATAGCCCTGGTGAGAATTGGGTCTAAATTTTAAATTCATTGGAGTTGTATCTAACCTGATTTTTGAATTTCAGGCAAGCTTTGTACTGATTTTATGCACATTGTAGTCCTGTTGTGAACTCATTGGTGGTGATGCACATGCATATTGAGTTGAGTTTTAAATGGCTGCATTACTGCTGTAATTTCCTCTGATTTTAAAGGATAGGTATGGACTGAGGCTTTATTCATTGAAATTTATTTTATCATTGACGACACTATTTTTAACTATTTTATCATAGACTTCACTCCTCCACTAGGGATCACCTAGGGGTTTAAAAGGCTTGTTGCATATGCTAAATGTATTCGTGCTCCCTACGAAAGTGACATTTAAATTCGTAGAATAGTTGTTTTAAATTTTCCTTTGCTTAGGGACTAGCAAAGATTATGTTTGGGGGTGTGTTATTCACTGAAAAGTACCACTTTTCACCTCTTAACCTAGCCTTTGATAGACCTTGAACCAGATTAATAATCATTTGTTAAGTGTGTTTTGTAGTTAGCAATGATTAGTGCAGCTTAACATAAAATCCATCCTTATTGGTCCAAAGAAGAGGAAGAAGACATGAAAAGATGATAGTTGAACCAAAGCCTAATGGAACACCTTGGTAGTGCTCACTATGGTGACTCATGTGTTAGTCATCATGGACTAAAAGCCTAGCAGATGAATGAAGTTGGCTGAGAATGGTGAAACTGTAAAGGCAGCAAGTGCAATGCATCAGAGCATAAAAAGACAGATCTTGTCGAGTTAGAAGCTCCCACATGAAGCTAAGGATGCAATGGAAGATTCCCTTGTGCAGATAGGACGCGCACTTAAGAGGAGAGCTGTAAAGACATCGCGAAGATCTCACAGATTAAAATCCTTAGAATTTGTGGTCGCGAAGCTCTCACGGAGATCAGGCCTTAAAGCAGCCACACGAAGAACATAGCGAGTCCATGTGTGAACTGAACTCAAATTCACCTCGCAGAGTTCGTGTGTGGCCTCGGAAGAGAGAGACGCCCAGAATTCTCCTCACGCAGATCTCGTGCACTCTGAAGCCTTATTAATTACCACGTGAGTGCATGAGCATAACTGCGTGAGCACCTAGTGAGAAAGAGAGCTTCTGAAGCTCTACTGCGTGAGAAGTCTAGGCACTCCAAAGCATCTCCGTGATAGCAATGCAGCGCAAAGGAACTTCGCAATCAACTGAAGATTCACTGCGCGAGTGATTACTTCCCACCTACCAAAAGCTACTTCGCGAAGGCCCTACAACTACATGAATCAATGAATGCATATGCCAGTCCCGTGAAGCATGGGCTCCCCACTTCTCAGTTTTAACTCAAGGACCTTTTAAGAATTTCCCAAGGCTAGGGCACACATCTCGAGGCACGGATTTTGAGACACACATCTCAAGGCATTCAAGGGATGTAACAATGCCACATCTACTGGAAAAATTAGGGTTAATCCCTTTTAGAGCCAAGGCCGTATGGACAAAGTATATAACCTACACTTACAGTTTAGTTTTATCATCAACCCTTCTTTTCATCTTCTGTCGGCTGAGAGCTCCAGCAGGCTAGGGTTAGGGTTTGATCATCTCTTTTTTCCTTTTTTCTTCTCTCTTAGCCCCGCACTTACTGGCTAATCCTTCTGTAAGCAGTTAGGTTTAGTTTATTTTAGTTTGTAATAGGTTTTGTATACATTGAGAATTTGGATGAGCAGTTGAGGCTGCAGCCTAGAGAAAATTCATCGTAAGTTTTGTGTTTATCAATGGATTGCTATTTTAATGCCTAATTGAATCTAAATGTCTTATGGTTTCTATAGATGTCTATAGGATCCATGTCTTTGGGACTAGCCCATTCAGTTTCTAGTAGATCTATTATTTACCATCTAATTTTCCTTGGTTTGATAGCCCCATGGAAAGTAATGCTAGATCTGTAGTGAGATCTGGGGAGCTCGGAGGCTTGTGGACCATGGTGGTTGCAGCAGTCTTAATGCTCTTTCTCAAACCTCTATAGTATGAACAGACTAATGGGTTACCCTGTGACCATTTGAGTGGACAGAGTATAGCCCTAAGGTTGTGTCCAGCCATATGTTTGAGAAAGGTTCTTCTCCCCTGCACATGAGCTTCTAGAGCCTTGTGAGGAGGTTTGTACCAGAACTAGCTCCCCCATATTTTACCTGGTCGACATTAGATGTTAGATCTGATCTCTCTATAGTAATTGTAGCTTGTGGCTTAGTCATTGCAGGACGTTTGTAGCAATGCCCAGTTGAATCGAAAGCCCTATTCAACCTGTTGCATGGTCCTTTTTGTGGGCACCAGTGAGCCGTTGGCCTTGGGAAAGTGCTTAGGATCTTATGGGTTGGAATACCTATGGATGTCAACCAAATCTGTGCGCAGATCTGGGAAGGTTGTAGCACGGGCATTACATAGTGCTGTAATAGTATTTATGGCTTGATCTGGTCCAGCGGTTAGGGAAATGATCAGTCCACTCCTCTGGACTAGATAGGCAATTTCAAATTTAACTAATGAGATTTGACAGACTCTATAGGATAGGCTGTGACCATTTGAGTGGACAACCTATAGCCTTAAGAGCACCCCAAATGGCATGGCCTAAACTAGATATTTCTACTTTGTTGAGGCTTTTGATAGCGTCTCAGCAAGGAGCACTGCAGAGACAGACTAAATCTGAGTAACAGGACTACTTTAACCCTGAACTTAACCTGCTTACTTCTCACCAACTTTTATCTTTTATTTTGGCACACACAATCACCATCTTCTTCTTAACCCTTTCTTTAGGATAGGGCTACATTTTATTTCTCTATTTTTAGGATTAATTTAGTGTAGTTGTGACACCCAGCTCCCTTTCTTTAGGATTGTTAGATCTGTAGCCAGATCTGGAGCCAGATCTGGAGCCCTACTATTATAGCCCATTTTGGATTCTAGATCAATTTCTCTATGGGACAAACTCCTATTTATCAAAACTTGCTACAATAGGCCTTGTATCTTGCAGGTCTAGGATTACTCTAGTTGTGCTGAATTCATTCTTTTATTTTACTTTGTTTTTAATTGGTTTCCACCACATAATAACCGAAGCACACCTAGGGAAAGCGAACAATATATGTCCACAGGGAAATGTGGTTCAACTATAATAAATATCCAGATCTATGGTAGATCTGGCACTCTATCCTAATTTAAACTTGCAACAGTCCTGTTTTCTGGCTCTAAGCTCCCCAGGTTCCGTCGGTAGAGGTGAGGCATAAGAATCTAATCTCCACCAATGGATCAAAGAAATCCTGAGGTTAGGATCTACCCTTCTACTGGATACAGTCCTAAGGTTATGATCTGCCCTTCTACTGGGTACAGTTCATCCCCGAGATTGCTCCAATCTATTGATCTTAATTGGAATATGTAAACTATTGCAGATGCTGCAGATGTCAGGCTACCAGCTCTCCATTTCAGGCTGGCATCCACACGAGTATCCAATTTAGGAAAATCAAATATGAAGAAGTGAAATATAGATTAGAAATACCTTTAAAAACCATAATTATATTGCAAGCTTACAATACTATTGTGCCCAAATATGCAATCTGTACAATACACAATCTCTTACAAGCCTCTGAATCTCTCAATTTACAGCTCAAGACCTCACCCTAACTACTGAAAAGAGTTTAGCCACTCATGATTTTCTAAAGAGAGAATGGAAGAAGGAGGGAGAATTTGAAGGGAAAAATGGATCTTGAACTAAGCTTTGGTTCTCTCAAAATTTGGATGTCTTCAATGTAATTTCTTCAAGCTTTTATACTCTCCTCCCCTATCCTCAAATTTGTTTCAGCCAATCAGAGCCCAAGAGAATAATTATATTATTCTGGGCTACTAATGTGGCCAATTTTCTCTTCTAAAAGCTCTACTCCCAGTGGTCCACAATTTTCAAATGCACGCGAGGTCGTTAGGGTTTCCAATCATGCATAGTGGAATGTCAAAAGTACCCCTCGGAGTCACTGACATGCTTTGGGATGTGTGCATAGACTTCTGAGCTCGACAGCTGCTGAAGAGAGAACATTAAGAAGTTTCCAATTTGAGTGTCGAGAGGTTCAAGGATCCTCTCGATAGGTTCTGAGTGTACTTACTCTTCATTTCGACAAGATCTCCGTGGCTTTTGACAGGATGGGATAGCTCTCGATAGGATTTAGAAACATCTCGAGGAGTTGATTTCAACTTGTCGATAGGATTGATGGCTCGTCTATAGGATTGGAAGCTCATTTCATCATTTTGCCCATTTCTTCATTCATCCCCTCGACAGGTTATACTAATCTTGTCGACTGGTTATACACTTTAACATTGAGCTCTCGACAGGTTGGCTCAATCCTCGCGAGAATGAGTTATAGCATCAGGCAAGCTATCGACAGGTTGGATTGGATTGCTCGACAGGTTTTGCTGAACCTCGCGACAAGTATCTGGAACCTCTCGACACCTTCTTATTTCCAACTCCATTCCTCTCGATAGGTTTGCTTACGAAACCTATTGACAAGTGTTTTAGAACCTCGCGACTGCTTAGCTCCTGTGTACTACAACCTCTCGACAACTACTGACATCATCTCAAACTCTTTAATATTTCTCCTCAGAACATCTCGACATGTTATAATTAACCTTCAAAACTTCTCGACAGCTTAGTTTTTTGGGCATCAGATCCTCTCGACAGCTCAAGCCAACCTCTCTATAGGTTTATCCTTATGCTTCCACAGCTGGCACACCTCTCACTTGTGTTGTTCTTCATTTGTTCAACATCCAGCAACCTCTTGGTGGATTCCATCTTCATTCTCTGCAACTGCACTTAGCATCACGCCTTCCCAGTTAAGCTTAAACATTCTCAGGAACTTCTGGGGCTCTTGTGGATTGCTTGATTGGCTGGCCTTTGGTCTGTAAGGTTACATGTTGAGCAGCAAATTGCTTCTTAGGCCATTTTAAGTGGATACCTGCATTAAGCTTACAATTGATTGTTTATCTACAAAATGCATTTAGAACATATTATTAGTCAGTTCAAAGGTCTATCAAAGGTCAGGTTAGGAGGTGAAAAATAATATTTTTCACTGCTTAACACCCCCCCAAACCTAAGCTTTGCTAGTCCCTGAGCAAAGGAGGAAGTAAAAACAATTATTGAAAATAACATATGCCACTTTTGTAGGAAACATAAATGCATTTAGAGTGGAGGAGTGAAGTCTCCTGAGGGTTTACAGTGAAGTTACCCACAAACTTCTCCAATGATTCAATTAATATTAGTGCAACATGTTAAAAAAAAATTCAAGCAATATAAAAATTCATTCTACACCTTATCCATTCAATTTTAGAGGATTCTCAGCAAAAACATGATAGTTTAAAAATTAAAATTCTGCTATAATTTCTTCACAATAAGTCAGTTCATGTCAAGGTATTTTGTAGGAAAATTAATGCAAAGCTTACCATCAAATTGAGAATCATGTTTAGGTAATGCCCCCCAACAATTCAAATTTCAGACCCAAAGCTCACTAGGGTTGTCACTCTCAACAAAAATAGAAGGGTGTATCAATTCACACAGCTCAAGAGTAGTTGTAGCCCTCAAATAGGACTGCAAGCATGAGCATAGGCTTTGCTCCAATTTCTGAATTCTCTAACTCTTTTCACCATAGATTAAACAAATCCTTATCTCCACATGATAGCTCAATCCAATTCAGATCAGTAAGGATTTTTTTTTGGGTTGTAATGTGGTTTATGGGTGAAGTTTACTAAGACTAAAAGGGTGGAATAGGATTTAAGATTGAGAAATCAGTAAAATAAGGAGGTGACATGCAACTCATCCTTCTCCCTTTCAGCACATCTTCATCTTCTATTTGAATTTTTAGAGCCAAAGTGGACAGCTTTTTCTCTTTTCTTTTCAAAATCCAATGAAGTGGCTTCTCTTTCTCATTCTTTTATTTTACTTTTCTTTTCGTATGCTTTTTGAACTCTTTTTTTTTTATGCACTGGAATGCCACAACTGTACTTATGACACACAACTGCCTTTTTATGTGTTTCCTTCTTTCAACCAATTGTCAAACCAGCTCCTTTAGTCTCACTTCTCCTCCTATTTCCTAATTTCTCAGATTGAGGGTGAACTGAAATAGGTTAAGAGGTTTTGGGTTCAAATTTCTGGTTTTCATCAAAGAAAACTGGGATTTTGAAAGGCTCAAAAGGTGTGTATCAAGGGCAGTTCAAAGGTGGAGAGTTTTAAGCTCAAACTGTCCAAGGGATGGCCTTACTTCATGTCTTTCATGTCATGAGTGCTGTTAAGTTGTTTCAATTTGGATTTGCCTAACTTCTAGTGAGCAAAGGTAGGTTAAATCAGTCCTTAGAGCAGAAGAAATTGCCAAACACTCTTTAAAGAAAACTTTTCAGGCCCAAATCTCACTGGGTAGTCTTTCATCAGATTTCTGGGTGTATCCTCACAATTTTCTCTCATTTCAAGTTCACTAAGCAGTAATTTATGAAAATTCTTGATATTTTCTTCATGAAAATGTTAGAACTACAACATGTTTCAGTTTTAAAAAGTTTTTAATTTCCTCTTTTTAAAAAAAAATCAGGTGGGAAATCATTTTATTTTCAAAAGCTTTGTCAACATAGCTGCACTAACATTAACTATTCTATTGGTAGACCTTGCCACACCCCCAAACCTATGAGAAGCAGTGTCCTGACTAATTTAAAGATAAAGAAAATGTGCAGCATGAGAGAAAACATACACAGAGAAGCAAGGAAAGAAGAAAAAACAAATAAATTGTAGCTAAACAAAAAACATCAATACACAAATAAAATAAGAACCAGTAGGAAACAAAACACAGAACAAATGACAAGAAAGCAAGCAAGAAAATAGAAAGAAAGCAAGAAAAACACAGTAAATAGACTAACGAGAAATTCCTTTCACCAAAATATGCACAATGTAAAGGAAAGTGGTCTACAAGAGATTATGCAAAAATATCCTAGCTGTACAACTCTAATCATCTGACTCCTCTGCAACCTCACGTGGATCTTTGAGTCCTTTACCCTTTTCTATCTTCCGAGCAGTAGCAGTGGACTGGGACCTTGTGGAGGGAGGTTTTCTAGTCCTGGATGTGGTTTTCTTTGGAGGGGGTGGCTTTGGCTTGGAAGAGGGCTCCTTGAATTTGATGTCAGGCTTGACTTTGCTAGGCTCCTTTGGTTGATGAGCTGTTTCCAAGGGATGTGCATCAGGGTTTAATTATTTGGAAATAGCCTCAGCTAACTCCGTGTCAGTCTTTTCATTTAAGTTCTTCTGCATGGCTGCAATATTCAGCCCATACTCATGAGCTTTGTCCTGTGATACTCTCAGCTGTGCCTGCAGGGCCTTTATCACATCCTCCTGGCCCTCAGCTCTATTCTTCTCCTGGTTGTATTGCACCATAATTTCCTGCCAACCCTTCTTTATCTCTTTCTTCTCCAGCTTGTAAGTCACTTATAAAAATTTGATGTGGTCAAGCAGAGGCTGCCTCACAGTGGTTATCAGGTCAGCCATGCCTCTAAGTACATCTCTCTTAATATAGGCATTGCCTTGCATGGCCCTGAGGAGAGTAAGGTAGGAAGGTGGGGGATTAAGGGAAGCAGATAGGATGGATTGATCAACAGGGGGAGTAGGGCCATCCAACTGTGGAGGGGAAATGGATGATGGCATGGGTGGGGTAGAAGTAGAGGGAATGGGCTTGGGAAATGCAACCTCAGGGGCAGGGTCAGTTTGGGTGGAGGCAGTGGTAAAGGTAGGGAGAGGAACTTTAGGGATAGGTTCAACATGGGTGTCAGGCCTACCTTCACTAAATAATTCAAAGTATTCTGACACTCCTCTCCCTTAAAGAAATAGGGGGTGTCAACAATAGTCTCTGGGATCAGACCTAATGCATCCACAAATTCATTGGGTGTGGATCTGAGCAAATGGACTTCAGGCTCCAATTTAGGATTAGGCTCAGCCTAAGGAATTTCAGGCACAAGGCTAGGTTGTGTCTCAGGGACCTCCTCAACAATGTCTTCACTAAATTAGGCCCTCTTAGATTTCTTGGCTTTCTTGGTTTTGACAATTTTCTTAGCTTCATCTATGACAAGTTTCCTTTTTGCAGGTGGGGTTTCCTTAGGCTTTGTGGTTTGCCTACTGGACTTCCTAGTGGCTTTGGTGGCAGATTTGGTGGGATTTTTGAAGAGGGTAGCTAAGGTGTCCTCTTTACCAGCCATTGGTCACTCAAATTCAATCAATCTTCAATTCCAATCACCACAGTATCACCACAAAGACCTCTTTGAATGCTTCAATGACTCAAACAACTAGAAATTGAAATGCCAAGCTTAGAAATCACAAAGAGGAGCTGAAGAGAGGCTTACTAGCAGAAACCTAGGGTTTCATAGATCTTAGAATGCATAGCACCAAACCAGCTTAGACCAGGTGCAAAGTATAGCTTTTGATGAATTGAAGCAATGGGGAAAATAGCCAAGAAGTTGTTGTAATAGCCAGTGAGATAGAGAGAGAAAAAGTAAAATGGAAAAATCGCCAGAGCAAATTTAAAGTGCAAAGAGAAGCTGTCGAATGGCAAAAATGGAGTTGTCGTTAGGTTAAAAACAATGGGGAACGAGCTTCGATAGGATTGGGGCAAGTCGTCGACAGGTTGATGCATCTTGTCGAAAAGTGCAAAGTGACAGATCCTTGCAAGCGGTCCACACAATCCTGTCGATTAGTTCAAGAAGACAGAAGCAATCTTTTCGAGAGGTTCATTCCATCCTGTCGATAGGTCCAAGGTTGCAAAGGGGATCATTTCGAGAGGTTCACAGAACCTCTCGACAGGTACTTTAAATCCAACACATAATCCTCTCGATAGGTATTTTGAACCTGTTCGAGAGTTCAACTGAAGTCATCAGAACCTGTCAAAACCTTCGCAGATCCTCTCAACAATCAACTTTATAGCTTCAGGACCTGTCGAGAATTAATTCATACCTCTCGATAGCTTCTAGATCTTATCGAAATGTAAATTGGGAAGTCTCAGAACTTGTCGATATGTTCATAGAACCTATCGACAGGTTGTATTTTAGTTTAAATAGGCTTATAATCAGTTCCCCGTCCATTCCGCAACAGATTTGACACTCCAACTTCGTTCACTTCACAACTTTGACTTATTTTCCTACCTGAGGTACTAACACACAGAAAATTTATGTACAATGCCAAACAGGACTGAAACAAAAATTAAAAAAAATCAGCAAAAATAAATAACCAAAGACATAAGTTATTATACATAGTATACATTTGTTGAAACTCAGTCATGTCATGGAGGTTCATGATAGTGGATGGTCAGTACAGGCTCCACCACATTTTCAAAAACATCACCAAAATCGTCACAAAGATTATTACAATGCAGTAGCTTGGGTAAAGTTTCTTCTACAAATTCATCCACTCATCAATTGAAAAACAATCCTCATCATTCAAGTGAGGTTGATTTGCTGTATTGTAAACATTCAATTGAACCTTCATGTTGCCAAAAGACACCTCCATTACTCTTGATCTACACTGAATACAAGCATTGGCAGTGGCTAAGAAAGGTCTGCCAAAAATCACAGGAATAGAGGTGGTGCACTTGCTTGGCTCCATGTCAAGAACCAGAAATCTGCTGGATAGAAAAATTTACCAACTTCAACTAAAATATCCTCTATCATTTTCATAGGCTTCCTTTCAGATCTGTTTGCTAGTTGTAGCACCACATGTGTGGGCTTCAATTCTCCCAAGCCTAACTTCTCATAAACAAAATATGGAAGTAGGTTTACACTAGCTCTCAGATCTAATAAGGCCTTCTTAATAGTATGATCCCCAATGATGCAGGGGATTGTGGGAACTCCAGGGTCTTGAAGCTTGGTTGGAGTTGCAATAGATAGCACTTGGTTCACTTTCTCAGCACAACAGACCTTCTTGGATAAGTGTATCCTAGACTGTCTTTTATGGGTGTACAATTCTTTCAAAAATTTTGCATAGGCTGGAACTTGCTTATTGGCATCAAGTAAAGGCAAGTTGATCTTTACTTGTTTGAAAATTTTTGTCATTTTCTCAACCTTAGTATTCCCCTTGTCAAAAGGAGAAGCTACTTTCAATGCATTAGAAAATGGCAAATGGGGAACTATCCTCCCATTTATAGCCTTAGCAAGTTCATCAGATTTTTCTTTATTTTTATTTTCAATTTTCTATTGGGGCATGTCACTCCCCTTATTTTTTATATGCCGCTCTTGCTGCATATTTTCATGGGTTATTTCTTCATTTTCTATACTTGACTCATCAGGCTCATTACCAACTTGGGTATCCACCAACCTCCCACTCTTCAAGGTGGTGACAGATTTTACTTCTTCATGGGAAGGAGTCTCACCAACCATGTATTGCCCCTTTGGATTATTCATGGGCTGACTGGGCAGTCTCCCCTCTTCTCTCCTAGCCAAAGAATTAGATAGCTGACCAAGGTGGTCCTCTATCTTCTTGATGCTTTGACTGTGGGATTTAACAGTTTGAGATAAAGGGCCCAAATTCTGTAGTGAAGCCAGAACTTGCTCTTCAAATGTGAGGGACCTAGAGGGTGCTGGGGTTGATGCACTTTGATGCATAGGCTGAACCATTGGCTGGGCCATAGGCTGTTGGTATTAGGGCTTTAGAAAATAATTCTGCTGGTATGGCTGGGCATTCCTATAAGGCATGGATTGCTGTGGCTGCTGCTGCTGGTTTTGGAAATGATCTTATCTCCACCTCAAGTTGGGGTGGTTTCTCTAATGATAGGCAGCAGTAGGTTGTTGTCCATAGGACTGAGCAACATTCACATGTTCCATCACAAAATCTAGAAATTGGGCAGCTGAGGGACATTCCTCAAGGGAGTGAATGGGGGACTAGCGTATGACACATGCCTCCTCCACTTTAGCAGCCATTGGAGACTGCATTGCTCCCATGAGCTTATCAAACTTTTGGGTCAAGCTATCCACTTTCCTCTCCAAATCATTATGTCCACTCACCTCATACATTTTTCCTCTAGTAGTATTTTCTCTCACCAATCTAGGAGTCTCAACATCTCTTGCCCAGGTCTCCCTTTGCATGGAGTTTTCACTGATGATATCAAATAACTCGCAAGCCTCATCTGCTGTCTTATGGAGGTATGTACCACTACAAGAGGCATAAACCATATCCCTACTTTTGGGATCAATTTCTTGATAGAAACTTTAGAGAAGTTGTCATTCAGGAATTTGTTGATGGGGACATTGCTTCAAGAGTTCTTTAAATCTCTCCCAGGCTTGGTGAAAGTCTTTAGTTGGGGCTTGAGCAAATGAAATAATGCTCTTCCTCAGCTGACTTGTTTTGGACATGGGGAAAATCTTGGCCAAAAATTGACATTGAAGGTTATTCCAAGACTGAATACTGTTGGTTGGGATCATTGATAACCAAGTTCTGGCTCTATCCTTTAGTGAAAAAGGAAAGAGTCTCAACCTAGTTACTTCCTCTCCCAAACCTACAATATTGAAGGTAATGTACAGTTCTAGAAATTCATCAATATGCTTGTATGGGTCTTCTTTACTCAGGCCATGGTATGAGGGTAACATCTGTATGATAGAAGACTTGATCTCATAGTTCCCTTGGACAACAGGGAATTGAATGCAGAAGGGAGAATTGTAAACCCCCTGGTGCATTGAATTCCTTTAAAGTCCTAGGTTGCTCACCCATTGCAGCAATTTCAGAATAAACTAAAGGTGTGTGTATGGTTTGCTTAGGTCTAAGAAGTCTTTCAACTTCAAAATCTAAGGGAGCAATCTCAGGATGAAGAGATCTCGTCCCAAGCATACACTCATTAGAAACCAAATTTGAAGAAAAAAATCACAACATAAAATTCAATCAAAACAATCACAAAATACACAACTAATGTTACAGATCTACAAAGCTACAGATCTAAAAATATAAATAGAGTTAGGAAATGTAAACTTAAGCAAAGCTTGCTCCTCCAATTGGTACAATGCTCTCTTCAACACCACAGATCCATATCTGAAACAGACAATTAAACTACAAAAAACTATAGCAGCAATTAGTCAAACACTAATCAGGCACTTAAAAATCTAATTCTAAAAATGAGAACAACTTAGATCTACCAAGTTAAAATCACAGATCCCCGAAAGCGGTACCAAAAACTTGTTGTGCAGCCTACCTTGCAATTATTATATGATTAAAAACAGCAGATTAACTGCACAAACTATAACAAGGTTGAAATAAGGTAAGTTGCCAGTCCTGTAAGAACCAGGGTTGTTGTAGCAAGTTTTAAGAGGTAAGTAAGGGTATGTCCATAGGGAAATGTGGTTCAACTATAGTAAATCGCCAGATCTATGGTAGATCTGGCACTCTATTCTAATTTAAACTAAACTAAAGCAAGAAAGAGGAGAGGTTCTAGGTTTTTATCACCTTTACTACAAACTATAAAAGTTAAAAGCAATTGATCCAAATCTAATCAAACACAAAGATAAGGGGAGATATAGAGAAGATGAAAATTCAAAAGGTGGAGAACAACATCTAGGGGTCTTGGTCTCTTACTAAAAATCAAAGGAATCAAAAGCAGTGTAGAGGACTTATTTGCAACAATCATCGTTTCTGGCTCAAAGCTACCTAGGTTCTCCTGGCAGGGGAGAGGTATAAGAATCTAATCTCCACCAATGGATCAAAGCAATCCTGAGGTTAGGATCTGCCCTTCTACTGGATACAGTCCTAATGTTATGATCTGCCCTTCTACTAGATATAGTTCATCCCCAAGATTGCTCTAATCTATTGATCTTAATTAGAACAGGTAAACTATTGCAGATGCTATAGATGCTAGGCTACCAGCTCCCCATTTCTAGCTGGCATCCACAGGAGTATCCAATCCAGGGAAATCAAATATGAAGAAGTGAAATATAGATTAGAATCACCTTTAAAAACCATAATTATATTGCAAGCTTATAATACTATTGTGCACAAATATGCAATCTGTGTAATATACAATCTCTTACAAGCCTCTGAATCTCTCAATTTATAGCTCAAGACCTCACCCTAACTACTGAAAAGAGTTTAGCCACTCATGATTAGCTAAAGAGAGAATGGGAGAAGAAGGAAGGAGGGAGAATTTGGAGAAAAAAATGGATCTTGAAATAAGCTCTGGTTCTCTCAATTTCTAGATGTCTTTAATGTAATTTCTTCAAGCTTTTATACTCTCCTCCTCTGTCCTCAGATTTGTTTCAGCCAATTAGAGCCCAAGAGAATAATTATGTTATTCTGGGCTACTGATGTGGCCGATTTCTCTTATAGAAGCTCTTCTCTCGTTGGTCCACAATTAGCGAATGCACGCGAGGCTGTTAGGGTTTCCAATCATGCACAATGGAATGCCAAAAGTACCCCCCAGAGTCGCTGACTTGATTTAGGATGTGTGCATAGACTTCTGAGCTCGACAGCTACTGAAGAAAGAACACTGAGAAGTTGTTAGTTTGAATGTTGAGAGGTTCAGGGATCTTCTCGATAGGTTCTGAGTGTACTTGCACTTCATTTTGACAAGATCTCTGTGGCTTTCGACAGGATGGGATAGCTCTCGATAGGATTCGGAAACATCTTAAGGATTTGATTTGAACTTGTCGATAGGATTGATAGCTTGTCAACAGGATTGGAAGCTCATTTCATTGTTCTGCCCATTTCTTCGTTCATCCTCTCGACAAGTTATACTAATCCTGTCAATTGGTTATACACTTTAACACTGAGCTCTCGACAGGTTGGCTCAATCCTCGCGAGAATGAGTTATAGCATCAGGCAAGCTGTCGACAGGTTGGATTGGATTGCTCAACAGGTTCTGCTGACCTTGCGATAAGTATCTAGAATCTCTTGGCACCTTCCTATTTCTGACTCCATTCCTCTCGATAGGTTTGCTTACAGAACCTGTTGACAAGGGTTTTAGAAACTCGCGACTGCTTAGCTCCTGTGTACTACAACCTCTCGACAGCTACTGACATCCTCTCGAAGTCTTTAATATTTCTCCTCAGAACCTCTCAACATGTTATGATTAACCTTAAAAACTTCTCGACAACTTAGTTTTTTAGGCATCATATCCTCTCGGCAACTCAGGCCAACCTCCTGACTAGTTTATCCTTATGCTTCCACAGCTGGCACACGTCTCTCACTTGTGCTATTCTTCATTTGTTCAACATCTAGCAACCTCATGGTGGATTCAATCTTCATTCTCTATAACTGCACTTAGCCTCACGCCTTCCTAGTTAAGCTTAAACATTCTCGGGAACATCTGGGGCTCTTATGTATTGCTTGATTTGTTGGCCTTTGGTCTATAAGGTCACATGTTGAGCAGCAAATTACTTCTTGGGCCATTTTAAGTGGATACCTATTTTAAGCTTGCAATTTATTGCTTATCTATAAAATGTACTTAAAACACATTATTAGTCAGTTCAAAGGTCTATCAAAGGTTAGGTTAGGAGGTCAAAAATGGTATTTTTTACTGCTTAACACAAGGTCACTGTGCGGGTGACTTTTCATATTGCACAATGTAAGCAAAAACTTGTTGATTGGTTTTTTGACACGCTTGCTGCTATTTTATTAAGAACAGTGGAGAGAATCAATCAAGAATGGGAAATTGGAGATGGGTCAACACATCAAGTCAGAAATAAACACAGTCTTGGAAGATACAGGGTCCATTGTAGAATGTTTTGATAAGTAAGAGTTTGTCCCATAGAAAAATTGATCTAGAACCCAAAATGGGCTATAATAGTAGGCCCCCAGATCTAGCTACAGATCAAACAATCCTAAAGAAAGGGAGTTGGGTGTCACGACTACACTAAATTAATCTTAAAAGCAGAGAAATAAAATATAGCCCTATCCTAAAGAATGGGTTAAGAGAAAGATGGTGGTAGTGTGTGCCAAAATAAAATACAAAAATTATGAGAAGTAAGCAGGTTAAGCTTGAGTCAAAGCAGTGATGTAACTCAGATTTAGTCTGTCTCTGCACTGTTCCTTGCTGAGACGCTATTAAAAGCCTCAACAAGGTAAAAATATCTGGTTTAACCCATGGCATTTGGGGCGCTCTTAGGGCTATACTCTGTCCACTCTAATGGTCACAGGGTATCCAGTAGAGTCTGTCAAATCCCATTGGTTAAAATAGACATTTCCAATCTAACTCATGGGAGTTAACTGATCATTCTCCAAGCCACTGAGCCAGATCATGCCATGAATACTATTGTAGCACTACGTAATGCCAGTGCTATAAGCTCCCCAGATTTGTGCATAGACCTGGTTGACATCCATAGGTATTCCAACTCATAAGATTCTAAGTGCTTTGCTAAGGCTAACTGCTCACTAGTGCCCACAAAAAAGGCCATGTAACAGGTTGAATAAGGCTTTAGATTTAGCTGATCATTGCTACAAACGGCCTTCAATGACTCAGCCTCAAGCTATAATTACTACAAAGAGCTCATATCTAACATCTGATGTTGGCTAGGTAAGACAGAGGGGAGCCAGTTCCCGTACAAACCTCCTCAGAAGGCTCTAAAAGCTCATGTGTAGGGGAGAAGAATCCTTCTCAAACATGTGAATGGACACAACCTTAGGGCTATACTCAATCCACTTGAATGGTCACAGGGTATCCCATTGGTCTGTCCATCCCACAGAGGCCTGAGAAAGAACATGAAAACTGTTGCAACCACCATGGTCCACGGGCCTCCGAGCTCCCAAGATCTCACTACAGATCCAGCATTGCTTTCCATGGGGCTATCAAACTAAAGGAAATCAGATGATAAATAATAGACCTACTAGAAACTGAATGGGCTAGTCCTAAATACATGGATCCTATAAACATCTAAAAAAACCATAAGATCTTTAGATTCAATTAAGCATTAAAATGACAATCCATTGATGAACACAAAACTTACAATGAATTGTCTCCAGGCTGCAGCCTGTACACAACTGCTCATCAAAAATCCCAAAGTATACAAAACCTATTACAAACTGAAATGAAATTAAACCTAGCTGCTTACAAGGGAGTTAGCCAGCAAGTGCTAGGCTAAGAGATAAGAAAAATAATAAAAAGAGATGATCAAACCCTAACCCTAGCTTGCTAGAGTTCTTAGCCGACAGTGGATGAAGGAAAGATAAAAATAATAAACTCTAAGTACAGCTTATATACTCTGTCAAAATGGCCTTGACTATAAAGAGATTCACCCTAATTTTTCCAGTAGACGTGGCACTGTTTCAACCCTTGGATGCCTAGAGATATGCGCTTTAGAATCCATGCCTCGAGAAGTGTGCCCTAGCCCTAGGAAATTCCCAAAAAGTCCTTCAGTTAAAACTAAGAAGTGGAGAGCCTGTGCTTTGCGAGGCTGGCATCTACTTTTAGCTCATTCGTGCAGCTGCTTTGCCTTTGCAGAGTTGCCTTTGGTTGGTCGGAAGTGCTTGCTCCCGTGTTAACTCTTCATTTGATCGCACAGCTCACTGGCACTGCAATGCTATCTCAGAGATGATCTGGAGCACCAGGATTTCTCACTCAGTTGAGCTTCAGAAGCTCTCTCTCGCTAACTACTCGTGCAGTTATGCTCCTGCGTTAGCATAGTTAATGGTAAGGCTTCAGAGTACACGAGATCTGTGCAAAGAGAATTCTGGGTGTCTCTCTCTTCCATGGCTACGCGAGAACTCTGCGAGGTGATAATTTGTTCAGTGTACATATAGACTCGCTGTGTTCTTCGCGCGGCTGCTTTGAGACTTGATCTTCGTGAGAGCTTCGTGACCACAGATTCTGGGGACTTTAACTTGCGAGATCTTCACCAGGTCATTTCAGCTGTCCTTCTGACTACGTGACATATCTGTGTGAGGGCCTCTTCAACTGCAACTTTAGCTTTATGAGGAAGCTCCTCAACTCAGCGAGGTCTATCTTTTGCTGCTCTAGTGCATTGCACTTTTTACTGTAGCAGTCTCCTCCCTTCTCAGCTAACTTCATTCATCTACTAGACTTTGGTCAATGGTGATCAGCAACAATGAGTCACCATGGTAAGCACTACCAAGGTGTTACATTAGGCTTTGTCTCAGCTGTCATCATTGAGTGTATTCTCTCTCTTTTGGGGTAAAAAGTAAGGAGTTTGTATTAAGCTACATATTTTATTACTAACTACAAAATACACTTAACAAATGGTTATTAGTCTGCTTCAAGGTCTAGTAAAGGCTAAGTTAAGAGGTGAAAAGTGGTTCTTTTCATTGAATAACACACCCCCAAACCTAATCTTTGCTAGTCCCTGAGCAAAGGAAAAATTAAAATAACTACTCTAAGAATTGAAATGCCACTTTCGTAGGGAGCACGAATACATTTAGCATATGTATCAAGCCTTTTAAACCCCTAGGTGATCCCTAGTGAGGAGTGAAGTCTCCTGAGGGTTTTTAGTGAAGATACCCACAAACTTCTCAATGAAACAGTTAACAAAGGTGCAACATTATCAAGTCAGCTGTCAAGAAATAGAGCATCAATTCACCTTTGATTCAATAAAAAAAATGTGAGGAATTTGGACATGAAAAGTACAAACATTTAATAATCAAAACCTCTACATGAATGCACAATAGTTCCAATTATCTCACAACAAGGGGGACAACACATGTATATCAGCAGTGAGCTCATCTTTAATTCAAAAATCAGGTTATAGGCCATGCCTAATACATTCAACATCAGACCCAATGCTTACCAGGGCATAATCTCACAAGGGACCTTGAGGGTTTCATTTTCTCTCAAGCTAAAGAGCAGTTACAGCCCCCAAATGGGTCTGTAAGCATGAGCATAGGCAAAGCACCTAAGTCCTGGCCTCATTGGCATATCCTCACCATAGATTGGACAACTCCTTGTCTCTTCATGACAACACATTCAATTTTGAATCACAAGGTCTTTAACTGGGTTGTAATGTGGCCTATGAAGTGGGTTAAAGAGAATGTAAGGTTGAAAAGGGATTCAAAGTTGAGAAATCAGTAAGTGAAGGAGGTGATTCATGACTTCACCCATTTTTAGCTCAGTTACTTTTCATTTTCTTTCAAATTTTTCAGACTTGAAGTGGCCAGCTTCTCCTCCTCTTTTTGATTTTTCCAATGAACTGTTCCTCTTGACTCCTTTCTCACTCCTTTTTATTATTTTTCTTTCCTTGCATTTTTATTTCTATTTTTGTTTTTATTTTTGTGTTTGTGACTTGTCACCTCTTTCCTCAGCTGCTACACTGCTCCACTTTAGGTATCCCTTCTCCATTCACCCAATGTTGACCCTATCTTGTCCATCTTTAGCTCCTTCTCTTTTACCTTTTAAATTCTCAGAGTGAGGGTAGGTTTGAGTAAGGTCCATAGGTTCAGGTGCAAGTACTCAGGTATATTTTGAAGAAAATTGGAAATTAAGGCTCAGCAGGTGTGTGCACAAGGGCAGTTGATTAGGATTTGGTCTGTTTAAGCTCAAACTGTCCAAGAGAAGGCCTTGATCCTTTCCTAGGTTTCATGAGTCCTGTTAGTTGTTTCAACTTGGAGGTGCCTAACTTCTAGTTAGGGCATTGCCTTAGCCAGTCCTTAGAGCTAGAAGAATTGCCTCAGTCACTCCTCGAAGGAAGGAAACTTTTTTTGTAGGCACAACTCTCACTGGTTATGGTCTTCCATTGAACTTTTAAGTATGTCCTTACCTTTTTCTCTCTTTAATGATTTACTCAGTACTGGTACAAGTGAGTTTACTTGGTGTTCACATCATGGAAAAGTTAAAATTTAAAAGCTTGTAATGCCTAAAGGGATGCAAAATTTTAAATTTCTCATTTTTCTAATGATTCTTAGGTGAACATGATTCTGTACTGTCTTACTCACTTGAATCTGCTGCACTTAGGTTAACTATTTCATTGGCAAAACCTGCCACACCCCCAAACCTATGAGGAGCAGTGTCCTCACTAATTCAAAGGACAATGGTTGTGCAACAACGAATAAATAGAGAAATTAACTACCAAACATTACAAGAGAGAAAAGAAAAACACAACAAATAACAAAAAAGAATAAACACATATAAAAAATAAAAAGTGACAGACTAGAACTAAACAAAGCAAAATAAGGAGTAGTGTTATTAAACAGTTAAAGTGTGTACAAAGTAAGTGGATGCAATCTACACAAAAATGACACACAACTTCCTAACGAAATACAAGTGCAAAATTTAATCATCAAAGTCCATGGCTTCAGCTGGTGGTTCCTGGATTCCTTTTCCCTTTGCTTGCTTCAAAGTGGCAGCTTTAGACAGTGGTCTTTTAGAAGTAACTTTCCTAGGGTTGGCTGAGCTTTTTCTTGTAGGAGTGGGGGAAGGTTTTTGTGTAGGTTCCTTGATTTTGAGTTCAGGTTTGACGGGGCTAGGACTCGAGGCATCTGGACCGGATTGTTGAAGAGGTACATCAGGGTTGAGTTTTTTAAAAAGTGCTTCTGCCATTTCCTGATCAGTTTGTGCAGTTGCCCTCTTTTCTAAGGCTGTAATAGCCACTCCATACTCATAAGCATGCTCCTCAGTCAACCGTAGTTTCTCTTTTAATTCCTTGATGACATCCTCCTGACTTCTCTACTCGGTTCTTTGCTTGATTGTATTGAACCATAATCTCCCGCCATCCTTTCTTGATTCCCTTTTCCTCAATCTTATGAGCAAGCATCAGGAGTTTAATTTGATCAAGGAGTGGCTGCCTCTCTGTAGCTTTCAAATCAGCCATGCCCTGAACTACATCTCTTTTTATGTAGGTATTGGCTTTCATGGCTCTGAGGAGGGTGGAGTAAGGGGGCATGGGGGTAGCAAAGATAGGATAGATGGGCATATCAGTACTAGGAGAAGGGCCAGCCTGGAAAGGAGGGGGACTGGATGAGGACAGAGGTGGGGTGGAGGGCAGAGGGTGAGGAACATGAAGGGTAGGCTCCGGTGTAGGTAGTTGAGGGTCAGGTTCAGTTTGAGTGGAGGCCTCTCTAAAGGTGCTGAGAGAAGTATCAAGGATAGGTGCAATGGGAGTAAGAGTTGGTGGGAGATTAGGGATTGGTGTAGGGACAGTTGATTGTTTGGGCTGTTGGGTGAGAGTGATTAAAGTTGTCTGGATGGATTGTAAAATGTTTGAGATAGAGGTAGGGTTTGGTAAGGTGGAGTGGAGTGAATGAAGATTGGCCTCAATTGTGACTTCGGTTTGGGTATTGGTCAACATTTGAGAATGTAGGGAAAGTAAGAGGTGTAGGATTTAGGGTAAGAGGTCTGGTATGGTATTGGGTGTGGGTTGGGTAGGTGAAACTGGTTGGAAGGGAGGTGTGGGTTGATGAGTGAAGGTAGTGGCCTGTGGTGGTTCATGTGGTGGGGTAAAGTGTGGGGGGGGGGGAGGTGAGTCTGGGAGAGGGGTATACTCTAGGTTGATGTCTCCTAGGATAGTAGACATCATAGTGGAAAATTCCTCTTCAAAAAATGGCTCACTGCTATGGGATAAGGGAATGGATTGGTCTACAGGCTAACTAGGGATAGGTACAAAAGGTGTGGAAATCTCACTGGACTGCTTGGGGGTGTCAAAGGTATGGGGTTCAGGTGCATAGGTTATGGGTATTGGGTCTGGAATGAAGGTGATATTAGGGATTGGAATGGTTTGGGAAATGTAGGTGGGCTGGGGTTCTATGGGAGTTTTGCCTTTTATGAGTTTTCTTTTCTTAGAGTAGGCTAATTTTACAGGGGGGCTGGTATGGGCTGAAAAAGGGGGTAAGGGTGCAGTAGTGGGTAGGGTGGCAGTGGTTATCATGGTTGGTGGTAAGATTGGGGTGATTGGGGATGTAAGCAAAGGTAAGGGTACTGTGCCTATGAGGGGTTGTGATGTCTGGATGAAGGGTGGAGGTGGTGGGGCAATGGGTGTAGATAAAGCCGAGAGAGAGGGGGTATGTGGTGGCAATGAGATTGGGGGACCTGGCTGGCCCAACAGAGGCTGCCACCTCATCAGTAGCAGCAACCACTTCCTGAATTATGGGGGCTGCTTCTTGTAATAATTCCTTTCTCTTCTCCCTCTTTCCCATCATTGTGCCACTGATACCCCATTGTTTCTTTCCACTATTTTTGGGGTTCAGGGCCACTGTCTCCTCCTCCCTTTTGAAGGGGTACTTTCCAAATTACAACAAGGCAGTGATCGACCTGCAGTAGGGGAGGGCCTGAGGTTTTTTCTTTACCTTCACCCTCTCACACAGATCTTTAATTTCCTTAAAAATCAACTTGACTGCATCCAAGTAGTGGTTTTTGTGAAATGAGAGGAGGGCATCAGCTATGGGGTACCTCCTCTCCTGCTCATGACCAGAGTAATACACATTTTTCCTCAACACTTCATCTAAGAGCCTGAGTTTGGGATTCAGGTCTCTCTTTCTGTTTGAGTCTCCCGAGGCAGTGATTCCTCCAGTTAATTCCCTGGCTATCTCTATAATGGTGGCAGTCAGGGGAGGTCCCAAGCCAAACTCAGGGCTATACTCAGCTGGTATCCCTAATACCCTTGCAATATTAGACTGGTTAAACAATATATCAAAATTATCAATCAGCACTAGCACTGCTAGGTTTCCATCATCACCAGTCTTCAACCTCATATTCTGATAAAATAATCTGACTAATCTTCGGAACACCAGCTGCATAAGGGGCCTCAACAGGGGCAACAGAGATGCATTGGTCAGATACTCAATGGAGGCAGAGGTCTCTGGTAGCTCCTCAAAGTAGGCTTTATCAAAAATGGTTTTAGCCTCCAGTGGAATTGCCGACACAAACTCATAAGGGACCCTAAGGTATTTAGTATTCTCTTCCTCCGCAACCTTAGGGGCCACAGTCTTACCCTTTATCTGTTTCTTCTTTGAAATTTTAGGGCTCTGAGCAGGTGGGTGCTCTCTGGCCCTTTTCTTTGGGGCAGATTTCTTCTTTTCCTTGGAAATTGTGGGGCCAGCACCAGGTGAGGGCACTACAGAGGTCTCTAATGTGGAGGCCTCTGCAATCCTTGTAGATTTTCTAGTGGACACAGGGCTGCCACTAGGAGTAGGGTCTAGCATAGCCTCTAATGTATCGATGAATTTAGAACTCTTGGCCATGGGTGCTCAAAAATTTTAAAATTGAGGGTTCACAAATCTCTAAAAATTCAAAAGGCAATGAGTACACACAGAAGCACTAAATTTTGGCCCTACTTTTCTCTGAAAATCAAATCAATCACAACACAGAGAGGAAATAGGGATCGTACCATTTGAGAGCTAGGGTTCCACCTCAACGTGTTCACAGCGGCTCAAATTCCCTCAAACCTTGTTCAAAGAGACTGGAAGGTTCTAGGGAACAAAATGGTAAGAGGAAAATGCTTAAGGTGGAGTGGCTTAAGGGGTAGAGAAGAAAGGAAGAACTGGGAGCTCTAGTTGAGTGTGCTGAAAACTAGGGCAAACAGATGAAATGAAGAAAATGAGGGGTTTCGTTGAGTTTATAGAGCAAATCCCGTGGTTCGCACAGTTGGCAATAGGTGCTTTCGGAGTAGGATTTTCATGCAATTACCTTTTAAGTCTATGAGACATTCTGTGCATTGAAGGGCAAAGTACTTCACATTGAGAATCGTGGAGCTGACTCAGTGGTGCTAGTGTGCGAGGCTCTGTGCTACTTCAGAATGTTACCTCGCGCAACTCTCACGCAGAACAACACTAAAGTCATGCTTCTCATATAGATTTGGTTCGCGGAGTAGAAGCAGCTCCACAAGGCATTTTTCACAGCCTTTGCTCATGCTTTTAGCATGTGAGGAAGCCAAAGGATGGCTTGCGCAGCATATTTAAGCTTTCTTTAGCTCAGTGAGACAGTATTCTTCAACAGCCTGTACTTTGTTAGCCTAGTGTAGCACATTGGTTGGTGCATCCATGTTGCTGTGTACCCAACCACTCGCATGAGCACCAAACTCTTACAAGTACTTCATTTCAATTGTGAAAAATATATGTCCATTTTCAATCATCAGTTCATCAACATTGCAGAATCCTAAAAATAGTTTTTCAGCTCAACTTCATGCAAATTATAAGGGCACCTCGCTCGTTCTTCATTAAACATTCAGCAAACTCAGATGACACACATGCACAAGTATTCATTCACAAAATATAAAAACAGACACAGCAAAAACAAGTAATTCAACAACTTACTAAAAACACAACTGACAGAATTCCAAAGAACACAAATCAAAATAATATTTTCATACATATGATACAATTATTACCAATATTTGATTCACTGGGCACTAGCTTCCTCCTGAGTAGAGGATGCATCACCAATCATAAATTAACCTTTTGGGTTTGTTAGGGGCTGACTAGGTAATTTTCCTTCCTCCCTCTTATTCATAGCATTACAAATCTGACCTAGCTGGTCCTCTAACTTCTTGATACTCTGTTCATAAGAATTGACAGTTTGCACCAAGCTCCCTAAGTTCTTCATTGAAGCCAACATCTGCTCTTCAAATGAAGAGGATCTGGACTGTTATGGTGGCAGAACCAATTTGTTAGACTATGGGGCAGGTGACAAGAAATTTTGCCTTAGTGGGTAACCTTGATTAACCTAGTGCTAGGGTTTGTAGGGAGCTACCATTTGCTGCTGTTGGGGTTTGTAGGGAGCTACCATTTGCTGCTGCTGGGGTTGAGGATATGAGTCTTGTCTCCACCTCAGATTTGGGTGGTTCCTCCAAGAATACCCAGCAAGCTGCTGCCCAAAAGTTTGAGCAGCTTTGGCATGCTCCAAAATAAAATTCAGAAATTGGTTGGCAGATGGATAATCATGAATGGAATGTATGGGGGATTGGAATAACAGACATGCTTCCTCCACCTGTGCAACCATTCAAGGTTGCATCACATTCATCAATTTATCAAACTTCAAGCTCGGATTGTCCACCTTCCTCTCCAGAACACCTTGCACCTTCACTTTATATATTCCACCTCTAAGGGTGGCCTCTTTCACCATTTTAGCTGGAATCTGATTGTCATTGTGTGATAGAGACTCCTGCTGCATGGAATTTTCCCCTATTATGTCAAACATCTCCCATGCTTCCTCAGCTGTCTTGTGGAGGTAGCTACCACCAAAGGAAGCATCCACCATATCCCTGGTCTTGGCATTAATTCCTTGATAAAACACTTACACAAGCTGCCACATTAGGATTTGGTGGTGGGGACATTATTTTAACATCTCCTGGAATATTTCCCAAGCTTCATTAAAGCTCTTAGTTGAAGACTGAATGAATGACAAAATATTTGTCCTCATCTGGCTTATTTTATTCATAGAGAAAATTTTTGCCAAGAACTTGGTTTGAAGGCCACTCCATGACTGTATGCTGTTGGCTGGGAGCTTTGATAGCCATGTGCTGGCTTTGTCGTTTAATGAGAAAGGAAAGAGCCTCAATTTAGTGGCCTCAGGCCCTAAGCCATAGTGTTAAAAACTGGTCGATATGCTTGTAGGGATCTTCTTTACTCAACTCATGAAGTGAAGGCAGCATACTGATAGTGGAGGATTTAATTTCATAGTTCTCCTCAATAGAGGAAAATTGAATGCAGAAGAGAGAGGTGTACTCCCCAGGTGCATTGTATTCCTTCAATGTCCTCTGCCTCCCAGCCATAGTAGCTAGTTTAGTCTCAATAGCAGGGCCCTGTGTGGTGTGCCTAGGTATAAGGATCCTTTCAACCTCTAGATTTGGAGGTTCCAACTCAGGGTTTAAGGACCTTCGACCATGCATAAACTCACACCCACAATAAGTACAGAAAATACTCACAAGCACACACAAAGAATCTCAAGTAAAAATTAACAACTACACTGCTTACACTAAACAAATAATAGGGACTTTAACATAAATGGACTCAGATTTAGAGGGAAGGAAGTGCGAACAGAGCTAACTACACTCCAGCAGCAACTTTAGCTTTTCCCTCTTCTGCTATCCATTTATGTAAAATTCTACAAAGAATGAGTAGTACTTTTTGTTCTAAATTAGACACAACTACAAAGAATTGGTTAGTCTAAATAATAAAACAATTCAGGTCAACTAAAAAGATCAAGATCCCCGGCAGTGGTGCCAAAAACTTGTTGATTACTTTTTTGAATCTCTTGTTGCTATTTTATTAAGAACAGTGGAGAGACTAAATCAAGAGTGGGGAATTGGAGATGGGTCGGCACAACAAGTCTGAAATAAAAACAGTCTTGCAAGATACAAGGTCCATTGTAGCAAGGTTTGATAAGTAAGAGTTTGTCCCATAGAGAAATTGATCTAGAACCCAAAATGGGCTATAATAGTAGGCCTCCAGATCTGGCTACAGATCTGACAATCCTAAAGAAAGGGAGTTGGGTGTCACGACTACACTAAATTAATCCTAAAAGTAGAGAAATAAAATGTAGCCCTATCCTAAAGAAAGGGTTAAGAGAAAGATGGTGGTAGTGTGTGGCAAAATAAAATACAAAAATTATGAGAAGTACGCAGGTTAAGCTAGAGTCAAAGCAGTGATGTAACTTAGATCTAGTCTGTCTCTGCAGTGTTCCTTATTGAGACACTATTAAAAGCCTCAACAAGGTAAAAATATCCGATTTAACCCATGCCATTTGGGGCGCTCTTAGGGCTATACTCTGTCCACTCTAATGGTCACAGGGTATCCGATAGAGTCTGTCAAATCCCATTGGTTAAAACAGACATTGCCAATCTAACCTAGGGGAGTGGATTGATAATTCCCCCAGCCACTGGGCCAGATCAAGCCATGAATACCATTGCAGCACTATGTAATGCCAGTGCTACAAGCTCCCCAGATCTGCGCATAGACCTGGCTGACATCTATAGGTATTCCAACTCATAAGATCCTAAGTGCTTTGCTAAGGCTAACTGCTCACTAGTACCCACAAAAAGGATCATGCAACAGGTTGAATAAGGCTTTAGATTCAGCTGGTTATTGTTACAAATGGCCTACAATCACTCAACCTCAAGCTGTAATTACTATAAAGAGATCAGATCTAACATCTGATGTTGGCTAGGTAAAATAGAGGGGAGACAGTTCCTGTGCAAACCTCCTCACAAGGCTCTAGAAGCTCATGTGCAGGAGAGAAGAATCCTTCTTAAACATGTGAATGGACACAACCTAAGGGCTATACTTTGTCCACTTGAATGGTCACAGGGTATCCCATTAGTCTGTCCATTCCACAGAGGCCTGAGAAAGAACATGAAAACTGTTGCAACCACCATGGTCCATAGGCCTCGAGCTCCCTAGATCTCACTACAGATCTAGCATTTCTTTCCATGGGGCTATCAAACCAAGGGAAATCAAATGATAAATAATAGACCTATTAGAAACTGAATGGGCTAGTCCCAAATACATAGATCCTATAAACATCTAAAGAAACCATAAGATCTTTAGATTCAATTAAGCATTAAAACGGTAATCCATTGATGAACACAAAACTTACAATGAATTATCTCTAGGCTGCAGCCTATACACAACTGCTCATCAAAAATCCCAAAGTATACAAAACCTATTACAAACTGAAATGAAACTGAACCTAGCTGATTACAAGGGGGTTAGCCTGCAAGTGCTGGGCTAAGAGAAAAGAAAAATAAGAAAAATAGATGATCAAACCCTAACCCTAGCCTGCTAGAGTTCTCAACCGACAAAGGATGAAGAAAAGATGAAAATAATAAACTCTAAGTACAGCTTATATACTCTGTCAAAATGGCCTTGGCTCTAAAGAGATTAACCCTAATTTTTCTAGTAGACGTGGCACTATTTCAACCCTTGGATGCCTGTAGATATGCGCTTCAAAATCTACACCTCGAGAAGTGTGCCCTAGCCTTGGAAAATTCCTAAAAGGTCCTTCAATTAAAACTGAGAAGTGGAGAGCTCGTGCTTCGCGGGGCTGGCATACGCTTTTAACTCATTCACACAGCTGCTTTGCCTTCGCGGAGTTGCCTTTGGCTGGTGGGAAGAGCTTGCTCACACGTTAGCTCTTCATTTGATCGCACAGTTCACTGGCACTGCAATGCTATCACGGAGATTGATCTGGAGCGCTAGGATTTCTCACTTAGTTGAGCTTCAAAAGCTCTCTCTCGCTAAGTACTTGCATAGTTATGCTCCTGCACTCGCATAGTCAATGGTAAGGCTTCAGAGTGTGTGAGATCTGTGCAAACAGAATTCTGGGCATCTCTCTTCCAGGGCTACATGAGAACTTCACGAGGCGATAGTTTGTTCAGCGTACATACGGACTCGTTGTGTTCTTCACGGGCCTACTTTGAGGCTTAATCTCCGCAAGAGCATTGCGACCACAGATTCTGGGGACTTTAACCTGCGAGATCTTCGCGAGGTCATTTCAGCTATCCTATTGATTGCATGGCATATCTGCATGAGGGCCTCTTCAACTGTAACTTTAGCTTTACGAGGAAGCTCCTCAACTCAGTGAGGTCTATCTTTTGCTGCTCTGGTGCATTGCACTTTTTACTGTCGCAGTCTCCTCCCTTCTCAGCTAACTTCATTCATCTGCTAGACTTTGGTCAATGGTGATCAGCAACAATGAGTCACCATGGTAAGCACTACCAAGGTGTTCCATTAAGCTTTATCTCAGCTATCATCTTTGAGTGTATTCTCTCTCTCTTTTGGGTTAAAAAGCAAGGAGGTTGTATTAAGCTACACATTTTATTGCTAACTACAAAACACACTTAACAAATGGTTATTAGTCTGCTTCAAGGTCCAACAAAGGCTAAGATAAGAGGTGAAAAGTAGTACTTTTCAGTGAATAATAGTTGTGTAATAGGTTCAAGCGGTTTATAATTGGGGCGTGACTGGAGCGTCGTGCCGTCTACGCGGGAGATGGTTTTATTACACGCTCCATTTAGGGCATGTGATTTATGTTACGCGCAATTTTCTCTACATGTGGCTAAGTTGTGCACCCATTTCCTGGAGCGTGATTGAGTCCGTACTCTATATAAGTTGCAGAGTCTTCATTTCTTTTGCATCTCTCGGTTTAGTCTTAAGTTTTACCTTTTCTGAATCCTTTATGCTCAGGTATCCATATTTTTGTGATATTAGGTGGTTTGATCATCTGATTGCGATGTCATTTCTTCCGATATTTGTGATTTTGCGTGACCTTCATCCTAAGGTGATGCTCGGGGATGGCATTATTTTGAGAATGGGCGGTATTAGGAAAGTGGAGGCTAGCCTTCACATCAATCCCTTTTAGGGAGCATGTTGTTCACTAAAAAGTACCACTTTTCACCTCTTAACCTAGCCTTTACTACACCTTGGAGCTGTCAAATAACTCTGTGTTTAGTTTGTTTTGTAGTTAGTAATAATTGTACAGCTGAATACAAAGTCCATGCTTTTGGTGCCAAAAAGAGAGAATTCAAGCCAAAGATGACTACTAGGCCTAGGACTGATGGAATAACATGGTGACTATTTTGCATACTAAGGTGGACCCAAGAAGTTAAGCAGATGAGAGAAGAGTGGACAAGAGGGGAGAGAGGTGCAACAGTAGCACCTGCAATTCAACAGAGGAGCAGAGAAGAAATCTCATGTAGTCAGGAGTGCTGCCTCGCATTGTTCAAATCCGTAGTAGCCTCCTCGCAAAGTCAATATCTGTAGTGTAAGATGAACTCGCAAAGAACTTGCTCGCTGGGTGAAGGAAATAATCTCAGAGAACTGCTTCGCGTAGTAGTCGTGCACTTGAGTTGCTTTCAACACTCCAAAACTTTGTGCAGTAGTCGCGCACTAAATCCCTCAGAAATCTACCTTGCGAAGCTCTCACGAGGAACAAATCTCATATTAGCCGTGCACACAATCTTGTGAGGCCAATTTTCATAAAGGATTCAAGCCAGCTCGAACAACTCTCGCGTAGCTCAAGAGGAGAGAGAGCTTCAGAAATTCTCTTACACAGCTCTCACGCATGTAAAAGCTTATACCTCTACCTAGCGATCTATGCTATGCAATGCACAAGGAGCCAAGCGAAAGTAAATTCTTCTATGCGAGACCCTCGCGAAAAAAAATTCTGAAGCTTCACTGTGGGGAGCAAAGCCAAAGTGTGCAAATTCTACCTCGTGACAGCATTGTAGGGCAGAGCAGCTACACGACAAGTTAAAGTCTTCTGCATGAGCAAGGAACTTTCCAAGCTAAATCTGACCTTGCTAACACTCAACAACTGCGTGAATGAACCAAAGAATCAAAGTCAGCCCCGCGAAGCTCGGGGTCTCCACTTCTCATTCTTTAGTCAGGGACATTTTAGGGATTTCCCCAAGTCTAGGGCACATATCCCAAGGCATCCAAGGGTTGTAACCAAGCCATGTCTGCTAGAAAATTATGGTTTAATCTTTTCTTGGCCAAGGCATTAGTGACTGAGTATATAATCTATAATTAAACTTAGAAAAATATCTCTCCTTCAACCTCAGTTAGCTGTGAGCTCGAGAAGATTAGGGTTAAGGTTTGATCGCTTCTTTTTTCATTTTTCTTCTTCCTTAGCAAGCACTTGTTGGCAATGACCTCTGTAAGCAATTAGGTATAATTTAGTTCAATTTTTGTAATGGGTCTTGTAGTCTTTAGGATTTGTTGAGAGCTGTTTTGCACAAGGTTGCTACCTTGAGGACATCTCATTGTAAGTATTGGTTTTATCAATGAATATTTATTTTAATGCTTACTCAATCTGTTGATTTTCTATTTGTCCATAGTTTTATTCAATCTATGCCATACATTTAGGATTTTAGCTGATTTGAAATACCCATTGGAGCTTGAGCTTATAACCCTGGGACCATGGTGGTAGCAGCAATTTTTATGTTTCATCTCAGTCCTCTGTGGTGTGGATAACCTTTGTGGATTGCCTGTGACCATTTAAGTGGACAGACTATAGCCTTAGGGTGATTTCAAGCCACAGATCTGAGAAGGATTTTTTTCCTCTGCACTTGAGCTTGCAGCCTTGTGAGAGGTTGTAGTAGGAACAAGCTCCCTTCTATTTTACTTGACTATCATCAGATGTTAAATCTAATTTCTCTGTAGAGATTACAGACTTGTGTTCTGAGTCATTGCAAGCCTTTAGTAGCAATGATTAGCTGCATTTAATGTTCCCAAATAGCCTTGGAACAACTGTGGTTTCCACTAGTTTTTCAAGAGCTATTTTCTCCCATGGATGCCTGAGCTTGTAGCTTGGCAAACATGGTGTTTGCAATGATTTTAATGATCTAATTTGAGCAATTGGGTGGAGGACATCTATTGGATAATCTGTGGCCATTTAAGTGGATAGGTTATAACCTTAAGATCAGTCTATTCCATTGGACTAGATGTGTTTTCTGATTTAATTCATGTGGTTTAATCCTCTCCATTGGATAGCCTGTAAACATTGAAGTGGATAGGTTATAGTCTTAAGAGACCAGGTTAAACCATAAGAGTTGAGTTAGATACCTCCTCCTCGCCGATGTGCTTGTAGCCATCCGAGGGATTGCTGCAGAGATAACCCTAAATCTGAGTTATATAACTGAACTAACCTTAGCTTAATTGCCTACTTCCCACCATTTTTATCTTTATTTTAACACACACCATCACCACCTTCTTCATAACCCTTTATTTAGGATAGGAGTACACTTTCTTGCTCTTCTTTTAGTGTTAGTTTAGTTTAGTTGTGACACCCAACTCCCTTTCTTTAGGATTGTCAAATCTGTAGCCAGATCTGGAGGCCTACTAATATAACCCATTTTGGGTTTTAGATCAATTTCTCTGTGGGACAAACTCTTACTTACTCAAAACTTTCTACAACAGCCTTGTATCTTGCAGGCTATGTATTTCAGACTTACTGTTTTAACCAATTTTCATCTTTTCATTTTTTTGATTTATTTCTCTTCACCACTGTTTTCTCACCAATAACAAGATAGCACCTAGAGTAACCAACAAGTTTTTGGCGCCGCTGTCGGGGATATTGATCTTTTTAGTAGACCTGAGTTGTATTATATTTTAGTCTAGAAAATTCTTTGTAGCTATGCCTTAAATAGAATAAAAAGTACTATTATTTTTGTTGGAATTTTTGCAAACTTGGATAATAGCAGTAAGGAAAAGCTAAAGCTGCAGCTAGAGTTTAGCTAGCTTTGTTTGCACTTGTTTTGCCCTAAAACTCAGTCCACTTTTGTTGAATTCCCTGTCATTAGTTAGTTGTAAATCTGTTTAGTTGTACTTTTGTTTACAATTTTTTTTTTGTGTTGTGAGTATTTTCTTTACCTGCTGATTCTATGTGTGTATGCTTGGTAGAAGGTCCCTTAATGCTGAGTTGGAACCTCTAAATCTTGAGGTTGAAAGGGTCCTTAGACTAAGAAACACCACATCAGCCCCTATTGTTAAAATTGAGCCAATTGTAATTGCTAAGAGGCAAAGAACTCTGAAGGAATATAATGCACTTGGGGATTACACATCTCCCTTCCGCATACAATTCCCTTCAATTGAGGGGAATTATGAAATTAGGTCCTCCACCATTAACATGCTGCCATCTTTTCATGGGCTCAATAAGGAAGATCCTTACAAGCACATGGATCAATTCTTGGTACTTTTCCCCATATTTAATATTGCTGGCCTAGGACTTGAAGCCACCAAACTTAGGCTTTTTCCTTTATTCCTAAAGGACAAAGCCAACACCTGGCTCTCTAAGCTCCCAGCCAAAGCATCCAGACATGGAGTGACCTGCAAAGCTAATTTCTGACAAAATTCTTCCCCATGAATAAAACTACTCAGATGAGGACAAGCATATTGTCATTTACTCAATCCTCAACTGAAGATTTTTATGAGACATGGGAGAGGTTTCAAGAAATATTAAAATAATATCCCCACCACCAAATTCCACAGTGGCAACTTGTGCAAGTCTTTTACCAAGGAATTAATTATAAAAGTAGGGACATGGTGGATGTCTCATGTGGGGGTAGTTACCTCCACAAGACAGCTGATGAGTGTTAAGTAGTGAAAAATGCCAGTTTTCACCCCTTAACCTGACCTTTGCAGGACCTATGAGCACATTAATAAACCTCTGTTGAGTCTGTTTTGTAGATAGCAATAAAAGATAGGAAAAATGCAGAAAACCATTCAAGAATTCCACACAAGGAAGTTTATCTCTCAGTATAGTGCAGACCCAGCAATGGCACACAGAGGGTTGCACACCATTAGGCCCTTGGGGCACGTGGCAACAACAGGGCAAGGCAAAGGAAGTGAAAACAGGCTGAAAATATCCTATGAGAAGTTATCTAAAGACGTCGATAGGAGCTGAGAGCCGAAAATAGAGGAATTCTTGCAGTTGGAAAGGTTTTGATAGGATCTGAAGGCAGAGAAAGGACAAATTCATGTGGATTGAGGAGTTTGATAGGATCCAAGAACCTATCGAGCAGCTGAAAGAAAGGAAGAAACCATCCTATCAAAAGCCTGTTTGAGGTGTAAGGGGAACCTATCGAATGGTTTCCTGAACCTATCGAGATGGAGACGCTGGAGCAGAACCTACCGAAGGGTGCTTGAGCCTTTCGATAGGAGTGAGAGCAATCCTATTAGAATGATGGCATGAAGAGCTAAACTTATTGAAATGGTCCTCCAACCTATCGAATAGCTTCCCTAACCTGTCGAATGCTCTAGGCAAAGGGTTAAGAATGCTGAAGCTTTAAGTGAAGGCTCATCCTATCGAAACCTATCGAAGAGATCTGAGAACCTAGCGAAAGGACCAAAAAGCTCCATCCCAACCTGTTGAAAGCTCCCTCAACCTCTCAAAATCGTGTGAAGAACTTCTCAAAAAATAGGCTGTTCAAATGCAACAACTTGGTGACCTGCTACACGCAAATTGAGGCACATTGGTGATCGGCACGACGATCCAAAATATGCCCTAGGAAACCCTAACCAACCCACGTGCTCTAACATAACTCTAACAAACTCTGAGAACCTTCTAGAAGGGAAAATTGGCAAGAAAAATAAGAGAGAAAGCAATATATTGATATCCCCAATTGCAATTGGGGGAGATCGAGATTTGGATCAAATTCTGGAGAGCAAAGCTTATAGCAAAACCCCATTTTCCCTCTTTTAGCTCAACTACGATTGGCTAATTCCCTAGGAGCAGTGATGAGAGGGGTTAAATCTGTAATTGGGTAAGGTTGAGAGTGTTATTGTGGGTTAATTGCTGCACAGACTACAGATCTGAGAGCATTTCATTATAGAGCGAGTTTTATTGCAATGTAAATGTTGTTTTAATTGGATCTATAGTTCCTTTGGTTTCATTTGGTGCTCGATCAGATTTGCGTAAAGGAGTCTATTGATCAACTCACCCACTTAACTTGTAGACCTCTTGGATACCACCTGATCTCCGTAGATCTGATATCCCTGCAATTTCTTGTGTCTGTGACCTGGAAATTACAGCATCTGTAGTAGTTTTAATACTCTGGTTGAAACCTTTGGTTTGGAGGAATTCCCTAGGATGATCTGTGACCATTAAAGTGGACAGATCATAGCCTACAGAGTAATCCAATCTCTGGTTTCAATTGGATTCTTCTACCATAAACCTTTGGATCAGATGAGGTCTATAGGATGGTTTGTGACCATTAAAGTGGACAGGTCATAGCCTTAAGATTAGTTAAATCCTTTGGTTTAGAGTGGAGCCTTCTACCCTGCAGCTGTGCTTGTAGCCAGCTGAGGGATTTATGAGCTTTGAACCCCTGTAATGTGACCAGCTCAACCTGATTGCAGTGAGACCAATCTCCAACCTGCTCTTCTCCATTTTCTATTTTAAAACCCTTCCATTTGCAAGATCTAGATCTCTAGACTCGATCTCAGTTAATTTACATTTCTTGTGTAGTTTAGGTTAAGTGACAACCCTTTTTAACCTCTCCCCTGCCTTTTAGCTGACTTAGCATTTGTTAGGGTGCCCGATCTCTTACAGATCTAGAGATTTACCATATTTTTGAAGTCACCTCCCTTTGGACATTCCCTTACTTTTCTTTTAAAACTTTCTACAAAAGGACCCTGTATCTTGCAGGTCTAGGATATTTTTGTTGTGTTGAATCCATCCCTTGTTTTACTCTAATTTTATTTTGTCTTTATCATTACACAATAAATCAGCACACTGAAATTACCCAATAAGTTTTTGGCACCGCTGTCGGGGAGGTGTTTTTGAAATTGGTAGATCTAAGTTTGATTTAGTTTAGATCCTAGATCACAGATCTGTGATAGTTTGTTTGTTTTTTCACTAACTGTGTTTATAAGTTTTGTTGTTTTCCAGTATTCTATATGTATTTCATCAGATCTGCAGCTACTGCAAAAGAGGACCATTGTGCTGGAGGCTGCTCTTGAGTTTGCATCCCTTTACTCCCTTTTATTTATCAGATCAGTTCATTTTTAGATTCAGTAGTCATTTGTTTTTGTTCTTGCTTGTTGTGTTTGAAGATTTGCTCTGCATTAGATCTTGAGTGGTGTATGTTTGGGAGAAGAACTCTCCAACCTCAGATTATCTCATTAAATCCAGAGGTTGAAAGGCTTCTCAGATCTAGACAAACTCCACTCACATCTGTTGCAGCTGAATTTCCCGAAATGGGTGAGCAACAGCAGCCTAGAACTCTCAAGGAATTTAATGCACCAGGGGTTTACAATTCCCCCTTCAGCATTTAGTTCCTAGTTACAAAAGGAAATTATGAAATAAAGTCTTCTATAATCCAGATGCTACCCTCATTTCATGGCCTGACCAAAGAGGATCCTTATAAGCACATTGATGAATTCTTAGGGCTCTACACCACCTTCAACGTCACAGGTTTGGGGGAGGAGGCAACCAGGATGAGACTCTTTCCTTTTTCATTAAAGGATAGAGCCAGGACCTGGTTGTCAATGCTTCCACCCAATAGTATTCAGTCCTGGAGTGACCTTTAATGTCAGTTTTTAGCTAAATTCTTCTCCATGTCTAAAACAAGCCAGTTGAGGAAGGGCATCATCTCATTTGCCCAAGATCCAACTGAGGATTTTCACCAAGTTTGGGAGAGATTCAAGGAACTCCTAAAGAAATGCCCCCACCATCAAATCCCTGAATGGCAATTGGTTTAAAGTTTTTATCAAGGGATTGATTCGAAAAGCAGAGACATGGTAGATGCTCCTTGTGGTGGTACTTACCTCCACAAAACTGCTGAGGAGGTTTGAGAGTTGTTTGATATCATTAGTGAAAACTCCATGCAGAGGGAGACCTTGCCTAGGGACTAAGATCCTCCTAGATTGGTGAAAGAGAATACCACCAGAGGGAAGATGTTTGAGGTAAATGTACGAAGTGATTTGGAGAGGAAACTGGATAGCCTGGCACTAAAATTTGATAAGCTTATGGGAGCAATGCAGTCACCCATGGCTGCTAGGGTGGAGGAGGCATGTGCTATATGCCAGTCTCCTACCCACCCCATTGAAGAATGCCCATCAGCTGTCCAGTTTCCAAATTTTGTTACGGAGCATGTGGCTACCACTCAGTCCTATGGGCAACAGCCTACTGCTGGGTACTAATGGAGGAACCACCCCAACTTGAGGTGGAGACAAGATGCCTACCCAAACCAGCAGTAGCAGCCATAGCAGCCCATTCCCTATAAAAATGCTCAACCCTACCACCAAAGTTATGTTTCAAAGCCTCATTACCAGCAGCCCATGACCCAACCTATGTAGCAACCTGCACCCCCTTCAGCTGTGAGATCACCTTCATTCGACGAACAAGTTTTGGCCTCACTACAGAATTTGAGTCCCTTAACTCAAACTGTGCACTCTCACAGCCAAAGCATCAAAAAGATAGAAGACCATCCTGGTCAGCTGTCTAATGCGTTGACTAAGAGAGGAGGGGAGGCTGCCTAGCCAACCATTGGATAACCCAAGTAGACAGTATGTAATGGGTAAAGTTTCTTCCACCCATGAGGAAGCTAAATCTGTTACTACATTGAGGAGTGGACGGCTGGTAGATAATAAAGTGGGCTGCGAGCCTGTCAAAGATTTGGAAAAAGAAAAAGAAGTGGTTTTTGAAAGAACACAACAAGAGCCACCAATGGTGGACAACCAGGAACAACCCAATTTAAATAAGAAAGAGAATGAGGATTCTTAAGGAAATAAAAAATTTAAAAAGAAAGATGACCAGTTGGCCAAGGCTGTAAATGAGGGAGCAATCCCACATTTGCCATTTCCTAAAGCATTGCAAGCACCTTCCCCTTTCGACAAAGGGCAAGGTAACATAGAGGAAATGATGGAAACTTTTAAGCAAGTGAAGATCAACTTGCCTTTACTTGATGCAATCAAGCAAATTTCAGCCTATGGAAAGTTCTTGAAAGACCTGTGCACCCATAAAAGACAGTCTAGGATACATTTATCCAAGAAGGTCTTTTCAGCAGATAAGGTAAAGAAGATATTGACTATAGCCACCCCAACCAAACTCCAAGACCCTGAAGTCCCCACTATCCCCTGCATCATTGGAGATCATACCATTGAAAAGGCTTTGTTAGATCTGGGAGCTAGTGTGAACTTGCTTCCATATTCAGTATATGATAAGCTGAGATTAGGAGAGTTGAATCCCACACCTGTGGTCTTACAACTAGCTGATAGATCTGAAAGGAAGCTTATGGGGATCATTGAGGATGTTTTGGTTGGGGTTGACAAATTCTTTTATCCTACTGATTTTCTTGTGCTGGACATGGAACCAAGAAAGTGTGTTACTTCCATACCAGTAATATTAGGAAGGCCCTTTTTGGCCACAACTAATGCTTGTATATAATGCAGGTCAGGAGTCATGGAAGTATCCTTTTATAGCATGAAGGTCAAATTAAATGTGTACAACTCAGCCAATCAACCCCATCTCGATGAGCACTATTTTTCCATCGATGTGATAGATGAGGTTGTGCAAGAAAATTTGGATATGTTGCTGCATGGTGGTCTAATATTTTTGACAAAATATGGAAGGAAACAGAGGAAGAGAAGGCCTCCACCTCTGAGATTGAACATGTGAAAATTGTATCCTTTGAAGCAAAGGCATCACAACATCACCCATGCAGGCCTGCTTTGTTACTTCTTCCACCACCCTCTAAGGCACCCCTATTGCCTTCTCTCATCAGTCCCCCAGATGTGGAGTTAAAACAGCTCCTAAAATCTTTGAAATATGCCTTTTTAGGAGACAATAACAAATTGCCAGTGATAATTTCTTCTTCCCTCACCCTTGAGCAGGAAAAAGAACTACTTTGTGTGCTAAAAAGGCAGAAGAGGGCAATAGGATGGACCATTGCAGACTTAGGGGGGATCAATCTTGTTGTGTGCATGCATAGAATCCATCTTGAGAAAGGTTTTAAACCTTCTAGAGAGATGTAAAGGAAACTCAACCAACACATGCAGGAAGGGGTGATGAAGGAGGTAGTCAAACTCCTCGATGCTGGGATAATTTACCCTATCTCGAATTCTCAATGGGTGGCACCTACCCAGGTAGTACCCAAGAAATCCGGGATCACAGTAATGGAAGCAGACTCAGGTGAGCTGATTCCAACAAGACAGACCACTGGTTGGAGGGTATGCATAGATTATAGAAAGCTCAATGAGAAAACCAGTAAGGATCACTTCCCATTGCCCTTCATAGATCAAATCTTGGACAAGTTGTCAGGCAAGGCCTATTACTGTTTTCTTGATGGATATTCAGGGTACAATCAGATCTTTGTCCACCCCCAAGACCAAAAAAAAACTACATTCACTTGCCCATTTGGAGCCTTTGCATACAGAAGGATGCCATTTGGGTTGTGTAATGCACCTGCCACTTTCCAAAGATGTATGTATGTCATCTTCTCTGACATGATTGACAAGTTTTTGGAGATCTTCATGGATGATTTCTCTATTTATGGAGATGATTTTAACCAATGCCTACACCATCTTAGCTCCATGCTGCAAAGGTGTGAGGAGACCAACCTAGTTCTAAGTTGGGAAAAGAGTCACTTCATGGTGACTCAAGGCACTGTCCTAGGACATGTTGACTCCCATAAAGGAATAGAGGTTGATCAGGCTAAGATTGACTTAATTGCACATTTGCCCCCTCCCAAAACTGTCAAGCAAGTCAGGTCATTCTTAGGCCATGCTGGGTTTTATAGGAGGTTCATCAAGGACTTCAGCAAAATTTTCAAGCCTCTTTGCCACCTGTTGTGCCAGGAGGTTCCCTTTGAGTTCAATGATGAATGCCTTACTACTTTTGAATAGTTAAAGACTTGTTTGACTGCAGCTCCTATCTTGCAAGCCCCTGATTTTTCTCTGTCATTTGAGCTGATGTGTGAAGCATCAGACTTCACCATTGGTGCAGTTTTGGGCCAAAGAAGAGACAAGGCACCATGTGTGGTAGCGTATGCTAGTAAATCAATGGTTGATGCTCAATTGAATTACTCCACGACTGAGAAGGAGCTGTTAGCCATTGTATTTGCATTGGAAAAATTCAGGTCTTAAGTGCTAGGATGAAAAATCATTGTAGTTACTGACAACTCAACCTTTAAATACCTCTTGACCAAGAAGGAAGTAAAAGCAAGACTAATAAGATGGATTCTTCTTTTGTGGGAATTTAACTTGGATATTAAAGATAAGAAGGGAGTTGAGAATATGGTTGCTGACCATCTGTCAAGGATCCGAGAGGCTAAAACAGAAAGCTTGCCCATTAATGACTCTTTCCCAGATGAGCAACTTTTTACTGTACAAATAAGTATGCCCTGGTTTGCTAATATAGTTAACTACCTTGCTGTGGTTGGGATCCCTTCACATTGGAATAAGAAGGATAGAAGTTTGTTCTTCCCACAGATTCGATATTACTTGTGGGAGGATCCTTACCTCTTTAAGCATTGCGCAGATAAGGTGATAAGACGTTGTGTACCTGAAATCGAGTTCAAAAACATTCTAACCATGTATCATGAACAGGCTTGTGGGGGCCACTTCAGTGGTAACAAGACTACGATGAAGGTGTTTCAAAGTGGTTTCTATTGGCCTACTCTGTTCAAAGATGCCCAGCAGTATTGTAAAGCTTGTCCTCGATGCCAACAAATGGGAAGCATTACAAAGGGAAACTCCATGCCTTTACAACCTATACTTGTTGTCGAATTGTTTGACATTTGGGGAATCAATTTTATGGGACCTTTCCCACCCTCCTATGGATATAATTTCATCCTTGTAGCTGTGGACTACGTGTCCAAATGGGTAGAGGCCATAGCTAAAAGAACAAATGACCACAAGGTTGTCATTAAATTTTTAAAAGACAACATCTTCTCGATGTTTGGCATCCCCAAAGCTATTATTAGTGATGGGAGAAGCCACTTCTGTAATAAACCTTTTGATAAACTGATGGAAAAATACTCTGTGACCCACAGAGTAGCCACTCCTTACCACCCACAAATCAGTGGACAAGTAGAGATTTCCAACAGGGAAATAAACACATTCTAGAGAAGACTGTGAGAACTGACAGGAGGGACTGGTCCATAAAATTGATAGATGCCTTATGGGATTATAGGACAGCCTATAAGACCCCCATAGGTATGTCCCCATTTAGACTAGTTTATGGCAGGCATGTCACTTGCCTGTTGAGTTAGAACACAAAGCATACTGGGTTAGTAGAGTAATAAATTCTGACTTAAACTCTGCTGGTTTACACAGGAAACTCCAGTTATCTGAGTTGGATGAGTTGCAATTAGAAGCTTATGCAAATGCCCAGATTTATAAGAAGACAATTGCCTTCCATGACAGACACTTGCTACAGAAAGAGTTCAAGACAAATGACAAGGTATGGATGTTCAATTGAAATTCCTTCCAGGAACGTTGCAGTCCAGATGGGATGGGCCTTTCACAGTTGTACATGTTTCTCTATCTGGGGCTGTAGAAATCATGGACCCTAGAGATGATAGGACCATGAAAGTCAATGGTCAAAGGCTAAAAATTTGTGTTGAAAACATTCTTGAGCCTGAGGAGACCATTGATCTTCAGGGCCCTCTAGTTTAATACCTGATTTCATTGTGTATTATATGTATCATATTTCTTTTTATCTTGATAGTTTGTTCATGTACAATGAAATTGCCATGCTAGGGGTAGGTTGTCATCTTGATAATGGTTCCAGCTCAGGGATCATGGGAGTATGTTTATAAGGTCAATAAATAAATTATAGCATAACAGTAGGAGTTTGTTGGGTGCTGAGACTGAGCACCACACTAAAATGCAAAGTTATTGGGCTTGTGGGACCTTGCGATAGGTTACTTGCACCTTTTGTGAGGTCAGTCGATGATTTTGATAGGTTATTTCAGATTTTCGATAGGCACTGATACTGGTCGATAGCTAAAATCAACTCTTCGATAGGATAAAGAGGGATAAAAAGAAGGTTTCGATAGGTTCTGGATACTTATATGGAAATTATCGAAATGATGAATCACCCACCATATACCTATCGAAAGGATGATTCCACCTATCGGAATCCTATCGAATCATTCCATTTGAAAGTTTTATTCACTATGATTTCGACAGGATGCCTTGACCCATCGGAATCACTCATCTCATCCTATCGAAATCGTCTTTCATTCTCTATAACCTTTAGTTAGGACAGTCTCTTCCATTCGACACCTACTGAAAACCCTAGCTCTCTCTTCCTCATTTTCCCTTCTTACTATCAGCACACGTGTTCATCCTTATCCACAAATCGATGTCTCAGCATTCATTGTGCATACTTCCTTGACTTAACTACCACTCCTAAAAATAGCCGATCATGCAGTCCGCGCTCTATTGCCCACACAGCAACCACCGCTCCATTTATTCCCACTTTCACTTTCAACTTGGAAGAATGTGAAAATTTATTATACCGATTCATATTCCAATGCCCATGCACCTTAAATATCAGCCTCGTCCAGCCCTTCCACATCCATTGGCCCTTAACCTGTGCAATCCTTCCATCCCACACTCATGGCCGACGACAAACCTCAAGTCCTGCCAACCAAGTTCTACCCAGTCTGGTCACCACCGCCACCACCGGTCAAGCCTGATCCTCTCCATTTTCTCTGGGATGAATATGAAGAGGTACAGAGAATCCTGGCCAAGGAGGAAAGGAAAAAGAACAAGAGGGAGAAGAAGAGACAGAAGACCGAGCCTCCGGCATCCCCACTTCCATCCTCCCCCACTACCCCACCCCCTGCCCCCTGATTCATTTATTATTATTTTTTCTTTTTCCTTTTCTTCCTCCCATCCTGGCTTGCAGTTTCTCTTCCACCGTCAGCAGGATGAGGATATCCCTGCACCAGGGGGACGCCAAATTTTAAGTGACAACGGATTTTGTTATTCTGTAGAGATAAATCTCATATTTGTAGTGTGTTATTTTCAATACAATGTCTTTTTAATGTTATCTGTGCTTGTATACTTTTAATTTCTATTTCTCTTTATTTTCTAATATTATGTCTTACCTGTTTCCTTACTACCATGTTGCCAACAGTGAGGACACTATTTAATTTAGGTTTGGGGGTATAGCAGGTATGCCAATGAAATGAGTTAATGATAGTGCAGCTAGGCTAAAAAGGAGTGTTTGGAATTAGAGTAAATTCTCACTTGATTTTTTTTGAAAAGAGGAAATTAAAAAACTGTTTGAAACTGAAATAAGTTATAGTTCAACATTTTTCATGAAGCAAATGTCAACAATTTTTGAATTTTTTTTTTATGTGTAGTAAACCTGAAATGAGAGAAGATTGTGAAGATACACCCCATAAAATTTGATGGAAGGCTATATCCAGTGAGATTTGGGCCTGAGAATTATCTTTAAAGAGTGTCTTGGCAAATTCTTCTGCTCTAAAGACTGATTGGACTCAATTCTTCTCACTAGAAGTTAGGCAAATCCAAATTGAAACAGCTTTACAACATTCATGACATGGAGGACATGAAGTAAGGCCATCCCTTGGACAGTTTGAACCTAAAATGTTCTACCTTTGAACTGCCCTTGATACACACCACTTGAGCCTTAAAAGTCCCAATTTTCTTTGATAAAAAAAAAAAATCAGAAAAATTTGAACTCAAAACCTCAGTGACATGATACAACCTCACCCTCACTCTGAGATTTTTGAAGGTAGAGCTAGTTGGATGGTTGGTTGAGAAAGAAGAAATCACATTTGGTGGTATTGTGGCATTCCAGCCCATAAAAAAAAAAAAAAAAAAAAAAATAGAGCAAAAGGATGAGAAAGAGAAGTCACTTCATTTGAAAATCTACAAGAAGATAAGAAGTTGTTGAAGCTGATCACTTCAAGTCTAAAAATTCCAAAAAGAAACTTAAGAGGTGCTGAAATGAAGAATGCTTAGCTGCAGATCACCTCCTTAACTTTATTGACTTCTCAAATTTGAATCCTTTTTACCCTTTTCATTCTTTGACAAACCTCATCCCTAAGCCACATTAAACCCAATAAAAAGACCTTACTGATCTAAAATGAATTGAGCTATCATGTGGAGATAAGGATTTCTTTAATCTATGGTGAAAAGAATTAGAAAATTTTAGGAATCAGAGCAATGCCTATGCTCATGCTTGCAGTCCTATTTGAGGGCTGTAACTGCTCTTGAGCTGTGTGAAATTCTACATCCTTCATTTTATTTTTCTGTTGTGAGTGAACAGCTCTGGTGAGACTTGGGTCTAAAATCCAATTTGTGGGGGTAGTATCAAAATAGAATTCGCAACTGAAATGTGAGCCATGCATTAATTTTTAGGAGAAATGCCTTGACATGAGCTGAGTGATGGTGAAGGATTACAGTAGACTTTCAAGTTTTGAACTGATGCTTTTTCTATTGAAAATGAATTGAATGGACATGGTGTGAATTTATTTTATTTACTTAAACTCTATTTTAGCAAAATGCACTACTATTAACTAACTTTATTGGAGAAGTTTGTGGGTACCTTCACTGAAAACCCTCAGGAGACTTCACTCCTCGACTAGGGATCACCTAGGGGTTTAAAAGGCTTGATGCATATGCTAAATGCATCCATGATCCCTACGAAAGTGGCATTTTAATTTTCTTTAACTTTCCTTTGATTAGGGACTAGCAAAGCTTAGGTTTGGGGGTGTGTTAAGTAGTGAAAAATGCCAGTTTTCACCCCTTAACCTGACCTTTGCAGGACCTGTGAGCACATTAATAAACCTCTGTTGAGTCTACTTTGTAGATAGCAATAAAAGATAGGAAAAATGTAGAAAACCATTGAAGAATGCCACACAAGGAAGTTTATCTCTCAGCACAGTGCAGACCCAGTAATGGCACACAGAGGGCTGCACACCATTGGGCCCTTGGGGTGCGTGGCAACAGTAGGGCAAGGTGAAGGAAGTGAAAACAGGCTGAAAACATCCTATCGAGTGGTTATCTGAAGACGTCGATAGGAGCTGAGAGCCAAAAATGGAGGAATTCGTGTAGTTGGAAAGGTTTCGATAGGATCTGAAGACAGAGAAAGGATGGATTCGTGTGGATTAAGGAGTTTGATAGTATCGAAGAACCTATCAAGTAGTTGAAAGAAAGGAAGAAACCATCCTCTCGAAAGCCTGTCTGAGGTGTAAGGGGAACCTATCAAATGGTTTCCTGAACCTATCGAGATGAAGACGTTGGAGCAGAGCTACCGAAGGGTGCTTGAGCCTTTCGATAGGAGTTAGAGCAATCCTATCAGAATGATGGCATGCAGAGCTGAACCGATCGAAATGGTCCTCCAACCTGTTGAAAAGCTTCCCAAACCTGTCGAATGCTCCAGGTAAAGGGCTGAGAATGTTGAAGCTTTAAGAGAAGGCTCATCCTATCGGAACCTATTGAAGAGATCTGAGAACCTAGAGAAAGGACCAAAAAACTTCATTCCAACCTGTCGAAAGCTTCCTCAACCTGTCGAAATCATGTGAATAACTTCTCAGAAAATAGGCTATTCACACGCTGCAACTTAGTGACCTGCTACATGCAAATCGAGGCACATTGGTGACCGGCACGACGATCCAAAAGACGCCCTACGAAACCCTAACCAACCCATGTGCTGTAACAGAACTCTAACAAACTCTGAGGACCTTCTAGCAGGGAATATTGGCGGGAAAAACAAGAGAGAAAGCTATATATTGAGATCCCCAATTGCAATTGGGGGAGATTGAGATTTGGATCAAATTCTAGAGAGCAGAGCTTGCAGCGAAACCCCATATTCCCTCTTGTAGCTCAACTATGGTTGGCTAATTCTGTAGGAGCAGCAAGGAAAGGGGTTAGATCTGTAATTGGGTAAGGTTGAGAGTGTTATTGTGGGTTAATTGCTACACAGACTACAGATCTGAGAGCATTTCATTGTAGAGCAAGTTTTATGACAATGTAAATATTATTTTTATTATTTTAATTGGATCTATAGTTCCTTTGGTTTCCTTTGGTGCTCGATCGAATTTGTGTAGAGGAGTCTATTGATCAGCTCACCCACTTAACTGGTAGACCTCTTGGATACCACCTGATCTCCCTAGATCTGATATCCCTGTAATTTCTTGTGTCTGTAACCTGGAAATTGCAGCATCTGTAGTAGTTTTAATGCTCTGGTTGAAACCTTTGGTTTGGAGGAATTCCCTAGGATGATCTGTGACCATTAAAGTGGACAGATCATAGCCTTCAGAGCAATCCAATCTCTGGTTTCAATTGGACTCTTCTACCATAAACCTTTGGATCAGATGAAGTCTATAGGATGGTTTGTGACCATTAAAGTGGACAGAGCATAGCCTTAAGATCAGTTAAATCCTTTGGTTTAGAGTGGAGCCTTCTACCCTGCAGCTGTGCTTATAGGCAGCTGAGGGATTTGTGAGCCTTGAACCCCTATAACGTGACCAACTCAACCTGATTGCAGTGAGACCAATCTCCAAGCTGCTCTTCTCCATTTTTTGTTTTTGAACCCTTCCATTTGCAAGATCTAGATCTTTGGACTTGATCTCATTTAATTTACATTTCTTGTGTAGTTTAGCTTAAGTGACAATCCTTTTTAACCTCTCCCCTATCTTTTAGCTGACTTAGCATTAGTTAGGGTGCCAGATCTTTTACAGATCTAGAGATTTACCATATTTTTGAACTCACCTCCCTGTGGACATTCCCTTACTTTTCTTTTAAAACTTGCTACAAAAGGACCTTGTATCTTGCAAGTCTAGGATATTTTTGTTGTGCTGAATCCATCCCCTATTTTACTCTGATTTTATTTTGTCTTTATCATTACACAATAAATTAGCACACTGAAATTACCCAACAATGAGGTATGGGAGTTATTTGACATGATAGGTGAGAATTCCATGCAGCAGGAGTCATTGTCTCACAATGACAGCCTGACCCCAGCTAAATTGGTGAAAGAATCCACCCCTAGAGGTGGCATGCATGAGGTCAAGGTGCAAAGTGAATTAGAAAGGAAGGTGGACAATCTAAGTTTAAAGTTTGATAAATTGATGAATGTGATGCAGCTCAGAATGGTTGCGCAAGTGGAAGAGGCATGTCTGATATGCCAATCTCTCACACATTCACTTCAAGAATGTCCATCAGCCAACCAATTCTGCCCAAGCATATGGGCAGCAACCTGCTAGGTTCATATGGAGAAACCACCCAAATTTTAGGTGGAGACAAGACACATACCTACAGCCCCAGCAACAATAGTTGTCAGCTCCATACAGACCTCAGCCCCAATTCAACCAGGGATATATACCAAGGCAGAATTTTCAGTTGCTTGGCCCATAGCCAAATCAGTTGGTCTTGCCCCCATCACAACCCAGATCCTCTTCCTTTGAAGAGTAAATGCTGGCATCAATGTAAAATCAAGGAAACTTGGTACAAACTGTGAACTCTCATGGGCAAAGTATTAAAAAAATAGAGGATCAGTTGGGTCAAATTTGTAATGCTTTGAACAAGAGAGAGGAGGACAGGTTGCCTAGTCAACCCTAAAGGATAGTACATAGTTGGAGAAGGCTCCTCTACCCATGAGGAGGCTAATACAATCACTACCCTAAGGAGTGGTAGGGTGGTTGACAATTTAGTGGGCAGTATAACTGAGGAGGTCATGGAGAGTGAAAAAGAATGAAATGTAAGTGTTGAAGAATCAGTGAATTCATTTCTTGTTGTGGAGCAGCAAGGATAAAATAAAGGGGCTGATGTTGAGCCCCAACAATAAACAATAAATGAAGAAAAGAGAAAAAGGTACAAATTTGACCATGATGTTGTTAGGCATGCAGCTGTGGCACCAGCAGCCCTATAACTGCCATTTCCTCATGCACTTATTAGCCCATCTCCTTTTAATAAGGGGAATGCTCAGATGGGGGAAATAATGGAGACCTTCAAGTAGGTCAAGATTAATTTGCCCTTGCTAGTTGCTATAAAACAGGTCCCTGCCTATGCCAAATTCTTGAAGGACCTCTACGCAAAAAAGAGAAAAGCAAGGGTGCAACTGTCCAAAAAGGTTTTTACTGTTGAACATATTGAATCAGTGCTATCCATAGCCACACTTGAGAAATTGCAAGACCCAGGGGTACCTACTATCCCCTGCATAATTAGAAATCACACCATAGGTAGAGCCCTCTTGGACTTAGGGGCCAGTGTGAACCTGCTCCCATATTCTGTGTAGGAGGAGCTGGGTTTGGGGGAGCTAAAATCCGCATCAGTTATGCTCCAGCTGGCTGATAGGTATAAGAGATGACCTGTGGGTGTAGTGGAGGATGTTTTGGTGGGGGTGGACAAGTTCTACTACCCTACTAATTTCCTAGTTTTGGACATGGATCCTTGCAAAAGTAAAACCCCAATCCCTGTCATCCTTGGCAGGCCATTCTTGGCCACTGCCAATGCTTGCATTCAATATAGGTCAGGGGTGATGGAGGTAACCTTTAAGAACATGAAGGCCCAATTAAATGTGTACAATACTGCTAGGCAGCCTCAAATGGACATTGAGGACTACTGTATAATAGATGTACTAGATGTCCTTGTGGAAGAGGAGTTATCCAATCTCCTGGATTGGGATGATGTTGCTGATAACTTAGAAAATATTTGGAGTATGGTTGAGAAAGGAGGCCCAAGTTCTCATGATAGAAGACAACACCAAAATAGAGTCTTCTGTGGGCCCAGTGCAGCATTCCAGCTGGAAACCTATATTGCTGCCCCTTCCTCAAACCACCAAGGCACCTTTGTTGCCTTCCATTAAAAGTGCCTTTGACCTAGAGCTTAAGCAGCTCTTAGTCACATTAAAGTATGCCTTCTTGGGGTAAAACAATAAGCTTCTAGTGATTATCTCTTCCTCTCTCACTAGTGAGCAGGAGGAGGAATTATTGAGTGTTCTCAAGAAGCACACAAAGGCAATGGGGTGGACAATTGCTGATCTAGGGGGCATTGATGCCTCAGTTTTCATGCATAAAATTCAATTGGAAGAGGGTGCTAAACCCTCTAAGGAGATGCAAAGAAAGCTTAATCCTCACATGCAAGAGGTGGTCTTGAAGGAGATAGTAAAACTGTTGAATGCATGAGTGATTTACCCCATTTCAGATTCAGAGTGGGTGTCACCTATCTAGGTGGTACCCAAAAAGTCAGGCATAATAGTTATTACTTTTGATTCTGGGGAGTTGATACCAGCCAGGGAGACCACTAGCTGGAGAGCTTGCATAGATTACAGAAAACTCAACTGCAAGACCAAGGAAGACCACTTCCCTCTTCCTTTCATTGACCAAATTCTAGACAAATTGGCTGGGAAGGCATTTTATTGCTTTCTTGATGGATACTCAGGGTATAACCAAATCCCTGTGTATCCTCAAGATCAAGAAAAAACTACTTTCACATATCTCATTGGCACCTTTGCTTACAGGAGGATGCCTTTTGGACTGTGTAATGCCTCAGTCACATTTCAGAGGTGCATGTATGCCATTTTCTCTGATATGATTGACAAGTTCCTGAAAATCTTCATGGATGATTTTTCAGTTCATGGGGACAGCTTTAGCCAGTGCTTGAGTCAACTTGACCTGATTTTACAAAGATGTGAAGAGATCAATTTGGTCTTAAGCTGAGAAAAGAGCCACTTTATGGTAACACAAGGAATTGTGTTAGGCCATGTGGCCTTCCACAGAGGAATAGAGGTTGACAAAGCTAAAGTGGACCTGATCTCACACCTGCCCCCACCCAGGACTGTCAAACAAATCAGATCCTTTTTAGGACATGTTGGGTTCTACAGGAGGTTCATGAAGGACTTCAGAAGAATTGCAAAGCCACTGTGCCACCTACTGTGTCAGGATGTACCATTTAAATTTTTTGCTGAGTGCCTTAAGGCCTTTGAGGTCTTAAAAAAGTGCCTTACTACTGCTCCTATAATCCAAGCCCCAGATTACTCACCCCCCTTTGAATTGATGTGTGATGCATCAGACTTGGCCATAGGTGCTGTCTTAGGATAGCGAAATGATAAGCCGCTTGCAGTGATTTATTATGTAAGCAAAACACTAGTAGAGGCTTAGCTCAATTATACCACTACTGAGAAGGAGCTGCTAGCTGTTGGGTTTACTATGGACAAATTTAGACCCTACTTGCTAGGGTCTAAAATTATTATTTTTACTTGATCACTCAGCCCTGAAATACCTGTTGGCCAAAAAAGATGCCAGACCAAGGCTGATCAGATGGATCCTCTTGTTGCAAGAGTTTGATCTTGAGATCAAGGATAAGAAAGGAGTGGAGAATGTGGTGGTTGATCACCTCTCTAGAATTGTGTTGGAAGAATGTGCAACACCACCTGTCAATGAATTGTTCCCTGATGAGTAGCTATTTGCTATGCAGTCTAGTGTGCCCTGGTTTGCACACATTATGAATTTTCTTGCTGTTGGTAGGATCCCCCCTTATAGGTCCAAGATGGATAGAGACCTGTTTTTCTCTCAGGTCAAACATTTTCTGTGGGAGGACCCATACCTTTACAAACATTGTGTAGATCAGATTGTTAGGAGATGTGTGCCTGAAAGTGAGTTCCACAACATTCTTTCTATGTGCCATGAGCAGGCCTATGGAGGTCACTTTAGTGGCAAAAAGATTGCAACAAAAGTATTACAATGTGGGTTCTACTTGCCCTCTTTGTTTAGAGATGCTCATATACATTGCAAAGCCTGTGACAGATGTCAAAGGTTGGGAGGCATTTCCAAGAAAGATTCAATGCCATTGCAACCCATCCTTGTGATAAAACTGTTTGACATCTGGGGGATTGATTTTATGGGCTCCTTTCCTCCTTCTATGGGTTTCAATTTTATACTTATGGCAGTGGACTATGTGTTCAAATGGGTTGAAGCCATTGCCACAAGGACAAATGACCATACAGTTATTCTCAAATTTTTAAAGGACAATATTTTCTCTAGATTTGGCTCCCCTAGAGCTATCATTAGTGATGAGGGGAGTCATTTATATAACTGGCCTTTCGAGAATCTGCTAAAAAAGTATTCTGTTACATACAGGATTGCAACTCCCTACCACCCACAGACCAGTGGGCAAGTTGAAATTTCTAATAGGGAGATTAAGCACATCTTATAGAAAACTGTGAGGGCAGATAGGAAGGATTGGGCACAGAAACTGAATGATACACTATGGGCTTATAGGACTGCCTATAGGACCCCTATTGGCATGTCTGTTTTTAGACTGGTCCATGGCAAGCCATGTCATTTACCAGTGGAGTTAGAACATAGAGCCTATTGGGCTATTAAAATACTTAATTTTGATCTAACTACTGCTGGTTCTCACAGTAAATTGCAACTGTCAGAGCTTGATGAGATGAGACTGGAAGCCTATACAAATGCCAGAGTTTACAAGGAGAGATCTAAGGCATTTTTTGACAAGAAACTCATGAGGAAGGATTTCAATGCTGGTGATAAGGTTTGCCTGTTTAACTCTAAATTACATTTGTTTTTAGGGAAGTTAAAATCTAAATGGGATGGACCTTATACTGTCATCCATGCCTCCCCATCTAGTGCTATGGAGATCTTGGATCCCACTTCTGGAAAGATCATGAAAGTGAATGGTCAAAGGCTGACAGTTTGTATAGAAAATTCTGTGGAGCCTCAGACCATTCACCTGCATGAATCTCCCACTGATTAGTGATCCACATCTCTGTACACTGTGTACCATACTTTGTGAATTTTTATGTTATTTTGTTTAAAAAACTGTCATGTGTTGTCTTTACTTCATTGTTGATATGCATGTTTTGTTGTGTTGTGTTGTTGTTGATGTGATGCGAATGTTTTATCATCTGAATTTAATAAGCATGCTCCTAGATGTGATTGAAGTATGCATAGACCTGCTATCATTTAAATGTGAATGGACCTTTTGTAGGTAAAATCATTTAAATGTAAGAAATTTATTCTGTGCATATGTTGGTAATGGGCATAAACTTATCAGAGGTGAAAGAAATGAATTGTGAAGAAAGTTGGTGCTGATGCACAATGGCAAGGTGCATGTCAGTATAGATGCACGCCAGTGTGTAGGCACTGATAGAAGAGTGAATATTGCTTTGTCGTGAGGCTCAATGGCCTCCATTTTACACTCATGAGCCATTTTTGAGCTTTCTCGCGGGGCTCTGATAGGAATTTTGTGCTTTGCGAGAGCCTCGCGAGAAAAACACCTGAAGAAAGCCTAAGATTGAACCTCTCGAGCCTTTATCTTCTTCGCGACACTGAGCTGCACAAAAATCAAATATCCTGCATTTTGTACCTCGCGAGAGCAAAATTTCTGAAGCACTTACCTCGCGAAGCCCTTGATTCTCTGCTTTTATGTTTCTCGCGAGTTAAAATCTAAGCTGCACAAGGGATGTAAAATTGCTTCGCGCGCCATGACCCAATTTCAGCTCTGCGAGACTCCTGGATCTCTTAAAAAAGCATTTCTCGAGAGATTAAATTTTTATTGCATGAGAAGATTTTGCCCCGCGAGGCATGGGGTCACACACTTATACCTCGCGAAATCCTTATTTCTTCATTTCATTTCTCTTTGCCCTAGCTCCCATTGCACGACCACCGAGCTTCCTTCTCCATCCTTTCTTCTCTATTGTATAAACCACAACAACTCATCCACTTTTCTCTCACCATTGTGTTCCACAACCACTCCCGGTCATTTTGAACTTGGTTTGGAGGGATTTGATCCATGGTGCAACATTTGAAGTGGAACCCTAGCTCTCTTATGGTAAGCATTCTCACTCCCTCATTTGGATTGATTAGGCTGTGATTTTAGTATTGAGGAGGGAGCATTTCTTGTATAAATCTTTCATTGGAGTATTAATTACACAATATGTGTGTTTAAAGACCAATTTTTGAGAATTTGTATAGCCATGGCTATGGGTTCAAAGTTTATTAACACATTGGCTGCCTTGGTGAACCCTACACCAACTGGCAACCCTGTGGCCACACAAAAATCCTTGAGGATTGCAGAGGCCTCCACTGTGGAGACCTCTGAGATGTCTACACCAATTGTTGAGCCCCAAGTGGAATTGACCAAGAAAAGAGCTTCCCCTGTGAAGAAGGCCAAATCTGTGGCCTTTGATGCCTCTATTATCAAGAAGAAAGCAGCCCCTAAGAAGAGGGCCAGAGATCACCCACCTGCTAAGAGCCCTGAGAAATCCAAGAAAAAATAGAAAAAGGGCATAGAAGTGGTCCTTGAGGTTGCCGAAAAGGATGAATCTGATAATGACTCACTCAGAACCCCCTCTGAGTTTGTGGCTACAATAAAGCTTGAGGCTGAGACTGCATTTGATAAGGCTTTCTTTAAGGAAGAGCCAGAGACTGCAGCTTTAGTTGAATACCTCGCCAAAGCCTCACTGCTACCCTTGTTAAGGCCCCCACTGCAGCTAGTCTTCCCCAGATTAGTGCAGTTATTTTACCAGAATATTAGGATAAAGACTGGGGATGATCGAAACCCTGCATTACTGGTTATGATTGATGATTTTGAGATGCTGTTTAACCAAGTAGCAATTGCTGAAATACTTGGGATTCCAGCCACATATATCCCAAAGTGTGGTTTGGGTGCACCTTTGACTATAACCATCCCTCAAATTGCCAAGGAGCTCACTGGAAGAGTTACTGCATCTGGGGTGTCCATTAGGAAGAGTGACTTGCACTCAAGTCTGAGATTCATGGATGGAGTGTTAAGAAAAAATGTATACTGCTCTGGGCACCAACAAGAGAGGAGGTCCCCAATTGCTAATGCCCTCTACTCCTTCTCCCTGAATCACTATATATTGTTGCAAAGCTCATTTTTGAAGGGATGAAAGATATACATGAGAAGGTAAAGGAGCAGAAGCCTCATGCCTTGCCCTACTATAGGCTCATTATAGCTCTGCTAAAACTGGGAGGCTACCACTTCAACATAAATGAGGAGACTCTTAATTTGGCCCCCAGCAAGTGTGGAAAGAAGTAGTGGAGAATCAGTGGAATCTTGATTGAAAAGAAGAAGAAGAAGAAGGAAGAGCTGCTAGCTTAAGCAACCCCCACAATCCAAGAGGGAGCGGGAGCTGCTGCTGCCTCTATTCATGCCTTTATAGTTGTCACACCAACCTCAGTTGTTGCTGCCAGCTCTGCTGCTAACTCTCAAGCAGCTACTTCCACTGTGCTAGCCATCCCTACCATACCTATTTCCACCATCCCATTACCATCACAACCCATTCCACCATCATCATCTACACAGACCACTTCCACTTTCACACCCACCTCCATTCCCCTGCCAGCTATTACCTCAGTCACCACAACCTCACCAACACCCACCATACCTTATGTGACTATATTAGTACCTCCACCTACTCAGCCTGCACCTACTTACATAGCCCACCCCAGCCCACCTGTTAAAGTTACATACAGAAAAAGAAAAAAATCAAAGCCCCCACTGAGCCCCAACCCACCTATCTCTCCCAACCTATTCCTATCCTTGAAACCACAGCCATTCTAGACCCAACCACTAACATACAACCACCCCCACCAGCCCAAGCCTCTTCAGTTCACCATGCTGAACCCGAGCCTCAAATTCCTGACATCCCACACAGCTCCCCTATATCCTCACCTGAGCCCATTGAATCCTCTACACACACTGAAACTGACTTGGGCCAATCCTTTCTTTTTTCCCCTTCACATTACCAGGACCCCTCCTCATCAGAGGGATACTTAGTTATGATGACCTCTATTATAGGGGACATCAATTATGAGTTTACCACTCTCTCAGATTCACCATACCCTCATCACTTTACCCCTACCCCTACTTCACCACAGCCAACTTTCTTCCATCATGCACCCATTTCACCATTTCAACCAATTATAACCACCCATCTCACCCCTATCATACATGATCCCCTACCCCAAATCCTCAGTGTCTTCCTTTCCCTTCAAACATAAATGATGGCCAACACCTAAACCCAAACATCCATAGAGGTCAACCTTTAAGCCATGAACTCCACCCTCCAAAACCAGGCCTCCATTCAAATCAGTTTACAAGCCATCCAATCAACCTTATCAGCCTTAACCCAACCTTCCCAATAGCCATTTATCACTCTACCTACCCATATACCTACACCACCCCCATCTCCCCAACCCTTAACCTTAGCAGTAACAACAGTTGCTATTACACCCATTGAACCTATTTAGGAAGCCCCTCTAATTACATTTACCACTGCCTCCACCCAAACTGACCCTGAACCTGACCCTATAAAACCACCCATTATTGCCCCACCTCTAGAACTCACTTACCCACAAACCCAACCTGGAGTAGCAACAACTGATACTGCCACAAATGTGGATGACCTGTTCCCCGCTTCCCCCAAAGCCTCCCAAGCAGAGCATGAGGTAATAGACCTTACCCTACTAGAATCTGAAGTCCCCCAGCCTATACCCTCTACCTCCACCCTACCCTCTACCTCCACCCTACCCATTCCATCATCCATACCTTCATCTTCATCCACACCACCCCAATTTCTGGCTGGCCCTTCTTCAAATGCTGATCAGCCCATACTTCCTGCCTCTTTTAATCCCATGCCTCCATGCTCCACCCTCCTAAGAGCAATGAAAGAAAATGCCTACATCAAGAGGGATGTAATTAGAGGAATGGCTAACCTCAGAACTTCAGTTAAGTAGCCACTCCTAGATCAAATCAAATTTTTGGAACTCACTCACAAGATGGAGAGGAAAAGGATCAAGCATGGTTGGAGAGAAACATTGCTAAAATACAATGAAGAGAAAAATAGAGCTGATGGGATGGAGGATGTGATCAAGAATCTACAGTTGGCCCTAAGATTGGTGGAGGAGAGGGCTAATGATTATGCTAGGACTGCTGCAGTATTGTAGCAGACCTTATCTGATATTGGTGATAGAGATTTAGCAGCTACTGCTGCATCTCTCTTCACTGCTGCAGCCCCTCCAATGCCAACTGCTCCTAAACCCCAAGAGCACAGGAAAATAAAGCCTGCAATCAACATCAAGGAGCCAACATCAAAGCCTGAACCAACTCCCAAGAAGAGAAGTAGCACCAAGTAGAGAAAAACTACCTTCAAGAGATACAAGTCCACTGCTACTGCTCTCAAGAAGGAGAAAGGGAAAGGAGTCCAAGACAAGGCTGATGAAAATTCAGATGATTAGACTTTGTGCATGTAGTTAGTTAGGATATTTTTATAGAATCTTTTGTAGTTATTTTCAGTAACACTGTACATATTACTGCTTATTAATGAAAGTTCCTTTTGGTAGCTTTTGTATGAGTTTGTTTGGTCTACCTTATTTCTGCTATTTACTTGTTTGTTTTAGTTGTTTGTGGGAGTTTTGTTTGTTACTGTCACTTACCTTGCTTTGTGTCTTGTTTTTATCATAATACCCTGTTGCACATGTCCCTTATCTCTCAAACAGTGAGGACACTATTCCTCATAGGTTTAGGTGTGTGGCAAGGTTTGCCAATGATGTAGTTAACCTAAGTGCAACAGAACCAAGCGAGTGAGATAGAAATAGAGCTAAGTTTACCTAAGACACTTTAGAAATGAGGAAACTTAAAATTTTTTGCAGACCTTTAGGCATTAAAAGCTTTTAAATTTTAACATTTCCATGAGGTGAACACCAAGAAAACTCATTTGTGTCAGCACTTAGTGAACTATTAAAGAGAGAAAAAGGTAAGGACATGCCTATGAATTCAATGAAAGACCATACCTAGTGAGATTTGAGCCTACAAATTTTTTTTTCTCTTTGAGGAGTGTCTTAGGCAATTATTTTTGCTCTAAGGACTGGTTGAGTCTATTTCCTCACTAGAAGTTAGGCATCTCCAAGTTAAAACAAGTGATAGTACCCATGACATTTAGGAAAGGATCAAGGCATTCTCTTGGACAGTTTGAGCTTAAAGATACCAAACCCAGTAAACTGCCCTTGTGCATATACCTCTTGAGCCTTAATTTCCAATTTTCTTCAAAATACACCTGAGTATTTGTACCTAAACCTGTGGACCTGAATCAAACCTACCCCCACTCTGAGAATTCAGAAGTTAAAGGAGAAGGAGTTGAAAATGGACAAGCTAGGGTAAACATTTGAAGAATGGAGAAGAAACACAAAGAGAGGACATTAGTGTAGCTGCTGGGAAGAGGGTGGCATTTCAGAAAAATAAAACCAAAAAAAGAAAAGAAAAATGTATCCAAAAGAAAAACAAAATAAAAAATAATGAAAAGGAATAGAGAAGAGTCAAGAGGAAATTTCATTGGAAAAAGTAAAAACAAGAGGAGAAGCTGGCCACTTCAAGTATGAAAAATATCAAAGAAGATGAAATGTGCTTAACTAAAGAAGGTAAAGTCATGAATCACCTCCTTCACCTACTGATTTCTCAATTTTGTAACCTTTTCACCCTTCCATTCTTTGTAACCTACACCCATAAGCCACATTACAACCCAGTCATAGGACCTTGTGATCCTAATTTGAATGAGTTGTTATGTGGAGATAAGGAGTTGTCCAATCTATGGTGAGAAATAGTCAATGATGCCAGAATTTAGGAGCCTTGTCTATGTTCATGCTTGCAGACTCATTTGGGGACTGTAACTGCTCTTGAGCTTGAAAATGAAAAACCCTCAAAGTTATTTGTGAGAGACTGCCCTGGTAAGTATTGTGTTTGACATTGAATGTATTGGGCATTGTCTAAACCTAATTTTTGACCTAATGGTAAGTTCAGTACTGACATTCATTTGCTATTTTTCTTTGTGTAAGCTGATTGGAAATGATGTGCATACATGTAAGAGTTTTTCATGCTAAATGGTATGTGCATTTCATTTGTTTGAATTCCTCACATTTTGAAAAGAATCAAAGGTGGACTGATGCTTTGTTTATTGAAAGCTGATTTGATGAATGTTGCACTTTCGTTATCTATTTTATTGAGAAGTTTGTGGGTATCTTCACTGAAAAACCTCAAGAGACTTCACTCCTCTACTAGGGATCACCTAGGGGTTTAAAAGGCTTGATGCATAAGCTAAATGCATCAATGCCCCTATGAAAGTGGCATTTACATTCTTAGAGTAGTTGTTTAAATTTTGCTTTGCTCGAGGAATAGCAAAGATTAGATTTGGGAGTGTGTTATTCATCGAAAAGTATCACTTTTCACCTCTTAACCTAGCCTTTACTATACCTTGGAGCTGTCTAATAACTCTGTGTTTAGTTTGTTTTGTAGTTAGTAATAATTGTGCAGTTTAATACAAAGACCATGCTTTTGGTGCCAAAAAGAGAGAATTCAAGCCAAAGATGACTACTGGGATAAGGACTGATGGAACACCATGGTGGTACACACCATGGTGATTATTTTGCATGCTAAGGTGGACCCAAGAAGTCAACCAAAGGAGAGAAGAGTGGATAAGAATGGAGAGAGGTGCAACAGCAGCACTTGCAGTGTAGCAGAGGAGCAGAGGTGAAATCTCGCATAGTCAGGAGTGCTGCCTCGCACTGTTTAAATCCGCATTAGCCTCCTCGCGAAGTCAATATCTACAGTGTAAGCTGAACTCGCGAAGAACTCGCGCACTGGGAGAAGGAAATAATCTCAAAGAACTGCTTCGCGCAGTAGTCACACACTTGAGTTGCTTTCAACACTCCAAGACTTCGCGCAGCAGTCGGGCACAAAAGCCTTCATAAATCCAGCTCACGAAGCTCTCATGAGGAACAAATCTCATATTAATCGTGCATACAATCTCGCGAGGCCAATTTGCATAAAGGATTCAAGCCAACTCGCGCACCTCTCGCATAGCTCAAGAGGAGAGAGAGCTCCAGAAATTCTCTTACGTAGCTCTCACGCGCATAAAAGCTTAACCCTTTACCTAGCAAGCTATGCTACGCAATGCACAAGGAGCCAAGTGAAAGGTAAATTCTTCTGCATGAGACCCTCATGATAGAAAATTCTGAAGCTTCACTGTGCGAGCAGAGCCAAAGCGTGCAAATTCTACCTCGTGACAGCATTGCAGGGCAGAGCTGCTATGCTAAAAGTTAAAGTCTTCTGCACGAGTAAGGAACTTTCCAAGGCAAATATGACCTCGCGAACACTCAACAACTATGCGAATGAACCAAAGAACCAAAGTCAGCCCCGCGAGGCTCGGGCTCTCCACTTCTCATTCTTTACTCAAGGACCTTTTGGGGATTTCCCTAGGTCTAGGGCACACATCTCAAGGCCCTGATCTCAAGGCACACATCCCAAGTCATCCAAGGGTTGTAACCAAGCCACATCTACTAGAAAATTAGGGTTTAATCTTCTCTTAGCCAAGGCATTAGTGACTGAGTATATAAGTTGTAATTAAAAGTAGAAAAATATCTGTCCTTCAACCTTAGTCAGCTGTGAGCTCAAGCAGATTAGGGTTAGGGTTTGATCACCTTCTTTTTCCATTTTTCTTATTCCTTAGGCAACACTTGTTGGCTATGACCTCAATAAGCAATTAGGTATAATTTAGTTCAATTTTTATAATGGGTCTTGTAGTCTTTGGGATTTGTTGAGAGCTGTTATGCACAAGGCTGCTGCCTTGAGGACATCTCATTGTAAGCATTGGTTTAATCAATGAATGTATATTTTAATTCTTACTCAATCTGTTGATTTTCTAGTTGTCTACAGTTTTGTTCAATCTATGCCATACATTTAGGATTTTAGCTGATTTGAAATACCCATGGGAGCTTGAGCTTGTAGCCTTGGGACCATGGTAGTAGCAGCAATTTTCATGTTCCATCTTAGTCCTCTGTGGTGTGGATAACCTCTGTGGATAGCCTGTGGCCATTTAAGTGGACAGACTGTGCTCCTAGGGTGATTTTAAGCCATAGATCTGAGAAGGATTCTTTTCCTCTGCACTTGAGCTTGTAGCCATGTGAGAGGTTGTAGCAGGAACAAACTTCCCTCTATTTTACTTAACCATCATCAATTGTTAGATTTGATTTCTCTGTAGAGATTGTAGACTTGTGAGCTGAGTCATTGCAAGCCTTTAGTAGCAATGATCAGCTGCATTTAATGTTTCCAAATAGCCTTTAAACAACTGTGGTTTCCACTGGTTTTTCAAGAGCTATTTTCTCTCATGGATGCCTGAGCTTGTAGCCTAGCAAACATGGTGTTTGCAATAATTTTAATGATCTGATTTGAGCCATTGGGTGGAGGACATCTATTGGATAATCTATGGCCATTTAAGTGGATAGGTTATAGCCTTAAGATTAGTCTATTCCATTGAATTAGATTGGTTTTCTGATTTAATTCATGTGGTATGATCCTCTCCATTGGATAGCCTATGACCATTGAAGTGGACATGTTATAGCCTTAAGAGACCAAGTCAAATCATAAGAGTTGAGTTAGATACCTCCTCCTTGCAGATGTGCTTATAGCCATCTAAGGGATTACTGCAGAGGCAACCCTAAATCTGAGTTACATAACTGAACTAACCTTAGCTTAATTGCTTACTTCCCATCATTTTTATCTTTATTTTAACACACACCATCACCACCTTCTTCATAACTCTTTCTTTAGGATATGATTGTACTTTCTTTCTCTTCTTTTAGTGTTAGTTTAGTGTAGTTGTGAGACCTAACTCCCTTTCATTAGGATTGTCAGATCTGTAGTCAGATCTGGAGGCCTACTAATATAACCCATTTTGGGTTCTAGATCAATTTCTCTGTGGGACAAACTCTTACTTACTCAAAACTTGCTACAACAGCCCTGCATCTTGCAGGCTTTGTATTTCAGACTTACTATTTTAACCAATTTCCATCCCTTCATTTTTTTGATTTATTTCTCTTCACCACTATTTTCTCACCAATAACAAGACAGCACCTGGAGTAACCAATAGAGCAATGAAGGCAATGTTGAGGAGGTGGTGGTGGAGGAGGTGAAGATGGCGGAAGAGAAGGTGTTACGAGTGGAGGGATGTATTCCCCAACCAATGCTCCACCTCTCCTTTTGAAGCATTCGATTGAACGCTCTGCTCCTCGCTTTGTGTCCATTTCGGGTCTCCAGTTTTTATTTTGGGTTGTAAGTTAGGTTCTAGGTTTTCGTTTTGGGTTGTATATTTAGGAGGCATGCCTCCGGTGCTATTATGTAAAAATATTTATTAGATGAATAAAAGGTATTTGTTTTGGAGTTTGGTTTGATTGGGTACTTATTTAAATTTTGTTATGTAATTTTGAGGAATTTTGATTTTGTCATGGTAAGAGCCTTAGGTTCCAAGTTTAGGATTTTAAAGTTTGTTTGTCTTAGTCTAATGCTTGATGTCATCTGATTAGAAATGTGTGAGTTTGAGTTTAATTTGTAAACATTCTAGATGGGGTTAGGTGTTTTAATCCCATTGGTTCATCTATTTTGGGAGGATTTGTATTTTGGAGGGGGTAAGTGTTGTGCTTTGGTTGGTTGCTCTAGGCTTGTTGTGGATTATGGTTCTTTTCTAGGGGGTATGTGTTTGGTTCAGATTTAAAAATGCAACACTTGTCACTTTGTGGTTTAGGAGGTATAGTTTTATAAATACAAGCCAAAGGCTGTGGATTTTATTTTGAATTTTTATTTCAAGCTTAGGATTAAAAGTTTGGGGTTTTTTTTTTGTTTTGTTTGAGATCTAGGGAATTTTTGTTTAATGTCTTTTATTCCTTTCTATTTTATATCCCAGGTATTGAACCCGAAGAATTATGATTATTAAGTGAATTATTGGGAATGGACAGGATTGGGAATTCAGGATAGTGCTAGGGTTGGTGCTATCAAGCATTCTTAATACATTTCTTTGGTGCGGTACTTTTCTCTTCTTCGACTCGGGGTGCGTCATCGGGTTATTTTTTATACTTCTCAGGGAGTTGGATTGGGTCCCAACCTATGCTTAGAGTGCGGTCACATTGGCGCATCTCTATGAGCAGCTTTATCGTCGGGGAGGTGTCGCGATGATCGGAGGTTTTCTTCCCTTCCTCCAGGTGAGTTTTAGTTGATTGGACTCATAATGTCTTAGATTTTTTTTTTTTGCTCTGTTGGTCGTAGCAGTTATTCAACATTTCCTTTTTTTGCTCTCCAGTTTTGGGTGTATGATCACTTTACCTTTCTTCGTCCATGGGTCCCGATCGAGATTACGTTCATGTTTCTCTGGATGCATGTGTGGAGGATGGCGTTGGGTCATCATAGTTGGTCTTCGGATCTTCAGACCGCACGAGGTCTTTTTGAGGATATGCACGCTGGGCAGGTAGGTGTTGTCTATACTGTCATTACATTTTCTTAGTTTGGTGCTTTTGTTTCTCAGGTTTCAATGTTTCTTGACAAGTTCGCCTATTAGTTTATAGGTGATTTGGAGGCCCTATGCAGCTGGGGAGGATGTCGATGTGCCAGTGATTCAGTCTGGCCAGGCTTTCTTTGATATGGACATATGGGTCCATTGTTTTTAGAAGGTGGAGAAGATCCACCTATCTCGAGCCGTACGACAGTTGAGATTCGCTTATGGAGTCCCTCTGTAGATTCGCCAGAGAGTGGAGAAGAGGATGACCGGTCCCCCTAGCCTGAACTTTGCGAAGAAGATGGCTGTTCAGATGGAGAATTTTAGGCCTGGGGGAACTAGGGTGACTGGGGCATGCGATGAGGCAGATGCCCGAGAGTTCACGAGGTGGTTTAGGACGCTGGGCGGTGGGTGCTTATTTACGTGACCCTTTCATGGGAGTGGTTTTTTCATGGTCGGCCATCCTGAGTCAGCGTTGTTGTTGAGGGAGAGATTGGCCGCATTAGAGCAGGGCCATCTCACTGTGGACATCCACAGAACATTGGATGCCCTTCATAGGGCGATGGAGCAGACGGGGTGCGCTCCTTGTCCTGATGAAGAGATGTTGCGTTCCCTAGCTAGCTCAGTTGCTCAGGCTAGGGCAGCAGAGGATGAGCTATGAGTTCTGCTGGCGGAGACTCGACAGTCTCTGGTGAGTGTACTTGTTTGTGAGCTTGGTTTATTTCTATCTCTAGTAATCTTAGTTTAATGCTGGTTGACCGAGAGGCAGCGGCTAGCCTACGTTTTAAGATTGATCGATTGGTGAGTGTTGGTGAGTGTTGGTAATGTGTTTATTTTAGTGGAAATTTTTTTTGTTTGTTAGATCTGATGTGTTGCTTAGTACTTGCAGAGAGTGGAGCTCGCTGTTGCTGGAGGTTCTGCTCTGACTTGCGATTTGTCTTCAGTTACTTCTTCGAGTCGGGAGGATTCGACGCTAATTTAGCTCTGAGCCGAGCTAGAGCATTCCGCACGCGTTCTAGACTCTTAAGTTATAAATTCTTACGCAGTTTACAGTTTGTTGATATCATGCGTCATGTCTTCTCAGCGCCGTCTTGCCTAGGATCTCTAGATGAGAGAGGCGACTGCTGCTTCTCTATGTCCGGAGAGTCAGGTATGATTTGTAGTTTGTTGGTGTTTTATTTCATTCGTTTGTATCTATGTCCGACAAGCTTTGTATATGTCAATGTTATCTTTATGCAGGCCGTTCCTGACTCTACTCCTGGGCTCCTCCTCAAGCGTCTACTCCTGTTCCTACTCAGGTATGTTTTCGTTATTATGGTCGTAGTCATTATATTTGTAGTGTCTTCTGATGTGTCTGCTTGTTTATGTTGCACTTCCCACATTTGTTATTCCTTTCGTGCCGCCTGCCGATCTAGTGACCGCTTTAATGCTTGAGTGCTTTCTTGGAGAGAGTGGTGGACATGGTATGATCTTCTTTTCAAAGTTTTTTTCTCACAAATGTTCGTATATATATTGATTTTCTTTGACTTGGTGTGATAACGCAGGTTCGTTAGCTTGAGGATGCGCGCCACTCCCGAGGTGAGACGGATCCTTGGGGACATGCAGAGCCGCGGGGACCTACTTGTCGAGATGATGGTTGCATAGGAGACTTAGACTGAGGCATTGGAGGTGGCGCGTTAGACGACGCGGGCAGAGATATAGGTGACCATAGATCGACTACAGTATTGTCTGACGTGGAGTGAGCGGAGAGTGCGCGGGTATCCTCCTCGGCCGGGCAGCCTCGTCATACGACACGTGATTGTGTCAGGGATTATGTTCGTGAAGATTCTATTATTCAGGAGTTTCTTGTCGGGTATCCTCCTCGTTCTCGATCAAGGTGGTCTGCTAGTCAGGGGAGTGAGGGGGGTTTAGTTGCGAGGCCTCGTCGTCTACAGGTTCCCCCGACTCAGGGAGTTGGGATTGTGTTTTTAGAGGATCAGTCTATGGACCTCTGGGCTGATGATACTGGGGACAGCGGTGATCGGTCATCCTAGCAATAGCGTAGGGAGTAGGGGTGTATAATTTGCCTTTCTTTTTGGTGTTCATTATGCATGTTCATTGTATATACAGGGGGTATGCCCCTGGTGACAGATGTAAAAGGAATTGATATATACAAAGATTTTTGGTTTAGATGTACTTGATTCAATTTTTTTTCCTTTTGTGTTGCCTCTCATGTTTTGGCTTGTTCATCCTTAGTGTCGTCAGCTGTCATTGAGACTTGGATGCTTCCTGAGCTGGCCCAGTGATAGTTGAAAGTTACTTTGTATCTGCACATGAAGAGTAAGATTGTTAGTAATTTTATTTTCTCCCTTGCTAGTTGTCAAGGGGGGTAAGTGTCTCAGACCAGGGTCTAGTAGTAAAAGATGGATATATACTCTTTTTCCTCTCTTTTTTATTCTTCTTTTTTTATTCTTTTTTTTTTATTCTTTTTTTTATTCTTTTTTTCCTTTTATTTATTATAGGAAATAAAAATAATGCAATAGGGAAATCAAATAACTAAAAGAAAAATGAAATAAAAAAATGCCCCAGTGTAGGAGCGTGGTAGAATAGGCAGCATAGTATCTTCGATAACATTCTCCGGATGGTGACTTCATCATTCCACATCTTCTTTATGGGCAAGTCAGCGCTTCTAAGGTGATTCTTCTTCTGATAAAAATGCCCCAATGTTCAAGTGCAATGGAGCTTTTTTCTAGGTCTTTAGATGAGAACTTTGGGTCTATAAGAATCCATGAGTATTTGGTGAGTTAGTTTTGAAGAAAAGTTCATCAGTATTGTCATCGAACCAGAGGAGGTCATTTTGATTATGTCAGTTGTATACCGGGGGTCTACCTTTGGGTGGTGATCATTCTATCTCGTGGTTATTATCAGGGAGGGTGTGGTAGATATAGTAAGTGATTGCATCAGTCGTCATTCACTGGTTTTTAGTTTCATTCCTAGGAGTATCCTAAAAGGCTTTCGATTTATCATCCGAAAAAATAAAAAAGTGGAAGAGGGGTAAGGGTCAATGATGTGGGGAGTAGTTTGTACCTAACGCTTTCCAAAAGGGATGAGTAACAATCTTTTCCTCAGAGGGGATACGGGGTGCCATGATCGAGCTCTTCGTCATGTTTCGGTACCATTAAAGTCTCACATTGTATGGTTAGTAGGAGTTTGTCCTCTTCCCGCCACCTTGCGATGATATCTAGTAGTATGGGGACATCAAGGATGCCCTCGCAGCTTGCTTATACATTTCTAGTAAAGTTATCAGAGATGTCCTCATGGCGTGCTTATGCTTCCCTGAGCTCATTGACTTGTTCATTCGTCGTAATGCTCTCACTTATTTTTTTTTGGATATATATATATTTTGAAAGCCACCTATTAACATAAGAATTGTGAGTTTTGATTGAACCTAGCATTTTCATTTTTTTCATGCGGGGGAAGGGGGATGAGAGTCAGGTGTTATTTAGATTTTTGAAAGAGGTTAGTTATGTCACTAGTCCTTTGATCAATTTGCCCGAATGAGAAAGTGGGCGATAAATTAGAGGTCTTAAGGATATTCTGAGAATTAAAGGCGTACGGCCAATGAACGGGTCGTAGTGACTATGGGGGTGGTAAGTATAAGTACTTAACCATGAGATGTGATGATCACCATGCTAAGGGTAGTATTTTCCAATGTACATGGCGTTCCAAGGGTGTTGGCAAACTGCCTTGCATTCAAGTTTAAATTCTCTCAATTGAAGGCAGATCACACACACAGACCTGCAAGTATTCAGGACCCCTTGTAGCAAGTTTTAAAAGAGTAAGAGAATGTTCACAGGGAGGTGAGTTCCAAATATGGTAAATCTCCAGATCTGAAAAGAGATCTGGCACCCTACCTAATACTAGGTTAGTAAAAGAAAGGGGAGTGGTTTTTATAGGGTTGTCACTTAAACTAAACTACAAATAAAATACAAAATTAACTGGGATTGAGTCCAGAGTTTAGATCTCACAATTGGAAGGAATTAAAAATAGAAAATGGAGAAGAACAGCTTGGAGTTTGTACTTACTGCAATTGGGTTTTGTTGATCGTGTTAAAGGGGATTCAAAGCACACTAATCCCTTAGCTGGCTACAAGAACAACTGCAAAGTAGAAGAGTCTACTATAAACCAAGGGATTTGATTGATCTTAAGGCTATGAACTGTCTACTTCAATTGTTACAGACCATCCTATAGACTTCATCCGACCCAAAGGTTTAAAGTGGAAGAATCCAAGTGAAACCAGAGATTGAACTGATCTTAAGGCTATGGTCTGTCCACTTCAATGGTCACAGACCATCCTATAGATTTCCTCCAACTCAAAGGTTTCAATCAGAGCATTAAAACCACTACAGATGCTGCAATTATCAGGTAACAAACATATCCAATTGCAGGGACATCAGATCTAGAGAGATCAAATGGTATCCAAGAGGTCTACCAGTTAAGTGGGTGAGCTGATCAGCCAACTCCTTTACACAGATCCGATTGAGCACCAAATGAAAGCAAGGGAACTACAGATCTAATTAAAATAATAAAATCAACATTTACATTGCATAAAACTCACTCTACAATGAAATACTCTCAGATCTGTAGTCTATGCAGCAATTGACCCACAAATAACACTCTCAACCTTACCCAATTGCAGCAATTAACCCAACCTCGCCCGTTGCTGCTCCGAGGGAGTTAGCCAACCATCGTTGAGCTAAAGGAGGGAAAACAAAATTTTGTTGCAAGCCCTAATCTCCAGATTTCAATCCCGCCCAATTACCGTTGGGGATCTCATTATATAGCTTTTCCCTTTCATTTCTCCTGCCAATATTCCCTTCTAGAAGGTCCTCAGAGTTCGTTAGAGTTCTGTCAGAGCACGTGGATCACCAAGTTGTAGCATGTGAACAGCTTAGTTTCTATGAAGTTCTTCACACGATTTCGACAGGTTGAGGAAGCTTTCGACAGGTTCAAATGGAGCTTTTTGATCCTTTCGCTAGGTTCTCAAATCTCTTCGATAGGTTCTGATAGGATGAGCTTTCTCCTATACTTCAGCGTTCTCTGCCCTTTTGTTTGGAGCATTCGACAGGTTGGGAAAGCTTTTCGATAGGTTCAGCTCTGTATGCCAGCATTTCGATAGGATTGCACTCACTCCTGTCGAAATGTTCAAGTACCTCCCGATAGGTCTGAGCTCCAGCTTCTCCATCTCGATAGGTTCAGGCAACCAGCCGATAGGTTCCCTTTACACCTCAGGCAGGCTTTCAATAGGATACTTTCTTTCTTTCTTTCAGCTGCTCGATAGGTTCTTGGATCCTATTGAACTTCTCAACCCGCACAAATTCTTCCTTTCTCTGTCTTCAGATTCTATCGAAACCCTTCCATCTGCATGAATTCTTCCATTTTTAGCCCTCAGCTTCTATCGAAGCCATCAAATAACCTCTCGATAGGATGTTTTCTGCTTGCTTTCACTTCCTTAACTCTGCCCTGCTGTTGCCACACGCCCCAAGTGGCCAATGGTGTGCAGCCCTCTTATGTGCCATTGCTGGGTCTGCACTGTGCTGAGAGGTGGACTTCTTTGTGCAACATTTTTGAGTGATTTTCTGTACTATTCTTGTCTTTTATTGCTATCTACAAAACGGACTCAACAAGTGTTTATTAGTGTGCACATAGGTCCATCAATGGTTAGGTTAAGGGGTGAAAACTGGCATTTTTCACTACTTAACACACCCCCAAACCTAAGCTTTGCTAGTCCCTGAGCAAAGGAAAAACAAAGAAAATTAAAATGCCACTTTCGTAGGAATCGCAGATGCATTTTGCATATGCATCAAGCCTTTTAAACCCCTAGGTGATCCCTAGTGGAGGAGTGAAGTCTCCTGAGGGTTTTCAATGAAGGTACCCACAAATTTCTCCAATAAAATCAGTTAATACTTATGTAGCATGCTAAAATAGAGTTTATGTGAATAAAATAAGTTCCACACCATGTACCTTCAATTTTAAAAGATTTTCAGTTCAAAACATGAAATTCTGCTATAATTCCTCACCATCACTTAGTTCTTGTCAAGGCATTTTGCTTAAATATTTGATGCTGAGCTCACCATTCACTTAAGAATCATGTTTTGAAACTACCGTCATCAAATTGGATTTCAGACCCAAGTCTCACCAGGCTGTTCACTCATAATAAAAATAGAGGGGTGCATCATTTCACACAGCTCAAGAGCAATTACAGCCCTCAAATAGGACTGCAACCATGAGCATAAGCATTGCTTTAATTTATGAAATTTTCTAATTCTTTGCACCATAGATAAAACAAATCCTCATCCCCACATGACAGCTCAATCCATTTTAGATCAGTAAGGTCCTTTTATTGAGTTGTAATGTGGCTTATGGGTAAAATTTACAATAGAATAAAGGGGTAAAGAGGATTCAAATTGAGAAATCAGCCAAGTAAGGAGGTGATTTGCAACTCAACCTTCTTCATCTCAGCACAATTCCATTTACTTCTTGAACTTTTATAGATTTGAAGTGCTCAGTTTCTAATCTTCTTTTCAGTCTTTCAATAAAATGACTTGTCTTTCTCATTCTTTTTCTTTGATTTTCTATTTTCCATTTTTTTTTGTTTTTTTTTATCGGCTGGAATGCCACAATACCACCAAATGTGCTTTCTTCTCTTTCAACCAATCCTCTAACCTCACTTCTCATTTTTCCTGATTTCTCAGATTGAGGGTGAACTGAAACAGGTAAAAAGATTTTGGGTTCAAATTTTCTAGTTTTCATCAAAGAAAATTTGGATTTTTATGGCTCAAATGGGGTGTATCAAGGGCAGTTCAAAGGTGGGACATTTAAAGCTCAAACTGTCCAAGGGATGGCCTTACCTCATGTCTTCAATGTCATGAATGCTGTCAAGTTGTTTCAACTTGGATTTGCCTACCTTCTAGTGATCAAAACTAGATCCAATCAGTCCTTAGAGTAGAAAAATTGCCAAGACACTCTTCAAAGAAAATTTTTCAGGCCCAAATCTCACTGGGTATGGTCTTCCATCAAATTTTCTAGGGCGTATCCTTACAGTTTCTTCTCATTTCAGGTTCGCTATACATCAAAATTTTTTCAAAAATTGTTGACATTTGCTTTATGAAGATTGTTAGACTTCACCTTATTTAAGTTTTAAAAAGTTTTTTAATTTCCTCTTTTTTTTTCTAAAAGTTAGGTTGGAAATCACTTTATTTTTAAAAACTTTTTTTTTTCTCAACATAGTTGCACTAGCATTAACTCATTTCATTGGCACACCTTTCACACCCCCAAACCTAAACTAAACAATGTCCTCACTGTGGGGAGCATGGTAGGACAAAAACAGGTAAGATGTAAAATTAGCAATGAAGGAGAACATAAATTGAAAGCATACAAGCACAGATGACATAAAAAAGGCATTTCATTAAAATAGCCCACTACAAAACTAAGAAGAATCTCTACAGAATAACAAAATCCGTTGTCACTCAAAATTTGTCATTTCCCTGGCACAGGGATATCCTCACCCTGCTTACGATGGAAGAGGAACTATAAGCCAGGGGGGAATTGAAAGATCAAGGAGATGGGAGCTGAGCAAGTGGTGGGGGAGTTGAAGAGGGTGGGGGTGGAGGAGGTGGTGGCTCGGTCTTCTGCTTCTTCTTCTTTCTCTTGTTCTTTTTCCTTTCCTCCTTGGCCAGGATTCTTTGCACCTCTTCATATTCATCCCAGAGAAATTGGAGAGGATCAGGCTCGACCGGTGGTGGCGGTGGTGGCCAGACTGGGTAGAACTTGGTCGACAAGTCTTGAGGTTTGTCGTTGGCCATGAGTGTGCACAGGTCAGGGGGAAATGGATGTGGAAGGGCTGGACGAGGCTGATATTTAAGGTGCGTGGGCGTTGGAATATGAATTGGTACAATAAATTTTTTGCATTCTTCTAGGCTGAAAATGAAAGTGGGAATAAATGGAGCGGTGGTTGTTGTGTGGGAAATAGAGTGCGGACTGCATGATGGGCTATTTTTAGGAGTGGCAGTTAAGTCAAGGAAGTATGGGCAATGAATGCTGAGACACTGATTTGTAGATAAGGATGAAAACGCGCTCTGATAGTAAGAAGGGCAAATGAGGAAGAGGGAGCCAGGGTTGTCAGTAGGTGTCGAATGGAAGAGATTGTCCTAACGAAAGGTTATAGAGAATGAAAGACGATTTCGATAGGATGAGATGAACTGTTTCGATAGGTTAATATGTCCTATCAAAAGCATGGCAGACAAAGCTTTCAAAAGGGATGATTCGATAGGATCCCGATAGGCGAAATCATCCTTTTGATAGGTTTATGGTGGTGATCCATCATATCGATAGGTTCCAGATAGGTATCCAGAACCTATAGAAACCTTCTTTCTGTCCCTCTTGATCCTATCGAAGAGTTGATTTCATTTATCAACCAGTCTCAGTGCCTATCGAAAACCTCAAACAACCTATTAAAATCATCGACTGACCTCACAAAAGGTGCAAGTAACTTATCAAAAGGTCCCAAATGCCCAATAACTTTGTATTTCAGTGTGGTGCTCAGTCTCAGCACCCAGCAAACTCCTAATGCAATGTTATCATTTTATTTATTGACCTTATCAACATACTCCCATGATCCCTGAACTGCAAGCAATATCAAGATGACAACCTACCTCTAGCATGGAAATTTTATTGTACATGAACAAACTATCAAGACAAAATGAAATATGATACATATGATTCACAATGAAATCAGGTATTAAACTGTAGGGTGCTGAAGATCAATGGACTCCTCAGGCTCCAGAATATTTTCAACACAAATTTTTAGCCTTTGACCATTGACTATCATGGTCCTACCATGTCTAGGGTCCATGATTTCTACAGCCCCAGATGGAGAAACATGTACAACTGTTAAAGGCCCATCCCATCTGGACTGCAACTTTCATGGAAAGAATTTCAATCTAGAGTTGAACATCCATACCTTGTCATTTGTCTTGAATTCTTTTCGTAGCAAGTCTCTGTCATGAAAGGCTTTGGTCTTCGCCTTGTAAATCCGGGCATTTGCATAGGCTTCTAATTGTAACTTCTCCAGCTCAAATAACTGGAGCTTCCTGTAAATACCAGCAGAGTTTAAGTCGGAATTTAGTACTCTAATAACTCAGTATGCTTTGTGTTCCAACTCAACAGGAAAGTGACATGGCTTGCCATAAACTAGTCTGAATGGGGACATACCTATGGGGGTTTTATAGGCAGTCCTGTAAGCCCATAAGGCATCTGTCAATTTTATGGACCAGTCCCTCCTGTCAGTTCTCACAATCTTCTCTAGAATGTGTTTGATTTCTTTGTTGGAAATCTCTACTTGCCCAGTGGTTTGTGGGTGGTAGGGAGTGGCTACTCTATGGGTCACAAAGTATTTTTCCATCAGCTTATCAAAAGGTTTATTACAGAAGTGGCTTCCCCCATCACTAATAATAGCTTTAGGGATGCCAAACCTTGAGAAGATGTTATCTTTTAGAAATTTAATGACAACCTTGTGGTCATTTGTTCTTGTAGCTATGGCCTCTACCCATTTCAACACGTAGTCCACAGCTGCAAGGATAAAATTATATCCATAGGAGGGGGGGATAGGTCCCATAAAATCGATTCGCCAAATGTCAAACAATTTAACAACAAGTATAGGTTGTAAAGGCATGGATTTTTTCTTTGTAATGCTTCCCATTTGCTGGCATCGAGGACAAGCTTTACAATGCTACTGGGCATCTTTGAACAGAGTAGGCCAATAGAAACCACTTTGAAGCACCTTCGCCGCAGTCTTGTTACCACGAAAGTGGCCCCCATAGGCCTATTCATGACACATAGTTAGAATGTTTTTGAACTCAGTTTCAGGTACACGTCTTATCACCTGATCTGTGCAATGCTTAAAGAGGTAAGGATCCTACCACATGTAATATCGAATCTGTGAGAAGAACAAACTTCTATCATCCTTATTCCAATGTAGAGGATCCTTCCCACAGCAAGGTAGTTTACGATATTGGCAAACCAGGGCATACTTATCGGTATAGTAAAAAGCTGCTCATCTGGGAAAGAGTCATTGATGGGCAGGCTCTCTATTTTAGCCTCTAGGATTCTTGACAGATGGTCAGCAACCACATTCTCAACTCCTGTTAAGTAGTGAAAAATACCATTTTTCACCCCTAAACATGAGCCTTGAAAGACCCTTGAGAGGACTAAATAAGTGCTTTAGTGTTCATATTGCAGCTAACCAAAAAGATAGGTCCAAATCCGAAAACCATCCTAAAATGATCAAAAAGCTGACAACGCATGTCAAGCTCAAAGAGGGAGTGAAGAAATAGCCTCAGCAATGGCTAAAAAGGTCCTAAAAGAGCAAGAAAAGACCTGAAGAAGAAGAATGGAAGCTAAAGCTCAATTCGCAAAGAACTTCTACTATTCGCAAAGGAAAAATCAAGTTAAAAGTCAATTCACAAAGAAGAATGGGAGCCTAGAGTTCAATTCGCAAAGAACTTCTACTATTCGCAAAGAACCTTGAACTTTGTGAAAAGAAGAAAACACTCCTCGAATAGAAGAATGACCTTTGCGAAAAGAAGAAAAGTTTAATTCAAATGAATCAAACCCCACGAAAAGAGCTTCAGAGCCAAATTACTTTTGAAAGACCCTTAAACCCTCAAATGGCATATCGGGATTCTGACCACTTTGAAGGGCATTTCAAGAACTCGCACGCGCCCAATGTAATTAAAAGCCCAGACATTCAAGATTCCAAGCACAAACCAAAGGCATATTCCACCACGTGAAAACCCAAAGATGAAATCACTTGGCGGGAACTTCTAGAAGCTCAAATGACTTTTGAATTCCCATAACAGAATTGATGCTTCTAACGCGATCATTGGTGAACGGATCAAGCATTTTCATTGGCGAACAGATCTGGATCCCCGTGCTCAACAAACATTGGGCAATCCAGATCCGAGCACTTGATTGGTCAAACTCAGATAGAGGGAAAGCTATAAATTGAGAAGACATTTGCCCAATTGGGGCATCCAGTTTTAGAGTTTTCATCTCTGTTTCCCTCATTCCTAGATAGTTTATCCGAACCCCCGTAATCCCTTCTTGTAGTTTACCTTTGAGAGCCATTGTGAGTGATTTGTACTTCTAAGTTTGGATTCAAGATCAGAACTGAGGGCTCTCGAGAAGCTCGATCGTAAGTCCGAGGGCTCTCTAAGAAGCCGTGCTCAGAATTGTAACGTTGGATTTTAAAAGGTTGTCAGAATTTGTGTCTTCTCCATTGGAGTCATGTCGAGGGTTACGAATGATCACCTTAGTGCATTACACTTCTTTAGATTCACTTATCCGCATCCAACTTCCCTTAATTCATCATCCTGTCTAATTAGCGTTGGTAACCTAATTCAAGCAAGATTTACATGATGTTCATGTTACGAACTAAAGAATAGGCCACATCTAGTCGATGATCTGTGACAAATCACGACCATAAGTCTAAACCTATTCCTTAATTCGATTTATTTCTCTTACATCTCTTTGGTAGCCAGATGAAGATTGAATCTGCTCTGTTGAACTACAGACTCTCCATTAAAATTCAGAGGCTAAAGTACATGAAGCTATTATTTCTGCATTTGTCTTATTTTAAACATCTCCCCAACTCGGATCTGGATCATGTAGTTAGTTCTTTTCTTTATTTGCTTATAGTTAAATGTGACACAATCCAACACTCTCTTTTATCTATTCTTTATTTAGATAATTATAGAGCCAGATCTGGTAGCACAGATCTGGAGGTTTATCTCTCAGTTTAGACAAACTTCTCTGTGGACGATCTTGAAATACTTACTTTTAAAACTTGCTACAATTGGCCCTGATCTTGCAGGCCAGTGTTAGCCCCAATGTGCTGATATCCCTTTCATAAGTTAACATCCATATAACCTAGCATTCTTTAATTCTTTAATTTTTGATTCATAATGCACATAATTATGGCACACTTGGAGCGACAACAAGTTTTTGGCGCCGCTGCCGGGGAAGTTTGTTCTAAAATAGATAAACCTATGTTTATTTTCATTTATTTTAATTTTTGCTTTAAACCTGCACTTTGCATTCCAAGTGCTTGATTAAATGTCTACATAGCTTTGTATAGAAAACCTGCTTTTCTAGTGAAATTTTTTTATTTTTATTTTTCTGAGTTTTTATTCTTTGCCTTCTAGTTATTTGAATAAATGTCGCCACTCTTTTGTCTTTTGTCAAATTTGGGCGTGCTTTGAGTTTTCTTTTATTTTGTCAATATACTTGAATAAGGTAATCACTGCTAATTTTGGATTTTGCAGATCCAAGCAAATCAACAAGGAGCATTCTTTAATTCTTTAATTTTTGATTCATAATGCACATAATTATGGCACACTTGGAGCGACAACAAGTTTGCATCCCCTTCTCCTTTGTATTCATTTTCTATTTTTAAATTCTTGAGAACCAACAATTCTGCTGTGTTTAATGTCTGTTTTGATTTACATCAGAAAATTCAAAAAAATGAAAAAACAGAAAATAACAAAATTGTTGAAAAAGAGGAGGAGAAATTTGTTCCTCACCTCCCATTTCCCCATGCAATGAAGTCAGTTTCTCCTTTTGACAAAGGAAACACAAAAATTGAGGAAATGATGGAGACATTCAAGCAAGTTAAAATTAATCTACCTCTGCTTGATGCAATCAAACAGGCTCCTGCTTATGCAAAATTTCTTAAAGAGGTGTGCACACACAAAAGGCAAACTAGGATACATTTACCCAAGAAGGCCTTTGCTGTGGAGAAAATCAACCAAGTGCTATCAATTGCAACAGCACCTAAGATGCAAGACCACCGAATCCCCACAATCCCTGCATCATTGGGGAGCACACCATTGAGAAAGCCTTGCTAGATCAGGTGCTAGTGTCAACTCCTTCCTATTCGCCTATGAGAAGCTAGGTTTGGGAGAATTGAAACCCACTCAAGTGGTGTTACAAATGACAGATCCGAAGGAAACCTATGGGGTTGATTGAAGATGTTTTGGTAGGAGTAGACAAGTTTTCTACCTGCGACTTTTGGTGTTGGACATGGAACCAACCAAAAGTACCACCGCCATCCCTCGTTATTCCGGGAAGACCATTCTCGCAGCCTGACTAATGCATGCATTCAATGCAGTGTCTGCATCATGGAGGTGTCTTTTGGAAATATGAAAGTTAAATTGAATGTGTATAATGTCATACTCAACCTCAATTCTCCTGAGGAATGTTTCCATGTTGACATCATTGATGAGTGGTGGAGGAGTCTTTACAAACATTTCGCAAGGTAAAGACTCCACCATGCAATTTAGAAATAATTGGGGATCCACCGAGAATGAAGGAAAAGGAGATCAAATTCAAGCAGAGTCTGTGCAAGGCACTCACCAACATCATCAAGTTCTCTCTTGGAGACCGCTCCTCCCCTCTTCCACAAGTTACCAAGGAAGCTTCAACTCACCGAATCGAAGAACTGAGGATGGATGCCTACACTAGCTCCAGTTGTACAAAGAAAAGGTTAAATCATTCCATGATAGGAGCCTCATGAGAAAAGAATTCATACCGGGTCCAAGGTATGGTTATAATTCTCGCCTTTTAGGCATCTTTGTTTTCTCCATTTGCATCCACTTTTCCCATCCTGGACTCTTGAGATCATTTTTCTTTTTAGGAATCATGTAGGATAATGAGTAGTGAATCATAGGCTGTTTTGAATATTCAATGGACCCACTAATTTTATTTTCCTTGAGATTTCTTCATCATAAAGGGTCTCATGTGTGTGAACCCCTGCTTTTAATATGTGCTCCCATGCTTCATTATTTTTTCATACACATCATCAACAAAGGGTCAATCTTATGAATCTTGCTTTTCAACGTATTCCTGCTAATTATTTTATAATCACTTAGATTCATAAGTATCTCGTGCTTTTGGGTTTGTTTCTTTGGGCTTAGGATATATCATTTGGCATTAGATTTTCTTTAGGAATTTTAGTTTCAAATTTTGTTTTAGATCACGATTTTGTTTTCTTTCTTAGGTTAATGTGTCCTCGCTTTTCTTGATTTTATTTTTTTCTGTGAGTACAGTTAGTTTCTAACTTTGTTTTCCTATTTTGCATTAACAAATTCTGTTTTTGTATCAACACTTTTCTATTTTTTTCAACTTTGTATTCAGTCCCTTACCTTGTTTTTACTGTTTCTCTGTTATTAGCATTAGTTTCCTTCCATTTGCATAGTAATCCTTCTATTTGTTAGATTTTATTTAGCAGTTCTAGCGTTGTTTTGTTGATTTTTCTTGCATTTGTATATCATGTTTTTTCCTTGCTCATATCTTCAGTTTTACATTTTTATTTTCTGCTGCATATAGTTTAGATTTTTTCTGTTCTTAGTTTTTCTTTCTTCTTTTACCCTGCTGCTCCCAGTCTCTCATTGTCTAGAACATTGAGGACAATGTTCACCATAGGTTTGGGGGTGTGGCAGACAAGTCCTGCCTAGGGAATAGTTAACATATAAGGGCGTGAGAATCACCTAAGTAATTAGGAAATGTATTAATTTACTTAAGAATCATGACAACTAGAAAATTTAAAATTCCTTTGCCAAATTTAGACATTCTAAACCTTGCGATATTCTACATTTCCATGATGATTACACCATAAAAACATACTGGTATCAGCACGTAGTAAGTCAAAAGGAAGAGAAAAAGGTAAAGATATACTTAAAAGCTCAAGGAAAAACCATAACCAGTGAGAATTGAGCCCATATATTTTCCATCTCTGTTGAAGAGTGATCGAGGCAATTTTTTCTCGATTCAAAGGATTGGTGAGGCATTAGATCCACTAGAAGTTAGGAAACTCCAAATTAAAACAAGTAACAAGACTCATGAAACGAGGAAAGATCAAGGCCTTCTTTGGACAAATGAACCTAATGAGAACCAACCAAGAAAAATCAGCCCCCTGTTTGTACCCCATTTGAGTCAGAATCCTACAATTCTTCATCAAAATACTCAAAAGTACTTTTTTGAACCTATGGAACTAATTCAGCCTTCCCTCACTCGAGAATTGGAGGTAAAGGAGAAAGAATCAAGATGGACCATTTCGGGCAACATCAAGAAAATGAAGAGAAAATACCTCAAAAAGCAGGCAATATGGTGACCGAGAAAAGAAGAGACAAACAATAAAAAAAAAGTTGCAAGCAAAAAAGGCAAAAAGGACCTTATGTTGAAAAATGCAAGATCAAAGAAAGAACTGATCACGTGAATGTGAGAATCTCGAAAAGAAGAAGAAAGAAGCTAAACTCAAAAGGTGGAGTCATGAACCATCTCCGCACTTCCCGAGTTCTCAAATTCAAACCTCTGTTCAAACCGCCTTTCCTTGAAACTTCACTCCATAAGCCATACAAACAAACCCATTAAAAGCCCTTGTGATCCAAAGTTGAGTGAGCGTCATGTGGAGATAAGAAGTGACCTAATCTATGGTGAGGAGATGTCAATGATGCCATTGCCTAAGAATCATGCCTATGCTCATGCTTACGATCCATTTGGGAGATGTAATCGCTCTTGAGCTTGAGTGAAAATGAACCCCTCAATAAAAACACTGAGAGTATACCCGTGAGTGTTTGGGTTGGAACTTGAGCACCTTAAGTATGACTTATAACCTAATTTTTATCCATAGGATGAGCTTCTACTTTGGCACATTTGTATGATTTTCTATGACTGTTCACGATTGGAAATATTGAAACATTCATGAGGTTTATAAATGTTTAAATTCCTGTGCAAACAATAATCAAATTTTCCTTTCATCATTGATTCAAGAGTAACTAACCTGCTCCTTGATTGCTCATTTGATAATATTGCACCGATGTTAATCTGCTTCATGGAGAAGTTTGTGGGTACCTTCATCGAAACCCTCGAGACTTCACTCCTCCTCTAGGGATCACCTAGGGGTTGAAAAGGCTTCTTGCATATGCAAGATGCACCTATGCTTCCTACGAAAGAGGCTCTTTATTTTGTTCATATGTTTCTTTGCTCAGGGACTAGCAAAGCTTAGGTTTGGGGGTGTGTTATGTAGTGAAAAATACCATTTTTCACCCCTAAACATGAGCCTTGAAAGACCCTTGAGAGGACTAAATAAGTGCTTTAGTGTTCATATTGCAGCTAATCAAAAGATGTGTCCAACCAAAAACCATCCTAAATGATCAAAAGTCGACAACGCATGTCAAGCTCAAAGAGGGAGTGAAGAAATAGCCTCAGCAATGGCTAAAAAGGTCCTAAAAGAGCAAGAAAAGACCTGAAGAAGAAGAATGGAAGCTAAAGCTCAATTCGCAAAGAACTTCTACTATTCGCAAAGGAAAAATCAAGTTAAAAGTCAATTCGCAAAGAAGAATGGGAGCCTAGAGTTCAATTCGCAAAGAACTTCTACTATTCGCAAAGAACCTTGAACTTTGCGAAAAGAAGAAAACACTTAATAGAAGAATGACCTTTGCTAAAAGAAGAAAAGTTTAATTCAATGTAATCAAACCCCACTTAAAAGAGCTTCAGAGCCAAATTACTTTATGAAAAGACCCTTAAACCGCGAAATGGCATACTGGGATTTACAACCACTTTGAAGGGCATTTCAAGAACTCAGACGCCTCTAATGTAATTAAAAGCCCGTAGACATTCCTAAGATTCCAAGCACAAACCAAAGGCATATTCCCCCACGTGAAAACCCAAAGATGAAATCACTTGGAACTTCTAGAAGCTCAAATGACTTTTGAATTCCCATAATGTAATTGATGCTTCTAACGCTCGATTGGTCAAACCAGATCGTAGCATTTTCATCGCTGTAGATCCGATCCCCGTGCTCAACAGCCATTGGGCAATCCAGACCGAGCACTTCGATTGGTAAAACTCACTTTGTGCAGTGATAGAGGGAAAGCTATAAATTGAGAAGACATTTGCCCAATTGGGGCATTCTAGATTTTAGAGTTTTCATCTCTGTTTCTCATTCCGGCCGATAGTTTATCCGAGCCCCTCAGAATCCCTTCTTGTAGTTTACCTTTGAGAGCCATTGTGAGTGATTTGTACTTCTAAGTTCGGATTCAAGATCAGAACTGAGGGCTCTTCGAGAAGCTCAGATCAGTAAGTCCGAGGGCTCTCTAAGAAGCCGTGCTCAGAATTGTAACGCTGGATTTTAAAAGGTTGTCAATTTGTGTCTTCTCCATTGAGTCATGTCGAGGGTTCAATGATCACCTTAGTGCATTAGACTTCTTTAGATTCACTTATCCGCATCCAACTTCCCTTAATTCATCATCCCCGCGTAATTAGCGTTGGTAACCTAATTCAAAGATTTACAAAGGATGTTCATGTTCAACTAAAGAATAGGCCAGCCTAGTCGATGATCCGTGATCACAGTACCATAAGTCTAAACCTATTCCTTAATTCGATTTATTTCTCTTACATCCGCAGGCCGGTAGCCGATGAAGATTGAATCGCCCTGCTGAACTACAGACTCTCCATTAAAATTTAGAGGCTAAAGTACATGAAGCTATTATTTCTGCATTTGTCTTATTTTAAACATCTCCCCAACTCGGATCTGGATCATGTAGTTAGTTCTTTTCTTTATTTGCTTATAGTTAAATGTGACACAATCCAACACTCTCTTTTATCTATTCTTTATTTAGATAATTATAGAGCCAGATCTGGTAGCACAGATCTGGAGGTTTATCTCTCAGTTTAGACAAACTTCTCTGTGGACGATCTTGAAATACTTACTTTTAAAACTTGCTACAATTGGCCCTGATCTTGCAGGCCAGTGTTAGCCCCAATGTGCTGATATCCCTTTCATAAGTTAACATCCATATAACCTAGCATTCTTTAATTCTTTAATTTTTGATTCATAATGCACATAATTATGGCACACTTGGAGCGACAACAACTCCCTTCTTGTCTTTAATCTCCAAGTTGAATTCCTGCAAAAGAAGAATCCATCTAATTAGTCTTGCTTTGGCTTCCTTCTTGGACAAGAGGTATTTCAAGGCTGAGTGGTTAGTAAACACAGTGATTTTTTATCCCAGCACATAAGACCTGAATTTTTTCAAAGCAAATACAATGGCTAACAGCTCCTTCTCAGTCGTGGTGTAATTTAATTGAGCATCAACCATTGATTTACTAACATACGCTACTACATATGGTGCCTTGTCTCTTCTTTGGCCCAAAACTGCACCAATGGCAAAGTCTGATGCATCGCACATCAGCTCAAATGGCAGAGAAAAATCAGGTGCTTGCAAGATAGGAGCTGTAGTCAAATAAGTCTTTAATAGTTCAAAAGCAGCTAGGCATTCATCATTGAACTCAGAGGGAACTTCCTGGTACAACAGGTGGCAAAGAGGCTTGGAAAGTTTGCTGAAGTCCCTGATGAACGTCCTATAGAACCCAGCACGGCCTAAGAGTGACCTGACTTGTTTGACAGTTTTGGGAGGGGGCAAATGTTCAATTAACTCAATCTTAGCCTGATCAACCTCTATTCCTCTGTGGGAGACATGTCCTACGACAGTGCCTTGAGTCACCATGAAGTGACTCTTTTCCCAACTCAGAACTAGGTTGGTCTCCTCACACCTTTGCAACATAGAGTTGAGATAGTGTAGGCATTGGCTAAAATCATCTCCATAAATGGAGAAATCATCCATGAAGATCTCCAAAAACTTGTCAATCATGTCAGAGAAAATGGCATACATTCATCTTTGGAAAGTGGCAGGTGCATTACATAACCAAAATGGCATCCTTTTGTATGCGAAGGTTCCAAATGGGCAAGTGAATGTGATTTTTTTTTGGGCTAGGGGGTAGACAGGGATCTGATTGTACCCTGAATATCCATCAAGAAAATAGTAATAGGCCTTGCCTGCCAACTTGTCCAAGATTTGATCTATGAAGGGCAATGGGAAGTGATCCTTACTGGTTTTCTCATTGAGCTTTCGATAATCTATGCATACCCTCCAACCAATGGTCTGTCTGGTTGGAAACAACTCACCTGAGTCTGCTTTCATTACTATGATCTCGGATTTCTTGGGTACTACCTGGGTAGGTGCCACCTATTGAGAATCCGAGATAGGGTAAATTATCCCAGCATCGAGGAGTTTGACTACCTCCTTCATCACAACTTCCTGCATGTGTGGGTTCAGTTTCCTTTGCATCTCTCTAGAAGGTTTAGAGCCTTCCTCAAGATGAATTTTATGCATGCACACAGCAGGATTGATCTCCCCTAAGTCTGCAATGGTCCATCCTATTACCCTCTTACGCCTTTTTAGCACACAAAGTAGTTCTTTTTCCTGCTTAAGGGTGAGGGAAGAAGAAATTATCACTGGCAATTTTTTATTGTCTCCTAAAAAGGCATATTTCAAAGATTTTGAGAGCTATTTTAACTCCACATCTGGGGGACTGATGAGGGAAGGCAATAGGGGTGCCTTAGATGGTGGTGGAAGAGGCAACAAAGCAGGCCTCCATGGGTGATGCTTTGCTGGCTCTGCTTCAAAAGATACAATTTTCACATGCTCAATCTCAGAGGTGGAGGCCTTCTCTTCCTCTATTTCCTTCCATACTTCGTCAAAAACATTAAACCATTCATTACCATGCAGCATCATATTCAACTTTTCTTGCACAACCTCATCTATCACATTGATGGAAAAATAGTCCTCCTCGAGATGGGGTTGATTGGCTGTGTTGTACAATTTGACCTTCATATAACCAAAGGATACTTCCATGACCCCTGACCTGCATTGTATACAAGCATTAGCTGTGGCCAAAAAGGGCCTTCCTAATATTACAGGTATGAAAGTAACACACTTGCTTGGTTCCATGTCCAGCATCAGAAAATCTGCAGGATAAAAGAATTTGTCAACCCCAACCAAAACATCTTCAATGATCCCCACAGGCTTCCTTTCAGATCTATCAGCTAGTTGTAAGACCAAAGGTGTGGGCTTCAACTCTCCTAATCCCAGCTTCTCATATACTGAATATGGAAGCAAGTTCACACTAGCTCCCAGATCTACAAGGCCTTTTCAATGGTATGATCTCCAATGATGTAGGGGATAGTGGGGATTCTAGGGTCTTAGACTTTTGTTGGGGGGGCTATAGTCAATATTTGCTTTACCTTTTCTGCTGAAAAGACCTTCTTGGATAAATGTATCCTAGACTGTCTTTTATGGGTACACAGGTCTTTTAAGAACTTGGTATAGGCTGAAATTTACTTGATTGCATCAAGTAAAGGCAAGTTGATCTTCACTTGCTTAAAAGTTTCCATCATTTCCTCTATTTTACCTTGCCCTTTGTCAAAAGGGGAAGGTGCTTGCAATGCCTTGGGAAATGGCAAATGTGGGACTACTCCCTCATTTGTAGCCTTAGTGAATTGGTCATCTTTTTTTTTTAATTTTTTATTTTATTGAGAATCCTCGTTCTCTTTCTTATTTAAACTGGGTTGTTCCTGGTTGTCCACCATTGGTGGCTCTTGTAGTGTCATTTTGAAAACTATTTATTTTTCTTTTTCTAAATTTCTCACAGGCTCACATCCCACTTGATTATCTACCAGCCGTCCACTTCTCAATGTAGTAACAGATTTAGCTTCCTCATGGGTGGAGGAAATTTCACCCACTACAAACTGTCTCCTTGGGTTATCCAATGGTTGGCTAGGCAGCCTCCCTTCCTCTCTCTTAGTGAAGGCATTAGACAGCTGACCAAGATGGTCTTCTATCTTTTTAATACTTTGGCTGTGAGAGTGCACAGTTTGAGTTAAGGGACCCAAATTCTACAGTGAGGCCAGAACTTGTTCCTCAAAATAAAGTGATCTCACAGCTGGAGGGGGTGCAGGTTACTGTACAGGCTGGGCCACGGGCTGGGTCATGGGCTGCTGGTAATGAAGCTTGGGAACTTAACTTTGGTGGTAGGGTTGAGCATTTTTGTAGGGCATGGGCTGTTGTTACTGCTGCTGCTAGTTTGGGTAGGCATCTTGTCTCCACCTCATGTTAGGGTGATTTCTCCATTGGTACCCAGCAGTAGGCTATTGCCCATAGGACTAGGTGGCAGCCACATGCTCTAGAACAAAATCTAAAAATTGGACGGCTGAGGGGCATTCCTCAAGGGAGTGAGAGGGGGACTGGCATACAGCACATGCCTCCTCCACTCTAGCAGCCATGGGTGGCTGGATTGTTCCCATGAGCTTATCAAATCTCAATGACAAACTGTCCACCTTCCTCTCTAAATCACTATGCACATTTACCTCATACATCTTCCCTCTGGAAGTATTCTCCTTCACCATTCTAGGAGGATCTAAATCCCTAGACAAAGTCTTCCTTTACATGGAGTTCTCAGTAATGATATCGAACAACTCCCAAGCCTCCTCAGCAGTTTTGTGGAGGTAACTACCACCACAAGAGGCATAAATCATATCCCTACTTTTGGAGCCAATTCCTTGATAGAAAGTTTGGACAAGTTGCCATTCAGGAATTTGATGATGGGGACATTTCTTTAGGAGTTCTTTGAATCTCTCCCAAGATTGGTGAAAATCCTCTGTTGGATCTTGAGAAAATGAGATAATGCCCTTCCTCAACTGGCTTGTCTTGGACATGGGAAAAAATTTGGCTAAAAGTTGACATTGAAGATCACTCTAGGACTGAATACTATTGGGGGGAAGCATGGATAACCAGGTCCTGGCTCTATCCTTCAATGAAAACGGAAAGAATCTCATCCTCGTTGCCTCCTCCCCTAAACCTGTGATATTGAAAGTGGTGCACAGTCCTAAGAATTCATCAATGTGCTTATATGGATCCTCTCTAGTCAGGGCATGGACTGAGGGTAGCATCTGGATTATGGAAGACTTAATTTCATAATTTCCTTGAGCAGCAGGGAATTGAATGCAGAAGGCGGAATTGTAAACCCCTGGTACATTAAATTCCTTTAGAGTTCTAGGCTGCTATTGCTCACCCATATTGGCAGATTCAATTGCCATAGATGTGGGTGAAATTTGTCTAGATCTGAGAATTCTTTCAACCTCTAGATTTAATGGAAAAATCTGAGGGTTCAGAGTTCTCCTTCCAAACATACACCACTTACAATATTACAGAGCAAATCTTCAAACACAATAATCCAGAACAGACAGCTGCAAATCCATCTTCTACTCTGCTTTGCAAATCAGTTTTACAGTGAAAACTATCTCCTAGCTGTTCATTCTCCATATTTCAAATTTATTTTACCAAAACATTTGCTATCTTCCTCAATTCTCTCTTCCTTCATCTCTGATCTAGCTTTTAAATCTATTTTTAATTAGATCTAGTCTATTTCTATTTTCAGTTTAGTGACAACCATAAAACTCCACCTCTTTCCCTGTTTTCCTTATTTTCAAGTTAGAATAGGATTAGGATTGCTAGATCTATAGTAGATATGGAGATTTACTACTTGTTAGATCACAAGTTTTTTTGGGACAAACTCTTACTCATTTAAAACTTACTACAACAGCCCTGATCTTGCAGGACTGTGTATAATTGCTATTGTTTTTATACTATTTTATTCTATTTTTGTGCACAACAATTTTACATCAGCAGTAAATAAGAGGGTGACCTTTCTTGACCGGTGAGGTGTTGAGAACTGGAAAATACCATTTTCCACCCCTTAACCTGGGTCTTGATAGACCTTTGAGAGAACTAAATAAGTGGTTTAAGTGTGTTTTTCACAGCTAACAATAAAGGCAGACTTAACCTTGAAAGCAGCCTAAAAGTGATAAAAAGATAAAGATCCATGTTGATCCGGAGGAAGAAGGAGAAGAGACAACCTCACTAGCTATCAAAATGCCTAAACTGAAGAGGCAAAGACCTGGTCTCAACCTAGAAAAGAAGTGTGGAGCGATTCGAACAGAAGAAAGCGGTACAGAGAACTTTTCGAAAAGAACCAAAAGCTCCAGGCTTAGCTTTCGAAAAGCACCTGAACTCTTCGAAAGGATTTATGACCTATTTGAAAAGAAGAGAACTCCTAGCGAACAGCATCAGAACTATGCAAAAAGAGCTTCAGAAGTCACAGAACTTTGAGAAAAGTTCCCCAGACTATGCGAAATGATATTTTGAAGATTCCTAGCATCTGCAAGGGTAATTCAGTAATCTTTTGCATGCGCCCCAATGCATTTAAAAACCAGGGACATTTTGAAAGATTCTGAGCACGAACCAAAGGCATATTCCACCCCATGTGAACACCCAAAGATGAAATCACTTGGCAGGAACTGCTAGAAGCTCTAACAGATTTTTAAATTACATAACAGAATTGATGTTTCTGTCATCTGATTGGCTGAACCAAATCAAGAAATTATGATTGGCCAAAACAGATCTGGATCCTCGTGCTTGACTACCATTGGTTGATACAGATCTGACCAATTCTGATTGGTCGATACACATCTGAGCTAGACCTGGGGGAAACTATAAATAGATGAACCATTTGCCCAATTTGGGTATCCAGATTTTGAGTTTCATTTCTGTTGCTCCATTTCCAATTCAGATAGCTTGTCTGAAACTCTTGTAATAGCCTAACTTTTACTTGCAATTGAGAGCTGTGAGATACTTCTGAAATTCAAAAGAGCATTGTATTCAAGACTACAAATCCGAGAGCTGTTTAAGCTGTGCTCTGTAATTGTAATGGTGAATTTAAAAAGGTTGCTGTGAACCGTACGTTCTCAATTAGATTCGTGTTGAGGGTTCCCTGTGATCTCCTTATTGCACTAGACTCCTTTAGATTTACTATTTTTCAAGCAATTTCCCTTGATTCATTATCCCTGTGAGAATTAGTGTTTGTAACCTAATCTTTCACAACATTTGTAGTGGTGTTTCTTGTTCTGAATTAAGGGTTCAAATGAAAGACTATTGGATGGTCTGTGGCCATTGAAGTGGACAGACCATAGCCATATGTTTAACTCTAATCCTTGAGTTAGATTACTTTCTCTTGCATTTGTGCTTGTAGCCAGATGAAGATTGGATCATCTCTCATTTGATCTACATTTATTCTCATTTTGCTTCAAGGACCAATTCAAAGTTAGATATTATTTCTCCATTCTTATTAATTTACATCAAAATCTCCCCAACTCAGATCTGGATCATTTAGTTTAATTGTTACTTTTATCATTTAGTTAATGTGACAAATTCAACCTCCCATCTTATGTGCTTTGTAGATAGGATAAGAGGCCAGATCTGGTAGCTCAGATCTGGAGGTTTATCTTACATTTTAAATCAATTCCCTGTGGACGTTCTTTTACTCACTTACATTTAAAACTTGCTACAATTGGCCCTGATCTTGCAGGCTAATTAACTTCTCTCTGTGCTGATATTTCTTTATTCTTTTTAGTTCTCCAAATTCAATATAATCATCATTTACAAATCTGTTTTCAAAACACAAATAAATCATGCACACTTAGAATTTCAACAACATGATTTTGGCGTCGTTGCCGGGGAATTTATTTTAAAATTGGTAGACCTAAGTTTTTTTATTTTTTTTTATTTTTGATTACATCAGTGCTAACTGTTCTATTGTTTAAATCTATGCAGTTATCCATATACATTTTGAGCGTGGAAAGGAATACTGAAGGTTTGCTGTGCATAATTTGATTCTCTGTTTCTGTGTTGTATGTTTCGTAGGAGGACTCTCAATCCGGAGATTGTCCCTTTGAATTCAGAAGTTGAAAGGCTACTAAGAACCAGACAAACATCACAGAATTTTACGGAAACAGCTACTATGGGTGAAGAACCTAAACTTTTGAGGGATTACTTTGCACCTGGTGCCTATAATTCTCCATTTTGCATTCAATTTCCTACTGTTGAAGGAAATTATGAGATCAAATCATCAACTATCCAGATGCTTCCTTCCTTCCATGGTTTAAGTAAGGAAGATCCATACAAGCATGTGGATGAGTTCCTGTCTCTTTGTACCACATTCAACATAGCTGGATTGGGTCCAGAGGTAACCAAGATTAGGCTTTTTCCTTTTTCATTAAAGGACAAAGCTAGAGCATGGTTGTCTATGTTAGCACCAAATAGTATCACTTCTTGGAATGATTTGCAGTGTCAATTTTTAGCCAAGTACTTCCCTATGTCCAAAACCAGCCGGTTGAGACAAAGTATTATTTCCTTCTCACAACATTCAACTGAAACTTTCCATGAAGCATGGGAAAGATTTAAAGAACTTTTAAGGCAATGTCCTCATCATCAAATTCCCTGATGGTAGCTTGTTCAAAGCTTCTATCAAGGAATTGATCAAAAGGGCAAGAATATGGTAGATGCTTCCTGTGGAGGCACCTACTTGCAAAAAATAGTTGAGGAGGTCTGGGATTTATTTGAAGTAATTGGTGAAAATTCAACTCAACAGGACTCTTTGTCAAGAGACATTGAGAATCCTGCTAGGTTGAACAATCAGCAAACCACCAAAGGAAAGATTTATGAGGTGAATGAGTTGGAAAGGAAGATGGACAATTTAACCACAAAGTTTGATAGCTTGATGGACTCACTTAAAAATCCAATGGTTGCAAGAGTAGAGGAGGCATGTCTGATATGCCAGTCCCCTACTCATTCATATGATCAATGTCCTGCTGCACTACAGTTCCCAGATCTATTGGTGGAGCAAGCTCATGCTAGTCAATCATTTGGACAGATGCAGCCAAATGAATATGCATGGAGAGGGCACCCCAATTTAAGGTGGAGCCAGGGCAATTATCAATCACAATAGCAGCAGCAACCAAAGAACCAATTACCTTACAAAACTGCTCAGCCTTATTAGTAAAATTTTTACACCAAGCCAAATTTTCAGCAGCCCATTCCACAACCTGTACAGCAATCTGCTCCAGTTCAAGCCCCTTCCAGATCCCCTTCTTTTGAAGATCAAGTTCTAAATTCACTTCAGAATTTAGGGTCTTTAACTCAGACTTGGAACTTTCACAGTCAGAGCATAAAGAAGATTGAAGAAACATTGGGTCAACTTTCAATACTTTGGCCAAAAGAGAGGAAGGCAGGTTACCCAGCCAACCTTTGAATAATCCTAAAGGACAGTTCATGGTTGGAGAGGCTTCTGTTTCACATGAAGAAATAAAAACTGTCACTACTTTGAGAAGTGGAAGAATTGTAAATAACAATGTGGGTACTTAAAAAGAAGAAAAAAAAATTGAGGAAACTGATAGAGATATGCAGCAGGAGTAGCATGATGTTAGCATTGGGGGTGCTGATGTATCATAGAAAAATCAAAAAAATGAAAAACTGAAAAATCAGCAATATTCAAATGATGTTTCTAAAGCTGTAAATGAAGGACTAGTTCCTCATTTACCATTTCCTCATGCCATGAAATCTGCATCCCCTTTTGATAAAGGGAACACAAAAATAGATGAAATGATGGAGACTTTCAAGCAAGTCAAGATAAATCTACCTTTGCTTGATGCAATCAAACAAATCCCAGCATATGCAAAATTTTTGAAAGATATTTGCACTCACAAAAGACAATCTAGGATACAGTTATCCAAGAAATCTTTGCTGTGGAAAGAGTTAATCAGGTTTTGTCCATTACCACACCTCCTAAACTTCAAGATCCTGGAATCCCCACAATCCCTTGCATTATTGGGGAACATACCATTGAAAAGGCTTTATTAGATTTGGGTGCTAGTGTCAACCTACTTCCATATTCTGTACATGAGAAACTAGGTTTGGGAGAGTTAAAACCTACTCATGTGGTGTTACAACTAGCAGACAGATCTGAAAGAAAGCCAGTTGGAATGATTGAGGATGTGTTGGTAGGAGTAGATAAGTTTTTCTACCTTGCTGATTTTCTGGTATTGGACATGGAACCTACAAAAAGCAAAACTTCCATCCCTGTCATTTTGGGGAGACCATTCCTGGCTACAGCCAATGCTTGCATTCAATGCAGGTCTGGTATTATGGAAGTCTCTTTTGGAAATATGAAGGTGAAGTTAAATGTTTATAATGCAGTCACACAGCCTCAATTCAGTTCCGAGGAATGTTTTCTTGTTGATTTGTTGGATGAACTGGTAGAAGAGACTCTACCACAGTTTTTGCAGTGTGAAGATTTTACCACAGACTTGAACAACGCTTGGAGAAATGCCATGGAAGAAACAGTTTGTACCTCAAAGTCTGAGGAAGCAAATGTTGTGCAAGGAACTCATAATCAATCAGCAAGTTTCTCTTCATGGAAACCTGCTATTCTTCCTCTTCCACAAACAGCTAAGGTACCTTTGTTACCTTCTTTTCTCAGCCCACCTGATGTAGAGCTGAAGCAGTTGCCAGAAAATTTGAAATATGTGTTTTTAGGAGACCATAAAACATTGCCTGCGATTATTTCTTCCTCCCTCACTGAAGAGCAGGAGGAAGAGATGTTGATTGTATTGAAACAACATAAGAGGGCAATTGGCTGGACTATTACTGATTTGGGAGGAATCAGTCCAGCTGTTTGCTTGCATAAAATTCATTTGGAAGAAGATGCAAAGCCGTCTAGGGAAATGCAAAGGAGGCTGAATCCTCATATGCAAGAAGTGGTCATGAAAGAGGTTGTTAAGCTGTTGGATGCAGGGGTCATTTACCCCATTTCAGATTTAGCTTGGGTGGCACCTACACAGGTGGTACCTAAGAAATCTGGCATCACTGTTGTAACCTCAGACTCTGGTGAGCTTATGTCAGCCAGACAAACAACTGGTTGGAGGGTCTATATTGATTACAGAAAACTAAACACCATGACCAGAAAAGACCATTTCCCTCTTCCATTCATTGATCAAATTTTAGATAAGCTAGCAGGAAAAGCTTATTACTATTTTCTTGATGGTTATGTTACAACTTGATTCTGTGTATCCACAAGATCAGGAAAAGACCACATTCACTTGCCCTTTTGGCACTTTTGCCTATAGGAGAATGCCTTTTGGTCTTTGTAATGCTCCTGCTACCTTTCAAAGATGCATGTACTCCATTTTCTCCGATATGATTGACCAATTTATGGAGATTTTTATGGATGATTTTTCAATCTATGGAGACAGTTTTGCCCAGTGTTTACATCACCTCAAATTGGTGTTACAGAGATGTGAAGAAACCAATCTAGTTTTGAGCTGGGAGAAGAGCCATTTCATGGTCACCCAAGGCATTGTCCTTGGCCATGTTGTCTCCCGCAAGGGAATTGAGGTGGACAGAGCAAAAATTGATTTAATTGCACATTTTCCACCTCCCAAAATTGTTAAACAAATCAGAAGTTTTCTGGGACATGCTGGATTTTACTGAAGGTTCATTAAGGACTTCAGTAAAATATCCATGCCTCTTTATCATTTATTGTGTCAAGATGTCCCTTTTATTTTCAACAATGAATGCTTGAAGGCATTTGAATTCTTAAAAAATTGTTTGATTTCAGCTCCAATACTACAGTCTCCAGACTATTCACTACCTTTTGAACTGATGTGTGATCCATCAGATTATGCTTTGGGAGCTGTTCTTGGGCAGAGAAAGGATAAGCTGCCTCATGTCATAGCTTATGCCAGTAGATCAATGATTGATGCACAGCTCAATTACACAACAACTAAGAAGCAGTTGCTGGCAATTGTTTTTGCTTTAGAGAAATTCAGATCATATGTTTTGGGTTCACAAATAGTGGACCAGTTCACTGACCACTCAGCCCTAAAATACCTTCTCTCTAAGAAGGATACCAAACCAAGATTAATCAGGTGGATCCTCCTATTACAAGAATTTGATTTACAGATCAAAGATAAAAAGGGTGTGGAGAATGTGGTGGCTGATCACCTGTCTAGAATTTTAATTACTGAGATTGTTAGGCTGCCTATCAATGAATCTTTCCCTGATGAGCAACTTTTTGCTATCAGTAGACACACCCCTTGGTTTGCAAACATAGTCAACTTTTTAGCTACTGAAAGAACTCCTCAATATTGGAATAAAATGGATAAAGATCTTTTCTTCTCAAAGGTTAAACATTTTATTTGGGAGGATCCTTATCTGTTCAAGATTTGTGCAGACCAAATAATAAGAAGATGTGTCCCTGAAGAAGACTTTCATAGCATACTTTCTATGTGTCATGAACAGGCCTGTGAAGGTCATTTTAGTGGAAATAAAACTGCTGCAAAGGTTTTGCAGTGTGGATTTTATTGGCCTACATTTTTCAAAGATGCTCTGCAGCACTGTAAGTCTTGTCAGAACTGCCAGAAATTGGGCAGCATTTCTAAGAGAAACTCAATGCCATTATAGCCTATTTTGGTAGTTAAATTGTTTGATATTTGGGGGATAGATTTCATGGGCCCCTTTCCTCCTTCAAATGGTTGTACTTTCATCTTAGTAGCTGTGGATTATGTATCCAAATGGGTTGAAGCTACAGCCACTAAAACCAATGATCATAGAGTGGTTCTGGAATTTTTAAAGGATAACATCTTTTCCAGGATTGGTTCACCCAGAGCTATTATTAGTGATGGGGGAAGCCATTTTTGTAATAAACATTTTGAAGCTTTATTGAAAAAGTACTCTGTGACTCATAGAGTAGCTACTCCATACCATCCCCAAACCAGTGGACAAGTGGAGATTTCCAATAGAGAAATCAAACATATACTAGAAAAGACTGTGAAGAAGGACAGAAAGGATTGGTCCTTTAAGCTGAATGATGCATTGTGGGCATATAGGACAGCCTATAAAACCCCAATTGACATGTCCCCATTCAGATTGTTCTATGGTAAAGCATGCCATTTACCAGTGGAGTTAGAATATAAGGCCTTTTGGGCTATTAAAACCTTGAACATGGATCTTACTACTGTTGATAATCACAGGAAACTGCAGCTTGCTGAGTTGGAAGAGCTGAGGATGGATGCATACACCAATGCAAGATCTTACAAAGAGAAAGTTAAAGCCTTCTATGACAAAAATTTGCTTAGAAGAGAGTTTATAGCTGGCTCTAAGGAATGGCTATTTAACTCAAAACTTAAGTTTTTTCTTGGAAAACTGAGATCCAGATGGGAAGGGCCATATATAATCATTCATGCATCTCCTTATGGGGCTGTTGAAATTTTGGACTCAAGTGATGGAAGAGTCTTGAAAATAAATGGTCAGAGGCTCAAACCATGCATTGAAAATACCCTGGAGCCTGTGCTAACCATCTATCATCAAGATCCGCCCCATATCTGAGGATAAACAACTGTATAATATGTATTTTACCAGTGCTTGTTTTGTAGTTTTTGCATAGTTGTTTTCTCTCTGTTTTAGTCATTTATACTTTCAATTCGAGAAGTTTGAATATGTGAAAAATTAACTTGCGAAGAAAAAAAAAATTTCTTTTCGAAAAGTTTAATTAACTTTTCGAAAAGGAGCTGAACCTGTAACTAACTGCTCGAAAAGAATGATTTGTTGTTCGAATAATTAGTTCTGAATGATTTGCTTTTTGAAAAGTTAGTTCTGAAGCTATTTGCTATTCGAATAGTTGTTTCTGAAGCCATGTGCTTTTCGAATGGTACTAATGCCATTCTCTTTTGTAAAAAAAAGACTATTTTGAACTTTTCGAAAAACTTCAAAGATATTTTACGAAAATCATTTTGAGCATATTTAAACCCTTTCGAAGTAAGGGTTTCATTTTCGAAAGCCTTCTTAGAACGTCCTGTTTCACAGAAAACCCTTTTTCTTTCCTTCCTTGCGTGGTTTTAGAATTCAGCCACACTTTTGTTCGTATTTGTTCGATGGTTTAAGCTTGAAGAGAGGGACCTTTTGCTTCTGGTTCTGGTGGTTTTCATCTAGCAATCAACAAGTTCAACCAAAACCCTAGATTTTGGTATTTTTCTATGCATTTCCTCTGTTTGTATTTTGCAAAGTTTAATCTGGTGTCAGCATTTATTGTGGGAGTTTTAAACAAAGCCTTAGAATGGGGAAAGCTGAAAAATTACTGGCTGAAATGTTCTCAAAAACCTCTGCTAAGAAAATTAGCAAATCGTCCAAAAAAGGAAAAGCCAAAGCTTCAGCTAAAAGGAAACTTTCAATGGATAAAGCTGATATGATTGAGAAAGGGAAAAAGGTTAGATATGAGGAACCCACTCCAATAGCTGCTACTAGTCCTGAGTCTGAGCTTCCTCCTTTGCCTATTCATTTGGTACTGCCAAACCCATTTATTGAAGCTCAAAAGCTAATTCCAGAGTTTATTGTTGATGAGACCTTTTTCTACAACAAACCTAAATGTCAGTTATCTTTGAAATACATTAGGGATGCCTCACTGAGCAATATCCTAACCCCTCTTCCAGAGAAAATTTATCCGCGAATGGTGAGATTATGGTACCAAAACTTGGTAAAAGTGACAGAGAAGGATGCTGATGTCCCTACTCTTGTTATTTTCATTGATGATTGCGATTTAACTGTCACTTATGAAGACATTGGAAATGCTTTGGGGACACTATTTCAATATGATCCTGTTGGTCCATTGGCCGCACCATAAACAACCTCTTTTAGAGAAATGGCTGCACATTTAACTCAAGGCATAGTTGGAACTGGACAATGCTTCATGAGGAGAGACTTAGCACCTCAATTTTTGCTAATGGATTCCATTTTGAGGGGATATTTTTATGTCACTAGACACAGCCAAGAAAGAAGGACACCAATTTTAGAGGCTCTCTTTCATTTTTCTAAGGGCCAATTCTTCAATGCCCCTATGTTGATTTTTGAAGCCATGGCTGATATTAGTACCAAGCTGAAAAAGGAACAGAAATTAGCTGGAATACCATTTGGTAGGCTGATCACAGCCCTACTAGGAGCCAAGTTTGACATTGATGAGCAAGAGCCATTTGAAGTTATATCTCCTCATGCTTTTGGGAAAAAGGCTTGGACTACAAGCCAAACAATGTTGAATAGAATGAGGGAGGAAGTGGAGTCTGCCTCATGCCATTGAACTCGCCATAATCGAGAGCCTCTCGCCTGCCCAAGAATACTTTACTGCACTCTCGAGGTGACCACTTTAGTCGCACTCTATTTTAATCAGATCATAGAACAAGCTGTCCTTCCTGTGGTGACCAGCTCTTCAGCTCCACCCATTCTTGAAGAAGTTGTCATCTTACCCACCTCACCGAGCCCAACTCCTATTCTTTCACCCATTCAAGCAATCCCATCTCCCATAACAAACATAATCCCAATTGCAGACTCCCCCTCTACACCAACCACTCCAGCCATACACCACCAATTTCTCTCAACAATGTCCAAGATTTGGCCCCTGATTTTGTTGAACAATCTCCTAGTACTCCTCTTCTCCAAAGTTTCTTAGGTTCACCTGCTAATTCAACTAATACACCTGAAGTAACTCATACCACTGAACCTGAGATATTCACTATAGAGGTCTATTCATCACTGATGGGATCTATCTTAGCAAATATTGGGCTTAAATCTGTACCTATACCTGACCCTCCTCATTTCACTCATTTGGCTACTCCCCCCTTTACAACCATTTCACCCATTGCACCTCAACCATCTACTTCAGTTTTACCAGCCCCTACTTTGCATACCACACCCACACCTGAATCAATTAGCCAAATATTTACCTTTCTCCAATCCATCCAAGCCCAACTACAGATCAACACAGACAATCAGTCTGTGACAAATTCCCTTCTCCAAACCTTAGCCTCCACATCCCACACAACTACCTTAGCCACTGTACCTACTGTTGATAACCATGCTACCCAAACAGAACCTGAGGTAGTACTTTTTGAGTCCCCTTCACCTCTCCTCACTTTTTCTAATCAAGCCACTCAGACCGACCCTGAGGTCATTCTTTTGGACTCCTCTTCTCCCACTCCCACTGTTGGGATACCTTTGGTCCCCTACCACTCCATTCCCATTCCCAGATGTGCCACTCTAAAAAAGGCTATGGAAGAGAATCCATATATCTGTCGAGATGTCCTCAAGGAGTTAGCTGATTTGCAAGCTTACATTAGAACCCCTTATGAAAACCAGATTCAAAAATTAGAGTTATTCATGAAATTTGAGAGAGTGAAGATGCAGGACCTGCTGGGTCAAACTTTTCAGATGGTTAGGAGTGAGCAGCACAAGGTGACCATGTTACAAGCACAACTTGAATAAGAAAAATTGAGGACTACTAGACTTGAAAAGTATATTGGCCTCACCAAAAAGATCAAAACTGAGGAATACACTGAGCTGAAAAATACAATCCAGGAGAAGGCTAAATCGAGTTCAGACTCCAATTCTGATTCTAGTTCTGACTCTGACAGTGACTCTAGTTCTGATCCCATTGAACCAACTTATGATACAGATTTTGACCCCAGTTATTAGAATATATTGTACATGTCTATTTTGTGGGTCTGTAATATGTAATTCTGGTCTTCTGTTCACTTTTGTTAATTAGTAATTACTGTGCATTTCTTTTCTTTCCTCTTGTCATTATGATTTCTGTTTGATTGCTTTCTTTTCTTTACTGATACACTTCAAACCAGTGTAGACCCTGCTCATCATAGGTTTGGGGGGTGGCAGAGATGCCAATAATTGAGTTAACATTAATGCAGCTTATGATCAACAAAATTTTTGAAAATGAGGTGATTTCACACCTGTTTTTGAAAAATGAGGAAGTTAAAACTTTTTAAAACTGATTTTTAGTGTAATTCCAATACTTTCAAAATTTTTTAGAAAATTTTTGAAAATTGATGTTTTAGTAAACCTTAAAAGAGAGAAAACAGTGATGATATACCTCAGGAAGTTGATAGAAAACTACACCCAGTGAGACTTGGGCCTGAAATGTATTTTTGGGAGATATGAATTGGCAATTTTTTCTGCTCTAGGGACTGTTTGAACCTACCTACTATCACTAGAAGTTACACATATTCAAATTGAAATAACTTGATAGCAATCATGATATTAAAGACATGATGTAGGGCCTCCTTTTGGACAGTTTGAGCCTCAAAAAGCCCCACCTTTTGAAACTGCCCTTGATACACACCATTTGACCTTTATAAATCTAAGATTTCGTTGAAACCTCATCAAACAACTTCATCAACCTCATTTATCCTAACCCTCACTCTGAGGATTCAGAAGGTAAAGGAAAGGAAGCTGAAGAAAGGAGAGTTGGGTAACAGTTTGGTAAAAGAAGAAGAAAAATAATTAAAGGCAATGATGTATCAACAACAAAAATGTGGCATGACAGTAAATGTTGCTATATAAAAAAAAAAAAAAAAAGAGAAAAAGAAAAAGGAGCCATTTCATTGGAAGTTTGAAAAAGAATGAGGAAAAGATGGCCACTTTGGCTTTGAAAATTCAAAGAAGAAAATAAAATTGTGCTGAAATGAAGAAGGTGTGTCTATCACTTCCTTACCTTGACTGACTTCTAGATTTTGGAATCCATTCCAACCCCTTTATTCTTGATAAATTTCACCCATAAGCCACATTACAACCCAAGTTAAAGTCCTTACTGATCAATGATGGATTGAGCTGCCACATGGAGATAAGGATTTGTATAATCTATGGTGAAAAGAGCAGTGAATTCAAAATTAAAAAGCAAAGCCTATGCTCCTGCTTACAGTCCTATTTGAGGATTGTAATTGCTCTTGAGCTTTGTGAAATAGTACAACCCTTCTTTTTGTATGATGAGTAAAAACCCTGGTGAGAGTTGAGTTTGAAATCAAATTATTTGGGGTAACATCAAAACTGAATTTTCAAATAGAAGGCAAGCTTTTCATTAATTTTTCTTGTAAAATCTTTTTAACACAAATTGAGTGAATGGTAAAAGGAATTACAGTAGAATTTTAGTTTTAAACTGATGTTTTCTTGAAGATCTTTTTACAGCTTGACTGATGCAGGTGTGATCTATCTAAAATGGATAAAAGTCTGCCTTAACAGAGCTGCATTGATATTAACTAATTTATTGGAGAAGTTTGTGGGTACCTTCACTGAAAACCCTCAGGAGACTTCACTCCTCCACTAGGGATCACCTAGGGGTTTACAAGGCTTGTTGCATATGCTAAATGTAACTGTTTTCCCTACAAAAGTGGCTTTTTCATTCTGTTTTTAAATTTTATCTTTGCTCAGGGACTAGCAAAGCCTAGCTTTGGGGGTATGTTGAGAACTGGAAAATACCATTTTCCACCCCTTAACCTGGGTCTTGATAGACCTTTGAGAGAACTAAATAAGCGGTTTAAGTGGGTTTTTCATAGCTAACAATAAAGGCAGACTTAACCTTGAAAGTAGCCTAAAAGTGCTAAAAAGATAAAGATCCATGTTGATCCGGAGGAAGAAGGAGAAGAGACAACCTCACTAGTTATCAAAATGCCTAAACTGAAGAGGCAAAGACCTGGTCTCAACCTAGAAAAGAAGTGTGGAGCGATTCGAACAGAAGAAAGCAGTACAGAGAACTTTTCGAAAAGAATCTGAACTTTTCGAAAAGAACTAAAAGCCCCAAGCTTAGCTTTCGAAAAGCACCTGAACTCTTCGAAAGGATTTATGAGCTATTCGAAAAGAAGAGAACTCCTAGCGAACAGCATCAGAACTGTGCGAAAAGAGCTTTAGAAGTCACAGAACTTTGTGAAAAGTTCCCCAGACTATGTGAAATGATATTTTGAAGATTCCTAGCATCTGCAAGGGTAATTCAGTAATCTTTTACACGTGCCCTAATGCATTTAAAAACCAGGGACATTCCGAAAGATTCTGAGCACGAACCAAAGGCATATTCCACCCCATGTGAACACCCAAAGAAGAAATCACTTGGCAGGAACTACTAGAAGCTCTAACAGATTTTCGAATTACATAACAGAATTGATGTTTCTATCATCTGATTGGCTGAACCAAATCAAGCAATTATGATTGGCCAAAATAGATCTGGATCCTCGTGCTCGACTACCATTGGTTGATACAGATCTGACCAATTCTGATTGGTCGAGTCTGATTGGCCAAAACAGATCTGGATCCTCGTGCTCGACTACCATTGGTTGATACAGATCTGACCAATTCTGATTGGTCGATACACATCTGAGCTAGACCTGGGGGAAACTATAAATAGATGAACCATTTGCCTAATTTGGGTATCCAGATTTTGAGTTTCATTTCTGTTGCTCCATTTCCAATTCAGATAGCTTGTCTGAAACTCTTGTAATAGTCTAACTTTTACTTGCAATTGAGAGCTGTGAGATACTTCTGGAATTCAAAAGAGAATTGTATTCAAGACTACAAATCCGAGGGCTGTTTAAGTTGTGCTCTGTAATTGTAATGGTGAATTTAAAAAGGTTGCTGTGAACCATACGTTCTCAATTGGATTCGTGTTGAGGGTTCCCTGTGATCTCCTTATTGCACTAGACTCCTTTAGATTTACTGTTTTTCAAGCAATTTCCCTTGATTCATTATCCCTCTGAGAATTAGTGTTTGTAACCTAATCTTTCACAGCATTTGTAGTGGTGTTTCTTGTTCTGAATTAAAGGTTCAGATTAAGGACTATTGGATGGTCTGTGGCCATTGAAGTGGACAGACCATAGCCATAAGTTTAACTCTAATCCTTGAGTTAGATTACTTTCTCTTGCATCTGTGCTTGTAGCCAGATGAAGATTGTATCATCTCTCATTTGATCTACATTTATTCTCATTTTGCTTCAAGGACCAATTCAAAGTTAGATATTATTTATCCATTCTTATTAATTTACATCAAAATCTCCCCAACTCAGATCTGGATCATTTAGTTTAATTGTTACTTTTATCATTTAGTTAATGTGACAAATTCAACCTCCCATCTTATGTGCTTTGTAGATAGGATAAGAGGCCAGATCTGGTAGCTCAGATCTGGAGGTTTATCTTACATTTTAAATCAATTCCCTATGGACGATCTTTTACTCACTTACATTTAAAACTTGTTACAATTGGCCCTGATCCTGTAGGCTAATTAACTTCTCTCTGTGCTGAAATTTCTTTATTCTTTTTAGTTCTCCAAATTCAATATAATTCATCATTTACAAATTTGTTTTCAAAACACAAATAAATCATGCACACTTAGAATTTCAACAACACGAGGGCATTTTGGGTGTTTTGAGAGTGTAGGAATTATCGAGAGCCTAAATACCAACGTACGCAGGGAGTTCGGGGAATTATGAAAAAAAAACCCCAAATTTGAACTGCCTAGCAAATAAGCTAGGCGTACATATTATTCACGCCTGAGCAAAAAAACTGATTTTTTGGCTAGGCATCATATTATGCACGCCTGTGCAAAGAACCTATTTGTTTGGCTAGGCATGCGTTTTATGCACGCTCGGCTTATATATATATATATATATATACATATATATTTCTGGACAACAGATCCGAGTTGGTCTTTTCACTTGGCTTTTGGGGGCGATGCCACCCGAGACTTCTTCTTTGCTTTATTAGGTTTCTCCTTTTCATTCCTAAATGGATACAAGGTCGTTTCGATGCTACTAATGCGCTCCCCAAGGTTTTAAGCTCAATAACAAGTTCAGTCTCTCACCCGATATACCTTCGGCGCGAGGGCCTTCTTAGATATTGGATGGGGTGGTTCCTGTCGAGATCATCACAACTAGAGCTATCGCTCTACTTGGAACCGGGTCAGATGTATCATAGCTTATTTTTTCCCCCCTTTTGAAAAATTTACCCGCGAGAAACAAAGTGTTATGTCCCTTAGTTTATTTTTAAATTTCAATTTTAGGGAAGTTATGTTTAAGTCTAAATGAGGCTTTCGCCACCTTTCTCAATCCGGGCTGTGAGAGTCTCGTGCCGCCACTATGGGCCGGCATCCACTGGTGAAATATGACAAGTAAAGAGAAACTGATGGGGCCAGTCATGTGACTTGAAGAAAAATGTAAAGAAATGTAAATGACATAAAATTAAATCTAATTATCAAGTAACCGTCAAACAGCTAAGGTCGTAAATGGCGGAATTTAAACCTAATTTATTAAGTAACCGCCAAACGGCTAAGGTGGTAAATGACGGGATCGTAGGGGTAAGTAAAAATATGCGGATTCGTAGGGGTAAGTAAAAAAAATTAATGGAGACAAAAGTAAGCAAAAGGAGAAAAACATGTACAATGGGGCCAACTTCAAGTAGAAATTCTAAAAATCTATCCCCAGCGGAGTCGCTATTTGTGCAATCGTGGACCTCGCGGGTCCGTCGCGACGATGAACTCACTAGAAAGATGAAGTCACCACCTGGAGCTTTTGGTGTCCTGGGATACCCAAAATCAGGATCGTGTGCACCGAATTACTAAATTTGACTCCGGATTGCCGCTCTACGCTAAAGCCTCTTGGATAAGGACTTCGGTTATCAATCGGGAAGGTGTTAGGCACCTGATTGACCCACTTGTAAGCGGTCTCTACTATGGCCAAGTGTTAGGGAAAAATATAAAATTGTATGACACTTCCCCTTACCCGAAGACACTCTGATCCTATTTGAGCCCCTGGCAATTATTGAAATTTTGGCAGTGTAACGGCTTAAATTCTCGGGTAGAGGAAAAATAATAGAAGGTAGAGGAATAGAGGGGAGAGCCAGAGCTCTCGGCCCCTTGTTGCACCGCCGTGGATCTTCGCATCGATGCGACACCAGGGAGCTGCCGAAAGCAAATGGGTTAGAGAATGGTTCTAACTATTAAGGGTTGGAAGCTAAGAGATTGACCTACTTAAAGGTCTCCATCATTTCCTCGATCTGTGCCTGACCCTTATCAAAAGGGGCAGGGCCACTCAAAGCTTGAGGAAATGGTAGCTGAGGTACTGCTAGTTCCTCAGCTGCAAGCCTATGGCTGAACTTTTATTTTTTTCTTTTTCTATTTTTATCTCCTGCTGAGGCTCAACTACAACCTCTTTATTTTTTTCTTGTTGAAGGGTAGCAGGCAATTCTTGACTCTATGCTCTAACAAAGTCTTTATCACTTCCACTTGACATTTCCTTGGGAATGATCTCTCCTTGTTCTTTTCCCTCCTGGTTGTCTACCAACTTGCCAGACCTTAAGGCTGTGATGGCATTGGCCCCCTCAAAATTTGAGGAGCCTTCTCCGATGGAATACTGGCCCTTTGGGTTGGCAACTGGTTGGATTGGCAACCTGCCCTCCTCTCTTTTAGCCAGAGCATTGGCTATTTGGCCAAGCTGCTCTTCTATTTTCCTAATGCTTTGACTGTGCGAAGTCACAGTCTGATTCAAGGGTCCAAGGCTTTGCAATTGGGCCAAAATTTGGTCCTTGAAAGAAGCACTTCGGGGCTGAGGTGGGGGAACTACCAATTGATTTTGTTGTTGGGGTTGCTGTTGCTGCTGGAAATTTGACCTTTGGGCATAACCCTGGTTAAACTGCTGCTGTGGCCTTTGAGGTAAGGCTAACATCTGTTGTGGCTGAATATAATTGTCTTGCCTCCACCTTAAATTTGGGTGGTCTCTCCATTGGTAACCTGCATTATGGTGCTGGTATCCATATGGTTGTTTATTGTAGCCACCAGATTATTGTTATCCAAAAGATTAGGCAGCAGCAGCCTGTTCCATTACAAATTCAGGGTATTGCCCTGCAGATGGGCACTCTTCCACTGTATGCTGTGGAGATTGGCATATCAGACATGCCTCCATAACTTGTGCAGCTATTCTGGGCTGCACCACAGTCAAAAGTTTATCAAATCTTTCAGTAAGATTGGCCATCTGCATTCTCAGGTCATCATTTCCTCTAACTTCATACATCTTTCCTTTAAAAGTTTCAGCCACCCCCATCTTAGCTGAAGGCTCTTGAACAGTTCTAGATGAGGACATCTTCTGGAAAGCAATTTCACTTATGACTTCGAACAAGTCCCATGCCTCATCAACTGTTTTATACATGTAAGTTCCACCACAAGAGGCATCTACCATGTCTCTACTCTTCTCATCTATCCCATTGTAGAAGCTCTGGACAAGCTGCCAATCAGGGATCTTGTGGTGGGGACGTTGTTTGAGCATCTCCTTAAATCTGTCCCAGCATTGGTTAAAATCTTCAGTTGAAGACTGGGCAAAAGAAAGTACGCCCTTCCTCAATTGGCTGGTTTTGGTCTCTGGGAAAAATTTAGACAGAAATCTTGTCTGGAGGTCTTTCCAAGTAGTGATACTATTGTTTGGGAGAGTAGACAACCAGGTGCTGGCCCTGTCCTTTAGGGAGAAAGGAAAGAGCCTTAGCCTAGTTGCTTTTGGTCTCAAACCAGCAATGGAAAATGTCGTGCACAGGGCCAAGAACTGGTCAATGTGCTTGTAAGGGTCTTCCTTGCTAAGCCCATGGAAAGAGGGAAGCATTTGGATGATGGAAGTTTTGATTTCATAATTACCCTGAACATCTGGGAATTGAATGTTGAATGGAGAATTGTAATCATCCAGAGCATTCAATTCCTTCAATGTTCTAGGTTGCACTTCACCCATAATTGATGTCTCTATTTCAATAGGGGGCTCGACTGTGGTGTGTCTGTGCCTTCTCGGTCTTCTACCCCTTTCAATCTCAGGGTTAGCAGGCTCTAAAGTAGGACTGAGAGATCTCCTTCCTAACATGCACAAACACCAACAACAAGGGAAACAGTTCGCAAGCACATTGCACTAAAAAAAAATTACAACTATCCTAATCAACTGCTACGGTCCAGATCTGCAAGAAAAATTCCAAATGTAAATCAGCAGTATCAATTATTCACAAACACAGCTACCAATGAATAAAGAATAAAAATTCTACAGTCTACTAAAAGATCAAAATCCCCGGCAGCGGCGCCAAAAACATGTTGTGGAACTCCAGTGTGCTGATTTATAGTGTAATGGTAAGAGAAAAATAAAATAAAGGATGGATTCAGCACAACTGAAATATCACAGACCTGCAAGATACAGGGTCTATTGTAGCAAGTTTTAATAAGTAACAGTTTGTCCCACAGGCAAAATTGATCTATAGCTCCAAGGGAGCCATCTTTAGGAGGCCCTCCATATCTGACTAAAGATCTGGCAGTCCTAAATGGAAGGGAATTTAGGGTCACTATTCTCTAAATCCTAAGGTAACCTAATGCCTGAACTACAGAAAGGGTTGAGAAGAATGATGGAGTGTGAGAAAAGAAATATAAAAAGGGTGAGAAGTATGCTATTAGGTTCAGATCTGATGGGTTTCATGACCCAATTCAGATCTGCTTCTATAGAAATCCTGTCTAATGGCTACATTATCACCACTGAGGAGAAAGAATCCAACTCATCTTTGTGCCATGATCCAATCCCTTTATGGTTATAACCTGTCCACTTAAATGGTCACAGACTATCCAATTGGGGAACCACAGTCTAGAGATGGGTCAGAACAAGTTTATCATTGTAGACACTACTTCATCCAGGCTACAAGCACAAGAATCCATAGGGAACCTCAACCTCTAAAGTGCTATGTGTGGGGCTAGGCCTATATGGGAGCATGTTATCTCAGATGCATAGAACCAGTAAGAGTTTGAGTACAACCTTTGGTCCAGATGTCCACTACTTTAGAAAGACTGCAGTGATCTAGTCACAAGCCTACACTCTCTATAACCAAACCAGGTCTACCATCTGATGGCGGGTCTGTACAAATATAGGGGAGTCTGTCTCTGTACAATCTCTCACAGGGCAACAAGCACAAGTGTAGAGAAGAAGAATCTGTCTTGGATTTGTGGATTGGCCTCACCCTAAGGCTATAACCTGTCCACTTAAATGGTCACAGATTATCCCAGAGGCTATCCTCCTCACGGAGGTCCAAAATAGAATAAGAAACATTGCTGTCACCACCATGTTCACAAGGCTACAAAAGCTCATTCCTCCCATGGGGATTTCAGATCTAGTGGGTCCTATGGTGGGGCTAGGCTTGTATAGGAGCATGTTAGCCCAGACACACAGGTCACTTGGATCTGAATAGATCTTTAAAAATAGTCCTCCATTGCTTATAATACAACCTAGCAATGGAGGATCTCGAGGCAGCAGCCTTGTATAGAACAACTCAATCTCAAACTTCAATCCCATAAATGTAAAACACCCAATCAGGAAATTCCAGTAAATCTAAACCAAATAAGCATACAAAGACATAGCCAACAAGTGCTGGGCTATGGAGAGAAGAAAAAGTAAAAATAAATCTACCTAACCTAACTAGAGATCCACAACTACTGCAAGAAGAAGATAGACAAAATTCTATTCTAAGAGGGGTCCTTTTTAAACCTAAACCAGGCTTAGGTTTATATAGTAGTTAGTTTGGTTGCGCATTAGGGTTAGGAAACCCTAATTTTAATGATGCCACATGGCCTAATACTATTCCTTGGATGCCTCGGGCCATGTGCACAAAAATTGGAGCATTGAAATGCGTGCCCTAATTGCTGGAAGCTCTCAGAATGTCCTCTACAGAAGTGAGGGAGAGTTCGAGTCCAGAGCCTCGCCAGGTAGCACTGGTTTCCAAGACTGTCGCGTGGAAGCACGGTCTTCGTGGGATTGGATTAACTTGAAAATCCAGCCGTCGCGGGGTTGTCTTAGTTTACAGCTTAAGCAGTCGCGCGATAGAGCATTGAATCCTCGCTGGATTGCTCTGGTCTTCGCGGGATTGCACTTTCCTTCTGAATGGCGTGGGAATCGTGCAACCAGTTTGTTTCTCAGTGGATCTTTGCGAGGGCGTGATGTGCATTGGTCTCTAAACTACACGAGAAGTTTTTCTAAAGGTTTGCATCCCGCGGCCACTGCGCGACAGTTGCGCACAAAAATACTTGGAGCTCTCTCTCTCAGCTGATCTGAGTATTCTGTGTGAGGTTTTGAGTGCTCCTTTCTTGAGCTGCACAAGACTGCACGAGCATCTAAGTGCTTGAGCTTCACGAGAGCTGCACGAGTCATGATTCTGAAGCCCTTCTGTCACTAAACTATGCGAGAACAACGTGGACAATTGGTATGAAGTCTTGGGAAACTCGCGAGGATTGTGCGAGGCTTACTTTTTGAATCCTTTGAACCTTATGGCAACTGTGCGAGGCTCATTTCTTACTCTATTGCTGCTGTGCTTTGCCTTCATGCAGTCAAGTTCTTATCTGGATCCAGCCTCTATTCTTCTGAGAAACTTTTGGGGCAAAAGTGGGCTCCTTAGCAGGATTAAGTTTTTATTGCAGCTGTTGTTTATTACCTATAGAAATGACTTAACAAGCATTTATTAGATGGCTGAGGGTCTAACAGAGGCTAAGTTAAGGGTGGAAAGTGGTACTTTTCATGTCTTAACAGAAGCTCATCAAGTTTACCTACGTGAAGGTCCACAGTTGTGCTACAAGGGCCCAAGAGCTTTGACTCTCCCCTCTACTCCTTTACCTTCTTAGCTTTTCCTTTATCTTTGAATTTGTGCCGTTATGCCACTGAAATCTCAGTAATTGCTGAGGGGTACAAATAGGATCAATGTGCCTTTGGGCAAGAGGAAGTATTCTTTGCATTTTTATTTTTCCTTTATTTTGGTCATAAGTAGAGACCGCGTTTGAGCGGGTTGATCGGGTGGCTAACACCTTCCCGATTGATAACCGAAGCCCCTACCCAAGAGCCTTTGGCATGAATCTATAAATCAGAGTCATATTCGACACTTCGGTGCATTTAATATTGATTTTTGATTTCTCGGGTCAACAAAAGCTCTGGGTGGCGACTCCAATTTTTTATTAAACGAGCGCATCGTCGCAAAAGATCGATAAGGTCCATGATTGCACAGATGGTGACTCTGCTGGGGACGCATTAGCTAGTAGAGCTTTCCCTTAAAATTTGGCCTTTTCTTTCTTTTTATTAACATTTGGCAGTTTTTCCCCTATGATTCCGTCGATATTTCTTACCCCTACGATTCGGCCTATTTTTACTTACCCCTACTTTTCTGTCATTTACGTACCTTAGCCGATTGGCCGGCCTACTTGAGCATTGTCTTTACGATTCATTTATTTTTTTGTCATTTATATGCCTTAGCCGATTGGTGGGCTTACTTGCGCATTTACACACCTTAGCCATTTTGCAGGCTTACGTGAGATTTTACTTTTCACAATCATACCTCATCAATGGACGTCGGCTCGTAGAGGCGACACGGGACCATCACCCCTCATTTTTGAACATTAAGCCGACTCCCTTAAAAATTAAAGCTAAAATTGAACCAAGAGGGGGACTTAATTGATTTTTTTTTCGGGGTAGATTTTACAAGGGTTGGAAATTTTAGGCAAAGATACAAACGTCCGATTCTTAGTATGGTGGGTAGTCCCTAGTGGTGATGATCTAGAAAAGTACCACCCCATCCAGTATTTGCGAAGGCGCTTGTGCCAAAGGTATATAGGGTGGGTGACCGATCCAGTTATGAAGCTTAAAACCCTTGGGGGAGTGCGTTAGTTGTCCCCAATCAACCTTCTATCCCTAGGTTCAGTGAGGAGGGACCCGTTAAAACAAGGAAATCAGTCCCCGAAAGCATCACTTCCAGAAAACAAAAAAAAAAGACCAATTTCGGGCTTGCTGTTTGCTATCAAAATATAAATATAAATCCCATTTTTACTTGGCGTGTGTAAATACACACCAAGCCATTTTTTCCCCAAAACTGCTCTGGCGTGTATAATACACACGCTAAGCCAAAATCTCAAGATTTTGGCCTGGTGCATATAATACACAAGCCAAGCCTGTTCTGAGCTAGGCAGCCCGAATCTGTGACCTTTATCACCTCCCCAAGTCCCCCGCTTAGTGGTTTAGCATCTCTGATAGATCCTGCACTCTTCGACACCTAATATGCCCTCGCCGATCAAATGAGGTCACTCTCTTATTGACTTGCTCCGGGGGATCGGATTGTTTGCGTGAATTCCCGTGCCTTCACATAGATCAAAGGGTTTCCCTTTTGATTTTTCCGCAGCACGTTGGGAGTCCGCCATGGGAGATATTTACGGTGTGAACGTTGCCCGAAACGGGAATTCCAAATGCCCCGGAGTTCTTCATCATAAAGATTCACTTATTTGAAAATAAAATAAAATAACCCAAAAATATATAGCTTGTGGCGCTGGCATAAAGACATCACCTTACCCTCTGTCATCCCGTAGGGGAAGAAGGAGAAAATTCTGCGGAACCCACCTGAGGCATTCATACCCAACCCGTCACCAAGCCATGTTGTGGGCGGTAGATCTGGCATACCTCGATCCTGATTCATCTCCGCCATGCTCCCAAACCCATCTTATTTGGAGAAAATGTTCATCTCTATTCCACTCACCCAACCATCATTCACTGCCACCGGACCCTTCAGCCCATATTCCCATCCGCACCCATTCAAACCTCATCCCTTTCCCCTCCCACATTCGTTTAAGATCCATCCACATCCACTTCAAATCCCCCCAAATTTTCCCCTACCTTTACCCAGAATCCACCTCATGTGTCACCCTATTCTCTCCCCACCTCAAACCAAAATTTACCCCATTTTTCTTCCACATCCAATATACCCCCCTCATCTCCATTCGATACAAACAGGCCACATTTTTCCACATTCACTCTTCCAAATCCCCCCATCTCTCATCCATACCTTCCCAAAATCCAAACCAATCCTCCACCTTTACCCCACATTTTCCCCAATTCCCCCAAGAAATGACCAATCATCCCTCATCCTCACAAACCACACACAATAGCCCCTCATATACCAAGGTCATGCCTAATTTTACCGAGGTCATGCCCGATTTTTCCCATACACCCACCCAATCCATACCCTATATTCCACTTCCATTAGATACACCCCTTGCACCCACACCCTCACCCAATCCATACCCTATATTCCACTTCCATTAGATACACCCCTTGCACCCACACCCTCACCAAATCCAATGGCCATGATGGAGGAAATGGTCAGGGCCTACACCAGCTAGAAGGCTTCTCCAAGCAGCCTCCCCTATCCACCCCTCACAAACCCATCTCCTACTCTCCCAAATCTCCATGCCCCTTTTCTCCAAAACTCTTATCAACACCCCATTATCCATACCACCCAAGACCCTCACAAACCATGGGGTCATTGGAGAGGGCCTCAGGCCCCCATGGGCCAGACTCATCAAAGCCTAATGAGCCAGACCCACAAAAGCCCAATGGTCCAGATCCACCAAGGCCTAATGGGCAAGACCCATCAAGGCCCAATACCCTAAGCCCATCAAGGCCCATTCCCCCTAAACCCATCAAGGCCCATTCCCCTAATCCCATCAAGGCCCAATCCCCCAAGCCCATCAAGGCCTAATCCCACAAGCCCATCAAGGCCCAATACCCCAATCCTATCAAGGCCCATTGCCCTATACCCAAGCTTATCAAGGCCCAACATCCCAAGTCCACCAAGGCCCAAACTTGGGAGCCCCATTTACAAACCCTTCATCATTCCCCAAATATCCCACATTTACCTATACCCAACAGGCCCCCATTCCCCCTCAAATAAACCCAATCCCCCAATCCGGCATAAGCCTCGCCCATCCACATTCATCACACCCGCACCCTTCTCAATATAGGGATCTATCCCATACCATCAACCATCCCCAATTTACCCATCCTCTCATCCCCCAACCCAATCGACAAAATTCTTATCAACCCCAATGGCCTCATCAAGCACCTGCCCAACACATTCAGAATTAGCAGGATAACCTCACCCTTCCTCCACCGTATGCTGATCAATAATATGAGGAAGATGAGGTCATAAATAGTGGGGCCTATGCAAGGGCATTCACCAACTTTAATCCCCCACCACCCACACATACAAATCCCCAGGCCATCCAATATGAAGGGAGGTAGCCTCTTGAGGGAACAACCCCAGCCCCACCATCCAGAGAATCCAAGCAATTGAAAGAACAAATGGATAAAATTCAGAAGCCGTTGATGAAGTTAGGGGGAACCGAGATTCATGTCACAGATTTCTCAGATATGTGCCTTTTTGTTGAGGTGTTACTGCTACCCAAATTTAAATTGCCCACATTTGATAAATATAATGACTCGGGTAATCCAATTGCCCATCTAAGGTCCTACTATAGGGACATGTGCTAGTATGGCAGAGACGAACGACTCCTCATCAAAGTGTTCCAGAGGAGTCTTACAGGTCCTGCTTTGAGATTGCTCACATCCCTCGAACTGTCCAGGATTAAAACTTGGAAAGATCTGACAAACCTATTCCAGGAACAGTATGTCTACAACATAGACATCAAGCCTCGCAAATCTGATCTAGCTTGCCTGAAGTAGAAGCCCGATGAAACATTCAGTGACTACCTTGGGCAATGGAGGGCATTGGCAGCTCAAGTGAGAAACAGAATACCAGATGATGAGAAAATTGAGATAATCTCAAAAAACACTTTGCCGATCATCTCAGATTTTCTAATATACCAGCAGCAATCCAGCTTTGTTGACTTGGTAAGAAATGCCAACCATTGTGAAGACATAATTAGAGAAGGACGTTTGAGTAAGAATGTGTCCAATGGGCCAACGGAGCCTAAAAATTTACCGAGCAGAGAAATGAGCGAAGATCAGAGGTAAAGGTACAAGCTATGATGAACACACCGCCTAACACCAACATGATACCCTTTCGGTTCGTAGCAGCACAGTCGGTACCAGTACCAACACATCTAGCTCAAAGGCAGAACAATGTCCCCTGGGGGAAAATGACCCCTAAGTAGAGAGGGGCCCGATATAACCGAATATTCACTCCCCTGGGGCAATCCCTAAATGTTCTTTTACCTTTATTAGTCAAAAAAGGCTTGGTCACCATACTCCAACCACGACCTTCGCTGAATCCGCCCCCTAGAGGTTACGATCGTAGCACACATTGCAATTAACACCAAGAACTTGGGCACCCAACTGATCGATGCTATCCATTAAAGCATGTGATACAAGACCTCATTGAGGTAGGGAAACTGATTCCCCCGACACCTCCTCAAGCAAATCAGCACACTAATATCATACAGACACCGTAACCCCCACACCCACTGGGAGGAATGGGTCCAAGGGCCACAGTTAACATGTTGCAGGAAGAGATGGAAGAGGTCGACCCCTCATAATATATTGGCATAGGGGAAAACTACGATGACTCATGGCAGTGGAATCAGGAGAGCGAGACCGTCGGGGTAGTCGAGCCTTTAAACTTAGCCGATTATTTTCCAAGCCCGAGACCTCAAGCAACACCACTAGATCTGAGGTCACATTTTCTCTCATCAGCTCCCGTTAATCAAGTGCAAACCAATTGGGCCCCACCATCTTCACAATACCAAACATATTCATCATCAACCCCCGTCCATTACATGGTGCCTAATTTTACCCCGCCTTCGAAATCAACTCTGACTCCCTACAATTGGTCCAATTTTTGCACGCCATCATCAGCTTATCCACCTTCATCTCCGACACCAATCCAATACGGTTGGCCTGATTTTTCCACACCCCGCTAGTTTACCCATCTCCAACACCAGTCAATGAGATCTAGCTTAGTTTTGCCACACCATCAATCCTGGCATCTCCGATACCCTCACCCACCCAATTTCAGATCCCAGGGCCGACCTCAACCCCCATCAAGTCCCGCTCAGTTATGAACAGACGAGCATCAATGCAGGCTGCGACAGAGAAGGGGCAGTTGATTTCATTACCGGATCAAGAAGAATCTCTAAACAACCTGAAGTATTGGTACCAGCCCGGCTAGAAGAGAAGAAGGAACTAGCCGTAGTGAACCCCTTCGAAAAAATGAGCAGAGAGCAGATATTAGAAACTCAGCTAAAGAGAATACCAGCCCACATCATAGTTTGAGACCTATTAATGACATCTCCACTCCATTTCTAGGCTCTGATGGGAGCACTAAAGGATGCACATGTGTCCATCTAAGTAACCCTTGATGAGGTGGGACAAATAATTGGGCAGGTGTTAGCCCCCAATGCCATCTCATTTTTAGATGTTGATCTTTCATATGAGGGAAATAATCATTCCAAGCCCCTCAACATTACAGTGGAAACAAGGAACTTGTTGATTCCATTAGTATTGATAGACAATGGATCGGCCTTGAATATGTGCCTATTGAGAACTGCAACAAAGATAGGGGTGGATCCTTTCATGTTCAGGCCAGGAAGAACCAACACCAGAGGATTTGATAATACAAGAAGAGAAATAATTGGAGAAGTTGATCTTGAGCTCATCTTTGGGCCAATGACCATTTCCATATCTTTCCTAGTTATGGACATCAAATCCACATTCAATTTACTATTTGCTTCCAAACAGAAGATTGTCACCATTCTAGGAGAGGGACAGGAAGAAAGAGAAAAAGCTACCCACAACATCGAGGACCCCAAAATGCTGAATGTACCACACACAACTAAAGACACAGATCTCCATAATTTTCAGTGTGATGTGTCAGTAATGGCACCCGAACCCCTTGGAAAGGTCACCCAAAAAACCGGAGGGAGAATTGTCGCAGCTGTAGCCATGCTCCAGAAATGGGGCTAAAAAAAAGGTAAGGGATTGGGAACACGCTTGCAAGGCAGGAAGGAGCCGGTCAGAGCAAGGGGTGAACAACGAGTTAGAATCAGCTTAGGCTACAAGCCTATCGAAGAAGAAATCCAAGAGGCCAAAGAGAAGGCCTGAACTATTGTTGCAGCCAAAGCCAGTGAGATAGACTTGGAGGATGAACCCCGACCGCAGCCTCACATCCAGAGTACATTTGTAAGCGCAGGGGTCATCAAAATTGACCAGAATGGGATAACTCAGTTAACCCCACATAAAAAAGCCCCCGTCCATGAGAGCAATCCCTACATCATTCTCCAAGATATCGAAGTCAACCTCTCAGCCCTGTAACTCTTCGAGGAAGAGACACCCCCACCCATACAATAGCCTGTCATAAACCACCACAAACCCATATTGACGTTCGAGGATAGGGTTCCAAACGAGCATAGGATAAACATGATGGAGGCTGACTCCCAAGAGCCATCTCAATCAGCCTCCTCCACAAGGCTAGTTAAAAGGGCGACACTTCGGGTGAGGAATTTGGTGTCAATGCCCCTAACTCTGGAAGCATCAAATAGCCACAAATATGACACCAGCTTCCCAAAAAGAAACAACCTTTAAAAAGTGAGGTTAGCCTTTTACAGGCAATACCATGTGTATATAGAGACCTGCCTTGCCAAGGGCCCACTTTTGAACAAAAAGAAAAATCCAAAAAAATAAAAGAAATACAAAATAGCCAAAAAAAATTATCTTTTAAAATTTTCAATAAAAAAAAAAAAAGATGCCTTAATTGAAAAACCCGTCCCACGTGAAATCGACCCCCTTCCTGTAGAAATATAAGAAGAGGTAAGAGTCACGAGTCTGAACGAGGAAATATTTGTTGAGGAGCTTCCCAATCATTTTCTTGAACGATATGCCAATTTTGAGCATGGCCTTACCCCGATCATTGAAGAAACAGATGATGTCAACTTGGGTACAAAGGAGGTTCTTAGAATCACCAAGATTGGAACATCGCTATCTCCTGAGAAAAGAAAAAGCATGATTGATTTCCTTCGATCATACCAAGACGTCTTCGCATGGTCATATGAGGACATGCCTGGTTTGGATACCGATTTAGTTGGGCGCGACCTGCTGCTATATCTAGATGATAAGCTGGTCAAGCAGAAGTTCAGACGCCTCAGTCCCGAATGGATGCTGAGAGTAAAAGATGAGGTCATCAAGCAGTACGATGTGGGGTTTCTCATGGTTTCCAAATACCCGTAGTGGCTAGCCAACATTGTCCCAGTACCAAAGAAGGATGGAAAGGTTCGCATGTGCATTGATTTCAAAAATCTCAATAAGGCGAGCCCAAAGGATGACTTTCCATTGCCACACATCAACATCTTGGTCGATAACACTGCTAAGCATGAGATGCTCTCATTTATGGATGGATTTTCCAGATACAATCAGATCAAGATGGCAGAAGTAAACCAAGAGAAGACAACGTTCATCACTCCATGGGGAACTTTATGCTATCTTATCATGCCTTTCAGACTGAAAAATGCTGGGGCAACATATCAGAGAGCGATGACAGCACTCTTCCATGACATGATGCACTGAGAAATTGAGGTGTACGTTGACGACATGATCGCCAAATCATCGGAAAGAGGTAACCATCTGGTGAACCTCTAGAAGCTATTCAAAAGATTGAGGAACTATAGGCTCCGTCTGAACCCTCAGAAGTGTGTATTCGGTGCCATGTCAGAAAAACTACTGGGCTTCATTTTCAGTAGAAGAGGCATCGAGGTTGATCCAATCAAGGTAAAAGCTATCGTCAAAATGCCACCACCATCTACCGAGAAAGAAGTCAGAGGCTTCTTGGGTAGAATACAGTACATCAGTCAATTCATTGCACAACTAACTCCTATTTGCACGCCGGTCTTCAAGTTACTAAGGAAAGATTCACCAGTCAAATGGAATGACGACTGTCAGGCAACATTTGATAAAATTAAAGGTTACCTCCTCAACCCACCAGTTTTGGTGCTGCCCAAACCCGAGAGACCACTCTCAATGTATCTCTCCATAACGAAAGTTTTGATGGGATGTGTCCTAGGCAACATGATAAAATAGGAAGAAGAGAGCTGGCCAGTTATTACTTGAGCAAGAAATTCACTGATTAAGAGACACGCTATTCTCATCTGGAGAAAGCATGCCTGGTTCTTGTATGGGCTACCTAGAGGCTCCGCCATTACTTGCTATCCCAAGCCGTTCTACTCCTAGCATGAATGGATCCGTTAAAGTACCTATTCAAAAATCCAGCTCTTAGTGGGCGGACTGGACGCTGATAGCTCCTATTATCCGAATTCAACATCACATTTGTCACTCAGAAGTCAATCAAGGGGCAGGCGCTCACTGATCATCTTGTCGATAATCTTTTACCTGACAACGAGCCTTTGAGAACTGAATTCATAGATGAGGACATCTTGTTCATGATAGAGGATGATACAACAGAGTCAGAGAAATCCTGGGTAATGTACTTTGACGGGGCATCAAATGCCGAAGGTTAAGGATTCGACACTATTTTGATTATGCCAAAAGGATTTCATGTACCAATATCCATCAAGCTCAACTGCCCGTGCATAAACAACATGGCCAAGTAGGAAGCCTGTGTAGCTAGCCTACAAGCAGCTTTGGACCCGAACGTAACTCATCTCAGGGTGTTTGGTGACTCACAGTTAATCATATGCCAGACAAATGGAGGTTGGAAGACAAAGGATGAGAAGTTGATGCCATACCATGAACACCTCAAAGATCTTATAGCATGCTTTGAGGATGTTACTTTCTCATATGTTCTGCGAGCAAGAAATCGCTTTGCCGATGCACTAGCAACGTTGGCATCAATAGTAGAAATCCTCTTTGGCGTCGAGATGAAACCAGTCATGATTGAACAAAGGAATGCGCCAGCCTTCTACCTCTAGATTGAGGGATCTGAAAAGCCAGATGATGAGCCTCTATGCTTCTCAGATATCAAGAATTTTCTTGAAACTCGAACTTTCCCTGAAGTTACGTCTAAGACAGACATGCGGACCATCCAACGTTTAGCGGCGAACTATGTCATCGTGGCTAGTGCCTCTACAGGTGATCATATAACAACATCTTGCTCAGATGCCTTATTGAGAGCGACGCAACCAACATGATGAAGGAATTTCATGAAGGAGTATGCGGGGCCCATGTCAATGGACACATGCTTTCCAAAACGATCATACGGCAAGTATATTTCTGGACTACCATGGAAGCTGACTATTACAAGCATGTTTAGAAAGTGCTATAAATGATAAGAACATTCCAGTTTGATACATGCTCTAGCCATAGATTTACACAACATGACCACTCCTTGGCCATTCGCCACTTAGGGCCTCGACATCGTTGGAAAATTCAATCTAAAAGCTTCGAACAGGCATCAGTTTATCCTCGTCGCCATTAAATACTTCACCAAATGGGTAGAGGCGGCATGCTATACAAATATAATGGCCAACCATGTTGAGAAGTTCATCAAGAAGAATATCATTTATCGATTTGGTGTACCCAAAGACATCATCACAGACAACGACACCAACTTTACAAACAAGTGCATCAAAACTTTCTGCGAGCAATGTAAAATCAAACATCATTGCTCATAACCATCTCGACCACAAACTAATGGTGTCATAGAATCTGTAAATAAAATAATCATCTGAATCCTTGAGAAGATGTTTGCCACTTACCAAGATTGGAGCAAAATGCTACCCTTTGCACTATGGGCCTATCGAACGCCGATCCGTACCGCAACAAGGGCAACACCATTCTCCCTTGAGTATGGAACTGATGCCATGTTACTAGTTGAAGTTGAATTACCCTCCCTCCACATTCTCATCGAATTGGGTCTATCAGAGACTAAAAAGGAGAGGTCCCTCTTTGAGCGGCTGAACCTGCTAGACGAGAAAAGGACCCTAGCCTTGTTTCACACCCAAGTTTACCAAGAGCGAATCACACATGCTTACAACAAACGTGTTTGCGGTCGAGATCTAAAAGTGGAGACACCGTACTCAAGAAGATCTTCCCATCCCTCCACACCGATCCAGGAGGAAAATTCAAGCCCAACTGGGAGGGATCTTATTTCATCCGAGAAGTACTCCCTGGATAAGCGCTCCACCTTGCCACCATGGACGGAGATCACTTTCCTGAGCCAATCAACGCTTGATATGTCCGACGATTCTATTCATAAGTCTCCCAAAATAAGGTAAGTACTGATAAAAATGGATACGTGACTGCTTAAGGATATTTTAAAAAAGAGGTCATCATTTCAAAGTTAAGTAGCCAAAAAGTGTCCCTGAATGATCATACCCTTTGCTACACTTGTTGAGCCATCGGCCTCTCTTTCATAAACTCCTCCCCAGAAAAGAAGAAGGAAAAAGTGTATATACCAAATAAAAAAAGGGAGAAAAAGAGTTACCATCAAATCCCCAAAAATCAAAAAAGTAAAATCCAAAAAATAAAGATGTCTAAAAAAGAACAATAAAAAGAAAAAATTGGGGCATGTACAGTCAAAATCCCTCAAGGAAGAAGTCTATTGTGGCAGCTGGAACCTAATCAAGGAAACCTTCTAAAATCAAAAATACCTTCAAAATTCCTAACCTATCCCATGGCCACGATACATTCCAAAAAAAAGCCCCCTTTAAGGTCCCCAAGCAATTACAATATCCATTGAGTCAACGTGAGCCAAGCTGTGAGACGATAAAAGAAATCTATCCAGCCGACTATGACGGAATCGATGTCCATGTCGTGGTCTTTGATAAAATAAAAGAAAAAAAATACAAACTCAAAGCAAAAAGAACGTGGTGAAAACCTGAAAGGGCGCCATTCATAAAAACAGCGAGCTTGTGCGGACCAGCTGAAAATCTTAAAAGGCGCTTGGGGTAAAAATGCATACCCATGGACGTAGTGAAAACCTAAAAGAGGGCTATGGGTAAAAAAGAGGGGAATAATGGGCATGGCAAAAGTCTATCTTGGGCGCTGTGAGTAAAAATGTTCAAAAGAAAAGGAGAAAGTCATTGGTTACTCCCTTGGTTACCAAGCTATCTGATCCTCAACTAGGCCGCTCATGTTTGCTCAAATCGGGTCTTGATCAAGTATATCTTCACAGTCGCACCGTCAAACATATGACCTGAGGTGAGGATAAAGGGTTAATTAGTCCAAAGGGATGGACGTTCCGACCTTGGTAAAAATTCTGAACTGCACTCAGGTTCGACCACATGAACGGATTTGACTATGCTCAAAATGGGACCTGTCACTTCGTCTCACTGTTAAGGCATCAAACAAAAAAGAGGAAAAGCAAAAAAAAAACCAGAAAAAATTAAGAAAAATCCAAATACAAAAAAATGTATATATATCTACTTTTTTCTATGTATATATTTACAACATCGTACTTTCATCTCAAAATGAAGAAAAAGAATAAAAAATCTCTGAAAACAAAAATTCAAAAATATATAAATCTTAAAAACTAAAAATATGTAGGTAAAAATTTACTTCTCATTCTGTTAATTAGGATGCATATTGTTACCTATATAAACAAAAAAGGGATTGACATTTTCTCAAAAATGTGCAGGAACATCAAATGGTCCAAAGCCTCGAAGCCGACAACCTCTCGGTGATGGACAGATCAAATGAAGCATCTCTCCACAAATGTCGGTCTATTCAAGAAAAAATGGAAAAAATGAACCATTTGAAAAAAAGAAGAAAAGAAATCTGTGTTTTCATGGTACTTTTTGTTACGCACATGCGTGCTCCAATGCCATAAAATATCAATATTTTATCAGCAACGTAGTTGTGCTAAATTAATGTCCTAAGTCTAAGGTTTGCCTTGGATCTTTGGATCCTACTTTAAAGTAGGAGCAATGGTGTCAATCTCGGTCAGACAGTCAATGTTTCGAACAGGTTGATTCCACCACTAAATCTTTGAGCTAAGTGCTCCGTCTTTGGATTTATGCGAACTTTAGCATTTTAAGCTTCAGATTCCATAGAAAAAGGTCAATCATTGGTTAAGACCAGCCTATCAAAAAGAAATTACCTATCAAACGACTATGTTCAAATATGCATTCAGAAGGGCTCATTCTGGGTTGCAGGCTTAAAACCTGCATTTATATGGCCCCTTAGATAGGCTCCATGCGTCTGGGTATCCGTGGATGGTCGTTGTTCCTATAAATGGTCTCCGGACGGGTTCTGGGTTGGGACTTTCATCGCCTTGTTATTTATCGCCCCCTGATGGATGCGTATTTTTATAGTCATTCGTTTCTAATTTCACTATCTATAGAGACCAAGATTGGATATCTACTTTAGTAGGCACTCAATTTTGGGCAGATCTGTTTAGTATTATTTGAAGTTGGGCATTCTAAGTCATGTTTATTTAGGGCACATTATCAAAAATGGCACACACTCCAAAAAGCATTGCGACATCAATATTTGTTCCGCCCGGGTAGTTGTGCTAAATTAACTTCGAGATTGTTGGGTACGCCCAAAGACCTCAAACCCTGCTTTACACAGGGGCACCTGTGGTCAGTCAAAAGGGGGCAGTCAATGCCTCACGGGATTCGATACAAGCTGTGGACCGTCGCATATGTGCCCCGCGCCTATCTTTAAGTATGGGTCAATTACTCTCTTACTTATGGAGCTGCTATATTCAAAATGAAACTCGAATATCGAACATCTTCAATCATCTCGAGAAGCAGACATTTTTCCTAGCATATTGAGCTTTCCCAACTTGAACCATCTTGGATATGCCCAGTAATGTCACTAAGTGCTTGGGGACCGATAGCATTGAGAAACAAACATTTTTCCTGACATACAGGGCTTCCGTTTACTCACCATGTTACTATTATTCACTGAAAAGTACCACTTTTTATCTCTTAACCTAGCCTTTGCTGGACCTTAAAGCTCACTAAAAATCATGTTTTATGTTTGTTTTGTAGTTAGCAATAATTTGTGCAGCTTAATACAAAATCCATGCGTATTAGCCTAAAGAAGAGAGAGAATACATGTAAAGATGACAGCCAAGCCAAAGTCTAATGGAACACCCTAGTAGTGCTCACCATGGTGACTCATTCATTGGTCATCATTGACCAAAATTCTAGCAGATGGAAGAAGTTAGTTGAGAATGGAGGGAGCTGGAACTGCAGCAAGTGCAATGCATCAGAGTGTCAAAAGAATCATTTCGCAGAGTTGAGGAGTCCCCCTCACGAAGCTAAATATGCAGTGGAAATTGTCCTCACACAGATAAGATGCACAGTCAAGAGGAGAACTATAAAGCAATTGTGAAGATCTCATGGATTAGAAGCCTAAAAAATTGTGGTCGCGAAGCTCTCATAGAGATCAAGCCTTAACGTAGCCACACGAAGAACACAGCGAGCCCCATATATATACTGAGCAAAATGTCACCTCGCAGAGTTCTTGCGTGACCCTAGAGGAGAGAGACGCCCAAAATTCTCCTCGCACAGATCTCGTGCACCCTAGAGTTGTATCAAGTACTACGCGAACGCAGGAGCATAACTGTGCGAGTACTCAGCGAGAAAGGGCTTCTAAAGCTCTACTGTGCGAGAAGTCTAGGCACTTTAGATCATCTCCATGATAGCAATGCAGCACAAAGGAACTGCGCGATGAACTAAAGATTCACTGCACGAGCAAACAATTCCCACCAGCCAAAGGCTACTCTGTGATGGCTCTGTAATTACGCGAATGAACCAATCCAGATGCCAGCCCCGCAAAGCTCGGGCTCTCCACTTCTCAGTTTTAACTGAAGGACCTTTGAGGAATTTCCCAAGGCTATGGCACACTTCTCGAGGCATGGATTTTGAGGTGCATATCTTCAGGCATCCAAGGGTTGAAACAGTGCCACATCTGCTAGAAAAGTTAGGGTTAATGTCTTCAGAGCCAAAGCCTTATGAATAGAGTATATAAGCTATAGTTAGAGTTTATTATGTTCATCTTTCCTTCATCCTCTATCGACTGAGAGCTGCAGCAGGGTAGGGTTAGGGTTTGATCATCTCTTTTTCTTACTTTTTTCTTCTTCTCTCTTAGCCCAGCATTTGCTTGCTAATCGCCCTCTAAGCAGTTAGGTTTAGATTTCTATTTCAGTCTTGTAATAGGCTTAGTAGACATTTGGATTTTGGATGAGCAGTTGTGTACCAATTGTAGCCTGGAGGGAAGTTTATTACAAGTTTTGTTTTCATTAATGAATTGCTATTTTAATGCTTACTCAATCTGTTATTTTCCTATCTGTCCGTAGTTCTGTTCGGGCTATAGCATACATTTAGGATTTGAGCTTATTGAAAGACCCATGGAAAGCAATATTGGATCTGTAGTGAGATCTGGGGAGATTGGAGGCCTGTGGACCATGTGGTTGCAGCTATTTACATGTTCTTTCTCAGACCTCTGTGGTATGGACAGACGAATGGGATACCCTATGACCATTGCAGTGGATAGAGTATAGCCCTAAGGGTATGTCCAGCCACATGTTTGAGAAGGATACTTTTCCCCTGCACATGAGCTTTTAGAGCCTTATGAGGAGGTTTGTACAGGAACTGGCTCCCCTCTGTTTTACTTAGCTGTCATCAGAGGTTAGATCTGATTTCTCTGTAGTAATTACAGCTTGAGGCTGGGTCATTGCAAGCCTTTATAGCAATGACCAGCTGAATCTAGAGCCTTATTCAACCTGTTACATGATCCTTTTTATGGGCACAGTGAGTCGTTGGCCTTGGCAAAGCACTTAGGATCTACAAGTTGGAATACCTATGGATGTTAGCCAGATCTGTGCATAGATCTGGGGAGCTTGTAGCTTGGCATTACATAGTGCTGCAATAGTATTCATGGCATGATATGGTCCAGTAGTTGGGGAAATGATCAGTCCATTCCTCTGGATCAGATTAGCAATTTCTGCTTTAACCAATGGGATTTGACAGACTCTATTAGATACCCTGTGACCACTACAGTGGACAGGGTATAGCCCTAAGAGCACCCCAAATGGCATGGGTTAAATTGGATATTCCTATCCTATTGAGGCTTTTGATAGTGTCTCAGCAAGGACCACTACAGAGACAAACTAAATCTGAGTTACATCACTGCTGTAATTCTAGCTTGACCTGCTTACTTCTCACAACTTTTATATTTCATTTTGGCACACACCATCACCATCTTCTGTTTAACCCTTTCTTTAGGATAGGGCTATATTTTATTTATCTATTTTTAGGATTAATTTAGTGTAGTCGTGACACCCAACTCCCTTTCTTTAGGATTGTTAGACCTGTAGCCAGATCTGGAGGCCTACTATTATAGCCCATTCTCGGTTCTAGATCAATTTCTCTATGGGACAAACTCTTACTTATCAAAACATACTACAATAGGCCCTGTATGTTACAAATCTAGGAGTACCCTAGCTGTGCTGATTCCATTCTTTTATTTCATTTTATTTTTTAATTGTTTTCCACAACATAATAAACTGAAGCATAGCTGGTAGAACAAACAGTTACCCACCTGATGTTTGAGGTTCGTTCTGAATACAACGGACCCGTCAGTGTTGCCTTGGGCCTCTTCAGATGTCTCTTGTCTTTGGCATTCGATCATTAGTGATCGGATACCAAAGAGGGGCATTTGTAGACACCCAAATTTGGCTGAAGGCCTGATTGAAACATACTTCGAGAGAGGTGCACCCCCAAGCTTCCGATAGCGTCTCCCATACCCTTAGGAACCTTCCCAAACCCTTAGAAGCTTGTCTAAACCCTTAGGAATTATCCCCAACCTCTAGGGAAGGATGTGTCGGGGCTGGCAAAGACCTCCACTGAGATTGAATCTTATAACATTGAAAAGTAGAGATTCCCAGCTTTCCAACAAGCCAAGAATCACCCCGATCCAAGTCATACTTCAAAAGTTATGGCAATCCAAAAAGGACTCAAAAACTGCACCTGGTTGAACTTCTCGAGAACCTCTCGAGGGAATGGGCATGCCTGCCATGTATATTATACCCGTCGGGCCATTTCTTTCCAGAAATGGCTTGGCGTGTATATTATACATGCCAAACATAGATGGGCCCCCCAGCGGACTGTGGACTTCTCTAGCACTGTAGCTATGCTTGGAGTGGATAATATACATGCCAGGCTTAGCTACAGTAAAACTTGGATTTTCCCCAAATATTACTTTTGGGGTTTGACTTGTTGACCATCCAAATGTTTAGGGTAGGTTTCATTAGGACTGTTGCACCCCCACTTACCCTATTTGCAACCCTCTAGTCATTTGAACCCTCACCCTATCATCTACCATTGAACCCGATTCACATCTTTCCAAGCCCTTAAGATCCTAGGAAACCTTAGATGTTAGGATTACCTAATTGCTAACCCTAATTAGCATTTAAGTACCCCTAACCCTCTCTTTTTCTATAAATAGAGAGGCACTCCCCTTGCAAATGGCTTGAAAATTTTCTAAGAGAGAGAAAAAGATTAAGATATCCCTTTCTCCCCTTTGGTGCACCAAAACCCATACAAATTCTAGAATTCCAAATCACCTTAGAAACCCTATCTTCCATAAAAAAACCTTTGAGTCTAGGACAGAACTACCCCTAGCCTTCTTCCTCTACCCCTTAGTTATCAAGCCTTAGAGGTTGGAACCCACTCTTCAACCACTCAAGCTATTGGAAGCTCATCAATTTTACCTACGCGAAGATCCACAATTGTGCTATAAGGGCCCGAGAGCTCCGGCTCTCCCCTCTACTACTTTACCTTCTTAGCTTTTCCTTTATCTTTGAATTTGTGCCGTTACACCGTTGAAATCTCAGTAATTGCGAAGGGACACAAATAGGATCAACATGCCTTTGGGCAAGAGGAAGTGTTCTTTGCATTTTTATTTTTCCTTTATTTTGGCCATAAGTAGAGACCACATTGAGTTGGTTGATTGGGTGCTTAACACCTTCCCGATCGATAACCAAAGCCCCTACCCAAGATCCTTTGGCGTGAAACTGTAAATCAGAGTCATATTCAACATTTTGGTGCATTAATATTGATTTTCAGTTTCTCAGGACACCAAAAGCTTCGGGTGGTGACTCCAATTTTTTATTAAATGAGCGCATCGTCACGACAAATCGATAAGGTCTACAGTTGCACAAGTGTACATTTTTTTGAACCCAACATTTTCTTGCAATTGAAACTCTTCAATGAGTTCTTCCCATCTCCTTTCGAAATCATCAACCGTTTGACTGAACTGGCACTGATTGTACTCTCTCCTGAAATTCTTAAACTTTACCTTCAGCTGAGAGAGATCATTCAATTCATTCCTCCCTATGTGTCATATGTAGAGGCAATGAGTGGTCCCTGAAAGAACTTCGAAGATGGCCTTACTCATCTAGTTGCATTGATCGGTGATGATTACATTCGGTTTCTTATCATCTATGCACTTCAGCCACGTGTTAAATAACCAAATGAACGTCTCCTCTGTCTCATCTGCGAGCAACACACATCCAAAAAGCGTTGCCTACCAATGATGGTTGACCCCTGTGAATGGGGCAAAAGGTAGTAGCAACTTGTTTATTTTATAAGTGGTGTCGAATAAGACTACATCACTGAAACGTTCATATGCCATCCGTGACTTGTGATCAACCAAAATATACTATGCATATGATATTCTTCATCTAGCTCAGCTTTAAAGAAGAAACCATCTCTTTTATTCTGCCTATCAATGAAGGTCTTGATCATGGTCATGTATATCGGATGGATGTTACTCTCCTTTCTTATCTTCTTTAAGTAATCCAGAGTTTGTTGAGGGCTTACTGTCATGGCAGCGTCTCCATCCAAACTCGACAAAATAGTAGAAATCTTCGAAGGAGGGGTTATGCCATCAAATGCACCTATCAACGAGTTACTTGCCCCGGCCATCTATGTGATCGCAGTTCTTTGACCTTCGTAGGTGTATACAACTGATGATTATGCGGTTCTCTAAATTTTATTACCTCCTACAACTTTTGATCATCGATCCTAATCTTCCACCTTGCCTCACATCCACGTCCATTATCTCTTAAACACTTTATATCATCGTGTAATTTTTACTTGTCAGGCGGCTTGAACCCTTCGAACGAACATACATATTTTCTCTTTATAATCTCTCCCTTTGCGGATTTGTAAGTGCTATTTTTCCTAACACTGAAACCAACTTTCCTGGTAAATAAATTATGAAAGTTATATGCCTCATCTTCATATTTGAATTTCAAACTGATATGTGGCTTCCATTCCTCATTGGTATTCTCGATCCCTCCACAACTATCTAATATTTTGATATCACTATCACAACCAAGTGAAGCTCCTTTTAAAGAAACTGTCTCAGGGGTGAGATTTAAATCAACACCACCTACATTAAATCTTCCAATCAAGTCCATTACATCCATTGCATTTGACAAAAAATAAATCAACAACGGGCTAATAAGAAAGCCGATTAACAAGGAAGCGATTGACACGACCATACAAAGCGCTAATACTTCAATGTGAAAGCGATGGCACTTCTCACTCGTTGCGCTGTTACTTCTAACTCGTAGCGCCATCTCTCCCTATCGCTTCACATAAGAAGCGTGTGCTTCTACGTCAATTATAATTTATATATTTCGAATGCTTATAATTTTATGATCTCCAACTTGTAAATAAGTGATGAGATCCATCAACTACGAGCAGATATGGAAAGCTCTTCACATATGAAGCGTCGCCGCCCGGGCACAGAAGCGACAACGCATCTATAACATATATATTTGAATGTTTATAATTTTATGATCTGAAAGTTGAAAATAATACACAAAAACATCCAAACTTACCTTATATGTTACTCTTTTGCACTTTTATCAAGTACGAGCTCCAGAAAAAAAGAAAGTTGTCTCTTCTGCGCTTCTATGTAGTCAGCGCTCTAGAAAAAAGAGAAAGTTATCTCTTCTGCACTTCTATCCAATCAACACTCCAGAAAAAAGAGAAAGTTGTCTCTTCTGCGCTTCAATCTAGTTAGCACTCCATTGAGAGAGAGAGAGAGAGATAGAGTCAATGATGTCTCTTTTACGCTTCTATCCAGTCTAGTGAGAGAGAAAAAGTTATTTCTTTTTCACTTCTATCCAGTCAGAGCTCTAGTGAGAGAGAGACTGTGCAGAGAAGCGCAAGCAAGAGAGAGGAAATAAAATGAGAGAGAAAGATATTGAAGAGACACTACAAAAAATAAGACTATTAGCGACAGCTAAAAACTGCCGCTATTAATAAAAAAATTGACTCTAATACCCTTGCCGCTAATAGTCTTAATAGTTTTTTCATTAATAGCGGCAGTTTTTTGCTATAAAAAGTCGTCGCTAATAGTCTTATTTTTTGTATCGAGAGAGGGAAAGAGAAGGAGGCTATACCATTTTTTGAAATGTTTTATTGCCATATTTACTATGAATATCATGACAAGACCTTCCCCTTGGGGCCTGTGCGTCTTCATCCGTCAGGTATAGCCTCACCTTCCTACCTACTACCCAGTACCTACTCTCCCTACCACTGACAGTAGGAAAACCCCGCTGTGGCTAACCCGGATTAGTGCAAAAACACTTTTCACGTGTCTGCTCCCCACTAGGGGAGTGTAGAGAAATCTCTATGCCCGAGCGCATTTTCTCCTTTGCCATACATATATATATATATATAGTGCGATAAGGTGGAGTTTCATTGTATGGGACAAAAGAATTAATTTTCTTTAATCTTTTACTATTACAAAAGCGAGAAGCATAGGGTTGGGTCGAAATAATCAATTAAACGGGTACCTGTATTTACAACCCAAGATTCTTCCTTCAGAATTTAGGTTTCACATGCTTAAATCGTTGGCTACTTTGAATTAGACGATGGAGATAATTTTTCGCTCCATTTTTTCACACAATTGATCTTGTTATCATGAAACTACCATTAGACAGTGAGATTTGATTCTCTATGATGTCCGAAATAGTGAATATAATCATTGACATACATTAAACATGATTCTTTGCTCACATCTCGAGAGATGTCCTTGTCAAATCAAAACCTGACCGTCCGATGGTAGGACCATGGTTTAAAGATATTATGTTAAAGATTGAGGTAAAAAAAGATCTTCATCTAATTCAAAGAAGCAGAGGTTTAAGCACTTGAAATTCGCATTGAGAAGGAAGAATATGACGTTGAAAATAAAGGTACCCTTATGTCATGACGACAACATTATTATCATCGCCTCAAAAATCACTTCAAATAATAAAAGGTACCTTAATTTACATCGCCAAAATTCTTCCTTTTCAACTCATATTTTATGTGCTTAAACGGTTGACTATATTTTGAGTTAGATGATAGAAATCGAATTTGATTCCAATTTTCGATGAAACGTATCTTAAAATCATGGTCTACCATTAAACAATTAGATTTGATTCCAAGTAAAACACATCCAACAAAATGACGATCACGACGTACATCAAACATGGCTCTTTGATTAATTTTCGCGATGTGCCATGTGGAATAAAAATCTGACTGTTCGATATTAGAACCATAATCTGAAGATTTATTGAGTCAAAGATTGGGATAAAGAAAGGATCTCCATCATCTTATTCAAAGTAGTCAACGTAATAAGCATATGAAACCCAATTTGAGAAGGGTGAATCTTGAATTGCAAATATAGGTACCCCCTTTGGCCGTTCTCCCAATCTCTTTTCGTGCTCACAAGAGATTGGATTGTAGGCGTTTGTGATAGACCAATGCTAGTGAAGAAAGAGGTTGGGAGAGAAAGGGGATTTTATGTTCTTATATTAATTTAACTTTGGTTTCTCAAACTAAATGATTATTTATTTAGAGAGATTTTTCTTGTGATTATTGTGTGGAAGATTGGAGTCAAATGCGATCTCATTGGTATGATTTTAGGCAATGAATGATTTTGAGCATAGGTGCCCTGGAAGATTCCGCGAGTGCTATTAAAGCTACTGATTGTTTTATTTCAAAACCTTGCAAGTACACAAATTCGAATGTACTAGGGCAAGTACAAGGGTGTCGAACCACAGGGATTTGTCGTTTATCTCCTATTTAATTTCTATTTTACAGAGAATTTTGTAGCATTAGATTTCCTACATTAGTCTAAAATAGATAAAAGAAATCTACATAGTTTTGAAAATAAGAAAGGAGAAGGCAAATTGGCACTACAAAAAACAAGACTATTGGCGGCATCCAAAAACTGCGGCTAATGCCCTTGCCGCTAATAGTCTTGAATAGTTTTTTGTTAATAGTGGCAGTTTTTTGGAGCAAAAAGCTGTCGCTAATAATTTGTTTGTTTGTAGTGTGGAACCCCTCTTGGATTCCAGATTCGTACATAATAAATCCTATTTCTTTTCTATCGTGAATCCCAGGTACCCCTGCTCTTGGCTACAAGCTCAGTTACATCGTATATGAATTAGATAGATCTAATCGCGAGTTAGATAAACTTAATCATCAAAGAACCATTGTAGGAGCCAACAAAACTACCCTACAAGGCCTAGTCCGTCAGTGAGTATCCTATCTAGACTAACCCCAATCCCTACAAGGCCACTGGAATTAAACTAAATAAGATTGCAGCGTTACCATCGCATTCTCGATCTAGTTGGAACCTCGAACAGGCAATCGTACTAATAATGGAATTCACAAATAGAAAAAAAAAACATAAATTTATTAAAATACTTATCTAGAATTTACAAGAGATCCAGCTCGAAGCTTTAAGCACGCATCGATTCAGAGACCTTCATCATTGCTGATGCAGGCTCTGATCGATGATTACATCAAATCCCCCTCCATCCCAGAACTATTCCTAACCTAAAACTATGAAAACTAATGTCAAAGCCCTCTAGAAAAGTTTCGACGTGTGAGTCCCTTAAAACCTAACCTTTGGGTCCTTATTTATAAATTTACAAGGCCCTAAAACATTGTACACGACAAGTGATCTCTAAGATCCTAAAATTCCTCCAAGGAAGATGAATCTGGAAAGGAATCCATTGCTTTGGAGTTATCCAACCTGTTGGAAGAAAATCCCAGAGAAGATCTCGGTGTTGAAGCTCATCTACAGCTGTGCACACCTGAGTTTTCACTTAGAAACTCTGCTTTGACTGGTTGGAAGTGAAACACCGACCGATCGATTTCAAACTCCTTCTCTAGGTAGAAGACGCCCTGCTAGTGCTTTAGTTTCATTAGTTTCTAGACCAGTCGAGCCAGGTGGGACCGGTCGAGAAATTCCTCTGAGTTTCTTTCATTACGCTTATTCTCTTTTTCACCGGTCGGTTGAGTCCTGACAGGTTTCACTTCATTCTTTTCAAGCCTTCAGCATTTTGACCAGTCGAATATGATGCCTCGACCGGTCTATTTTAGTTATATTTTTTTCCTCTGCTGCACTCCTCTGTTGCGCTATCCTAACCGGTCAAAAATTCCATTTCGACCGGTCCAATTGACCTTTAAGAGCATTCTTTTTCTGCTGCTTTCCTTGGGTTCTTGCTGTTTGCTTGGGTTTCTTCATAACTTTTCTCTTTTAACACTTTTATCAGTTAGCCTGCTTTTACACCTATTGCAACAGAATACGAACTAAAAACACTCATTAGTGGTTAAGTGAGGGTTAACAAAGCCAGGATTTGGGGATAATTTATACGAATTTTGAGTCCGATCAGCTACCCTATTGTTAAATAATCTCCATCAACGTACATTATCACCAGTTTTAGATTTTATTAAATCAAGAGCACAAACTTATGGTATCATTTGCCCCAAATTATGTTCATTTGCCACTCATAACTATTGGCGGACTTCTGAGTGTGTGCTTACTTTATTGGTTGGTGATGAAAGTCATTTAAAAATCAAAGAAAGTAAAACAGGGGATGGGATCAGCACAACTAAGAAATCCTAGACCTGCAAGATACAGGGTCCATTGTAGCAAGTTTTGATAAGTAAGAGTTTGTCCCACAGGGAAAGGTGATCTACAGCTCCAAAGGAGCCATCTCTAGTAGTCCCTCCAGATCTGACTACAGATTTGGCAGCCCTAAAAGCATGGGAGTTTATGGTCACTTATTCTAAGTATTCTAATGTCTAAACTACAGAAAGGGTTGAGAGGATGGATGGAGTGTGGAAAATAAATATAAAAGGGTGAGAAGTATGTTATTGAGCCCAGATCCGAGGAGTTTTGTAACTCAGATTTAGATATGATGTTATAGAAATCCTGTCCAGTGGCTACATTATCACCATTGAGGAGAAAGGATCCAACCCATCACTCTGCCATGATTCCACCCTTAAGGCTATAACCTGTCCACTCAAATGGTCACAGATTATCCCATAGGGGAACCACTATCCAGGGATGGGTCAAAACATAACCAGTAAATCATTGCAGGCACTATTTCATCCAGGCTACCAGCTCAAGAATCCATAGGGAACCTCAACCTCTAAAGCTCTATATGTGGGGTTAAGGCAGTATAGGACCATGATAGCCCAGACACATAAAACCAGCAAGATATTGAGTACAACCTTCGATCTAGCTGTCCATTGCTTGAGTGAGGCTACAATGGTCCAGTCACCAGCCTATAATCTCTAGAACCGGATCTGATCCAATATTTGATGGCAGATCTATACAAATATAGGGGAGTCTGCCTCTGTACAATCTCCCACCAGGCTTCTACAAGCTCAGGTGTAAAGAAGAAAGATCCATCTTGGATCCATGGACTGGAATCACCCTAAGGCTATAATCTGTCCACTTAAATGGTCACAGACTATCCCAGAGGCTATCCTCCTCACGGAGCCCAAGATAAAACAAGAATATCGCTGCTACCACCATGGTCACAAGGCTACCAGCTCAAACTCTCGTGGGGATTTCAGATCTAGTGAGTCCTGTGGTGGGGCTAAGGTTGTATAGGACCATGATAGCCTAGACACACAGGGCACTTGGATCTGAGTGGCCCTTAGAATCAGTCCTCCATTGCCTTGAAACACAGCCAAAGCAATGGCGGATCACAAGGCAGCAGCCTTGCACAGAGCATCTCACACACAAACACAAATCCCACAAAGTACAGATCCTATTACAGAACTTCCATTAATCTAGTTCAAAATACATACAAAGACATAGCCAGCAAGTGCTGGACTATGGAGAGAAGAAAAAAGAAAAAGAAAACTACTTCCAACTACAAAAAGAAAAGCTAAACGATCTCAGATCAGGTCTCCCAGAAATGAGATGGGTTCCTAGCTATTCCAGGATGTAGAAAGAAAAGAAAGTCTCCGCTCTTAAACCTAGGCTAAGTGTGGGTATTTATAGCAGTGGTGTGGCGGCACATTAGGGTTAGGAAACCCTAATTTTAATAATGCCACATGGCCAAATAGTGATCCTTCGATACCTTGGGGCACGTGCATGGAGATTTGAGCGTGGGAGTGCGTGCCCTAATCGCTGGAAATTCCCAAAAAGTCCTCAGCTGAAGAGATGGAAGTTTGAGGTTCAGAGCTTCGCTAGGTAGCCATTGTTTCCCAGACTTGTCGCGTGGTAGCTTTTGTTATTCGCTAGGATGATTGGAAATTGAAGCTTCCGCCTTTGCGAGGTTGGCCTGGTTTGCTCTTCAGGCAGTTGTGAGGTTGAGTGGACATCAGAGCCTCAGATGTCGCGGGGTTGGAGCTTAAGCAGTCGCGAGGTTGATCTTCGCGAGGATAGAGTTAAATAGCGCGAGAACTTTGCGAGCACTTATCTTCACTGGGCTTTGTGAGTTACCTCGCGAGGCTTTGATAAGTTCTGAACTGCGCAAGGTTCCATATCTTAACTGATCTTCATGAGGGTGGCTTTGCCTTCGCAAGGACACTTTCTTCTTGAATGGTGCGGGAACAGCGCAAGGAGTTCTCTTCTGATAATTGCATCCCGCGGCGATTGCGCGACAGCTGCATGAGTTTATGTTTCTGAAGCTCCTCAGTCAATCATCTGCGTGAGAAGTTGTTATAGAGTCTTGGGAAGCTCAGCTGGACTGCGCGAGGCTCATTTTTAGGTCTGGATTCAGATTTCATCCTTCTGAGGGACTTCTGGTGCCAAAACAAGCTTTTTAGCAGGATTCCTGGCCTTATTTCACTGCTGGGTACTACCTACATAAAACACTTAATAAGGACTTATTAGGTGGCTATGGGTCTAATCAAAGGTTAAGTTAAGGGGTGAAAAGTGGTACTTTCCAGGTCTTAACACACCCCCAAACCTAATCTTTGCTAGTCCCTTAGCAAAGCTACATTAAATCAACTACATAAATTAAATGCCACTTTCGTAGGGAGCACGGATACATTTAGCATATGTACCAAGCCTTTAAAACCCCTAGGTGATCCCTAGTGGAGGAGTGAAGTCTCCTGAGGGTTTTTAGTGAAGACACCCACAAACTTCTTCAATGAAACAATTAACAAAAGTGCAATATCATCCAATGAGCAATCAAGGGGCAGACTTAGTTTACTCTTGCATCATTAAGTATAAAAGAAATTTAATTCATTGGTTGCATAAGTAACCTTCATGATTGCACAGCTTTCCAATTAGTTTACAATCACGTAAAATCGCACTAGTGTGTGCCGACCAGCTTATCCTTAGGTCAAAAATTAGGTTAAGGTCATACATAATGCATTCAAGTTCAGACCCATAAACTTTGCAGGGCATACTCTCATAAGGGTTTTGTTGAGGGGTTCATTCTCTCACAGGCTCAAGAGCAGTTACATCTCCCAAATGGGTCTGTAAGCATGAGCATAGACAAAGTTCTTAAGTGCTGACATCATTGGCAGTTCCTCACCATAGATTGGATAACTCTTTATCTTCATTTGACAGCTCACTCAACTTTTGGATCACAAGGGCTTTTAACTGGGCTGTAATGTGGCTTATGGAGTGGGGTTGAAAGAATGGAGGGTTGAGAAGGGGTTCAAAATTGAGAAATCAGTAGGTGACAGAGGTGATTCATGACTTCATCTTCTTGAATTTAGCTCCTTTCATCTTCTTTGAGATTTTCAGATTTGAAGTGATCAGTTTCTCTTCTTGATTTTGATTTTCCAATGAAAGTTCCTCTTGACTCCTCCCTTACTGCACTTCATTGTTATTTTTGTTTCCATCTTGTGAAATTTTCTGATTTTTTTTTATTTTTTTTGTTTTTACTTTTCAGAAATGCCACCATGCTCCCAATTATCATACTGCCAGATTTGAGGTATTTCTTTTCCGTTCACCTACTGTTGACCATAGCTAGTACATCTTCATCTTTTTCTCCTTAACCTTCTGAATTCTCAGAGTGAGGGTAGGCTGAAGCAGGTTCATAGGTTCTGGTTCAAGTATTCAGGTGTATTTTGAAGAAATTTAGGATTTACAGCTCAAAGGGGGTATGGACAAGGGCGGTTACTTAAGGGTTGGCCTTATTAGGCTCAAACTGTCTAAGAGAAGGCCTTGATCCTTTCCTCAGTCTCATGAGTTCTGTCAGTTGTTTCAACATGGAACTACCTAACTTTGGTAGTCAGTGACTTCGGCGATCCTTAGAACTAGAAGGGATTGCCTTGGTTACTCCTCAAAAGATGGAAATTTTTTTATATAGGCCCAATTCTCACTGGTTGTGGTCTTCCTTTGAACTTTTAAGTATGTCCTCACCTTTTTCTCTCTCTACTGATTCACTGAGTGCTGATACAAGTGAGTTTCCTTGGTGATATTATCATGGAAATGTGGAGTATTAGAAGTTTATAATGTCAAAAGTTTGCAAAAATTTTAAACTTCTTATTTTCATGATTCCTAATTGAACAGAGGTCCATTTCCATATTGCTCAAATGAGTCAGCTGCACTTATGTTAGCTATTCCATTGGCAGGGTCTGCCTGGCACACCCCCAAACCTATGAGAGGCAGTGTCCTCCTTTGGTTCAAAAGGTGTCTATCTTGGTGAGTTATTACGACATAAAGACCAGAACAAGAAACAAAGTAACCAAGAATAGAAAACTGTACAACATACCAGAAAAGGAAAATTTCATTAAAATTAAAAGAAAATTTCAAAAATGGAGGAGGAAAGGAGAGAGGGATTAGGGGTGAGGGGGTTGAGAAGGTGGGGGAGGGGGTGGAGTGGAGGGGGATGGCTCATCTTTTGCTTTCTTCCTCCTTCTCCTTGGCAAGGATTTGCAGAACCTCCTCGCATTCATCCCAGAGGGGTTGGAGGGGATCCGGCTCTTTAGGTGGCGGCGGGTCCAACCACATCGGGTAAAACTTGTTAGGCAGCGCATTTGGCTTGTCATCTGCCATAATTAGGATTACGGAAGGACCGCTAGGGTGAGAGGAGATAGGATGCGATGAAGATGAATAGGGCCTCCCTGTGTATTTAAAGGCGAGGATGGTGGAAGATGAAATGGTTGAATAACATCCAAGTCGCCACAATTAATTGAGAATGAGTTGGGAAACGTCAAGTCCCAGCAGTCAGCGTGGGAAATGACAAATGCATTAGACTCGCGCAGCTGGGTAAGGGGATCACGAGATATCAGAATCGCGCGATTAGGGGAGTTAGAGCTGGAAGTGCACGAGAGATGCTGCAGCATTGAAACTCGCGATAGCGAAAGAAATGGTCTATGCGAATTGCGCGAGTCTTCCCAAATCACAATTTGGAATGCACGAGGGCCTAGTGCCAAACAGGGGCACTGTAGTTAGTGCAGCCTACTCATCACAAATATTCACATAATATGCATTCAAATTCGAAAATCATCAATTCACAGAAGAAGAAGAATAAATCATACCAAACCCACATAAACTCTATCAAGCTCAACAATATCAAACTCCACATAACCCCTAAAATTTCCTAGAACTTAAGGTAGAAAACAAAGTGGTATAGTACAATAAGGGCACAACTGCGGGTTGTTCAATGAAAATGAATAGTGCTCATGGATCAGCAGGTTGTTCAATGCAAGGCTTAAGCCTCTGACCACTCACTTTGAAGGTCCTCCCAGATTTGGGATCCTTGACTTCCGTAGCACCAGATGGGGAAACATTCAAGACAACATAGGGACCTTCCCATCTGAATTTTAATTTGCCAGGAAAGAATTTTAGTTTGGAGTTGAATAACCAAACCTTACCACCCGGTTCGAGGCTTTTTCTCAGCAAGCCCTTGTCGAAGAAAGCTTTAGCCCGTTCCTTGTAGATCCTGGCATTGGTGTAAGCATCCATCCTCAGCTCATCCAATTCCGATTGTTGTAATGACCTGTGATGACCAGCAGAAGTTAGGTCCATGTTCAAATTCTTAATGGCCCAATAGGCCCTGTGTTCTAACTCTACTGGGAGATGGCAGGCCTTGCCATAGACCAGTCTGAATGGGGACATTCCAATGGGAGTCTTATAGGCAGTCCTATAGGCCCACAGTGCATCATCCAGTTTCTCAGCCCAATCTTTCCTGTCAGTCCTAACTGTTTTCTCAAGGATGTGCTTGATCTCCCTATTGGAAATTTCAACTTGCCCACTTGTTTGTGGGTGGTAGGGAGTAGCAATCCTATGGGTCACAAAATATTTCTTGAGCAAGCTCTCGAAATTCCTGTTGCAGAAATGGCTACCCCCATCACTGATAATAGCTCTAGGGGTTCCAAATCTTGAGAAAATGTTGTGCTTTACAAATTTGAGGACCACCTGGTTATCATTGGTTCTTGTGGCAATGGCTTCTACCCATTTGGAAACATAGTCCACTGCCACTAAGATGAAGTGGTAACCATTAGAGGGAGGAAAGGGGCCCATGAAGTCTATTCCCCATAGATCAAACAGTTCTACAACAAGGATGGACTGTAAAGGCATTGAATTTCTTTTGGATAGCCCTCCAAATTTCTGACATCTCTCACATGCCTTGCAGTGTGTGTATGCATCCTTGAATAAGGATGGCCAGTAAAAACCACACTACAGGACCTTGTCAGCTATTTTTCTCTCACTAAAGTGGCCTCCACAGGCATTTTCATGGCACATGGCCAGAATACTGGAGATATCACTTTCGGGAACACATCTTCGGATGATCTGGTCGGCACAGTACTTGTATAGGCAAGGTTCCTCCCATAAAAAATACTTGACCCTTGAGAAGAACAGGTCTTTATCCATTTTGGTCTAGTGGGGAGGAATCTTTCCTATAACTAGATAATTGACAATGTGTGCAAACCAAGGGACTAAGGATTGGATGGCAAATAATTTCTCATCAGGGAAGGCATCATTTGTAGGGCCATCCAGGCATTTCTCCAAGATAATTCTAGACAAGTGGTCAGCCACCACATTCTCCACACCCTTTTTGTCCTTGATTTCAATGTCAAACTCCTGTAGCAGGAGTATCCATCTAATCAGCCTAGGCTTAGCATCTCTCTTGGATAGTAGGTACTTCAATGCCGAATGTTCAGTGAAGATTATAGTTTTAGATCCTAGTAGGTAGGCTCTAAATTTATCAACAGCATAAACCACTGCTAGAAGCTCTTTCTCAGTTGTGGTATAGTTCAGCTGAGCTTCAGCAAGTGATTTGCTGATATAAGCAATGACCACAGGTAGTTTATCTTTTCTTTGGCCCAAAACAGCACCTATTGCCAAGTCTGATGCATCACACATCAGCTCAAAAGGTAGGGTATAGTCTGGTGTTTGGAGTACAGGAGCAGAGGTGAGGCAGATTTTCAATGTTTCAAAAGCCTTAAGACAGTCAGCAGAAAAGTCAAAGGGCACATCCTGGCAGAGTAGGTGGCACAATGGCTTAGCAATTTTGCTGAAGTCCTTGATTAACCTCCTATAAAATCCCGCATGCCCCAGGAAAGATCTGATTTGCTTGACTATTTTTGGAGGGGGCAAATTGGCAATGAGGTCCACTTTGGCCTTGTCTACCTCAAGCCCTTCTTTAGAGACTACATGGCCCAACACAATGCCTTGTGTTCCATGAAGTGGCTCTTTTCCCAGCTTAAAACCAAATTGGTATCCTCACATCTTTGCAAAACTAGGCTGAGGTGTTGTAGACACTGGCCAAAGCTGTCCCCATAGACAGAGAAATCATCCATAAAAATCTCTAAAAACTTGTCAATCATATAAGAGAATATGGCATACATACACCTCTAAAAAGTGGCTAGCGCATTACAAAGTCCAAAAGGCATCCTTCTGTAAGCGAAGGTGCCAAAAGGACAGGTAAAGGTGGTTTTCTCTTGGTCTTGAGGATGCATAGGGATTTGGTTGTATCCTGAGTACCCATCAAGAAAACAGTAAAAAGCTTTTCCAGCCAATTTGTCCAAAATTTGATCAATGAAGGGGAGTGGGAAATGGTCCTTTCTGGTTTTAGAGTTGAGCTTCCTATAATCAATGCACACTCTCTAGCCAGTGGTTGCCCTAGCTGGCCTCAACTCTCCAGTTTCAGTCTTAATCACTGTTATGCCAGATTTCTTGGGCACCACCTGGATAGGTGCCAGCCAATGAGAATCAGAGATGGGGTAAATCACCCCTGCATCTAGCAATTTAATGATTTCCTTAAGGCCCACTTCCAGCATGTGAGGATTTAACTTCCTCCGCATTTCCCTGGAGGGTAGTGCTCCCTCCTCAAGATGAATCCTATGCATGCAGATTGATGCATCTATTCCTCCCAGATCAGCAATGGTCCAACCAATTGCCTTCTTGTGCTTCCTCAAAACTGTTAGTAATTCCTCTTCCTGCTCATTGGTAAGGGAGGAAGAGATAATCACAGGAAGCTTATCACCTTTCTCAAGGAAGGCATATTTTAATATTTCTGGAAGCTTCTTGAGTTCCAGATCAGGGGCTTGTTGGGCGACGGCAAAATTGGTGCATTGGAGGTTCGAGGAAGAGGTAGCAATGTAGGTTTCCAACTGGAATGCTGCACTGAGCCCACAGAAAACTTCGATATGGTCATGTCTTTTGATCCCCCATCTGGGCTCTCTTCCTCCACCATGTCCCAAATTTTAACTAAATTCTTGATAATGTTGCCCCACTCTAGCAGAGTGGGCAATTCCTCTTCCACAATTTCCTCTAGTACATCCACTGCAAAGCTCCCCTCATTATCCATCTGAGGGTACTTTGCACTGTTGTACATATTCAGCTCAACTTTCATATGTCCAAAAGTTACCTCTATTACTCCAGACCTACATTGGATGCAGGCATTGGCAGTGGCTAAGAAAGGCCTGCCCAATATAACAGGTATGGGATTTGGGCTATTGCTGCACCCCATGTGCAACACTAAGAAGTCGGCAGGGTAGAAAAACTTATCCACTCCCACCAAGACATCCTCAACCATTCCCAGAGGTTTTCTCTCAGATCTATCAGCCATCATTAGCACAATGGGGGTAGCTTTCAGCTCCCCCAAACCTAGTTGCAGATATACATTGTATGGCAAGAGGTTAACACTGGCTCCAAGGTCTAAAAGGGCTTTTCCAATTGTATGGTCTCCAATTATGCAGGGAATAGTGGGTACCCCTAGATCTTGCAACTTCTCAGGCATTGATATGTTAAATACGGAATTCACTGTATCAGTTGCGAAGACCTTTTTTGACACATGGCCTCTAGCCTTTCTCTTTTGGGTGCAGAGGTCTTTCAGGAACTTTGCATAGGCTAGGACTTGTTTAATTGCCTCAAGCAGGGGTAAATTGATTTTCACCTGCCTGAAGGTCTCCATCATTTCCTCCATCTAGGCATTCCCTTTATCAAAAGGGATAGGACCATCCAAAGCCTGAGGAAATGGCAGCTGAGGTTCTGCTGGTTCCTCAGCTGCTAGCCCATGACTAAACTTCTGTTTCTTTCTTTTTTCATGTTTTTCTCCCTGCTGCGGCTCAACTACAGCCTCATTATTTTTCTCCTGCTGTAAGGTGGCAGGCACTTCTTGGCTTTGTGGTCCCACAACTTCTCTATCATGATCATTTGCATCATCTGTGGAAATTGCCTCTGCTGGTCTGTTACCCACCTGGTTGTCTACCAGCCTGCCAGACCTTAGGGCAGTGAAGCATTGGTGTCCTCAAACTTTAAGGAAGCCTCCTCAATTAAAAATTGACCCTTGGGGTTAGCAATTGGCTGGCAGGGCAATCTGCCTTCATCTCTCCTAGCAAAGACTTTTGACATTTGGCTCATCTGCTCTTCCATTTTCTGGAGGCTCTGACAATGAGAGTCCACAGTCTGAGCCAAGGAACCTAGGTTTTGCAGTGAGGTCAAGACCTGGTCCTCGAAAGAAGTATTTCTAGGTTGAGAAAGGGGTAAGACCAACTGATTTTATTGCTGATGGGGCTGTTGGTGGTGCTGGAAGGTAGATCTAGGGGCATTCCCTTGATTGAACTGCTGCTGTGGCCTTTGTGGTAATGCCAACATCTGCTGGGGCTGCATGTAGTTGTCTTGCCTCCACCTCAGATTGGGGTGGTCTCTCCATTGGTAACCAGCATTTTAGTGCTGGTATCCATATGGCTGCCTATTGTAGCCCCCAGACTGTTGCTGGCCATAAGATTGAGCAGCAGCAACATGTTCCAAAACCAATTCAGGAAATTGCCCTGCAGATGGACATTCCTCCACTTTGTGTTGTGGGGACTGGCATATCAGACATGCCTCCGCCACATGAGCAGCCCTTCTGGGTTGCATCACAGTCAATAATTTGTCAAACTTAATAGAGAGGTTTACCATCTGCAGCTGTAGGTCATTGTTCCCAGACACCTCATAAACCTTTCCTCTTGATCTAGCAGCAGGCCCCACCTTTGACTCAGATTCCTGACTAGTTCTTGCCAGGGATGGCTTTTGAAAAGCCTTCTCACTAATCACCTCAAACAATTCCCATGCCTCCTCAGCAGTCTTGTGCATGTAGGATCCACCACAAGAGGCATCGACCATATCTCTATTTTTCTCATCAACCCCATTGTAGAAGCTTTGTACAAGCTGCCACTTTGGGATCTTGTGGTGGGGGCATTGTTTGAGCATCTCTTTAAACCTAACCCAGGACTGGTTAAAATCCTCAGTTGGGGATTGAGCAAATGCAAGAATCTCTTTCCTCAACTGGCTAGTTTTTATCTCAGCGAAGAACTTGGTTAGGAACTTGGTCTGCAGGTCTTTCCATGAAGCAATGCTATTGTTGGGAAGAGTGGTCAGCCAGGTCCTGCCCCTATCCTTCAGATAGAAGGGAAAGAGTCTGAGCCTAGTAGCCTCAAGTCCCAAACCAGTGATATTAAAAGTGGTGCACAAGGCCAAGAACTGGTCAATATGCTTATAAGGGTCCTCTTTGCTAAGCCCATGGAAAGCTGGCAGCATCTGGGTGATTGAAGTTTTTATTTCATAGTTCCCCTGAACATCAGGGAATTGAATGCTAAAAGGGGAGTTATAGTCATCCAGAGCATTCAACTCCTTGAGGGTTCTGGGTTGTTCTTCACCCATAATTGCTGTCACAGATTCACTTGGGGGCTCTCCTGTGGTGTGCCTGTCTCTTCTAAGTCTCCTTCCCCTTTCTAACTCAGGGTTAAGAGGCTCTAAAGCAGGGCTGAGGGATCTCCTCCCTAGCATACAAGCACACCAACAGCAAGGAAAGCTTCTTGCAGGCACATTGCAAAAGAATAATTGTACAACTAACAAATTTATCTAACTAGTTTACAGCTATTCAAAGAATACATTTAAAACTATCCTAGATATTGCTAGAAAATTTTTTAAGAAAGATAGACAGAGCTTTAAAAGTTAGAGAGTTTGCAAACAGAGGTAGCTAAGCTCCAAATGCAGTCCACTGTCCTTCGCTGCTGTTGTCTAGATCTGCAAGAAGGGTTCAAAATTATGTCAGCAGTATCAATTATTCACATGCGCAAAGAATACAAAGAATACAAAAACTAAGGGTCTACTAATAGATCATCTTTCCCCGGCAACGGCGCCAAAAACTTGTTGGCGGACTTCTGAGTGTGTGCTTACTTTATTGGTTGGTGATGAAAGTCATTTAAAAATCAAAGAAAGAGTAAAACAGGGGATGGAATCAACACAACTAAGAAATCCTAGACCTACAAGATACAGGGTCCATTGTAGCAAGTTTTGATAAGTAAGAGTTTGTCCCACAGGGAAAGGTGATCTACAGCTCCAAAGGAGCCATCTCTAGTAGTCCCTCCAGATCTGACTACAGATCTGGCAGTCCTAAAAGGAGGGGAGTTTAAGGTCACTTATTCTAAGTATTCTAATGTCTAAACTGCAGAAAGGGTTGAGAGGATGGATGGAGTGTGGAAAATAAATATAAAAGGGTGAGAAGTATGTTATTGAGCCCAGATCAGAGGAGTTTTGTAACTCAGATTCAGATATGATGTTATAGAAATCCTGTCCAGTGGCTACATTATCACCACTGAGGAGAAAGGATCCAACCCATCACTCTGCCATGATTCCACCATTAAGGCTATAACCTATCCACTCAAATGGTCACAGATTATCCCATAGGGGAACCACTATCCAGGGATGGGTGAAAACATAACCAGTAAATCATTATAGGCACTATTTCATCCAGGCTACCAGCTCAAGAATCCATAGGGAACCTCAACCTCTAAAGCTCTATATGTGGGGCTAAGGCTGTATAGGACCATGATAGCCCAGACACATAGAACCAGCAAGAGATTGACTACAACCTTCGATCTAGTTGTCCATTGCTTGAGTGAGGCTACAATGGTCCAGTCACCAGCCTACAATCTCTATAACCAAATCAGATCCAATATCTGATGGCAGATCTATACAAATATAGGGGAGTCTGCCTCTGTACAATCTCCCGCCAGGCTTTTACAAGCTTGGGTGTAAAGAAGAAAGATCCATCTTGGATCGGTGGGCTGGAATCACCCTAAGGCTATAATCTGTCCACTTAAATGGTCACAGACTATCCCAAAGGCTATCCTCCTCACGGAGCCCAAGACAAAACAAGAATATCGCTGCCACCACCATGGTCACAAGGCTACCAGCTCAAGCTCCCTAGGGATTTCAGATCTAGTGGTCCTGTGGTGGGGCTAAGGCTGTATAGGCCCATGATAGCCCAGACACAAAGGGCACTTGGATATGAGTGGCCCTTAGAATCAGTCCTCCATTGCCTTGAAACACAGCCAAAGCAATGGCGGATCACAAGGCAGCAGCCTTGCACAGAGCATCTCACATACAAACATAAATCCCACAAAGTACAGAACTTCCATTAATCTAGTTCAAAATACATACAAAGACATAGACAGCAAGTGTTGGACTATTGAGAGAAGGAAAAAGAAAAAGAAAACTACTTACAACTATAAAAAGAAAAACTAAACGATCTCAGATCAGGTCTCCCAGAAATGAGATGGGTTCCTAGCTATTCCAGGATGTAGAAAGAAAAGAAAGTCTCCGCTCTTAAACCTAGGCTAAGTGTGGGTATTTATAGCAGTGGTGTGGTGGCGCATTAGGGTTAGGAAACCCTATTTTTAACGATGTCACATGGATGAATAGTGATCCTCTGATGCCTTGGGGTGCGTGCATGGAGATTTGAGCATGGGAGTGCATGCCCTAATCACTGGAAATTCCCAGAAAGTCCTCAGCTGAAGAGATGGAAGTTTGAGGTTCAGAGCTTCACTAGGTAGCCATTGTTTCCTAGACTTGTCGCATGGTAGCTTTTGTTCTTCACTAGGATGATTTGAAATTTAAGCTTCCGCCTTCGCGAGGTTGGCTTGGTTTGCTCTTCAGGCAGTCGCGAGGTTGAGTGGACATCAGAGACTCAGATGTCGCGGGGTTGGAGCTTAAGCAGTCGCGAGGTTGATCTTCGCGAGGATAGAGTTAAATAGCGCGAGAACTTCGCGAGCACTTATCTTCACTGGGCTTCGCGAGTTACCTCATGAGGCTTTGATGAGTTCTGAACTGCGCGAGGTTCCATGTCTTAACTAATCTTCGCGAGGGTGGCTTTGCCTTTGCAAGGACGCTTTCTTCTTGAATGGCGTGAGAACTGCGCGAGTAGTTCTCTTCTGATAAATGCATCCCGGGCGCATGGCTTCATGCCTGAGTTATATTTCAAGCTCCTCGTCATCATCTGTAGAAGTTGTTGTAAAGTCTTGGGAAGCTTTTGATCACTGCTGAGCTCATTTCAGTCTGGATTCGCACTTCATCCCTTGAGGACTTTGGTGCCAAAACAGGCTTTTTAGCGATTCTGGCCTTATTTCAACTTTACATAAAACACTTAATAAGGACTTATTAGGTGGCTATGGGTCTAATCAAAGGTTAAGTTAAGGGGTGAAAAGTGGTACTTTTCAGGTCTTAACAATAACTAAAATGAAACTCTTTGAACGTCGTTTGCAAAATACTGAAGGAAATGACTTGGGAAGGGTACGTATGATCTATATTTTCACCTTAAATATTTTCTCAAAGCTCTAACCAAATATTCTTCTCTATGTTTTTTCTTTTTATTTTATGAAATTTGTTGCCTTACCTTGACAACTTTTGGGGTATTGGTAGGTTTTTTGACTAAAATTTCAAATATCTGAGATTTGGCTACACTGCCATACAAAACTATACAAGAACCTTGGCTATCATGAGTATGGTATATTTTTCTCAAATTTTGTGTTTTTAGAAATCTTCCTTTCTGAAAGTCTATTCATTGGAGATGATGCTTCCAAATAGAGTGTATGTGTACCAGATAGGTTACCTACTACCATTAGGTGATAGACATTCAAGTAATCTTATGTTGCATCGATACAATATTATTGAGATTTTTTTCTTTGAAATAGCGGAATTTGCCAATGTTAACATTTGAAAATTCATGAGAAGGTGCAATACTAATTTTATTGGATCATAATCTCACAGATCATTTTGGAGATTGCTATGAGGCTTCAATGAAGAGAGAGTTTTCTCAAAATTAAGGTAATGTAGTTTCATTTGTTAAATATTACCTTAGACAAACTTTCTTATTTTTATAATTTTTGTTATAGAAAATATTATCATAGACAAAGCAAATTTACCTTTTGTCCTCTTTCTTACTATTAAAGATTTGCATATGTCAATTCATTGCATACTAGTGAATGCGAGAAGGCAATTCATTTCATACCAGTGAACGAGAGAAGGAATAAGAGCAGCAGACTAGTTTCTGAGTCATTGCCCTAACTGGAGCAAGCTTTCGACTTATGATTGTCATAGTGTGGAGAATTTCACAAGAAATTGGCTAGAGAAGCAGATACCATTTCACTTGTGTTATGCAATTATTATTTATATATATTTTAAAAAAATTAAGTTTTATTTGATTCAATATGGTGTAGTAGTTTTTCTGCTTTTTCTTTAAGCTTCTCTATTTTTTCTTTTGGATCGAGTGGTTGAAATTAGGCATCCATGTCTCATCGTACCCAATCTAGTATCACCAAAGAAAATAAGACCAAGAAGCTCATAAATACTAAAATAGTTTTGTGCACTAAAAAGAAAATAATAGTATTCATTCATGCTATATGTCCCCTTTTTTTTATATTCAAGTATTTTCTTTTTTAAATATATATGCTCTTTCTCATAATTGGTATTGCCTATAAAGACCCTGATTTTTCATTAATGTTGAATTATTTACCTTTGACGAGAATGCGACTATTTGACTGATTGAACCTTAGGTCAAACCTTTGACCCATGCGACGTGGCATCGGTCCCAACTATTGTAATTGGGTCTAGACAGCCCGACAAAGTCAAATCAAAACTCGATACCTAGTCCCACACCCTTCCTTTCTTGGTCAACACTTGGTCCAAATAATCATAGAAAACTCATCGATGAAGGATCATGTGATCATGTTGTTTGTTGAAACTTATATATATATATATATATATATATATATATATATATATATATATATATAAAAGAAGCCCAAATTAAGACTTTATAGGTATCGGCCAAGTACCCAACCGGCCAAATCACCTCCTACAATCTCAGCCCTCCTTCCAATTTAGCTTCATGTGCCACGAGCTCTTATTCGAAGTACACACTACCCCTTTCACTCTACCATAATCTCTTTATGTATAAACTAGATACAGTTGAATAAAATTATAAATGGGCTAGACAATATATATGTGTGTAAGTGTATGAGCTTAGCACTTGAACCAAGCCCTTCTCTCTATATGAATAAGTTAAAGCTTCCTTCTCTCAGTGACCTTCACACGTCCCATTAACCGATGCATGTCCTCTTGATTTAGATAGGAGGGAAACATAGGAAAGAAGAGTCCAATTAGGACTCTTTATTCGTCAATCCCACCATTGCTTCTTTTCTTTGATGAACACATCCTCTTTTTTCTTTCTCTCTCTATAATCCCACGAGTCCACGTATCCCATATAGATTTGGCAACATATATCACTACCCTTGTTTTCCCCTTGTTCTTGTATCCCTGAGGATGGGTGTGCAACCATGGATCTGATCGATCCGTCGCGACGATGCGCTCTTATGAAAAATATAGAGTCGCCACCCGGAGCTTTTGGTGTCCCACAAAACCCAAATCAATATTGAAAGCACTGAAGTGTAAAATATGACTATAATTCTGGTCTACGCCAATGGCTCTTGGGTAAGGACTTCGGTTATCGATCGGGAAGGAGTTAGGCACCCGATCAACCTGCTCTTAAGCGGTCTCCACTTATGGCCAAAAGAAAAAACTAAAAATAAATAAAACAACACTTCCTCTTGCTCGAAGGTACTCCGATCCTATTAATGTCCCCCGCAACCACCGAAAAGTCGACGGTGTAACGGTGTAAATTCAAGAATAGAGGAAAAGCAAAAAAGGTAGAGGAATAGAGAGGAGAGACGGAGCACTCGGGCCCTTGTAGGACTAATGTGGACCTTCGCATGAGAACTTGATGAGCTTCTGATAGCTTAAAAAGGTTGAAAGATGGGTTCTAATCTCTAAGGCTTGGTAGCTAAGACATAGAAGAAGAAGGCTAAAGGGTAGATCTCACCTAGGCTAAGGGGTTTTTGATGGAAGGTGAGGGATAAAGGATGGTTTTGAATTCTAAAATTTGTATGGGTTTGGGGCACCAAAGGAGAGAAGGAAAAATCTAATCTTTTTCACTTTGGAAAATTTTTTAAGCCTTTGTAAAGGGAGGGGTGGCTCTCTATTTATAGAAAAGGAGAGGCTTAGGAGGGTGCTTAAGAGCTAACGTAATTTGCAATTAAGTAATCCTAAATCTAAGGATTCTGGGTTTTTCAAGGTCATGGATAGGCGTGAAGTTAGGTTCAATGGTAGATGATAATGTGGGTTTTCAAAGGGTTGCAAATAGGGTTGATGGGGATGCAACAGCCTTAATGAAATCCACCCCAAACATTGGGATGATAACAAGTCAAACCCCAAAAGTAAATTTCGGGCAAAATCCCAAAAGTACTATAGCTAAGCCGAGCGTGTATATCACACATGCTAGGCATATGTACAGTGCCTTTGAGAAGTTCAAAGCCTACTATGGGGCCCATTTGGCTTAGCGTGTATAGCGTGTATATTATACACGCTAAGCAAAATTCCTTCATAAATAGCCTAGCGTGTATATTATACACGCTAGGCAAAATGCCCCCAATCCAACCCCAAAATCAAATCGCCATAACTTTTAATGTATATTTTCGATTGTAGCGATTTTGGGCCCGTTGGAAAGGTGGGAACCTCTACTTTTTAATGGTATATGATTTAATTATAGTAGAGGTCCCTATAAGCTTTGGCATACCCTTTTCCAACCATTGCCTGGGAGGGTTCGAAACTTGTTTGGGAAGGGTTCTAGGGGTGTAGGGTTAACTCCCAAGGGTCAGGCATAGACTCCTAAGGGTTTAGGTTGAGCTCTAAGGGTATGGGAGATGTTATCGGAAGCTCGGGGGTGCGCCTTTCTCGAAGAATGTTTTGATCGGGCCTTGGGCTAAATTTGGGTGTCTTCACATGCCCCTCTCTGGTATCCAGTTACTAATGATCGAATGCCAAAGTAAAAGACATCTGAAGAGGCCCAAGGCACGCTAATGTTGGTTATTCTAAGTGTGCATGATTTATTTGTGTCTTGAAAACAGATTTACAACTGCTAAGTTATACTGAATCTGGAACATTAAAAAGAGTAAAGAAATATCAGCACAGAGAGAAGTGAATTAGCCTGCAAGATCAGGGCCAATTGTAGCAAGTATTAAATGTAAGTGAGTAAAAGATCGTCCATAGAGAATTTGTTTAAAATGCAAGATAAACCACCAGATCTGAGCTACCAGATCTGGCCTCTTATCCTATCTACAAAGCACATAAGATGGGAGGTTGAATTTGTCACATTAACTAAATGATAAAAGTAAAAGTTAAACTAAATGATAAAAGTAAAAGCTAAACTAAATGATAAAAGTATAAGTTAAACTAAATGATCCAGATCTGAGTTGGGGGAATTTTGATGTAAACTTATAAAAATGGAGAAATAATATCTAACTTTGATTTGGTCCTTGAAACACAATGAGAATGACTGTAGATCAAATGAGAGATGATTCAATCTTCATCTAGCTACAAGCACAGATGTAAGAGAAATAAATCTAACTCAAGGATTAGATTTAGGCTTATGGCTATGGTCTGTCCACTTCAATGGCCACAGACCATCCAATAGTCTTTAATCTAAACCCTTAATTTAGAACAAGAAATATCACTACAAATGCTGTGAAAGATTAGGTTACAAACACTAATTCCCACAGGGTTAGTGAATCAAGGGAAATTGCATGAAAAACAGTAAATCTAAAGGAGTCTAGTGCAATAAGGAGATCAGAGGGAACCCTTAACACGAATCAAATTGAGAATGTACGATTTACAGCAACCTTTTCAAATTCACCATTACAATTATAGAGCACAGCTTAAACAATTCTCAGATTTGTAGTCTTGAATACAATTCTCTTTTGAATTACAGAGGTATCTCACAGCTCTCAATTGCAAGTAAAAGTTAGGCTATTACAGGGGTTTTAGACAAACTAGCCGATTTGGAAATGGGGGAATAGGAATGAAACTCAAAATCTGGATGCCCAAATTGGGCAAATGGTTCATCTATTTATAGTTTTCCCCAGGTCTAGCTCAGATGCGTATCGACCAATCAGAAGTGCTCAGATCTGTATCAACCAATGGTAGTCGAGCACAAGGATCCAGATCTGTTCTGGCAAATCAGAATTGCTCGATCTAGTTCAGCCAATCAGGCGACATAAGCATCAATTCTGTTATGCAATTTGAAAATCTGTTAGAGCTTCTAGAAGTTCCCGCCAAGTGATTTCATCTTCGAGTGTTCACATGGGGTGGAATATGCCTTCGCTTTGTGCTTAGAATCTTCTGGAATGTCCCTAGGTTTTTAAATGCATTGGGACGCGTGAAAAAGATTATTGAATTACCCTTGCAAAAGCTAGGAATCTCAAGAATACCATTTTGCATAGTTTAGGGAGCTTTTCGCAAGGTACTGTGACTCCTGAAGCTCTTTTCGCAAAGTTCAGGTTCTGTTCACAAGGAGTTCTCTTCTTTTCGAATAGATCAATCATCCTTTCGAAGAGTTCAGGTGCTCTTCGAAAACTAAGACTAGAGCTTTTAGTTCTTTTCGCAGAGTTCAGGTTCTTTTCGAAATGTTCAAATTCTTTTCGAAAAGCACTCTGTAGTGCATTTTTCTGTTCGAATTGCTCCACATTTCTTTTCTGGGTTGAGACCAGGTCTTTGCGTCTTCAGTTCAGGCATTTTGACAGCTAGTGAGGTTGTCCCTTCTCTTTCTTCCTTTGGATCGACATGGATTATCATCTTTTTGGCACTTTTAGGCTGCTTTCATGGTTAAGCCTGTCTTTATTGTTAGCTGTAACACAAGCACTTAAAACACTTATTTAGTTCTCTCAAGGGTCTATCAAGGCCTAGGTTAAAGGGTGGAAAATGATATTTTCTAGTTCTCAACACAACCCCCAAACCTAAGCTTTGCTAGTCCCTTAGCAAAGTCAAAATTAAAAACAGAATAAAAAGCCACTTTTGTAGGGAACACAGTTGCATTTAGCATATACAACAAGCCTTTTAAACCCCTAGGTGATCCCTAGTGGAGGAGTGAAGTCTCCTGAGGGTTTTCAGTGAAGGTACCCACAAACTTCTCCAATAAATCAGTTAAGATCAATGCAGTTTTATTAAAGCAAACTTTCATTCAATCAGATTATTCACACCTGCATCAGTCAGGCTGTAAGAAGATTTTCAAGAAAACATCAGTTCAAAACTAAAATGCTGCTGTAATTCCTTTTACCATTCACTCAATTTGTGTCAAAAATTTATTTACAAGAAAAATTAATGAACAACTTGCCTTCTATTTTAGAATCCAGCTTTGATGTTACCCCAAATAAGTCGATTTCAAGCCCAACTCTCACCAGGTTTTCACTCAACATGTAAGTAAGAGGGTTGTACTATTTCACACGGCTCAAGAGCAGTTACAACCCACAAATAGGACTGTAAGCATGAGCATAGGCATTGCTTTTTAGTTCTGAATTCACTGCTCTTTTCACCATAGATTGCACAAATCCTTATCTCCATGTGACAGCTCAATCCATCATTGATCAGTAAGGACTTTAACTTGGGTTGTAATGTGGCTTATGGGTGAAATTTATCAAGAATAAAGGGGTGGAATGGAGTTCAAAATTGAGAAGTCAGTCAAGGTAAGGAGGTGATAGCCACACCTTCTTTAATTCAGCACAATTTCATCTTCTTCTTTGAATTTTCAAAGCCAAAGTGGCCATCTTTTTCTCTTTCTTTTTCAAACTTCCAATGAAATGCCTTCTCTCTTTTTTTTTTTTTTTTTTTCAAAGCAACATTGACTGGAATGCCACATTTCTTCTGCTGATACATCATTGCCTTCAATTATTCTTTTACCAAACTGTTACCCAACTCACCTTTCTTCAGCTTTCTTTCCTTTACCTTCTGAATTCTTAGAGTGAGGGTTAGGCTGAATGAGGTTGATGAGGTTTCAAAGAAATCTTGGATTTATAAAGCTCAATTGGTGTGTATCAAGGGCAGTTTCAAAAGGTTGGGCTTTTTGAAGTTCAAACTGTCTAAAAGGAGGCCTTACATCATGTCTTTAATATCATGATTGCTATCAAACTATTTTAACTTGAATATATGTAACTTCTAGTGATAACAAGTAGGTTTAAACAGTCCCTAGAGCAGAAAAAATTGCCAATTCATACCTCCAAAGAATACATTTCAGGTCCAAATTTCACTGGGTGTGGTTTTCTACCAAATTCCTGAGGTATATCATCACTGTTTTCTCTCTTTTTAGGTTTACTAAAACATCAATTTTCTTTTGGAAATTTTCTGACATTCACTTCATGAAAGTATTAAAATTACACTAGAAATTAATTTTAAAAAGTTTTTAACTTCCTCATTTTTCAAAACAACAGGTGTGAAATTTCTTCATTTTCAAAAATTCTACTGATCATAAGTTGCATTGATGTTAACTCAATTATTGACATTTCTGCCACACCCCCAAACCTAAGGTGAGCAGGGTCCACACTGGTCCAAAGCAAAGAAAAGAAACAATCAAGCAGAAATCATAATGACAAGAAGAAAGAATAGAAATGCATAGTAATTACACAAGAAAAACTAGAATTTTATATTTCAAACTCATAACACAGATAAGTACAATGTGATCTAATAACTGCGGTCAAAATCTGTATCATAAGTTGGTTCAATGGGATCAGAACTGGAGTCACTGTCAGAGTCAGAACTAGAATCAGTATTGGAGTCTGAACTCGATTTAGCCTTCTCCTGGATTGTGTTTTGCAGCTCAGTGTATTCCTCTTATTTGATCTTTTTGGTGAGGCCAATGTACTTTGCAAGTCTAGTAGTCCTCAGTTTTTCCTGTTCAAGTTGTGCTTGCAACATGGTCACCTTGTGCTGCTCACTCCTAACCATCTGAAAAGTTTGACCCAGCAGGTCCTTCATTTTCTCTCTCTCAAATTTCATGAATAACTCTAATTTCCGAATCTTTTTTTCATAAGGGGTTCTAATGTAAGCTTGCAAATCAGCTAACCGCTTGAGGACATCTCGACAGATATATGGATTTTCATCCATGGCCCTTTTGAGAGCGGAAAATCTAGGAATGGGAATGGAATGGTAGGGGACCAAAGGTATCCCAGCTGTGGGAGTGACAGAAGAGGGGTCCAGAAGGATGACTTCAGGGTCGGTCTGATTGGCTTGATCGGAGAAAGTGAGGAGAGGTGAAGGGGACTCAACCAGAGCTACCTCAGGTTCAGTTTGGGTAGCATGGGCAGTAGTGGTGAGGGTGGGTAGATCAACCACTACTACCTCAGGTTCAGTTTGGGTAGCATGGTCATCAACAGCAGGTACAGTGGCTAAGGTAGTTGTGTGGGATGTGGAGGCTAAGGTTTGGAGAAGGTCATTGGTCACAGACTGATTATCCGTGTTGATCTGTAGTTGGGCTTGGATGGATTGGAGAAAGGTAAATATTTGGCTAATTGATTCAGGTATGGGTGTGGTATGCATAGCAGGGGCTAGTAAAACTGAAGTGGATGGTGGAGTTGCAATGGGTGAAATGGCTGTAAAGGGAGAAGTAGCCAAGTGAGTGAAATGAGGAGGGTCAGGTATAGGGACATATTCAAGCCCAACGTTTTCAAAAATAGACCCCATCAATGATGAATAAGCCTCTGTAGTGAAAAGCTCAGGTTCAGGGGTATGGGTTACGTCAGGTGTGTGGGCTGAAGGAGCAGGTGAACTTGAGAGGCTTTGGAGAAGAGGAGTGTTAGGAGATTGTTCAATAAAATCTGTGGCCAGGTCTTGGGCATTGGTGGGAGAAATTGGTGGTGTGAGTATGGCTGGAGTGGTTGGTGTAGAGGGGAGTTAATGGTGGGTATGGGAGATGGGACTGCTGGAATAGGTGAAGTGGCAGGAGCTGAACTAGGTGAGGAGGGTAAAATGACAACTTCTTCAAGAATGGGTGCAGCTGAAGAGCTGGTCACTACAGGAAGGACAACTTCTTCAAGAATGGGTGCAGCTAAAGAGCTGGTCATCTCAGGGTCTGGCAAAGCAGGTTCTAAGGGAGCTGCAGGGGGAGGTTCATGTATGGCAGGTCCACTAGCAGCTGCAGATTCAGGCTCAGTAGCAATTGCAGGTGCAGGCTCACCTTCCTCTCTCATTTTTTTCAGCATTGCTTGGCTTGTAGTCCAAGCCTTTTTCCCAAAAGTATGAGGAGTTATGACTTCAAATGGCTCCTGGTCATCAATGTCAAACTTAGCTCTTAGTAGGGCTGTGATCAGTCTACCAAATGGGATTCCAACTAATTTCTGCTCCTTTTTCAACTTGGCACTAATATCAGCCATGGCTTCAAAAATTAGCATAGGGGTATTGAAAAATTGCCCCTTAGAAAAATGGAAGAGAGCCTCTAAAATTGGTGTCCTCCTTTCTTGGCTGTGCCCAGTGACATAAAAACTTCCCCTCAAAATTGAATCCATCAGTAAAAATTGAGGTGCTAGGTCTCTCTTCATTATGGACTGTCCAGTTCCAACGATCCCTTGGGTTAAATGTGCAGCCATTTCTCTTAAAGAGGTTGTTTCTGGTGTAGCCAATGGACCAGCAGGATCATATTGAAAAGGTATCCCCAAAGCATTCCCAATGTCTTCATATGTGACAGCTAGATCACAATCATCAATAAAGATAACAAGAGTAGGGACATTAGCATCTTTCTCTGCCACTTTTACCAGGTTTTGGTACCATAATTTCACCATTCGCGGATAAATTTTCTCTGGCAGACGGGTAAGGATATTGCTCAGTGAGGCATCCCTAATGTATCTTAAAGATAGTTGACAGTCCGATTTGTTGACGAAAAAAATTTCATCCACGATAACCTCAGGAATCAGCTTCTGAGCTTCAATGAATGGATTTGGCAGTACCAAATGCATAGGCAGAGGAGGAAGCTCAGGCTCAGGACTAGCAACTGCTGGGATGGGTTCCTCATGTCTAACCTTCTTCCCTTTCTCAATCCTATCAGCTCTATCCATTGATAGTTTTCTTTTGGCTGAAGCTTTGGTTTTTCCTTTTGGGTTGGTTTGCTAATTTTCTTAGCAGAAGATTTTGGGAACATGGCAGCCAGTGATTTTTCAGCTTTCCCCATTCTAAAGTTGTGTATAAAAATGCCCACAACAAATGCTGACACAAAATCAAACTTTGCAAATGATAAACAGAGGAAATGCACAGAAAAATACCGAAATCTAGGGTTTTGGTTGAACGTGTTGCTTGCTCGCTGAAATCCACCAGAACCAGAAGCTAAAATCCCTCTCTTCAAGCTCAAATGATCGAACAAATGTGAAGAAAAGTGTGGCTGAATTCTAAAATCACGCAAGGAAAGAAAGAAATGGGGTTTCTGTGGAACAGGACGTTCTCAGAAAGCTTTCGAATATGAAACCCTTACTTCGAAAGGGTTTAAATATGCTCAAAGTTATTTGCAAAGTCATTTTTATGTTTTCGAAAAGTTCCAAAACAGTCCTTTTTACAATAGAGAATGGCATCAGTACCATTCGAAAAGCTAATAGCTTCAGAAACAACTTTTCGAAAAGCAAATGGCTTCAGAAACAACTATTCGAAAAGGAAATCATTGCTTTCGAGCAGTTCGTTACAAATCCAGATCCTTTTCGAAAAGCAAATTGAACTTTGCGAAAGGACAATTTTTACTTTGCAAATTAATTTTTCACATATTTAAACTTCTCGAAAAGAGAACAAACATGACTAAAAACAGAGAAATAGAAAACTATGCAAAAATAACAGAACAAAAACATATTGTACAGTTGTATACCATCAGATTTAGGGAGGTTCTTGATGATAGATGGGCAGCACAAGCTCCTGGGTAGTTTCAATGCATGGTTTGAGCCTCTGACCATTTACTTTCAAGATTCTTCCATCACTTGGGTCTAAAATGTCAACAGCCCCAGAAGGAGCTACATGAATGACAGTATATGGCCCTTCCCATCTGGATCTCAGCTTTCCAGGAAAAAACTTAAGTTTTGAGTTAAATAGACATATCTTAGAGCCAGCTGCGAACTCTTTTCTCAACAAATTTTTATCATGGAAGGCTTTGACTTTCTCTCTGTAAGATCTTGAATTGGTGTATGCATCCATTCTCAGCTCCTCCAACTCAGCAAGTTGCAGTTTCCTGTGATTACCAGCAGTAGTCAGATCCATGTTCAATGTTTTAATAGCCCAAAAGGCTTTATATTCTAACTCCACTGGTAAATGGCATGCTTTGCCATAGACCAACCTGAATGGGGACATGCCAATTGGGGTTTTATAGGCTGTCCTATATGCCCATAATGCATCATTCAGCTTAAAGGACCAATCCTTTCTGTCCTTCTTCACAGTCTTTTCCAGTATATGTTTGATTTCTCTATTGGAAATCTCCACTTGTCCACTGGTTTGTGGATGATATGGAGTAGCTACTCTATGAGTCACAGAGTATTTTTTCAATAAAGCTTCAAAATGTTTATTACAAATATGGCTTCCCCCATCACTGATAATAGCTCTGGGAAAACCAAACCTGGAAAAAATGTGATCCTTTAAAAATTTCAGAACCACTCTGTGATCATTGGTTTTAGTGGTTGTGGCTTCAACCCATTTGGATACATAATCCACAACTACTAAAATGAAATTACACCCATTGGAAGGAGGAAAGGGACCCATGAAGTCTATCCCCCAAATATCAAACAATTCAATTACCAAAATGGGCTCTAAAGGCATTGAGTTTCTCTTGGAAATGCTGCGCAATTTCTGACAGTTCTGGCAAGACTTACAGTGCTGTAGAGCCTCTTTGAAAAGTGTAGGCTAATAAAATCCACACTGCAAAACCTTTGCAGCAGTTTTGTTTCCACTAAAATGACCTCCACAGGCCTGTTCATGACACAGAAAGTATGCTATGAAATTCTTCTTTAGGGACACATCTTATTATTTGGTCTGCATAAATCTTAAACAGATAAGGATCTTCCCAAATAAAATGTTTAACCTTTGAGAAGAAAAGATCTTTATCCATTTTATTCCAATGTTGAGGAATTCTTCCAGTAGCCAAAAAGTTGACTACATTTACAAACCAAGGGGTGTGTATATTAATAGCAAAAAGTTGCTCATCAGGGAAAGATTCATTGATAGGCAGCCTATCAATCTCAGCAGTTAAAATTCTAGACAGGTGATCAGCCACCACATTCTCCACACCCTTTTTAACTTTGATCTGTAAATCAAATTCCTGTAATAGGAGGATCCACCAGATTAATCTTGGTTTGGTGTCCTTAGACAGAAGGTATTTCAAGGCAGAGTGGTCAGTGAACACCACTATTTGTGAACCCAAGACATATGACCTAAATTTCCCTAAAGCAAAAACAATTGCCAGCAGCTCCTTCTCAGTTGTTGTGTAATTGAGCTGTGCATCAATCATTGATCTACTGGCATAAGCTACGACATGAGGCAATTTATCCTTTCTGTCCAAGGACAGCTCCCAAAGCATAATCTGATGCATCACACATCAGTTCAAAAGGCAGTGAATAATCTGGAGACTGTAATATTGGAGCTGAAATCAAACAGTTTTTTAAGAATTCAAATACCTTCATGCATTCATTGTTGAAAACAAAAGGGACATCTTGGCACAATAAATGACAAAGAGGCTTAGTTATTTTACTAAAGTCCTTAATGAACCTTCTGTAAAATCCAGCATGTCCCAAAAACTTCTGAACTGTTTAACAGTTTTGGGAGGTGGTAAATGCGCAATTAAATCAATTTTTGCTCTGTCTACCTCAATGCCCTTGTGGGAGACAACATGGCCAAGGACAATGCCCTGGGTGACCATGAAATGGCTCTTCTCCCAGCTCAAAACTAGATTGGTTTCTTCACATCTCTGTAACACCAATTTGAGATGATGTAAACACTGGGCAAAACTGTCTCCATAGATTGAAAAATCATCCATAAAAATCTCCATAAATTGGTCAATCATATCAGAGAAAATGGAGTACATACATCTTTGAAAGGTAGCAGGAGCATTACAAAGACTAAAAGGAATTCTCCTATAGGCAAAAGTGCCAAAAGGGCAAGTGAATGTGATCTTTTCCTGATCTTGTGGGTACACAGGAATCTGGTTGTAACCAGAGTAACCATCAATAAAACAGTAATAAGCTTTTCCTGCTAGCTTATCTAAAATCTGATCAATGAATGGGAGAGGGAAATGGTCTTTTCTGGTCATTGAATTTAATTTTCTGTAATCAATACAGACCCTCCACCCAGTTATTTGTCTGGTTGACATAAGCTCACCAGAATCTGAGGTTACAACAGTGATCCCAGATTTCTTAGGTACCACCTGTGTAGGTGCCACCAAAGTTGAATCTGAAATGGGGTAAATGACCCCTGCATCCAACAACTTAACAACCTCTTTCATGACCACTTCTTGCATATGAGGGTTCAACCTCCTTTGCATTTCCCTAGAAGGCTTTGCATCTTCTTCCAAATGGATTTTATGCATGCAAACAGCTGGACTGATTCCTCCCAAATCAGCAATAGTCTAGCCAATTGCCCTTTTATGTTGTTTCAAAACAATCAACAGCTCTTCCTCCTGCTCCTTTGTGAGGGAGGAAGAAATAATCGCAGGCAATGATTTATGGTCTCCTAAAAACACATATTTCAAATTTTCTGGCAACTGCTTCAGTTCTACATCAGGTGGGCTGAGAAAAGAGGGTAGTAAAGGTACCTTAGCTGTTTGTGGAAGGGGAAGAATAGCAGGTTTCCAAGAAGAGAAACTTGCTGATTGATTATGAGTTCCTTGCACAACATTTACTTCCTCAGACTTTGAGGTACAAAATGTTTATTCCTCAGAATTTCCCCAAGCATCTTTAGAATCTGTGGTTAAATCTTCACATTGTAAAAACTGTTGTAAAGTCCCTTCCACCAGTTCATCCAATAGATTAACATGAAAACAATCCTCAGAGCTGAATTGAGGCTGTGTGACTGCATTATAAACATTTAATTTCACCTTCATATTTCCAAAAGAGACTTCGATAATACCAGACCTGCATTGAATGCAAGCATTTGTTGTAGCCAGGAATGGTCTTCCCAAAATGACAAGGATGGAAGTTTTGCTTTTTGTAGGTTCAATGTCCAAAACTAGAAAATCAGCAGGATAGAAAAATTTATCTACTCCCACCAATACATCCTCAATCATCCCAACTGGCTTTCTTTCAGATCTTTCTGCTAGTTGTAACACCACATGAGTGGGTTTTAATTCTCCCAAACCTAGTTTCTCATATACAGAATATGGAAGCAGGTTGACACTAGCACCCAAATCTAATAAAGCCTTTTCAATGGTATGTTCCCCAATAATGCAAGGGATTGTGGGGATTCCAAGATCTTGAAGTTTAGGAGGTGTGGTAATAGACAACACCTGATTAACTCTTTCCATAGCAAAGACCTTCTTGGATAACCGTATCCTAGACTGTCTTTTGTGAGTGCAAATATCTTTCAAAAATTTTGCATATGCTGGAATTTGTTTGATTGCATCAAGCAAAGGTAGATTTATCCTGACTTGCTTGAAAGTCTCCATCATTTCATCTATTTTTGTGTTCCCTTTATCAAAAGGGGATACAGATTTCATGGCATGTGGAAATGGTAAATGAGGAACTAGTCCTTCATCTACAGCTTTAGAAGCATTATCATAATCTTTTTGATTTTTTTTTTTTTCATTTTTTTTATTTTTCTGAGGTACATCAGCACCCCCACTGCTAACATTATGCTGCTCCTGCTGCATATCTGTATCATTTTCTTCACTTTTTTCTTCTTCAATTCCCACTTTGTCATTTATAATTCTTCCACTTCTCAAAGTTGTGATAGTTTTTACTTCTTCATGTGAAATAGAAGCCTCTCCAACCATGAACTGTCCTTTGGGATTGTTAAAAGGTTGGCTGGGTAACTTTCCTTCCTCTCTTTTGGCCAAAGTATTTGAAAGTTGGCCCAATGTTTCTTCAATCTTCTTTATGCTCTGACTGTGAAAGTTCACAGTCTGAGTTAAAGATCCTAAATTCTGGAGTGAATTTAGGACTTGATCTTCAAAAGAAGGGGACCTGGAAGGGATTTGAACTGGAGCAAATTGCTGTACAGGTTGTTGTGGAATGGGCTGCTGAAAAATTGGCTTGGCATAAAAATTCTGCTGATAAGGCTGAGTAGTTTTGAAAGACATTTGGTTCTTTGGTTGCTGCTGCTGTTGTGATTGATAATTCCCCTGGCTCCACCTCAAATTAGGGTGCCCTCTCTATGGATATTCATTTGACTGCATCTGTCCTTCAACAGTAGGAAATTGAATGCAAAAGGGAGAATTATAAGCACCAGGTGTAAAGTAATCCCTCAAAAGTCGAGGTTCTTCACCCATAATGCTTTATTTGATAGAATTACGTCTTTGTTTATGCAGTTCATAATAGCCTTTCAACTTCTAAATTTAGAGGGACAATCTCAAGGCTGAGAGTCCTCCTACCAAACATACAACACAGAACAGAGAATCAGATTTATGCACAGCAAACCTTCAGAATTCCTTTTAAAGTAGATTCCCCTCTTCAAAATGGATATGAATAACTGCACAGATATAAAAAATAGAATAGTTTAGCACTGATGTAAAAATAAAAATGAAAACTTAGGTCTACCTATTTTAAAACAAATTCCCCGGCAACGGCGCCAAAAACTTGTTGGTTATTCTAAGTGTGCATGATTTATTTGTGTTTTGAAACAGTTCATATTTGCTAAGTTATACTGAATCTGGAACATTAAAAAGAGTAAAGAAATATCAGCACAGAGAGAAGTGAATTAGCCTGCAAGATCAGGGCCAATTGTAGCAAGTTTTAAATGTAAGTGAGTAAAAGATCATCCGCAGAGAATTTGTTTAAAATGCAAGATAAACCTCCAGATCTGAGCTACCAGATCTGGCCTCTTATCCTATCTACAAAGCACATAAGATGGGAGGTTGAATTTGTCACATTAACTAAATGATAAAAGTAAAAGTTAAACTAAATGATAAAAGTAAAAGTTAAACTAAATGATCCAGATCTGAGTTGGGGGAATTTTGATGTAAACTTATAAAAATGGAGAAATAATATCTAACTTTGATTTGGTCCTTGAAACACAATGAGAATGACTGCAGATCAAATGAGAGATGATCCAATCTTCATCTGGCTACAAGCACTGATGTAAGAGAAATAAATCTAACTCAAGGATTAGATTTAGGCTTATGGCTATGGTCTGTCCACTTCAATGGCCACAGACCATCCAATAGTCTTTAATCTAAACCCTTAATTTAGAACAAGAAATATCACTACAAATGCTGTGAGATATTAGGTTACAAACACTAATTCCCACAGGGTTAATGAATCAAGGGAAATTGCATGAAAAATAGTAAATCTAAAGGAGTCTAGTGCAATAAGGAGATCAGAGGAAACCCTTAACACGAATCCAATTGAGAATGTAAGGTTTACAGCAACCTTTTCAAATTCACCATTACAATTACAAAGCACAGCTTAAACAGCTCTCAGATTTGTAGTCTTGAATACAATTCTCTTTTGAATTACAGAGGTATCTCACAGCTCTCAATTGCAAGTAAAAGTTAGGCTATTAATGGGGTTTCAGACAAACTTGCTAATTTGGAAAGGGGGGAATAGGAATGAAACTCAAAATCTGGATGCCCAAATTGGGCAAATGGTTCATCTATTTATAGTTTTTCGCAGGTCTAGCTCAGATGCGTATCGACCAATCAGAAGTGCTCAGATCTGTATCAACCAATGGTAGTCGAGCACAAGGATCCAGATCTGTTCTGGGCAATCAGAATTGCTCGATCTGGTTCAACCAATCAGGCGACATAAGCATCAATTTTGTTATGCAATTTGAAAATCTTTTAGAGCTTCTAGAAGTTCCCGCCAAGTGATTTCATCTTCGGGTGCTCACATGGGGTGGAATATGCCTTCGCTTCGTGCTTAGAATCTTTTGGAATGTCCCTAGGTTTTTAAATGCATTGGGACGTGTGAAAAAGATTACTGAATTACCCTTGCAAAAGCTAGGAATCTCAAGAATACCATTTCGCATAGTTTTGGGAACTTTTCGCAAGGTACTGTGACTCCTGAAGCTCTTTTCGCAAAGTTCAGGTTCTGTTCGCAAGGAGTTCTCTTCATTTTGAATAGATCAATCATCCTTTCAAAGAGTTCAGGTGCTCTTCGAAAACTAAGCCTAGAGCTTTTAGTTCTTTTCACAGAGTTCAGGTTCTTTTCGAAATGTTTAGATTCTTTTCGAAAAGCACTCTGTAGTGCATTTTTCTGTTCGAATTGCTCCACATTTCTTTTCTAGGTTGAGACCAGGTCTTTGCCTCTTCAGTTCAGGCATTTTGACAGCTAGTGAGGTTGTCCCTTCTCTTTCTTCCTTTGGATCGACATGGATTATCATCTTTTTGGCACTTTTAGGCTGCTTTCATGGTTAAGCCTGTCTTTATTGTTAGCTGTAAGACAAGCACATAAAACACTTATTTAGTTCTCTCAAGGGTCTATCAAGGCCTAGGTTAAAGGGTGGAAAATGGTATTTTCTAGTTCTCAACAGCTAACGGGTCCACCGTATTCAAAGCGACCTCAAACATCAAATGGTAATATGGTGAGTACACGGAAGCCCTGTATGTCGGAAAAAACGTTCGTTCGTCAAGGCTATCGGTCCCCAAGCGCTTAGCTACATTACTGCGCATGGCCGAGATGGCGTGAGTTGCGAGTGCCCAATATGTTGGGAAAAATGTCCGCTCCTCTATAATGTTTGATGAGGTGTGATGTTTGAGTTTCATTCTAAACAAAATAGCCCCACGAGCAGGAGGTGATCAATCCATACTTAAAGATTGGTGCACAACAAAGATGCTAAGATCTATATTTTTTGTCTAATTGTGTGACGCATTGATTGCCCCATTTGACTGGTCACGGGTGCCCCTATGCGAGGTAGGGTTTGAGGTCTCAGAGCGAACTCGTCGATCCCGAAGATAATTTAGCACATCTACCCGAGCAGAGCGAATATTGATGTCGCAACGCTTTTTGGGAATGTGTGCCGCTTTGGGTAAGTCACATATTTTTGTTGTTTTGTTTTTAATGTATTATTATATATATTTATTATATATTATTTTATTATTTTTCTTTATTTGTTATTATTATATATATTTTATTTATTATTTTTTGTTTGTTCAGGATTTTGAGCATGCTCATCGTCCCTAACATTTTATTTTTGCACAATCCTTAAGCGGGATGAATGGGAGTCGACATGCTTTTCGGGACGTGTGCCACTATATTCCTTCTCTTTTTTATTTTTGTATATATTATTATTATTAATATATATATATATATATATATATATATATATATATATATTTGTGGTTACACATACATATGCACCTAAAAGGGAGCACCCATATGTGTAAGGGAGGATTTAAGCCTACCGTGTATATTATACACAATAGGCCAAATCTGGCAGAATTATGCCTAGCGTGTATATTATACATGCTACACCAAATCTGACAAAATTAAGCCTAGCGTGTATATTAGGTATTTTTCAAATTGTGGCTTAAATTAGCCGGGCGCAAGCAGAAATCGAAAAATTGGGTATTTTTCAAATTCTTCTTTCCCCCTCTCTCCTAAACCGAACGGGGAGACCCCTCTTGTCTTCCTTGCATTTGATTCGAGCCCCAACATTACGCCGGTGATCAATATTGTCGATTAATCACACTCTCTCCCATCGGATCTAGGGCTTAATGCCCTTTTAAGGTAATCATTTTAAACCTCCTATTTCTTTTAATTTATCTTCCATTTTCTTCAAATGTGGTTAGGGTTCTTGGATTTAGATGATTATCTTTGCATGTATGATTTATTTTGTGAAGATTTCATCCATTTGCATGAATTTTTGTTTCAAAATGGGTGTATTTTGTTCTTTTATATTGAATTTTTGTTCAAAAATCTTGATTTTCTTTTATACAAGTGTGATCTTAATTTTTGAAATACATAGTGGAAAAAAGGTGATTCGATTTTGAATTTTTGAATGCATCCCCACCCAAAATTTCAATGTGAATGCATTGTGGGGATTTTTTAACCAAAATAATGAGAGGAAGAAAGATTTTTTATCTAAGACTAAAATGTGGGGCCTGTTTTGGGGCCGTCATTCGATGCCCTCTTCGATTTTAACACATTTAAATAAGGTTCTTGTGCAAATGAGGCATACTCACCTTCCTTTGATCTGAAATTCCTTAACCATGCCCCTGATGACTTGATTCTGATTTTCGATCAATGATGATGATTTTTTTTTTTGCTGTTTGTTCCCCTTTTTAGGATGTCGAATGAAGAGGACCCAGGCCATGATGGCGGTCCCGATGTGATTTACGGTGCCAGAGGGGAGCGCCTTATTTAGGTGCAGCGTTCTTCTCGTGGCTGGTGGGAAATACAGGGCAGAGCAACCCGCAGTGGGTTACTGCATCACCAGTACACCCATATCTCCAACTTTGGCATAGATCGTAAGGTAAAAGATGTATCCCTTGGCTATTATTTTTTGCTCGGGCCTCTTTGCTTTCAGATTTGACATCCCTTATTCTTTTGATGCAACCTCTATCCCCGATCATGTTCCACAGAGGTTGGTTCGACCTTCAGCGCCTCTACATTTGTCTTCCCCAAGTTGAGGTTCCTTCTAGCCTAGGCCGGCTTTGGGGACTTCTTATCATGCCCGGCTATGAGCGGGGATAAGGCCTCTGTGAAGGCCCTGGTGGAGTAGTTTCGTCTTGAGACGATGACCTGCCATATGTCCATGGCCAAGATGACGATCACCCCTGTGGACTAGTCTATGATTACTGGGATCGGGATAGGAGGGATACCAATGGTTCCCTCCCACGTACCAGATCGTGCAGAGGTGATTGAGTTGATCGTAGATTACCCCACTTCTCGGGATATAACCGGCTCTGAGGTCAATCTATCCTGGCTGGTAGACCAGTTCGATGTTGACGAGTTGGTGGATCTGAACCAGGCGAATATGGATATAGTTATCGAGACTGAGCGTGCACTGATGCTAGCCCATATCACGCTCCTCTTCCTACTAGGTAAGACTATTCTCACCAATACTAGGGGAGGCCGGGTCTCGCTATCCCTCAGTCTAATGGGAAACTAGGAGAACGTGCATCATTTTGATTGGGGGGCTGGGTATGCCGTGTGGATGGCCAGTTTGGTCAGACCCTCAGTTGGGGATGTGGCCTCTGTTCTTGGCTTTTGGCCTATGATTGAGGTGACTTTTTTAGCTTTCTTTTAACATATTTTCCTATTCGTTCATCCTTTCAGATTTGGGGGTATTTACATTTTCAGTCGGGCCACCCCTCCTCTTCTTAGATGAGTTCACATACCCCCTCACGAGCTGCTGGCATAAGAGTCGTCGCAGGGACCTGGGGATGAAGCATCTGGAATTGGATTTGAGGTCCCAGTTTGATTTGATGATCCCGGAACAGGTATCAACATTCCCCACTTCTCTCTCTCTCTCTTTTCTTGGGTTTTTATATGGTGTTGCTTTGACTAATAGGGCCGTTCTTTTTTGAGTAGGTGACTTTTGATCCCTATGTCGGCTCCCCCTTCTGAGATGTTGCTGATGTGGGCTAGTCCTGATTGCTTATCGATCATCACATCATCTTCTTCTACGACTCCTGGGTCAGAGTGTATTACATGGGGGAGAGGGTGGTGAATTAGTACCGGTACTATTTCACAGTGTCGTAGGGTCCTTCGAGGGATGTTATGTCACCGGAGGGCACGATTGAGGAGCTTGTAGATGGGCTCCTTCGTCAGGAGTTTCCTGTCGATGGTCTCTTTGAGCCTGGGGGATGTGGTATGAGTCTCTCCCCTACTGGTCCATCTTCCCATGCTGTGTCAGGTGCCAACTTTTTGGCATTCAGAGGCCCGAGATCTCAAGTATTCGGAGGCTCTCTTTTTGTTTCTCCCATATGTGCATTCCTGCTTGTCTTAATTTTTCCATATTGAGGGATATCTACCTCTTTCATTAGTTTCAGGGAGAGGAGGATTCTGATGAGGACGTGGCAGAAGCGGGTCCTGCAGTGGCATCAGGTACTGGTCCTTCAGACCCTTCTAGTGCGGGGGCCTCAGGGGCCTCGACTATGGAGACCCAGGTGACCTTTAGGCGTTTTGACGACACGCTCCTCTGGTGCTTGTGTGCTGATGTGATGGAGCGGGCTCGTCTATCTACTGAGGCAATTAGGGCCCCTCCTCCCAAGTTGGTTCCAGGGGTGGGCTTTCTTTTCCGCCTATTCTTTTAGGGACATGCTTACTCTTGTATTATTTCAGCTGACCTCCCTTTATCACTTCTCCTTACAGGATTATGAGTTGCCCATCAACCAGGCAGAATATTACCGTCACATTACTGGCCATAGAGACGTGAAAGTGGTAAGTATGATACTAGTTTGTTCTTCTTGTTGCTTTACTACCCTATTTTTCAATTGACCTTAACTGACCTTTTGGTATGATGCTTACAGCGTGCTCATGAAAAGGTGTCACTCTCATTCCTCAGTAGATTGTCCCAGGCATGGTCCTGGGTGGGGGATGTACAGACATATCAGAGTACCTCGCACTGGCGAAAGAGGACCAAGGGCACCGATTAGGAGCAACTCGCTTTTCCTTTCCTATTTTTATGAACACTTTGAAACTTTTAAACATTCTTCTTTTGTTTTTTTGGGAAGTAAATGTAATGAACATATTTTGGATGAATGGTTTTTAGAATGAATGTTATTGCTTTCCCCTTTTATTTGTTCCATCTCTTTCTTGTGGCATGCTTTTTTATCTGTAGGATGGGCCATGAACTGGGAGAATGACCATTAGATCATGCATTTAGTTAAAAAATGGTCGGACCTTGTATGTTTATGTGGGTGGTACCTGAAAGAAAACCATGTAGATAGGTTAGATGGCGGATTTCGACCTCCCAGCAACTGATCCGGGGTGCTTCGAATGAGAAAAGAAATGTGTGTGTGCTGGTTTGAAGGATCGACAACAAAAATAATCTCCCAAATTCTCTCTCTCCTTATTAGGATTTTTGGCCTAGCGTGTGTAATATACACGCTAGGCAAATCTGAGCATTTTTTGTCCTAGCGTGTATATTATACACACTAGGCATTTTCTGGGGATTCTTTGGCTTAGCGTGTGTAGTATACACGCTAGGCAAAATCTAGGAGATTTTGAACTAGCGTGTATAATACACCCCTTTCTTGTTATCATTTGTTGGGCTTTAGATGTTTGCTCCCATTTTTCCTTTCTCCTTTCCCAAGGGTGGGTCCATTTTCCTACATTGAATTGTGATTTCTTTAAACATCTTTGTATGACCATAGACCCGCTTTCTGACCCCGCTTCTCTTGAGGGGTCTGGGACCTTTATACTTCCCTCTTTGGGAGGAGGGCCCAATTTTTTGAAGAAATGGCTCGATAGCTTGAACGAGAGCGAGCTAGTGGATTTGGATCAATTCAGGTTGGCCCGTCTCCAATCCTTCCTTGATATTCCTTTGCTTTGGAATTTCCTTTGTGCGGCAGCTTTGCATTGGAACGTGGTCACCCAAGTCTTCTGCTTCGGGAACTGTGAGCTAACTCCCACTCTTGAAGAGCTCTCCAACCTATCGGGTTTGAAGCTACATAGAGGTCTTGCCAGGATAGTGCTAAAACCAGGTTATGCTAAATCCGTCGACACGACTTTAGGTTTGAAGAAAGTTGATTATGAGAAAAGCTTTGTTGGTGGGCCCATCAGTTGTTCGATGAAATTCCTGAGAGAGCTTTTTAGAGACGAAAGCTTGCAAAAATTACGAGTTACAAATATCCATAATGTAAAGGCTTTTGCTCTCTGTCTTCTCTCAAAGGTCCTTTTCTACACTGGAGGGAGAGCTTTTCTCTGTCACTTTGCAACCTATTGGCAGAGCTTGAAGATGGTCGCTCTGTGATGCATATGGTACTGGTGGACCTTTATCGTTATCTTGATGCTTTTGCTTTGAGAAAGGTTGAGTGCCTTCGGGGATACCCTGTTCTGCTCCAGGTTTGGTTTTGGGAGCATCTCACCATTTTGGGGCCTGTGCCTGCTTTCATGTGGTTCGTGGAGAGGCGGTTCGCTACTTTTTGGGTCGATGCCATAAGTGTCCACAAGGGAATATATGCGAGCTGAAACTTTGTCTAGTTTAGGGTGAGCTGGTGTGGAGGCTTCCGTGGTTGGACATGACCTTCCTAGTAGTTCGATCTAGAGATCATGAGGGCATCACCCTTCTTGGCTTTACTGGCAGTATCTATTATTTTCCCTCTCAGGTGCTACGCCAGTTTGGTTATACTCAACAGCTTCCATGTTTGGAGAGGTCTCCCCTATGCGGACTGATCTTTTCTCAGGGCTCCTCTGGGGACTTGGATGGGATAGCCGTTCTTTGGGAGACGCATCAGTTGACCCATATGTGTGGCTTGGAGCAGGGGGATTCTCTTTTAACTTCTCCAGGGTATGAGGCTTGGCTACTATCTGAGAAGCCTTCTGTCCGTTGCGTGGATCAGGCGGAGAGTAGTGGTGCAGAGGGAACTTGGCCAAGGAAGGAGTTGGTGCTTCTTACTCGTATGGAGTAGATGATATATGAGAAACGGGTCCTGCACTAATGTTTAGAGAAACACAAGGTCAAAGCAGATGTTACAGAAGTAAGAGTTGGTTTTGCAGAGCTTGAGGTCTTTTGTCTGGAAGGAGCCCTGAGTGATGCTCTTGGTGCTACTGATGCTTCCCGAAAGCGATATAAGAGCCTTCATGGCCGCTAGATGACAGATTGGAATGCTCAAGAGGATGCATTACGCGTCGAGATTCATGCTTTGAAGCACGAGTTGCGTCATTGACCTAGACCTGCACATACCTTTTGCATAGATCAAATCACCACAGGGAGGGTCATAAGAACCCCTGTTAGATTTTTTTGGATATATATATATTTTTTTCATGTTTTTATTGCTATTCAATTTTGTAAAGGGTATGCAAGGCATCACAGTGATTATTTTTTGAGATGTGGTGTAAGAGCAGTACAGACATGTAAATGGAAAAGGGAAATCTATTATCTTACACATGTTCCATCTTTCTTTGCTTTTGTAAAAGGGAGAAATTGGGTATTATGCCGATCATCCTTTTGAGAGGGCTTTTAAGTTATTACCCATGTTGCCCTTTCAAGTTTTCACCACGTCCTTTTTGCTTTGAGCTTATATTTTTTTTCTTTTTCTTTTCCTCTTTATTTTCTAAAAGGTCACGACATGAATGTCGACTCTGTCATAGCCAACTGGATGGAGCTCTTTTGCTTCTCTCAGCTTGGCTCGTGCTGATTCAATGGATGCTGTGACTGTTCGTAGACCTTAAAGAGGGCCTTTTATCAGGATGTATCTTGGCCATGGGATAGGTTAGGAATTTTGAAGGTATTCTTGGGTTTAAAAGGTTTTCTTGATAGGGTTCCAGTTGTCGTAATACACTTCTTCCATAAGGAATATTGACTGTACATGCCCCACTTTTAATTCTCGGATGCGAACACGTTTGTTGTAAGCACGTGCGATCCTTCTCTGATAGGCCTGGGTGTGACACAAGGCTAGGAGCCTTTTCTTGTCTAACAGGTTTAGTTGTTCAAAGCGGGACCTTTCCCTTTCAGCCTCTAGTAAGCCAGATTCGATGAGAATGCAAAGTGAGGGCACTTCAACCTCATCTGGTAGCACGACCTCAATTCCATACACAAGGGAGAATGGTGTTGCCCCCGTAGCAATACGAATTGACGTTCAATAGGCCCATAGGGCAAATGATAACATTTCACTCCAATCTTGGTAGGTGACAACCATCTTCTCAAGGATTAAGATGACTGCCTTATTAGCAACTTCTACGACCCCATTGGTTTGAGGTCTATAGGGTAATTAGTGATGATACTTTACTTTGTACTGCTCGTAAAAGGCTCCAATGCACTTGCTCGCAAATTTAGTGCCATTGTCTGTGATGATGTCCTTGGGAATGCTGAACGGACACACAATATTGTTCCTGATGAACTTCTCGACATGACTGGCCGTGATGTTCGTATAAGATGCTGCCTCTATCCATTTTGTGAAGTACACGATGGCGACAAGGATAAACTGATGCCCATTTGATGCTTTCGGATTGACTTTTCCAACTACGTCGAGGCCCCATGTGGCAAATGGCGAGGGAGTAGTCATGCTGTGTGGATCTATGGTTGGAGCATGTATTAGACTGGAGTGTTCTTGAGATTTGTAGCACTTTGTATGTGCTTGCAACAGTCAGGTCCATGGTGGACCAGAAATACCCTTGTCGTAGGATCTTCTTATCGAGCATGTGCCAAGTGACATGGGCCCCACATACTTCCTTGTGAATCTCTTTCATGATGTTGGCAGCCTCACTTTTTGTTAGGCATCGGAGTAGGATATTATTATATGACCACTTGTAGAGGCACTCGCCACAGATGACGTAATTGGCTGCTAAACGTTGGATGGTCCGCCTATCCATCTTGGATGTACATTCAGGGAAAGTTCGAGTTTTGAGGAAATTCTCGATATCTGAGAACCATGGTGGCTCATCATCTAACTTTGGGGGGGCTTCAACCTGGAGACAGAAAGCAGGCTCATTTCTTTGTTCAATCATGATTGGCTTCATTTTGACACCATAAGGGATTTCAAACCATTGATGCCAATGTTGCTAGTGCTATCAGATCTTCGAGGTGCTCATGATACAGGATTAGCTTCTCCTCTTTCGTCTTCCAATCTTTGTTGGTTTGGCATATAATCAGCTGTGAGTCACCAAATACCTGAAGGTGAGTCACATTTAGGTCAAGTGCTACCTGTAAGCCGGCTGTTAATGCTTCGTATTCGGCCATGTTGTTAGTGTAGGGGAAATTAAGCTTGATGAAGACCGGTATGTGAGATCCTTTTGGCAAAATCAGAATAGCGCCAACTCATTGTCCTTCGGTATTTGCTGCCCCATCAAAGTGCATTACCCAGGGCTCTTCTATCACCACTGTATCATCCTCTGTCATGCACAAGATGTCCTCATCAAGAAATTCAGTCTTTAGTGGTTCGTAGTCCGGTAAGGGATTCTTGGCAAGATGGTCAGCGAGCGCTTGCCCCTTGATTGACTTCTGAGTGACATATGTAATGTCAAATTCTGATAAGAGAAGCTGTTAGTGCACAGTTCGGCCCGTGAGAGCTGGCTTTTCAAACAAGTACTTTAAAGGATCCATTCGTGCCAGAAGGAGAACTGCCTGAGATAGTAAATAATGACAGAGTCTCTGGGTAGCCCACAATAGAGCTGGGCATGCTTTCTCCAAATAGGAATAGCGCGTCTTGTAGTCAGTGAACTTCTTGGTGAGATAGAATATGGCCTGCTGTCTCCTTCCTGTTTCATCATGCTGCCCTAGGACACATCCCATCGAAACTTTCATTGTGGAGAGGTACATTATTAGTGATCTCCCGAATACTGGCAGTACCAATACTAGAGGATTGAGAAGGTAACTCTTGATCTTATCAAATGCTACTTGGCAGCCATCATTTCATTTAACCGACGAACCTTTTCTCAATAGTTTGAAGATTGACATACAGATGGGAGTGAGTTGTACAATGAATCAACTGATGTATTATATCCTGCCTAAGAAGCCTCTGACCTCTCTCTCAGTAGATGGCAATGGCATTTCGACGATGGCCTTTACCTTGATTGAGTCAACCTCGATGTCTCTTCTACTGACGGTGAAGCTAGTAGTTTTCCTGACATGGCGCCGAATATGCATTTTTGAGGGTTTAAATGCAACCTATATTTTCTCAGTCTCTCAAATAGCTTTTGGGGGTTGATCAAATGGTTACTTCTCTCTGGTGACTTGGCGATCATGTTGTCGACATATACTTCGATTTCTTGGTGCATCATGTCGTGGAATAGTGCTGTCATCGCTCTTTGATAGGTTGCCCCAACATTTTTCAATCCGAAAGACATGACTCAGTAGTAGAAAGTTCCCCACAAGATAATGAACAGTGTCTTCTCTAGGTCCGCCTCTGCCATCCTTATCTGATTGTATTTGGAGAATCCATCCATAAATGAGAGCATCCCATGTCTTGCAGTGTTATCGACCAAGATATCGATGTGTGGCAACAGGAAGTCATCCTTTGGGCTTGCTTTGTTCAGATTTCTGAAGTTGATGCATATGCGAAACTTTCCATCCTTCTTTGGTACAGGGACGATGTTGGCTAGCCACTGCGGGTTCTTTGAGACCATGAGAAATCCTGTATCATACTGTTTGATGACTTCATCCTTCACTTTCAACATCCATTCTGGCTGGAGACGTCTTAACTTTTGCTTGACATGCTTAACATCTAGATATAGCGGCAACTCATGTTCGACGAAATCAGTATCCAAACCAGGCATGTCCTCGTATGACCATCCGAAGACATCTTGGTATGACAGAAGGAAATCGATCATGCTTTTTCTTTCTTCGAGAGATAACGCTATCCTGATCTTGGTGATTTTAGGAATCTCCTCGGTCCCTAGGTTGACGTCCTCTGTTTCTTCAACGATCAGCATAGGGCCATGCTCAAAATCGAAAAACCGGCCAAGGAGCTCATTAGGGAGCTCCTCGATAGGGATTTCCTCGTCAAGACTCATGACTCCTACCTCTTCTTGTATTTCTACAGAAAGGGGTCAACTTCATGTGGGACGGGTGTTTCAATCAAGACATCATTTTCTTTGATACTCTCGAGAATTTTGAAAGACAATTTGTTTGGATTATTTTATATTTCTTCTATTTTTTTAGGATTTTTGTTTTCTTCACAGATGGGCACTTGGCAAGGCCGGTCTCTGTATACACATGATGTTGCCTGCCAAGGGCTCACCCCACTTTTTATAGGTTATTTTTTTTTGGAAAGCCAGTGTCGTATTTATGGTCACTTGCTGCTTCCAGAGTTAAGGGCACAGTCGCCCAATTTCTTACCTGTGATGCCGCACCTTTACCTGGTCTGATGGAGGAGGCTAATTAAGGTGGCTTTTGGGGGTCAGCCTCAATCATATTTATTTTGGGCTTGTTCAGGACTCTGTCCTCAAATGTTAGCTTGAGTTTGTGGTGGTTTACCACAGGTGGTTGCATTAACAGGGGAGCTTCCTACTCAAAGAGGGATAGGGAGGCCAGGTCTATCTCTAAAGTGGGGGGAAAGATTCGAGGATTGGTTGGGTGAGTCGCGGCTACCTGTTTGTGTGGGGTTAAATGTGTTTCCCCATTTTGATCAACCTTTATGATCCCTGAACTTATGAAGGTACTCCTGATGTGAGGTCTAGGGCGGGGTTCTTCCTCTAAGTCTATTCCACTGGCTTTTACAGCAGCAAGGGTTCGAGCCTTTTCCTTGGACTCTCGGACTTATGCTTCAGTAGGCCTATAGCCTAGGCCAAATATGACCTTTTGTTTGCTTCTGGCTCTGACTAGATCCCTCCATCCTTACAGATGAGGTCCCACCCCTTACCTTCTGATAGCCTCATTTATGGAGCATGGCTACGGCTGTAACCATTCCACCGTCGGTTTTCAACGTGATCCTTGCGAGGGGCTCAGGGATTACCGTTGATACATTGTACTCAAAGCTATGGAGGTCTGTATCTTCGACTGTGTGTGGCACATCCAATACTTTAGTGTTCTCGATGCCGTGGGTAGCTTTTTCCCTTTCCTCCTATCCCTCACCTAGAATGGTGACAATCTTTTGCTTCGACACAAATCTAAGCTTTTGGTGTAGGGTTGAAGGTATTACTCTGACCTCGTGTAACCAAGGGTGTCCTAACAACAGATTGAAAGTAGATTTGATGTCCATAACTTGGAAGGGTATCGAAAAGGTCATTGGCAAAATGACGAGCTCAAGGACAACTTCTCCGATTATCTCTCTTCTCGTGTTATCAAATCCTCTGGCACTTGTTCTCGCTGGCCTAAATGTAGAGGGTTCTACCCCTATCTTGGTTGCGGTTCTGAGAGAGCACACATTCAAAGTAGTCCTATTGTCTATTAACACAAATGGAATCACCAGGTTCCCACTTTCTACAGTGATGTTGAGGGGTTTGGAGTGCTTATTTCCCTCATCCGATAAATCAACATCTAAAAAGGAAATGGCATTGGGAGCCAACACCTGCCCGATGATCTGCCCGACCTTGTCTGGGGTTACTTGGATAGATACATGTGCATCTTTTAATGCTCCTGTCAAAATTTGGAAATGAAGTGGTGATGTCATTAATAGGTCCTAGACCATGATGTGTGCGGGCATTCTTTTCAATTGTGTTTCGAGGATGTGCTCTCGGCTCATTTTTTTGAAGGGGTTTATAGTTGTAGGCTCTTTCTTCTCTTCTGGTTGAACCGGTGCTGGTACTTTTGGTTGCCTTGAGATTCTTCCTGATCGAGTAACGAAATTCACTGACCCCTCTCTACCGCTGCCCACATTGATATTTGTTTGATTATAACTGACCGGGACCTGATGGGAATCGTAGCTTAACCTCGGGATTTGGAATGGAGTGGATATAGGCCCCAAAGGTGCTTGGACTGGTTGATTGGAATGGGTGGATAACACTTGGTTAACCTCTATTGGATAGATCAGGGGAATGGCGAAAATGGGCCACATGGGGTTAGTGGACTGCATTGGGGGTGGTGTGATAGGGGTAGGCCATTAATAATTAATCGGTGCCGGAGGGGGATATGGGACACAATCAACCATCGGGTAATTGGTGGGGGTTTCTACTATGTATGGTTGATGTGGGTTGCTTTGGACATAGCTAACGAGAGCTGGTGATAGGAAGTATGCCCTTAAATCTAAGGATTCTGTCCGTGGAGCGGGATTAAGAAAGTAATCGGCCAAATTCAGGGGTTCAATTACTTCATTACTTCTATCCTCTTGATCTCTCTGCCTTGGTGTTATAAAGTCCTCTCGAGTGCAGATATACTCTAAAGGGTCGAACAACCCCATCATCCTCCTCTATCATGCTGACGGGTGGCCTTGTGCTTGCTCCACTTGATGAATGTGGTGGTAATGACACCTGATGTGTATTGGGATGCTGGTTGGCCTGGGGAAGTGTCGGAAGAATGATCTTGTCGACATCTATTAAGTCTTGTATCGCATGCTTCAAAGGGAAGCAATGATCAGTTGGATGACCCAATCCTTGATGGAAACTACAATGGGTATTGGGGTCGTAATTCCTTAGGATTGGATTCGGCGGAGGTCGTGGTTGGAGTGCAGTGACCAAGCATTTTTCAATTAGCAAAGGCAGAAGGACATTCAAGGACTGCCCTAAAGGTGTAAAGACTTGATCAAAATGGGCCCTTCTCTATTATGTGGTCATTTGTCCCCGTTGTCCATTTCCGGTCCTCTGTATTGGCTGTGTTGCTTTGAACTGAAATGGAGTTATGTTGGTATTGGGTAGTGTATTTACAACCGTCTATACAATTGCCCCAATTCTTCTATCATTCCTTTATTCAGCGAACCTTTGAACCCCATTATTTACGATTTTATTTAACCGTCCTTCTCTTATGGCATCTTCACATCGATTGGCATTTCTCACTAAGTTAGTGAAACTGGACTGCTATTCGTATACCAAAAAATCTGAGATGACCGACTGTGTTTTTCGATAACTTCTCGATTCGCTCACTGTCGGGTATCCTGTTCCTGACCTGAGCTACCAATGCCCTCCATCGCTCCAGGTAGTCACTGAATGCTTCATCGGGCTTTTGCTTCAGCCGGGATAGATCTGACAATTTTCTAACTCTTTTCACCATAGATTAAATAGATTCTCATCTCCACATGCCAGCTCAATCAATTTTAGATCAATAAGGATTTTTTATGGGGTTGTAATGTGGTTTATGGGTGAAGTTTACAAAGACAAAAAGGGTTGAATAGGGATCAAGATTAAGAAATTAGTAAAGTAAGGACGGTGGTGCACACACCTTCTTCATTTCTGCACAAGCTTCATTTCCTTTGAATTTACAAACTTAAAGTGATCAGTTACATCAACTTCTTATCCTCTTATAAGTTTTCAAATGAAGCAACTTCTCTTTCTCATTCTTTTATTTTGCCTTTCTGTTTTTCTTTTCCTTTATTTTTTTTTATATTGGCTGGAATGCCACAGCTATACTTCTGATACACAACTGCCTTTTGATGTGTTTTCTTCTTTTTCAACCAACTGTCAAACCTTGCTCCTTTAACCTCACTTCTCCTTCCATTTCCTAATTTCTCAGGTTAAGGGTGAACTGAAATAGGTCAAGAGGTTTTGGATTCAAATTTTCTGGTTTTCATCAAAGAAAAATTAGGATTTTTAAGGCTCAAATGGTGTGTATCAAGGGCAGTTTAAAGGTGGGAAATTTTAAGCTCAAACTGTCTAAGGAATGGTCTTACTTCATGTCCTCAATATCATGAGTGTTTTCAAGCTGTTTCAACTTGGATTTGCCTAACTTCTAGTGAGCAAAGGTAGATTCAATCAGTCCTTAGAGCAGAATAAATTGCCAAACACTCTTCAAAGAAAAATTTTTCAGGCCCAAATCTCACTAGGTATGGTCTTTCATTAAACTTCTGGGGTATATCCTCACAATTTTCTCTCTTCTCAAGTTCATTAGGCTCTCATTTTATAATAAATTCCTGATATTTGCTTCATGAAAGTGTTAGAGCTATATCATATTTCAATTTTAAGAAGTTTTTAATTTCCTCTATATATAAAATATCAGGTGTGAAATTATTTTATTTTCTCAATTTTTGTTAAAACCTTGTTTCACTACCATAACTATCTATTGGAAAACCTTGCCACACCCCCAAACCTATGAGGAGCAGTGTCCTCACTGACTGAAAGATAAAGGGATGTGCAACATGATAAAAACATATATAGAGAAGCAAGGAAAGAAAAATAAACAAATAAACTGAAGTTAAACAAAGAACATCAATGCACAATCAAAATAACAACCAGTAGTAAACAAAACACCAAAATGAGGACAAGAAAGTAGACAATAAAATAGAAAGAAAGCAAGAAAATCCCAGTAAAATAGACTAAAGAGAAATCTATTGATAATACAAAAGCAACCTAAGCAACTGTAGAAAGCCTATAAAAGCAGGTTAAAAACAATGGGGAACGAGCTTCGACAGGATTGGGGCAAGTCGTCAACAGGTTTATAAATCCTATTGAAAAGTGCGAAGGGCCAGATCCTCGTGAGAGGTCCACACAATCCTGTAGACTAGTTAAAGAAAACAGAAGCAATCTTTTCGAGAGGTTCATTCCATCCTGTCGATAGGTCCAAGGTTGCAAAGGGGATCATTTCGAGAGGTTGACAGAACCTCCCGACAGGTACTTTAAATCCAACACATAAACCTCTCGATAGGTATTCTGAACTATCGAGAGTTCAACTAAAGTCATCAGAACCTGTCGAAACCTTTGCAAATCCTCTTGACAATCAACCTTACAGATTCAGAACCTGTCGAGAATTAATTCACACCTCTTGACAACTTCTAGATCTTGTCGAAATGTAAATTAGAAACTCTCAGAACCTATTGATATGTTCATAGAACCTATCGATAGGTTGTATTTCAGTTTAAACAGGCTTGTAATCAGTTCCCAATTCATTCCCCAACAGATTTGACACTCCAACTCTATTCACTTCACAACTTTGACTTATTTTCCTACCTAAGGTACTAACACACATAGAAAATTTATGTACAATGCCAAACAGGACTGAAATAAAAATAAAAAAATCAGCAAAAATAGATAACTAAAGACATAAGTTATTATACATAGTATACATTTGTTGAAACTCAGTCATGTTATGGAGGTTCATGATAGCGGATGATCAGTACAGGCTCAACCACATTTTCAAAAACATCACCAAACTCATCACAAAGATCGTTACAATGCAGTAGCTTGGGTAAAGTTTCTTTCACAAGTTCATCCAATACATCAATTGAAAAATAGTGCGCATTATTCAAATGAGGTGGATGGGCTGCTTCATACACATTCAACTTGACTTTCATATTGCCAAAATTTACCTCCATTTCCCCTTATCTACATTGTATACATGCATTTGTAGTGGCCAAAAATGGCCTGCCCAAGATCACGGGGATGGAGGTAGGACACTTGCTTGGTTCCATATCTAGCACCAGAAAATCAGTTGGGTAAAAGAATTTATCAACTCCAACTAACACATCCTCTATAATCCCCATTGGTTTCCTCTCAGACCTGTCAGCTAGTTGCAAGACCACATGTGTGGGCTTCAACTCTCCTAGGCTTAACTTCTCATAAACTAAGTATGGAAGTAAATTCACACTAGCTCCCAGGTCTAGTAAAGCTTTTTCAATGGTGTGATCCCCAATGATGCAGGGGATTGTAGGGACTCCATGGTCTTGTAGCTTAGTTGGGGTTGCAATGGTCAACACATGGTGCACTTTTTCAGCACAAAAGGCCTTCTTGGATAAGTGTATCCTAGACTATCTTTTATGGGCGCACAATTCTTTCAAAATTTTTGCATAGGCTGAAACTTGCTTGATGGCATCAAGAAAAGGCAAGTTGATCTTTACTTGTTTGAAAGTTTCCATCATTTTCTCAACTTTAGCATTCCCCTTGTCAAAAGGAGAAGCTGCTTTCAACACATTAGGAAATGGCAGATGGGGAACTGTCCTCTCATTTGTAGCATTAGCAAGTTCATCAGATTTTTTTTAATTTTTATTTTCAATTTTCTGTTAGGGCACATCACCCCCTTATTTTTTATATGCTGCTCCTACTGCATATTTTCATTGGTTGTTTCTTCATTTTCTGCACTTGACTCATCAGACTCATTATTAACTTGGTTCTCCACCAGCCTCCCACTCCTCAACGTGGTGACATATTTTATTTCTTCATGAGAAGGAGTCTCACCAATCATGCATTTGCCCCTTTGGATTATTCATGGGCCGACTGGGCAGTCTCCCCTCTTCTCTCCTAGCCAAAGAATCAGATAGCTGACCAAGGTGGTCCTCTATCTTCTTGATGCTTTGACCATGGGAGTTAACAGTTTGAGATAAAGGGCCCAAATTCTACAGTGAAGCCAGAACTTGCTCTTCAAATGTGAGGGACCTAGAGGGTGCTGGGGCTGGTGTACTTTGATGCACAGGTTGAACCATTGGCTGGGCCATAGGTTGTTGATATTGGGGCCTTAGAAAATAATTCAGCTGGTATGGCTAGGCATTCCTATAAGGCATGGATTGCAGTAGCTGCTGCTGCTGGTTTTGAAAATTATATTGTCTCCACCTCAAGTTGGGGTGGTTTCTTCAATGATAGCCAGCAGTAAGCTGTTGTCCAAAGGTCTGAGCAGCCTGCACATGTTCCATCACTAGTTCTTGAAATTGCGCAGCAGAGGGACAATCCTGAATGGGATGAGTGGGAGATTGGCAGATGAGGCATGCATCTTCCACATTAGCAGCCATTGGAGACTGCATTATTCCCATAATTTTCTCCAACCTTTGGGTCAAGCTAGCTACCTTTCTTTCCAAGTCATTATACCCACCAATCTCATACATTCTACCCCTTGTTGTGTTTTCCTTCAACACTCCTGCTGGAATCTCAATCTCCCTAGTGAGAGACTTCTGCTATAAGGAGTTTTCACTAAGAACATCAAACAATTCCTAAGCTTCCTCGGGTGTTTTATGAAGGTATGTGCCTCCACATGAAGCATCCACCATATTTCTACTCTTAGAGTCAATTCCTTGATAGAAACTTTGTACAAGTTGCCATTTAGGAATTTGATGGTGGGGGCATTGCCTTAACAACTCTTTGAATCTCTCCCATGCTTCATGGAACCCTTTTGTTGGGAGTTGAGAAAATGAGATGATATTTTTCCTCAACTGACTGGTTCTAGACATGGGGAAGCATTTAGCTAGGAATTGACATTGCAGGCCATTTCCAGAGTTGATATTGTTAGGGGGAAATGAAGACAACCAGGCCCTGGCTTTGTCCTTTAATGAAAAAGGAAATAGGCTAAGCTTGGTTGCTTTTGGCCCCAGTCCTGCAATGTTGAAGGTAGTACACAAGGTAAGAAATGCATCAGCATGCTTGTATGGGTCCTCTTTACTCAAACCATAGAAGGAATGTAACATCTGAATGGTTGAAGATTTAATTTCATAATTTCCCTCTACAGCAGGGAATTAAATGCAAAAGGGAGAGTTATATGCACCAGGTGCATGATCGATTTTAAATTAACCCTTGCAAGTGTACAAGATCTGTTCTAGTAAGGCAAGAACAAGGGTGTCGAACCCACAGGGAAATCTGAAATTTTAATCAATTCTTCCTAGAGATTTAGAAAATATCCCCGAGGAAGTACCAAGGGGCAGATTTAATGTTTACCAAAAATTAACAGTTTTTCTAATTGCAAGAAAGAAAATAAATTAATCTAAAAATTATGTAATGATAAATTTAAGAACAAATTTTAAAACGAGATCAAGGAATATGCTACCCCAGATTTGCATCCCTTTCTATTATTAAACCCACAGTTTTATTAATCATCAAACACACCATCATTCCAAAAGATCAAATGACTAGTAATTAAGCATGATCATTAACCCGGCATACCCTATCTAAAAACGATGACTCAGCCTAACATTGCGGTATGAATCATGCTAAAAGCATAGCGTATCTCATGATGTTTAGATCAAAACAACATAAACATAATCACAAACTTTGAGAAAAACGATTTGATGATGACAATATTATACTATGGCATTAAACATAAAATATGGGTACTTATCTGGGGATCGCATCTTCCCCGATCTACAGCTTTTAGCCACTCATCCTTGGTGCAAGATCTTCAATTTCATTCAAGTCCATTCCTAAGAGAAAAGAAAACTAAAAATAAAAATATGTTCTAAGCAAGTATCTTTACAAAAAAAAATCTAAACTAAAAACTAAACTAAAATTAAAAACTAAAAACTCTCGGAAGATAACCCTACACTAAAAACTCTCCTATCTTCAAAAAGCACCCCTTACAAAGCCGTGGGCCTCTTATTTATAATAGCCGATTCAAACTAACCCTAGTTGCCTCAATCGATTGAGGCTTAGATCTCAATCGATTGAGGCTTAGATCTCAATCGATTGAGGCTTTGATATCAATCGATTGAACTTTGAATTTGACCTCCTTTAAGACACTTTTGCCCTTTTTTTTTTCTCAATCGATTGAAATTCATGTCTCAATCGATTGACACTAGTTGGAAGTAGATGCCCTAATTGGTGGAAATCTCCAATATGCCCTCAGCAGAAACAGTCGCCAGGTTGAAATGCACAGACTTTCGCTAGGTTAGATTTCTCCTCGCTGGGTTGGATAGTGCTCTTCGCGTGGTTGAATTGGAGAAGGATACTTTCACTGTCGCGTGGTTGCTTTTATTCATCAGTCATCGCTAGGTTGAAATGCTGTAGTCGCTAGGTTGAATTGTGTGGCGCGGGAACCGCGCGACGGCCATTTCTTCCAACTGCGCGAAGGCTTTTTTTACACTTTGTTCCTCGCGGCAACTTCAATATCTTCCCCTTCTTGATGGAGCTTGATTCCCTTCACGGATTTCAGCGCTTCTTTGGACCCTTTTTGTCCATAGCTCTTTTGTAGCCTTTAATTTCTTTCTTTTATACACTTGGGAGATCCAAAGGTCAGAAACACCTGTTATCATCAAAACCTCACAACAACCATCAAATACTTTCATCGAACGGCTAAGTGTAGGATTTAAGGTATGAAATATAGTCATATTTCAGCACCGATCACACCCCCAAACCTACACTTTGCTAGTCCTCGAGCAAAGAGAATGATAAATATAAAAATAAAACTAACATCCTAAAATTTAAATGCCACTTTCGTAGGGAACACGATTGCATTTAGCATGTGCAACAAGCCTTTAAACCCCTAGGTGATCCCTAGTGGAGGAGTTGTGTCTCCTGAAGGTTTTCAGTGAAGGTACCTACAAACTTCCAAAAAATTTCAAACCATCGGCAAAATTGAGTTTCCAAAACATGTTTTTTTTTTTTTTATAACATATATACCATTCAAAAACAAAAACATCATTAATTGGTTCAACATGTGAATCATCAATCTTAAATACCAATGTCATGTCAATCATGCTAGTATCCATTCAAATTAATCTAATGCTCAAATTGTTAGATAACTCATTCATTCATGCTTAAACGTGAAGTGTGTGCATACCAAAACCAAGATTCATCCATCTTAGAACTAGTCCAAACGGAAAATCATCGGATCTCATGTCTCAACTCAATCCTCACTTTAGGTATACTCTCGAAATAAAATCACTCCGATGATGGGTAAGTTTTCGCACACATGTGAGAGATCAATAAATAAAAAGGTCTCACATGATAAATGAAACACGATGTAATCAATGAACAAAAACAACAGATCTCATAAGAACAGATACTTGAATATCCTAAGCATGTCATATCAAGTGTCATAGGTATCACATATTTACTCTCCACAAGGCAGTTACCAATGCAAGATCAGATCATGAAGGTCTTTTGTAGGGTTGTAATGGGGCTCAGGAAAGGGTAAGAAAGAAAGGGAATTTAGATTCAAAATTTCTGAGAAATCAGAAAAGGTACTAACTTTTTCTTTCTATTGCTCTTCGTTTTCTTTTCTAATTTCTCACCATTTTTTTTTTCAATATTTTTCTTATCTCACTCTTTCTTCTTCTTTTGAATTTCTTTTCTTAATGGTACCTCACATTTTTCATTCTTTGTCAAATTTCTCTTTTTTTTTCTTTTTTTTTTTTTTTTTCTTTTTCTCCCCCTTTTTTTTTTTTTATATTTTTGCCATACACTCTCAGTAAACACCACAACTCTGTATCCCTCCACTTACTCTCTTTTCACTCATTTTCATCCCTCGTTCCCAACGTCTCAGAAATAAGAAGGGTAAAGCTGAATTTTCAGAAATGGTAAAGGGTTAAAGGTTAATGTGGCTTATCAAAGAATGTATAAAGGTAAATTTTTCAATAGGCTCAAAGGGGTACTAGAAGGATAAATTTATATGAGGTGGGACATTTTAAGCACAAACGAGCCAAAGATGGCCTTCAATCATATCCTTAAAAGATGGTAATCTTGCCTATTTGTCTTGAGTAGATATACAGTACATTCTAACACAATAATATGAATTTGATTTCATGCAAAGTCACAAGCCAAAAATAAAATGTATGAGATTATGCAAAATAATTCGTATTCAAAGAAAACTCCGAGTTTATGTATTCACTCATCAATGACGGGAAATTAGCTCTAAAGCTCACCAGGTTTAGTCTCCACTAAGAACCTATGATCCAACGTTTAAAATAATTCATCGATTTCTAAATCTTAGCTTGGTATAAGTGCACAAATTCTAAGCATGAATTTCAAAGTCATCCACAAATTATCACATTATGCTTCATTATCCTAGATACAAGTAATCAAAATATGCCATCAATATTCTCAAAATTAAATTCTCATGCATCATATATAAAGTTTGAAAACTACTGCTAAGTAAATCATGTATGATGGTTAAAATTGTTTATTTATTATTATTAGTATTATTATTATTATTATTTTTTTTTTTAAATACATAACACAAGATAGATAACCATACCCCCAAACCTAAGAATGACAATGTCCTCATTGTTTGAAATAAGTAGGCACCCCAAACACATTGAAAAGTACCTCACACAAAGATCGGTCTAGAGAATATGCATCAAATTAGAACATGACCAAAAATAGATTGAAGGTAATGTGGCTATATGTATTTGGAAAGTAAAAACAACCTAAACTAAACTAAAAACTAAATTCTAGAACTAACAAAAACAAAAAGGAAAACAAAAATAAGTAAAACACACTGGGTTGCCTCCCAGGAAGCGCTGAGTTTAAGTGTCGACAGCTCGACCTCTTCATTGCTCAAATACCGGGATCAAATACCTGGATCAACTGTTTCAATTTCACAGTTGATGGCTGCTCGGTTGATGGGGTCAGCACAGCCTTTACTTTACTTTAATGTAGTGATTCTACCTCAGGCACACTGTTAGCATCTTGACATGGTGAACACCAAATTTTCTCTTCTAACTGCCTCCTTTTAGATCCCTTTTTCTCAGAGAAGGCCAACAAAGCCGTTTCAACTTCTTCTTTGATGAGCATTGATGGTAATGCTTCATCCATTACTTTGTCCATGCGATCGATGTAAAAACAATCGACCTCATCCTCGTCAGGGAAATGGTTCATCGTATGGAAAATATTCAATCGAACCTTCATGTTTCCAAAAGAAACGTCCATGACACCCGTTCGACAATTAATGCAAACGTTGGCAGTAGCGAGAAACGGACGTCCAAGGATGATGGGGACCTGATTAAGTGACTTAACAGGTGTGTCCATGTCCAAAACAACAAAATCCACTGGAAAGACAAACTTATCTATTCCAACCAAGACATCCTCAATAACGCCCCTCGGCCGTCTTTCTGATCTATCTGGCAGTTGCAGTGTGACCGTTGTGGGTCTCAATTCACCCAGTCCGAGTTTCTCGTACAATGAATATGGGATTAAATTAACACTAGCTCCCAAATCCAATAACGCTTTCCCAACTGGTTGCCCACCAATGACACATGGAACAGTAGGAACTCCAGGGTTTTTTAGTTTTTGTGGGGTTTCCAATTGCAATATGGAACTGACTTGATTAGTCAAGAACACTTTCCTCGAAACATGATTACGTGCCTTTCTCTTCCGAGTGCATAAATCTTTGAAAAACTTTGCATACTCAGGCACTTGCTTGATCGTTTCAAGCAATGGAAGGTTTATCTTTACTTGCTTAAATGTTTCGAAAATATCTTCCATTTTTGTTGGTCTCTTTCCCATTCTTGATGGAGGAGTTAGGCATTGAGGAAATGGTGCCTTTGGGACATAAGGCCCGGATTCCATTTCTAATTCTTGTTCATGCCCTTGTTGGCCAAGTGAAAGAGGCTCGTCGTCCATTACTATGTCTTTTCCCTTCTCTCTTCTTTTCTCCTCCTCTTTCTCTTTCCTTTTCTCTTTCTCTGTTCTTTTCTTGGACTCTTTCTCTTCTTCTCTTTCTTTTGACTCTTTCTCTTTTTCCATTTCTCTTGCTTCTTCTTGCTCTGCTTCTCCTTCTTCCTCTTCCGCTGATTCTCTTGCTTCTGTAGGCATTTCCACTTGATTATCAACTTCACGCCCACTTCTCAGCACTGTAACAGCTTTTAATTCTTGATAGTTGGATGGTCCCTCACTAGATGATGTTTGACCCCGAGGATTGTTGACGGGTTGGCTGGGAAGCCTACCTTCCGCTCGTTGGCTCAGTTGATTAGTCAATTGACTAAATTGATCTAACATCATCTGTTGAAAAGCTTGCATGCTTCGCATCATCTTTTCTTCCAGATCAGAATCTTTTGAATTGTTGGCATGAGATTGATTTAGATTCTGATTGAAATTCTGGTTGTTACGGTATTCAGTATATGGATGATCATACGGAGCATTCTGCTGAAATAAGAATTACATTGGAAATAAGAATTCTTGAAATTCTGGTGGGCGGAAATTTGGCTGAAATTTTGTGGAAAACTTGTTGTCCACCCATTGGATTGGCTTTGTATGGCTGGTGTACCTGACCGGTTTGGTTCAATCCACCCCATCCTAAGTTGGGGTGATTTTTCCATTCCGGATTGTAGGTATTGGAGTACATGTTACTACCCTGCCGCTGATAAGATTGAGTCTCATTGACCTGCTCTTGACGAGTAGGTCCATCAAGGAAGAATGACAAGGTAGTGGGGCACTCATTAGCCATATGACCTGGGTGGTCACAAATTGAGCACACAATGGGGGTGACAGGAACTTTAGCTTGCTTGGTCGCAGCTAACAACATGTTCATCTATTTGGACAACATATCAACCTTGGTTGATAGATCAGAGGTATTGTTGTTGACCTCATATAATCCGTTTTTGGTCAACATATGAGATTTAGGCGCCAAGTCCAACGTGGTTCGCCCCAGTGTATCACTTTGTATTGAAGTTTGATACAACCTCTCAAACAATGCCCACAATTCATCAGCTTCTTTTGTGGCACAAGATCCACCACAAGATGCATCAACCATGCGTCTTTCTTCAGGAATTAGTCCATTGTAAAAGCTTTGGACTTGTTGCCACCTTGGAATTTGATGATTAGGGCAACTTTTGATTAATTCCTTAAAACGTTCCCAACATTCATGGAATGTTTCAGTAGGTTGTTGGGAAAAGAATTGAATCTTTTGACGCAACTCAATGGCCTTCGTCATGGGAAAGTACTTCTTGAGGAACTGACGATGTAGCTCGGCCCAACTCCGAATAGATTGTGGTTATAAGGAATAGAACCACGTTTTTGCCTTATCTCGTAAAGAGAACGGAAAGAGTCGGAGCTTCGCTATCTCGTCAGTAACGTTGTGGACTCTGAACATTTTGCATACCCCAGTGAATTCATTGAAATGAACGTGTGGATTTTCATTTGCCAAACCATGGAAAATTGGTAGCATATGAATCATCGCAGATTTGAATTCATAGTGGTTCCCTGGGATGGGAGCATGCATGATGCATTCCTGATCCTCATAAAAACCAGGATCATTATAATATTCAAGTGTTCTAGGTCCCTCATAGTAATTATTGTTCCCATTATGTCCATTATTTGCATTGTTGCCATTCTGGTTGTTGTTTCCATTCATTTCTTGCTCTTGATCAGCCATGGTATCAGTAGGATGATAATGATTCCTTTGGATTCTACGATTGTCTCGCAAAGATCGTTCGATCTCCGGATTAAACGGTAGCAAATGTGGGTGATGAGAACGAGTAAAGCTCATACACCACACCCACAATCAAAGGGTTGAAGAACCCAAAATAAGTCCTCAAGCAGACTCAATCGATTGAGACAGTGGTCTCAATAGATTGACAGAAGCACATAAAATTTTACACAAATGACCTGTCAGTCAATCGATTGAGGGGATGCTCTCAATCGATTGAGGTTCCAAGAGTCAGAAAGCACACAGAATATCAGAAAAAGACTTTGTCAGTCAATCGATTGAGAGGCTTCTCTCAATCGATTGAGGTTCAAAGATTAAAGCACACAAGAGTTGTGTCAATTGATTGACATAGGAATGTCAATCGATTGAACAAAGAGTAGAGAGCACACAAAAAGTTTGTCAGTCAATCTATTGAGGAGCTACTCTCAATAGATTGAGGTTCAAGGGTCACAAAGCACACAGAACTACACACTAATGACTTTGCCAGTCAATCTATTGAGCTCAATCGATTGAGAGAAGGCAAGAACTTCACAAAAGTTTAAAATCCAGTGTCAATCGATTGACATAGACTGGTCAATCGATTGAGAGAAAGGTGCACAGTGACCAAAGTAAGGAGAAAGAGGAAAGAAAAACAATCAGAAAATTTTTTTTTTTAATTTTTTTTTTAATTTAATTTTTATTTTTTATTTTTTCTAAAACTTTCCTAAAAAAAAAAAAAAAAACTTCTAAACAAGAATATAAACCTTCCTAAAAATATAAACTTCCTAAAATATAAACTTCCTAAAATAAAAACTTCCTAAAAGAATAAAAAATAAAAATATAAACTTCCTAAAAACTATTTTTAGAAAATCCTATAAAATCTAAAAGAGGAAAATAAAAAAAAATAAAAAAAAGAATCCTACTAAACTAAGAACTTCTAAAAACCTAAACTTCCTAAAAGAAGATTGCAAAATCTAATCTAAGAGAGAAGAATTAAGGAAAGAAATTTGTTTTTGATTTTTTTCTCTTTTTTTTTTTTTTTGATTTTTTTCTATTTTCAGCTTTCAATCTATTGACAGAGTTGTGTCAATAGATTGAGACACAATTATTGCTAAAAACACACACAGTCAATCGATTGAGAACAAGGCTCAATCGATTGATTGACAAGCAAACACACACACAAAATAGAGTCAATCGATTGAGGGGTTATTCTCAATCGATTGACTGCTATAAAAACAAAAATCTCTAATCGGAATTAACCAAAAATTTCGCCGATTTCCCCGGCAGCGGCGCCAAAAACTTGATCGATTTTAAATTAACCCTTGCAAGTGTACAAGATCTGTTCTAGTAAGGCAAGAACAAGGGTGTCGAACCCACAGGGAAATCGGAAATTTTAATCAATTCTTCCTAGAGATTTAGAAAATATCCCCGAGGAAGTACCAAGGGGTAGATTTAATTTTTACCAAAAATTAACACTTTTTCTAATTGCAAGAAAGAAAATAAATTAATCTAAAAATTATGTAATGAGAAATTTAAGAACAAATTTTAAAACGAGATCAAGGAATATGCTACCCCAGATTTGCATCCCTTTCTATTATTAAACCCACAGTTTTATTAATCATCAAACACACCATCATTCCAAAAGATCAAATGACTAGTAATTAAGCATGATCATTAACCCGGCATACCCTATCTAAAAACGATGACTCAACATTTTAACATTGCGGTATGAATCATGCTAAAAGCATAGCGTATCTCATGATGTTTAGATCAAAACAACATAAACATAATCACAAACTTTGAGAAAAACGATTTGATGATGACAATATTATACTATGGCATTAAACATAAAATATGGGTACTTATCTGGGGATCGCATCTTCCCCGATCTACAGCTTTTAGCCACTCATCCTTGGTGCAAGATCTTCAATTTCATTCAAGTCCATTCCCAAGAGAAAAGAAAACTAAAAATAAAAATATGTTCTAAGCAAGTCTCTTTACAAAAAAAAATCTAAACTAAAAACTAAACTAAAATTAAAAACTAAAAGCTCTCGGAAGATAACCCTACACTAAAAACTCTCCTATCTTCAAAAAGCACCCCTTACAAAGCCGTGGGCCTCTTAATTATAATAGCCGATTCAAACTAACCCTAGTTGCCTCAATCGATTGAGGCTTAGATCTCAATCGATTGAGGCTTAGATCTCAATCGATTGAGGCTTAGATATCAATCGATTGAACTTTGAATTTGACCTCCTTTAAGACACTTTTGCCCTTTTTTTTTTTCTCAATCGATTGAAATTCATGTCTCAATCGATTGACACTAGTTGGAAGTAGATGCCCTAATTGGTGGAAATCTCCAATATGCCCTCGTGACTTGATCGAGTTGAAATGCACAGACTTTCGCTAGGTTAGATTTCTCCTCGCTGGGTTGGATAGTGCTCTTCGCGTGGTTGAATTGGAGAAGGATACTTTCACTGTCGCGTGGTTGCTTTTATTCATCAAATTATCGCTAGGTTGAAATGCTGTAGTCGCTCGGTTGAATTGTGTGGCGCGGGAACCGCGCGACGGCCATTTCTTCCAACTGCGCGAAGGCTTTTTTTACACTTTGTTCCTCGCGGCAACTTCAATATCTTCCCCTTCTTGATGGAGCTTGATTCCCTTCACGGATTTCAGCGCTTCTTTGGACCCTTTTTGTCCATAGCTCTTTTGTAGCCTTTAATTTCTTTCTTTTATACACTTGGGAGATCCAAAGGTCAGAAACACCTGTTATCATCAAAACCTCACAACAACCATCAAATACTTTCATCGAACGGCTAAGTGTAGGATTTAAGGTATGAAATATAGTCATATTTCAGCACCGATCAGTGCACAGTAATCTCTCAATAGCCTTGGTTGCTCACCCATTTCAACAGATTCAGGTGTAGCAGATGCAGGTGGGTTTTGTTTAGGCCTAAGAATTCTCTCAACCTCTGGATTGAATGGCACAAGTTGAGGGTTGAGGGTTCTTCTTCCAAACATACACCACTTACAATCTCAATGTACAATTACACAAAATTGTAGCTCAAATTTAAAACAAGCAATCAGGAATTGCAACACAAGTAAAACAACTATTAGATCTAAAAATTCACAGATCTAGAAATGTAAAAGTGTAAGGAAATATAAACTCAGCACAACTTGCTCCTCCTTCTAGCAAAATTGCTCCTCTAAGCACAACTCCCAAATCTGCAAAAATTTAAAAAATTACACAAAAAGCTACAGAAGCAATTAATCAAACACTAAGCAGACAATTAGAAATATAAAATCTAAAATGATGAAAACTTAGATCTACCAATTTTAGGCACACAGATCCCCGATAGTGGCACCAAAAACTTGTTGTCTGGCTACCTTGTGCTTCAAAAAGTAAAATCAGAAAATTAAAGGTCTATGGACTGCACACCAAGGTAAGCCTAGACAAATCCTGCAAGTAAACAGGGCTGTTGTAGCAAGTTTTAAAGAGTAAGTAAGGGTATGTCCATAGGAAAATGTGTGCTAAAATTTAGTAAATCTCCAGATCTGGCACTCTACCTTATACTACTCTAAACAAAAATAGTAAAAAGGAAGAGGAGAGGTATTAAGGGGTTGTCACTTTAAGCTAAACTACAAAAATAAAATAAAACTAATTGCAAAAATAAATTAGGATTAACCAGAGAGTTCAGATCTAGCAAATGAAGGGAAATGTGGTGAAAATAAAATAGAAAAATGGAGAAGAGCAGCTTGGGATCTGGTCTCACTGCTACTTGGGTGATTTGACAGTATTATGAGGGTTCAATGTGCAGTAATCCCCCATCTGACTACAAGCACAGCTGCAGGGTAGAATAATCTGATCTCAACCAAAGAATTAGATTGCTCTTAAGGCTATGATCTGTCGACTTTAATGGCCACAGACCATCCAATAGAGTCCCTCGATTCTAAGGCCTCCATCAGAACATGATAACCACTACAAATGTTATGAATGTCAGGCCACAGGCACAAGCACCCACAAGAGTATCTGATCTAGGAAGATCAAATGGCATTTAAGAGATCTACCAGTTAAGTGGGTGGGCTGGTCCCATCTATACAAATCCGATCGAGAATCAAGTGAAACAAGATGATCTATAGATCTAACTAAGTAATAAAATCAATAATTCATTGAATAAAATAAGAAGTATAATGAAGTCCTCTCAGATTGGTAGTCTGTGCAATAATTGACCCACAATAATGCTCTCAAGTTCCCCAAGTTACAGATTAACCTCACCCTTACTGCTCAAAAGAATTTAGCCACTCATGATTGGCTAAAGCAAGAAAGAAAGAAGGAAGAATGAATCTAAGCTCTGGTTTTCACCCTTATTTTCGTCTATGGAATCCCTTCGAAAAGAACTCCCCGTTTCTGGATTGTTCTTCTCTTTTTATACCTTCCTCCTCTGTCTCCTATCTATTTCAGCCAATCAGAGCCTAAGAGAATAATTCTATTATTCTGGGTTGCTGATGTGGCCGATTTCTCTTCTAGAATCTCTTCTCCCATTGGTCCATAATTATCAAATGCATGCGAGGCTGTTAGGACTTCCAATCGTGCACAGTTGAATTCCAAAAATACCTCAGGAGTCACTGACATGCTTTGGGATATGTGCACAAGCTTTGAAATTGGTAGCTGCTGAAAGACATGCTGAGAAGTTGCCAAAATGAGTGTCGAGAGGATCTCCATGGCTTTTGATAAGATTGGATAGCTCTCAAAAGGATCTAGAAACATCTCGAGGAGTAGAGCTGCATTAGTCGATAGGATTGGATGACTCGTCGACAGGATCTCTGTGGCCTTTGAAAGATCTCGATAGGATTGGAAGCTTGTTTTATCGTTCTATCCATTTCTCCATTCATCCTCCCGACAGGTTATACTAATCTTGTCTACTGGTTATACAAATTAACATTGAGCTATCGGCAGGTTGGCTCAATCCTCACGAGAATAAGTATGGCTTCAAGCAAGCTGTCGACATGTTGAATTGGATTGCTCGACAGGTTCTGTTGAATGTCGCGACAAGTATCTGGAACCTCTCGACACCTTCCTATTTCCAAATCCATTCCTCTCGATAGGTTTGCTTACGGAACCTGTTGACAAGTGTTTTAGAACCTCATGACTACTTAGCTCCTGTGTACTTCAACCTCTCGACAGCTACTAACATCCTCTCGAACTCTTTAATATTTCTCCTCAGAACCTCTCGACATGTTATAATTAACCTTCAAAACTTCTCGATAGCTTCTGGATCTTCTCGAAATCTTAGTTTTTAGGCATCAGATCCTCTCGGCAGCTCAGGCCAACCTCACAACATGTTCATCCTTATGCTCCTATAGCCGGCACACCTCTCACTTGTGTTGTTCTTCATTTGTTCAACATCCAGCAACCTCTTGGTGGATTCAATCTTCATTCTCTGCAACTGCACTTAGCCTCAAGCCTTCCCAGTTAAGCTTAAAACAATCTTATGCACTTCTGGGCTCTTGTGGATTGCTTGATTGGCTGGCCTTTGGTCTATAAGGTCACATGTCGAGCAGCAAATTGCTTCTTGGGCCATTTTAAGTTGATATCTGTATTAAGCTTGCAATTTATTGCTTATCTACAAAATGCACTTAAAACATATTATTAGTCAGCTCAAAGGTCTATCAAAGATCAGGTTAGGAGGTGAAAAATGGTATTTTTCACTACTTAACACTTGCAGGGTTCAATGTCTATGTTGTAGACATACTATTCTTGGAACAGGTGGGTCAGATCTTTCTATGTTTTGATCATGGAAGATTCCAATGAAGTTAACCACCTTAACGCTGGACCCGTAAGGCTCTTCTAAAAGACCTTTATGAGCAAATGCTCAACCCCTCCGTACTGACACATGTCCCTACAGTAAGCCTTGAGGCGTGCAATGGGGTTACTCGTGCCATTGTATTTATAAAAAATTGGCACTTTGAATTTTAGGGGCAAAGGGACTTCTGCGAATAGGCATAAGTCAGAGAAGTCTGTGGCATGGATTTTAGCTCCACCTATCTTCATTAGCTATTTTTGGATTTTGTCCATTTGCTCTTTCAACAGCTCTGACTCCTTGGACAATGGGGCCATTCTATAAACAGGCGGCCTCCATTCACTTTGGGCTGGCGATGGCTTGGTGATTATGGGCAGTAGGGGATTCAAGTTGGTGAATGCGTTCGCATGAGCCCCGCTATTCCTGATATCATCCTCCTCATACTGTGGGTCTATATATGGTGGAGGAATGGCAAGATTATCTTGTTGGTTCTGAGTAGGCTGGATGGGTGCTGGGTGGGACCACTGTACATGGGAGAAGTTTTGATGAATGACTTGTGGAATGATGGGATGAGTGAAGGTCAGATTCTGGGCTGGGGCCTGATGAGGCCATTGTACTTGGAGGAATCCTTGGGGATGGGCTTGTGATGTATGGGGGTGGGTAAATTGGGGATTGTTAATGGTGTGGGATAGATTCCCGTATTAGGTTACGTTTGAGACTTGTGGAAAAATAGGGCCTATGTTGGGTTGGGAGATTGACTGAGATAGGTGCATCATTTGGGGTGGAATGGGGGCCTGTTGGGTTAATGTGGGGTGTTGTGGGGATTGTGTAGGATTTGAAAATGGGGCTCCTAGGTTTGGGCCTTGATGGGTTGGGGTATTAGGCATTTGGCCCTGATGGGCTTGGGGTATGGGGCCCTGTTACTGGCCCTATACACAATCCAAAGAAGTGGACTGATCATTTCCCCAACCAATGGACTAGATCAGGCCATGAATATTATTGCAGACACTATGTAATACCTGTGCTACAAGCTCCCCAGATCTCTGCACAGATCTGGCTGACATCCATAGGTATTCCAACCCATAAAATCCTATGTGCTTTGCCAAGGCCAACGGCTCAATGTGCCCACATAAAGGACCAGTAACAGGTTGAATAAGGATTTAGATTCAGCTGGTCATTGGTCATTACTATAAAAGGCCTGCAATGACTTAGCCTGAAGTTGTAATTACTACAGAGAAATCAGATCTAACATCTGATATTGGTCAAGTAAAACAGAGGGGAGCCAATTCCTGCACAAACCTCCTCACAAGGCTTTAGAAGCTCATGTGTAGAGGAGAAGAATCCTTCTCAGACATGAGGCTGGACACCACCTTAGGGTTATACTCTGTCCACTAAAATGGTCACAGGGTATCTGATAGGTTTGTCCATACCACAAAGATCTGAGAAAGAACATGTAAAGTGCTGCTGCCACCATGGAGTCTCAGGGATACAAGCTCTCCATATCTGGCTACAGATCCGGCTTGCTATTCATGGGTATATTAAACCAAGGGAAATCAGATGTTAAACAATAGATCTACTAGAAACTAAATGGGCTAGTCCCAAAAACATGGATCCTATAGACATCTAAGGAAACCATAAGATCTGTAGATTTAATTAGTCATTAAAATAAAAATCTATTGATAAAAGAAAAACTTACAATGAACTGTTTCAAGGCTGCACCCTGTACACAACTGCACATTTAAAAGATCCTAATGTATACAAAGCCTATTACAAAACTAAAATAAAACTAAATCTAGCTGCTTACAAAAGGACTAGCCAGCCAATGCTAGGCTGAGAGAAGAAAAATAAGAAAAAGAAATGATCAAACTCTAATCCTAGCCTATTAGAGCTCTCAGCCGATAGAAGATGAAGGAAAGATGAAAATACTAAACTCTAAGTACAACTTATATACTCTATCCAAAAGGCCTTGGCTCAAAAGAGATTAACCCTAATTTTCTCAGTAGACGTGGCACTGTTACAACCCTTGAATGCCTTGAGATGTGCGCCTCAAAATCTATGCCTCGAGAAGTGTGCCCTAACCATGGGAAATTCTTAAAAGGTCCTTGAGTTAAAAATGAGAAGTGGAGAGACCGAGCCTCGCGGGGTTGGCATCTGCATTAATTTAGTCGTGCAGCTGCTTTGCGCTGCAATGCTGTCACAGAGGTGATTTGGGATGCTTGGATTTCTCGCGCAGTAGAGCTTCACAAGTTCGTAGGTAGGCTCCTATGCTCGTGCAGTAACTGGTTAGGCTTCAGAGTGCATGAGAGCTATGCAAGGAAGATTCTAGGGGTCTCTCTCTTCCAGGGCTTTGTGGGAACTCCGCGAGGTGACAAATTGTTCTTTACGCATATGGACTCGTTATGTTTTACGCGCGGCTCCTTTAAGGCTCGATCTCCACGAGAGCTTCACGAGCATAAATTCTGAGGGTTTTAAGATGCGAGATCTCTGCGATTTCTCTGCTGCTCTCCTCTTGACTGCACGTCCTATCTACGCGAGGGTAGCTTCCACTGCATCTGTAGCTCCGCGAGGGAGCTCCTCATCTCTACGAGGTGAGTCTTTTGATCCTCTGATGCATTGCACTTACTGCTGTTGAAGCTTCCTCCATTCACATCTAACTTCTTTCATCTGCTAGACTTTTGATCAATGATGACCAGCAAATGAGTCACAATGGTGAGCACTATCAGGGTGTTCCATTAGGCTTTGGCTCAGCTGTCATCTTTGGATGTTTTCTTTCTCTTCTTTAGACCAATAAGCAGGGATTTTGTATTAAGCTGCACAGCTTATTGCTAACTATAAAACACACCTAACAAATAATAGGTTGCTCGAGATGGTCTTTAATGTTTTGAACTGCTTGAGATAAGTTAGTGTTGTAGCTGCTGAAGTACTCGACAGGATAAAAGGGTGCTTGAGATGTTGTATAGCTCCAGGTCTCCAACTTGAGAGGCTCAATGAACTACTCGATTTTAATAAATATAGCTCTAGGAGCTGTTCTAGTGTAGCCGTGTAGCATCAGCCAATTGCTCGATAGGTTGGAATGGGGCTTCAATCAGCAGCTCCACAACCATAAAGGCGTCAGGTAAATGCTCGACAAGTTCCTGAGTGTAGGTCTTCAGCTTGTGGGGTTCCTATTTTTGTTTATTTATCAGGTGTTGTTATTTTATTAGGGAAAATAGTGGTGAAAAGTAATCAAGACGAAGAGAGATGGAAGGAAATGAGAATAACAACCTAAAATAAACACAGTCCTACAAGATACAGGGCCTGTAGTAGTAAGTTTTGATAAGTAAGAGTTTATCTCATAGGGAAAATTGATCTAGAACCCAGAAAGGGTTCTGTTAGTAGGCCTTCAGATCTGACTACAGATCTGACAATCCTAAAGAAAGGGAGTGTGGTGTCATAACGAAAACTAAAACTAAAATAAAAGAAATAAAATATAGTCCAATGCTATGAGAAAGGGTTTTAGAGAGGGATGGTGGTGATGGTGTGATAAAATAAAAGTAAAATGGTGAGAAGTATGCAGCTAAGCTAAGGTCACATCAGTCATGCAAGTCAGATCTAGAGCTGTCTCTGTAGTAATCCTTCAGATGGCTACAGGCACATCTGCAAGGTAGGAGAATCCAACTCAACTCCAGTGATTTAAACTGGAATCTTAAGGCTATAATCTATCCACTTAAATGGTCACAGACTATCCAAGGGAGAGGATCAACCCACAAAGATTAAATAAAAAAACTAACCTGATCCAAGAGAATGGATTGATCTTAAGGCTATAGCCTGTCCACTTAAATGGTCACAGGCTATCCAAGGGATTTCCTCCAATCAAATGGACCAAATCAGAATATGAACACCATTGCAGACACTATGTTGTCATGGGTACAAGCTCTTGCATCCATAGGAGCAAACAACCCTTGAAAATTCAGTGAAAACCATAGATAATCAGAGGTTGTTTGGGGCCTTAGACTCAGCTGGTCATTGCTACAAAAGGCCTGTAATGACTCAGCTCACAAGTCTGCAATCTCTATAGAAGATCAGATCTAAAAGCTGATCACAGTAATGTAAAATAAAGGAGGGCTTGTCTCTGCACAATCTCCTACAAGACTACAAGCTCAAGTACAGAGAAGGAGAATCCATCTTAGATTTATGACTTAGACTCACCCAAGGGCTATAGTCTGTCTACTTAAATGGTCACTGGCTATCCGCAAAGGTTATCTAGATCATAGATGACTGAGATAGAATAAGAAAGCTACTACTGTCACCATTATTCGAAGGCTACATGCTCAAGCAACAATGGGTGCATCAAATCCATAGAAATCCATATACAAAATATAAAACAAATACAGATTCAATTATGCTCTAAAAATGACATTTCATTACATAAGAGAAACTTACAATGGTGCCCTCAAGAGAATAGCCTTGCGCAGAACAACCCACAATAGCTCCTAAAATATATACAAAACCCCTTGCAAAACTAAAGTACTATACCTAGCTGTTTACAAAAGAGACCTAGCCAGCAAATGCTAAGCTAAGGAGGGAAATAAAAATGGAGAAGTTGACCTAATCCTAACCCAAATTTGATAGAATCTCTCAGCTGAATTAGGTTGAGGAAAAGACAAAGTTTTCAAAAACATTACAGCTTATATACATTGTCTCACTACCTTGGCCAATAAGAAAATAGAAGAGGAAACCCTAATTTATGCTTGAAGGCATGCCCCAATGGTGACCCTTGGATGCCTCGAGATGTGTGAAGTTGATTAGCACCTCAAAATGTGTGCCTTAGAAGTGGGGAAATCTCAAAAGTGTCCCTGTGTATGGACTGAGAAGTGGGGATCCCAAGCTTCGTGCGAATGGGTTTTTAATTTGGCCTCCCACGAAATTGTCGGGTGGTTGATCTTACTGTTGAATGAGCTTCGCGAGGTCCCTTTTGCATTGAGTAAAAGAGTTTGAGCAGATGGTTCTCCAGATGGCTTGATTCCTTGCGTGGCTGGATCTGGCTTTAATGCACGCGAGAGCTTCGCAAGATCTTTGGAAGAAAATCTTCTGTGACTCTCTCTCCTCTTGAGTTGAGCGAGGTCCTGGCCCTCTTGACATGTTTGAACCTCGCGAGGACTTGTCTGCAGCTTTAACCCTCGCTAAAACATCGCGAGGTCTTCTTCTAAGCTCTTTTCAATTATGAGCTACGCGAGATGTGCACTCCTTGTTCCACTGCTGACTCGACTGTGCGAGATGCTTGCGAGGCTTCCTTCAGTGTGAATTACCCTGCGTGAGAGCCTTGCGAGCTTGCTTTTAGTTGCGTGAAAACTCTTCTCTGCATTGCTACTGCTGTGCACAGACTGCTGCAACAGTCTCCTCTGCATGGGTCCACTCTTCTTTCATCTATTTAACTCCTTGTACACACTTGGGCTACCAAAATTATCACCAAGGTGTATACCACCATGGTGTATCCACTGTTCTTGCATCTGCTTCAAGGCTTGGCTTTAAAACTCTCTTCTTTGGCCTCCAAATGAGTGGACTGTTGTACTAAGCAGCAAATTTATTCTTAACTACAAACAAACTCAAAAGAGGATTATTAAAAGGCTCTAAGGAATAGTAAAGGCTAGGTTAAGAGGTGAAAAATGGTATGTTTTAGTACTTAACACACCCCCAAACCTAATCTTTTCTAGTCCTTGAGCAAAGCAAAACTTAAACAACTACTCTAAAATTTAAATGCCACTTTCGTAGGGAGCACGAATGTGATCCCTACGAAAGTGGAGGAGTGAAGTCTCCTGAGAACTTCACTCCTCAAATAGGTGATCCCTAGTGGAGGAGTGAAGTCTCCTGAGGGTTTCTAGTGAAGATACTCACAAACATCTCAACAAAATAGTTAACACAAGTGCAAGCATGATAAAATTAGTTTTTAACAAATAAAGTATTAGTCCACTTTTGATCTTTTAAATTTGAGGGTCTTCAAGAAATTGAATGCCACAGTTGACACCTAAATTATGCATGTATATTCATTAAACCTCTCAGCTGTCATCAAGAAACATAATGTGCAAACCAGTACTAAGCTTACCAATGATTCAAAACTTAGGTTCAAACAATGCCCAATAAGTTCAATCTCAGACCCAATGCTCACCAGGGTCTTCTCTCACAAATGAATTTAAAGGGTGTTTCAGTTCACACAAGCTCAAGAGCAGTTACAGACCCCAAATGGGTCTGCAATCATGAGCATAGGCAATTGCTCCTAATTGTTGGCATCATCTACTTCTTCTCTCCATAGATTAGACAACTCTTCATCTCTGCATGATAGCTCACTTTACTTTGGATCAACAAGGGCTTTAGCATGGGTTGTAATGTGGCTTATAAAAGAAGTTTGAAAAAGAATGGAAAGGAAAAAGGGGGTTCAAAAACTGAGAAATCAGCAGGTGTAGGAGGTGATTCATGACCTCACCTTCTTGAATTCAGCATACTTCATCCTTATTAACATTTTTCAGATTCAAAGTGGCCAGCTTCTCTTCTTCTTTACAATTTTCAGATTAAGGTATACTCTTGACTTCTCTTTCTTTTTTATTTTTGTTTTTATATTTTTTTCATGAAATGCCACCATTGAACCACTGCTACACTTCTGTTCATATATTGCTTCGCTTTTCCATTCACCAAATGTTGCACTTAGCTTTTCTACTTTCATCTCCTTCTCCTTTACCTTCTGAAATCTCAGAGTGAGGGTAAATCAGGTCAACAAGTTGAGGTGTAGGTACTCTGGTGGATCTGGAAGAAAAATTAATTTGAAGGCTCAAAAAGTGTATGCAAAAAGGATAGTTTTAATGGGTTGATACTTTTAGGCTCAAATTGCCCAAATGAAGGCCTTGATCATCTCCTTAGTGTTGTGCATGCTGCCAAAAGTTTCAACTTAGAGGTGCCTAGCTTCTAGTGAAAAGGGGTTGAGCCAGCCAGCCCTTAGTGCAGAAAAGATTTGCCATATACCCTCTAAAAAAAAATTTATAGGCTCAAATCTCACTAGGTATGGTCTTGAATTAAATTCTTGAGCATGTCCTCACCTTTTCTCTCCTCACTGGTTCACTTAGTTCTAAAAAAAATATTCTTGATGTTCACCTCATGGTAGTATTGAAGTTTTTTTAATGATTTTAGTGTTAACAGCTTTCCATCAGTTTAAGTTTCCTCATTTTAAAATTTTTTTAGGTGAACTTCACCCTATTTATTTCTTACACATTTAATATTGTTTCACTTAAGTTAACTATCCCAGTGGCTTACCCTGCCACACCCCCAAGCCTATGAGGAACATTGTCCTCACTGTTTCAAAGTTACATGTAGATGGGCAGCGGGGTAGTAAAACAAAAAAAAGCAACTCAACTAAGCAATTACAACCAAAATAAGAAATGCAGAACAAATGTAAAAAGGCACACAGACAGATAATTTCATTAATCAAGAAATATGTACAAGATACTACAAGTGCAAAAGACTGAAATAAATAATAAATGACAAACAGGCCTAGAAATTAAAATCTAATTATAGATTGGCTGAACTACATCCTAGAGCTAATCTGAATCAGAATCAAAGCTTGACAAAGTAACTAGGCCCCATCCATATTTTTTTCCCATTTTCTCATACTCCTTAAAATCTGTCTTCTTCAAATTTTTAGTATTGGCAGCACCAGCCTTTGACCTTTTGGCAGTTGGTTTATGTGGCTTGGTGCTGACCTTTGGCATGGAAGGCTCATTGATGGACACCCCAACTGATAAAGTTGGGTGCACTACTGAGAAGGATTTTTGTAGTGTCTCTACAAGTCTGTCCAACATTTCTGATTTTTGAATTTGCTCTTCATATAACTTGAGGGTCCTCATCAACAATTACTCCCACTGCTTCTTCTCTACTATGTGGTTCAACTCCAGCTAGGCAATCTGCTATAGAAATGCTTGCTTGATGGCAGTATTTATCTCAGCCATCCTTCTGATCACATCCCTCCTGAAGTATGGATTGTCTTCCATGGCTCTTTTGAGAGCTAAAAATGGAGGCATGGTGTTTGAAGAAGCCAGGACAATGGAAGGGGATGATGGTAAAGATGATGGATGTGGATGAGTGGATGCCAACTCCTCCTCACTGGGCTCAGTCTGGTTAAATGCAGAGGTAAAGGTAGGTGGGGTGGGAAGGAGGGTTGTTCCTCTACCTCAAATCGAGTTTGTGTGGAGGTAGAGGCCAGGGAGGGTGGAATAAGGAGCAGCTCCAGAGATTCAGGTTTAGTTTGAGTGGTAGCAATTGATGTCACCACATTAGGTAGGGGCTGAGGTGAGGGAAGGGGAACAATTGCCATGATCATGTCCTTAATATGAGGAATTGCTTGGGTGGCAGCTGAGGTTGTAGATATTGCGTATGAAGTCTGAGGTGAAGGAGGGGGGTAGAAATAGGTATAGGTGTTGCTGAAGGGAGTTGGGTTGGGGGGGTGGGATGAATTGATTGTAGGCTAGTATGGAGTGTGGCTTTGTTTTGGGTGTTGGCAATCAGTTGGGTGTGGAGGGAGGCAAGCAGAGTAAGTATTTGATGTAAGAGATCTAGAATGGTAGGGACTGTGGGTGGGGTGGTTAGGGTGGGTTGGAAAGGTGATGTTGGGGTGTGGGTGAATTGGGTTGGTTGTGGAGAAGGTGGGTCAGGGATAAAATGGGTAGGCTACGGGGAGTCAGGGAGAGGTGTGAACTCATGCCTGATGTCCCCCACAATGGAGTCCAGCATGGTTGAGGACCCCTCTGTGGTGTATGGGTCAATGTCATGGGTAGGGGAAAAGTGAATGGAATGGTCTAAGGGTTCTAAGGTGTCAGGTTCAATGGGTGTAGAGGTAGTGGGTTTATCAATGTCTAGTATAGGTTGGGTTAATGGAATGGGGTCTGGTGTGTGGGTGGTTTGGGGTATAGAACTAGGAGTAGGCTCAGGTATGGTAGTTGGTTGTTTAATGTCAGTGGCCATAGGCTTACTGTCATCATATATAACGGGAGAGGGAGGGTCTGGTATAGGTTGGGCAATTAGTTCTGGTAGGGTAGTGGTTGATGGGGTTGGCCTGGGGACTGGTAAGGGTACAGTTTGGGCAGGCTCAGTGGTTGAGAGGGCAGTCCTCCTGAAGTATTGTCTTTGGACAGTTGGTAAGGAATGGATAGGGTATATGGTCAGTGGTGCTAAGGGAGCTATCACAGGGTCTGGGATGGCTTGAGAGGGTGTGGGTTGTGCACTAGGGACTGATGGTATAGGGATATGCATGGAAACAATGGAAGATGTTAGGATTGTTAAGGTAGGAAGAATAGGGGTGGGGATTGGGATTGTGGTAATGGGTGGAGGAGGAACCGGCAGTGGGCTGGTGGTGGGTGGGATGGCTGAGCTGGTAGCAGGAGCAGACAGAGGAGGAGTAGTTGCAGTAGTAGCTGCAGCTTGTGCTTCTTGGATAGTTGGGCTGCAGACCCTTTCACCTTTTGCTGCCGTGCAATCATGGACATGATAATTGTCCACAGTCTTCTTTCGAATTCCACAGGGGCCAATGTCTGTGTTTCCTCCCCTATCTTACATGGATATCCCCCCTTTTTTAGTAGGGCTGTGATGAACCTGCTGTAAGGTAGTGCATGGGGTTTTTGTATCTTCTTAACCTTCTCATGTATATCCTTCATAGATTCAAAAACCAACTAGGCTGCATTGAAGCAATGCCCTTGAGAGAAGAAAAAGATGGCATCAACTATAGGTGCCCATCTTCCTATTGGTGCTCAGAACATAAAATGTTCTTCCTCAACACATGATCGATGAACATTAGGCTTGGGTCCAGGTCCCTTCTTCTGATAGAGTCCCCTGATGCCATTATCCCTCTTATAATCTTCACAGCTATCTCATCCATGGAGGCAGTCAGAGGTGCTCCCAAGGTACATTCTAGGTTGTAGGCAGCTGGTATGCCTAGGACTCGGGCTATTGTTGATGGACCCACTAGCATTTCATAGTCATCAATTAAAATTAAAAACACAGGGTGTCCATCATCATCCTCCCTCACTTTGATGTTCTAGTTCCATAGTTGTACCAGCCTGGGGTACACTAGTTCCTTGACATAACTTAGGAAGGGCACCAAGGAGGCCTTTGTCAGGAACTCTATAGATGGAGTTGTTAGAGGTTCCTTCTCAAAATATGCCTTATCAAAGGCAGTCTCAAGCTGAAATTTAATGACAGTAATGAACTCACTGGGAGTTGTCAGTGGATTGACTTTAGGGACAACCTCCTTGCCGTTCTTCTGCTTCTTAGCCTTCTGAGGACTGCCAGTCATAGCCCTAGCCCTCTTCTTAGGGGCATCCTTCCTTTATGGATTCCTAGATTGGGGGACAGGGGCATCAGTGCTCTCCCCAATGAATGCCTCAGCAATCCTCATGATTTTCTTGTGGGCGCAGGAGGGTTGGCCGAAGGAGGGCTCAATAAATCTCCAAGGTTCTCCTCAAATGGTGTTTTGTTAGCCATTTAACCAAAAATCTAGGGTTTGCCTCTCAAATTCACAACCCTAAGTTCTTACAGCAAAATTGCTGTTTCACCACACAAAATACTCCCAAAAATCCAACTAGTATATAGATTCAATTAGATCAATAGCAACCAGCTAAAAAAAACTGAGAACTTACCCCCAAAAGCTAGGGTTTTAGTTTGACAACTACATAGTGTACCAATCTATCATCTGCCTGGTGCGAAATGATCAGAGGTTTATGAGGAGCAAAGTAACAAGAGCAAGGTGTAAGTGTTGGGGCAGACTGGGCAGTGAAGGTGAAAGAATGGGAGTGGCAGGTCTGTGGTTTGCTCTGGAAGTTAGGGCAAAGAGATGAAATGAAGAAGAAGTCCTCGCGAGGTATAAATGAATAAAACCTGTGCTTCGCGAAGCTCTCGCCATGTTACCACGAAGATGGTGTTAAAGGAATAGAGCTCCACGAGTTGAAATAAGCTTGGAAACACTTGTTGCACAGTTCAGAAGGAGCTTTGTGACATGCCATTTTTGCTGAGACCAAGGGGTGTCGCGAAGCTCATATCAGTTCATTCTTCAGGTCATTTGGTCGCGAGCCTCTCACAAAGATACAATTTGCACACCAGAGTCTCATGAGCACCTCATGTCTACTTGAACTACAACTCGCTTAGAGTAGTTAGCCATGTGAGAAGGCCAAAATTGCCTTGATAATTGCTCGCCCAGTTGCCTGAGCTTCGCGATAAGGCTAAAGTGATTGCTTCTCAGTGCCAGCCTATTGGCATGTGCATTTAAACTGTCTTGCACCCTGCCATGGTGTACCAACACCAAATTTCAGTCACATCTCAAGCATTTCACATCTTCTAAACTCATGCCCATTGCATACTTCCTACCCATTGCACACTCTATTCCACATTCAATAGATGGCTCAATTCAATACAGGTGAAGGCTTATAAACTCAAAGCTAGACTCTCTAACTCAAATCTAGACTCTCTAGACACTCAAGCATTACACAAATTATGACAGCATATCAAAAACAAACTAAACACAGTAAATTGCAACATTTTAACTACACACAAGAACACACATAAATAAACAGTTATGGCACACAATTTATGAGGTATGGATCACTTATGAGTGGGAGTTTCTTGAAGGTGGATGGTCTGAGGAGGCTCCACAGATATTCCTACACAATTTTCAGCCTTTGACCATTCACTTTGATGATCTTCCCAGAAGTGAGGTCCATTATCTCCACAACACCAGAATTTTTCAGCCTTTGACCATTCACTTTGATGATCTTCCCAGAAGTGAGGTCCATTATCTCCACAACACCAGATGGGGAGGCATGGATGATAGTGAAAGGTCCATCCCATCTGGATTTTAACTTCCCTGGAAAAAACTTAGCCTAGAGTTAAACAACTATACCTTGGCACCAACCTTGAAGTCCTTCCGCAACAACCCCTTGTCAAAGAATGCTTTAGCTCTCTCCTTGTAGATTATGGAGTAGGCATAAGCATCTAATCTAAGCTCCTCTAGCTCTGACAGTTGTAGCTTCCTGTGTACACCAACAACAGTTAGATCAAAATTTAGAGTTTTAATAGCCCAGTAGGCTATATGTTCTAACTCCACTGGTAGATGACAAGCCTTGCCATAAACTAGTCCTATAAGTAGTCCTATAAGCCCACAGGGCATCAATCAGCTTCACAGCCCAGTCCTTTCTCTCTGTCCTCACCGTCTTCTCCAAGATGTGCTTAATTTCCCTATTTGAAATTTCAACTTGCCCACTGGTCAGTGGGTGGTAGGGAGTTGTAATCCTGTGAGTAACAACATACTTCTTGAGCAAGCTCTCGAAGTTTCTGTTACAGAAGTGGCTGCCCCCATCACTGATGATGGCTCTAGGGGTGCCAAATCTAGAGAAGATATTTCTTTAATGAATTTCAGGACAACCTTATGGTCATTGGTCCTTGTGGCAGCTGCTTCTACCCATTTAGAAATATAGTCCACAGCCACAAGGATAAAATCGTAACCATTTGAAGGTGGAAAGGGGCCCATAAAATCAATTCCTCAAATATCAAACAAGTCTACAACAACGATGGGCTATGGTGGCATTGAATTTCTTCTTGATAGGCCACCCATCCTTTGACATCTAACACAGGCCCTGCAGTGTGCATAGGCATCCTTGAACAAGGAAGGCCAGTAAAAACCACACTGCAAAACCTTAGCTGATGTCTTCTTCCCACTAAAGTGACCCCCACAGGCATTTAATGGCACATGCTCTGAATACTAGGGATGTCACTCTCAGGGACACAGTTCCTTATAATTTGATCAGCATAGTACTTGAATAAGCATGGATCCTCCCAGAAAAAGTATTTGACTTGTGAGAAGAACAAGTCCTTGCCAATTTTGGACCAATGGGGAGGGATCCTACTAGCAGCCAAGTAGTTAACAATGTTGGCAAACCAAGGCACAACAGATTGAATATTAAACAACTACTCATCAGGGAAAATATCTCTAATAGGTATAGCTGCACATTCATTCATTAAAATCCTAGACAGGTGATCGATCAGCCACCACATTTTCTACTCCCTTTTTTTCTTTGATCTCAAGATCAAACTCTTGTAATAGGAGGATCCATCTAATCAATCTAGGCCCGACATCCTTATTGGCTAGTAGGTACTTAAGTGTTGAGTGGTTAGTGAATACAATAATTTTAGACCCAAGTAGGTAATGTCTAAATTTATCCACAGCAAAAACAACTGCCAAAAGCTCCTTCTCAATTGTAGTGTAATTGACCTGAGCTTCTACCAGGATTTTACTGACATAGTATACCACATATGGTAGCTTGTCCTTTCTATGTCCTAGGACAGCACCTACAACCAAGTCTGATGCATCACAAATCAGCTCAAATGGGAGAGAGTCGTATGGGACTTGAATCACAGGGACAGAGGTTAGGCATTTCATTAAGGCCTCAAATGCCTCAAGGCACTCAGCAGAAAAATAAAATTGCACATCCTGACAGAGCAGGTGAAATAGAGGTTTAGCAATTCAGCTGAAGTCCTTGATGAACCTCCTATAGAATCCTACATGCCTAAGAAAAGACCTGATCTGTTTGACAATTTTTTGTGGGGGTAAGTGTGAGATTAAGTCAACTTTGCCTCTATCCACCTCAATGCCTCTGTGGAAAACCACATGGCCTAGCACAATTCCTTGTGTTACTATGAAGTGGCTCTTCTCCCAGCTTAAGACCAGATTGGTCTCTTCACATCTTTGCAGGAGTAGACTGAGGAGATTCAAGCAGTGGCTAAAACTATCCTTAAAAATTGAGAAATCATCCATAAAGATTTATAAAAACTTATCAATCATATCAGAGAAAATAGCATACATGCATCTCTGAAATGTGGTTGGGGCATTGAATAGTCTAAATGACATTCTTCTATATGCAAAAGTGCTAAATGGATAGGTTAATGTGGTTTTCTCCTGGTCCTGAGGGTACACAATACACAGGTATTTGGTTATAACCTGAGTATTCATCAAGAAAGCAGTAGTATGCTTTCCCAGCCAATTTGTCTAGAATTTGGTCAATGAAGGGGAGAGGGAAGTGGTCTTTTCTGATTTTGGAGTTGAGCTTCCTATAATTAATGCAAACTCTCCAACCAGTGGTCTCCCTGGTTGGCATCAACTCCCCAGAATCAGAAGTGACAACTGTTATACCTGACTTTTTGGGGACCACCAGAATAGGTGACACCCATTCTGAATCTGAAATGAGGTAGATTACCCCTGCATTTAACAGTTTCACTATTTCTTTTAAGACCACAACTTGCATGTGAGGATTTAATTTCCTCTGCATCTCTCTAAAGGGTTTTGAACCCTCTTTCAGGTGTATTTTGTGCATGCAAACTGAGGGATCAATCCCCCTAAATCAGCTATTGACCAGCCTATTGCCTTTTTGTGCTTTCTAAGGACATTTAATAATTCCTCTTCCTGCTCACTAGTAAGAGAGGAAGAGATGATCATTGGAAGCTTTTTTTTCTGACCCAAGAAGGAATACTTTAATGTGTCTGGCAGTTGTTTAAGCTCCAGATCAGGCGGGCTCTTAATGGAAGGCAGCAAAGGTGACTTAGAGGTTTGAGGCAGGGGCAACAATGTGGGTTTCCAGCTAGAATGCTGCACTAGACCCACTGAAGACTCTGATGTGATGCTATCTTTAGTTATGAAAATTTGGGCCTCCTTCTCATCCTCACTCCAAACTGTCCCCAGGTTCTCAAAAATCTTATCCCAATCTAGCAGATTGGATAACTCTTCTTCTACAAGGTCCTTTAGTACATTCACTGCACAGCAGTCCTCAATGTCCAGCTGAGGTTGGTTACCAACATTGTAAACATTTAACTGGGCCTTCATCTTCCCAAAGGTTACCTCCATCACCCCAGACCTGTATTGAATGCAGGCATTGGCGGTGGCCAAGAATGGCCTTCCCAAGATGACATGAATTGGGGTTTTACTTTTGCAAGGTTCCATGTCCAAAACTAGGAAATCAGTAGGGTAGTAGAACTTGTCCACCCCCACCAAACATCCTCAACCACATCCATTGGCCTTCTCTCTGACCTGTCAGCCAGCTGGAGCACAATTGGAGTTGGTTTCAGCTCCCCCAAACCTAGCTCCTCATATACTGAATATGATAGTAGGTTGACACTAGCTCTCAAGTTCAAGAGAGCTCTGGCTATACTGTGGTCACCAATTACACAAGGGATGGTAGGTGCCCCTGGGTCTTGTAGTTTTGCAGTTGTGCCTATTGACAGCACATATTCCACATGTTCTGCAGCAAAGACCTTCTTGGACAGCTGAACTCTTGCTTTCCCCTTTTGTGTACAAAGCTCCTTTAAGAACTTGGCATAGGCATGAACCTGTTTGATGGCTTCAAGCAGGGATAAATTAATCTTGACCTACTTAAAGGTCTCTAACATTTCCTCCATCTGGGCATTCCCCTTATCAAAAGGAGATGGGCATTTTAGTGCATGAGGAAATGGCAGCTGTGGTATTGCTAGTACCTCAGCTGCATGCCTAGCCATTGCATGATCAAACTTCTATTTTTTTCTTTTTTCTTTATTTATTTCTTCTTGTTGGGGCTCAACAACAGCCCCATTATTGTGCTCCTACTGCACATCAACAGGGGATGAGTTCATTTCTTTTTCTTAACTCGCATTCCCATTTTCACTCTCATTTTTCTCCTTTGCCTCCCAGCCCACCTGATTATCAACCACCCTTCCACTTCTTAAGGTAGTGATTGCATTAGGCTCCTAATGAGTAGAGGAGCCCTCCCCAATCATGTATTGACCCTTAGGGCTGGCTAGGGGTTGACTGGATAGCCTGCCCTCCTCTCTTTTGGCTAATGCATTTGAAATTTGGCCAAGCTGCTCCTCTATTTTCTTTATGCTTTTCCTGTGAGAGTTCACAGTCTGAGAGAGGGACCCCAAGTTTTCTAGTGATTACAAAACCTATTCTTCAAAGGAGGGGTTTCTAGGCTGGGGTGGGGGCAATGGCACTTGTTACTTCTACTACTGTGGGGGCAGAGCCAATTGGTTTTGTTGTGGAGCTGACTGCTGGAAGCCATGTCTTGGTGCATAGCCTTACTGATACTGTGACTGTGGTCTATAAGGTAATGCAAACTACTGCTGCTGGGGTTACTGATATGTGTCTTGTCTCCACCTCAAATTGGGATGGTTTCTCCATTGATACTTAACAGGTTGTTGCCCAAATGATTGGGCAACATTGCCATGTTCTAAGACCACTTTAGGATATTGGCTGGCTGATGGGCATTCCTCATGTGAATGTGTGGGAGACTAGCATATTAGGCATGCCTCTTCCACATGTGCAACCAGTCTAGGCTGCAACCCATTCATCAATTTATCAAATTTGAGGCTCGGGCTATCTACCTTCCTCTCCAAATCACTGGGCACACTTACTTCATACATCCTTCCTTTAGAGCTGACCTATTTCCCTACTTTAGCAAGAATGTCAATGTCATTGCAGGACAGAGACTCTTACTGTATGGAATTTTCACTTATAACATAGAAAAGCTCCCAAGCTTCATCAGCAGTCTTGTGGAGGTAAGTACCTCCACATGAGGCATCCCCCATATCCCTACTCTTGGGATAAATTCCTTGGTAGAAGCTCTGGACAAGCTGCCATTATGGAATTTGGTGGTGGGGACATTGCTGCAAAAGCTCCTTAAACCTTTCCCAAGCTTGATGAAAGTCCTCAGTTGGGGATTGAGCAAAGGAAATTATGCTCTTCCTCAACTAGCTAGTTTTGGACATTGGGAAAAATTTTGCCAAAAATTAGCATTGGAGATCATTCCATGTCTGTATGTTGTTTGCTAGGAGCATGGTAGCCAAGTTTTAGCTCTATCCTTTAATGAAAAAAGAAAGAGCCTTAGTTTGGTGGCTTCCTCTCCCAAGCCAGTAATGTTGAATGTGGTGCACAAAGCAAAGAACTCATCAATGTGCTTATATGGGTCTTCTTTACTAAGCCCATGAAATGATGGTAGCATTTGAATGATAAATGATTTAATTTCATAGTTCCCTATAACAGGAGGGAAAGCAATGCTGAAAGGGGAGGTATATACCCCTGGTGCATTGAATTCCTTTAATGTTCTTTGTTGCTCACCCATGTCTACTACTGACTCAGTCTCAACAGCAGGGGCATGCGTGGTGTTTCTAGGCCTAATGGTCCTCTCAATCTTAGGATTTGGAGGTTCTAAATCTGGATTTAAGGATCTCCTATCCAGCATGCACACTCACAGCAGCAAGTAAAGAATACACAAGCAGCACACCTAAAGAATTTGTAAATAAAAAGAAAATACTAACAAGTACTACTGAGCTACTCAAAAGCAATACACAGAAATGGAACTAAGATTTAAGGAGAAAGAAATGCAAACTAAAGGTAGCTAAGCTCCTGCTGCAGCTCTAGCTTTTCCCTACTGCTGCGGTCCAGATATGCACAAGTCAATACAAAATTTAGTAGTACTTTTATTCAAAAATAGGCACGGCTATAAATGAATATAGTATACAAAAAAAATATATACTCAGGTCTACTAATTAGATCAAATATCCTCGCAAGTAGCGCCAAAAACTTGTTGGTTATTTATCAGCTGCTCTTATTTTATTAGGGAAAACAGTGGTGAAAAGTAATCAAGACAAGGAGAGATGGAAGGAGATGAGAACAACAACTTGAAATAAATACAATCCTGCAATATACAGGGCCTATTGTAGCAAGTTTTGATAAGTAAGAGTTTGTCCCATAGGGAATGTTGATCTAGAACCCAGAAAGGGTTATATTAGTAGGCTTCCAGATTTGATTATAGATCTGGCAATCCTAATGAAAGGAAGTGTGGTGTCATAAATAAAACTAAAACTAAAATAAAAGAAATAAAATGCAGTCCTATGCTATGAGAAAGTGTTTTAGAGAGGGATGGTGGTGATGGTGTGATAAAATAAAAGTAAAATGGTGAGAAGTATGCATGTAAGCTAAGGTCACATCAGTCATGCAAGTCAGATCTAGAGCTGTCTCTATAGTAATCCTTTAGATGCCTACAAGCACATCTGCAAGGTAGGGGAATCCAACTCAACCCCTGTGATTTAAACTGGTCTCTTAAGGCTATAATTTATCCACTTAAATGGTCACAGACTATCCAAGGGAGAGGATCAACTCACAAAGATTAAATCAGAAAACTAACCTGATCTAAGAGAATGGATTGATCTTAAGGCTATAGCCTATCCACTTAAATGGTCACAGGTTATCCAAAAGATTTCCTCCAATCGAATGGACCAAATCATAATATGAACACCATTGCAGACACTATGTTTGCATGGCTACAAGCTCATGCATCCATAGGAGCAAACAACCCTTGAAAATCTAGTGAAAACCACATATAATCAGAGGTTGTTTGGGGCCTTAGGCTCAACTAGTCATTGCTACAAAAGGCCTCCAATGACTCAGCTCATAAGTCTGCAATCTCTATAGAAGATGAGATGTAAACACTGATCGCAGTAATGTAAAATAAAGGGGGGCATGTCTCTGCGCAATCTCCCACAAGGCTACAAGCTCAAGTGCAGAGAAGGAGAATCCATCTCAGATTTGTGACTTAGATTCACCCTAGGGCTATAGTCTGTCCACTTAAATGGTCATAGGCTATCCACAGAGGCTATCCAGATCACAGATGACTAGGATAGAACAAGAAAGCTGTTGCTGTCACCATTGTTGCAAGGCTACAAGCTTTGTCATCAAACCCATAGAAATCTATATGAAAAACATAGAACAGATACAAATTCGATTAAGCTCTAAAAATGATCATTGCATGAGAGAAACATACAATGGCGCCCTCAAGACAACAGGCTTGTGCAAAATAACCCACAATAGCTCCCAAAATTTATACAAAACCCCTTGCAAAACTAAAGTACTATACCTAGCTATTTACAAAAATGACTTAGCTAGCAAATGCTGAGCTAAGGAGGGAAATAAAAATGGAGAAGATGACCTAATCCAAACCCAAATCTGACAGAAGCTCTCAACCGAATTAGGTTGAGGAAAAGATAAAGTTTTCAAAAATATTACAGCTTATATACATTGTCTCACTGCCTTGGCTAATAAGAAAATAGAAGAGGAAACCCTAATATCTGCTTGAAGACGTGGCCCAATAGTGACCCTTGGATGCCTCGAGATGTGTGAAGTTGATTAGCACCTCGGAATGTGTGCCCTAGAAGTGGGGAAATCCCCAAAGTGTCTCTATGTGTGGACTGAGAAGTGGGGATCCCGAGCTTCGCACGGATGGGTGCTTTACTTGGCCTCTCGTGAAGCTGTCGCATGGCTGATCTTGCAGTTGAATGTGCTTCACAAGGTCCCATTTGCATTGAGTAGAAGAGTTCGTGCAGATGGTTCTCCAGATGTGAGTGAGCTCCTTGTTCCGCTGCATGATTGGGCTATGTGAGATGCTCGCGAGGCTTCCTTCTGTGTGAATTAACCTGTGCGAGAGCCTTGCGAGCTTGCTTTTAGCTGCGTGAAAACTCTTCTCTGCATTGCTGCTGTTGGGCACAAACTGCTGCAACAGTTTCCTCTGCATGGGTCCACTTTTCTTTCATCTGTTTGACTTTTAGTGCATTTGGGCTACCAAAATGTTCACCAAGGTGTATAACACCATGGTGTATCCGTTGTTCTTGCATCAGCTTCAAGGCTTCGCTTTAAAACTCTCTTCTTTGGACTCCAAATGAGTGGACTGCTGTACTAAGCTGCAAATTTATTCTTAACTACAAACACACTAAAAAGAGGATTATAAAATGGCTCCAAGGAGTAGTAAAGGCTAGGTTAAGAGGTAAAAAATGGTATTTTTTAGTACTTAACAACTATCATCAAGTGTGAACTGCTCGAGAGCCTGATTTATAAGTTGCTGCTTAGTAGCTTGCTTCTCCATGCAGTTCATGTGGCTTGGATGTATTAATGCAACAGAAATAGTGGCTATTTGAGTGCATCAGAGCATCAGTTATGTAGCTTGGATTTGAAGCTCGACAGAGTAGATGCAAGTGCTTTCAAATGTGGCTTGACAAGTGGAATGCAAGGTGCTTGAGCTGACCTGCTGAAGGTGCAAATAAGTGCATTGTTGTAGCTGTTGTGCTCTTTGTATAATTTGCTACAACAACAATGTGCTCATAGTTATTCCATTGAACTCCATTGCAGCAGCACTCCATAAACTTTGAGCTCCTCCTTTCTCTCTTAGCAGGACTCTAGGACCCCAATGATGTGAACCATCATGATGCATTCTCAATAAATCCATTAGCTCCACAGCTTGGCTCAAAATCCTTCCTTCATGGCCTTAAAATGTTGGATTTCTTCATTAAGCTATATTTTATTGTTATCTATCAAAACACTTAAAAATTCATTATTAGCCAGTTCAAAGGTCCATTAAAGGCCAGGTTAGGAGGTGAAAAATGGTATTTTTCAGTGCTTAACACACCCCTGTTGTGAGATTTTCATGTGCTGATTATTGTGTGGTGAAAAAAAATTTAAAAATAAAGTAGAATAAAAGAATAGATTCAGTACCACTAAAGTAATCCTAGACCTGCAAGATATAGGGTCTATTGTAGCAAGTTTTGATAAGTAAGAGTTTGTCCCACAGAGAAATTGATTTAAAACCTAAAATGGGCTATAATAGTAGGCCTTCAGATCTAGCTACAGATCTAACAATCCTAAAGAAAGGGAGTTGGGTGTCACGACTATACTAAATTAACCTTAATAAAAGAGAAATAAAATGTAGCCCTATCCTAAAGAAAGGGTTAAGAAGAAGATGGTGATGGTATGTACCAAGATAAAATATAAAAAATGGTGAGAAGTAAGCAGGTTAAGCTCAAAGTTAAAGCAGTAATGTAACTCAGATTTAGTCTGTCTCTGTAGTGCTACTTGCTGAGATGCTATCAAAAGCCTCAAGAAGGTAGAAATATCCAACTTAACCCATGTCATTTGGGGTGCTCTTAAGGCTATAGGCTGTCTGCTCAAATGGTCACAGCCTATCCTATAGAGTCTGTCAAATCCCATTGATCAAGCCAGAAGTTTCTAATCTATTCCAGAGGAGTGGACTGATCATTTCCCCAACCACTGGACCAGATTAGGCCATGAATACTATTGCAACACTATGTAATGCCAGTATTACAGGCTCCCCAGATCTATGCATAGATCTGACTGACATTCAACCTCATGCTGCAACTACTACAAAGAAATCAAATCTAACATATGATATCGGTTAGGTAAAACAGAGGGGAGCCAATTCCTATACAAAAGCTCCTCACAAGGCTCTAAAAGCTCATGTGCAGGGGAGAAGAATCCTTCTCAAACATGTGGCTGGACACAACCTTAGGGCTATACTCTGTCCACTCAAATGGTCACAGGGTATCCCATTGGTCTATCCATACCACAGAGGTCTGGGAAAAAACATGTAAACTACTGTAACCACCATGGTCCACAGGCCTCCGTGCTCCTCAGATCTCACTACAGATCCAGCATTGCTTTCCATGGGGCTATCAAACCAAGGGAAATCAAATGGTAAATAATAGATCAACTGGAAATTGAATGGGCTAGTCCCAAATATATGGATCCTATAGGCATCTAAGGGAACCATAAGATCTTTAGATTTAATTAGTCATTAAAACAACAATCCATTAATAAAAACAAACCTTATAATGAACTTCCTCCAGGCTGCAGCCCGTACACAACTGCTCATCAAAGATCCCAATGTATACAAAACCTATTACAAAACTGAAATAGAACTAAGCCTAACTACTTACAGGGAGATTAGCTAGCAAATGTTGGGCTAAGAGAGAATAAAAATAAGAAAAAGAAGTGATCAAACCTTAACCCTAACCCTAGGATGCTGGAACTCTCAGCCAACAGAGGATGAAGGAAGGATTGATGGATAAAACTAAACTCTAAGTCTAGCTTATATACTTTGTCCATGCAGCCTTGGTTCAGAAGGGATTAACCCTAGTTTTTATAGTAGACGTGGCATTATTACGACACTTGAGTGCCTTAAGATGTGTGCCTCAAGATCTATGTCTCGGGAAGTGTGCCCTAGCCTTGGAAAATTCCCTAAAGGTCCTTCTGTTAAAATTGAGAAGTGGGGAAACCGTGCTTCGCGGGGCTGGCATATGCATTAATTCATTCGTGCAGCTGTAGAGCCTTCTCGGAGTAGCCTTTGGCTGGTGGGAAGTGCTCACTCGCACAACAAACCTTTGGTTAATCGCATAGTTCTTTTGCGTTGTAAAGCTATCGCGGAGATGATCTGGAGCGCCTGGATTTCTTGTACAGTAGAGCTTCACAAGCTCTCTCTCTCTCTCGCTGAGTACTCACGCATATATGTTCCTGTGCTCGCATACTAACTGGTAAGGCTTCAGAGTGCGCGAGATCTGTGCGAGGAGAATTTTGGGCGTCTATCTCTTCTTTGGCCATGTAAGAACTCTACGAGGTACATTTTGTTCAGTATACATATAGACTCGCTAAGTTCTATGTGTGGCTGCTTTAAGGCTTGATCTCCGCAAGAACTTCGTGATGGCAAATTCTGAGGATTTTAAACTACGAGATCTTCGCGATGTCTTTACAGCTCTCCTCTTGACTGCGCGTCCCATCTGTGCGGGGGCATCTTCCACTGCATCCTTAGCTTCGTGAGGGAGCTCCTCAACTCTGTGAGATATGTCTTTTGATACTCTGATGCATTGCACTTACTACTATTGCAGTCTTTTCCATTCTCAGCTAACCTCATCCATCTGCTAGACTTTGATCAATAATGACCAGCAAATAACTCACCATGGTGAGCACTACCAAGGTGTTCCCTTAGGCTTTAGCTCAGCTGTCATCCTTGCATATATTCTCTCTCTTCTTTGAACTAAAAAGTAGGGATTTTGTATTAAGCTACACAGATTATTGCTAACTGCAATATACACTTAACCAATGATTATTAGTCTGCTTCAAGGTTCATCAAAGGCTAGATTAAGAGGTGAAAAGTGATACTCTTCAGTGAATAACACACCTCCAAACCTAATCTTCGCTAGTTCCTGAGCAAAGGAAAATTTAAAACAACTATTCTAAGAATTTAAATGCCACTTTCATAAGGAGCACGGATACATTTAGCATATGTACCAAGCCTTTTAAACCCCTAGGTGATCCCTAGTGGAGGAGTGAAGTCTCCTGAGGGTTTTCAGTGAAGATATAAACAAACTTCTCAATAAAATAGTTAATAAGAAGTGCAAAATTATCAAGTTAGCTGTCAAAAAATAGAGCATTAGTTCACCTTTGATTCAACAAAAAAAATATGAGGAATTTGAACATGTGCTATGCACAGACATTTAATCATCACAGCTTTTACATAGAAGCACATCATTTCCAATTAGCTCACAGCAGGGGAAAAACACCACATGTAGGTTAGTATTGAGCTCCTCATTACTTCAAAAATTAGGTTATAGGCCATGCCCAATACATTCAACATCAGACCCAATGCTTACCAGGGCATACTTCTCATAAGAAACCTTGAGGGTTTCCATTTTCTCTCAAGCTCAAGAGCAGTTATAGGCCCCAAATGGGTCTGTAAGCATGAGCATAGGCATAGCATCTAAGTTCTAGCATCACTGACTAATCCTTATCATAGATTGGACAACTCTTTGTCTCAACATGATAGCTCATTCAACTTTGGATCACAGGGTCTCTTGACTGGGTTGTAATATGGCTTATGGGATAGGTTATAAAGAGTGGAAGGTTGAAAAGGGATTCAAAATTGGGATGTTAGTAGGTGAAGGAGGTGATTCATGACTTCCTCTCCTATAATTCAACACCTTTCATTTTCTTTAAAATTCTTCAGACTTGAAGTGGCTAGCTTTTCCTCTTATTTTTTATTTTTCAATGAACTTTTCCTCTTGACTCCTCTCTTATTCCTCTTCATTATTATTTTTCTTTCTTTTGGATGCATTTTTGTTTTTGTTTTAGTTTTTCTGACTTGCCACCTCTCTCCTCAGTTGCTACACTGTTATGCTTTAAATATTTCTTCTCCATTCACCCAATATTGACCTTATCTTATCGATCTTCAGCTCCTTCTCCTTTACCTTCTGATTTCTCAGAGTGAGGATAGGTTTGAATCAGGTCCATAGGTTCAGGTACAAGTACTCAGGTGTATTTTGAAGAACATTGGAAAACAAGACTCAAAGGGTGTGTGCACAGGGGCAGTTGATTAGGGTTTGTCTGTTTGAGCTCAAACTATCCAAGAGAAGCCCTTGATCCTTTCCTAGGTGTCATGAGTGCTGTCAGGTGTTTCAACTTGGAGGTGCCTAACTTCTAGTGAGGGTATTGACTCAGCCAGTCCTTAGAGCTAGAAAAATTGCCTCACTCACTCCTCAAAGAAGGGAAATTTTTTTTTGTAGGCCCAAATCTCACTAGTTATGGTCTTCCATCAAACAGTTGGGCATGTCCTTAACTTTTTCTCTCCTTAGTGATTCACTAAGTACTGATACAAGTGAGTTTTCTTGGTGTTCACATCATGAAAATGCTAAAATTTAAAAGCTTTTAGTGCCTAAAGGTCTAGAAAATTTTTAAATTTCTTAATTTTTTATGATTCTTAAGTGAACATGGTTCCATTTCTATCTTACTCACTTGATTCTGCTGCACTTAGGATAACTGCTTTATTGGCAGATCCTGTCACATCCCCAAACCTATGAGGAGCACTGTCCTCACTAATTCAAAGTTAGATGTGGATGTGCAGCAGGCTCAAGACTGAGGTAGTAAAAAGAAAATGACACAGCTGAAAAAGAAAACACACAACACGAAATAAACAAACACTAAGAAATAAAGAAAGTGAACAAAACAGAATATCAGGAAAAAAAAAAACATTTCATGAGAAGTACAAACTAAAAAGATTACAAAGAGATTCACAGAAAATTATAAACCTAAGAACAATCTAGAAAGACATCGACAAAACATCCTGTCAAAAGCAAAATGGTTCTTCCTCCTAGCTCAGGGATATCCTCAACCTACTGCATGTGGAAGAGGAACTGCAAGCCAGGTGAAGGAGGAGGAATGGGGATCAGGGAGGTGGATGGTGAGCAGGTGGTGGGGGGATTGAAGAGAATGGGGGGAGATGCAGGTGGTTCGGTCTTTTACTTCTTCTTTTGCGTATTCTTTTTCTTCTCCTCCTTAGCCAGGATCCTCTCCACCTCCTCGTATTCATCCCAGAGGAATTGTAGTGGGTCCGGCTCTTTAGGTGGGGGCAGGTCCAACCACATTGGATAAAATTTGTTCGATAGATCAATGGGTTTGTCATCCGCCATTGTTGTGAGAAGGGAAGGACTGCTAAGATTAGAGGAGACTGAATGTGAAGAAGATGAACTACCATTGTATTTAAAGTACTTGGATGGTGAAATGTGAATTGGCAAATTAAATGTCACCTCCTTCCAAGCTCAATTTCCAAAAAGAAATTAAAAAAGGTTAGTTGGCAATGAACTGTGATTATTATGGGAAATGGTAAATCGCACAATTTATTACGGGGAATGGGGGTGCGCAGTAAATGTTGGTCTATTTTTGGCATTGGGAGTTAAGGCAAAGAGATAGGTAATTGGAGAAATTTAATAGGGTTAAAAAGGACCAATCTCGCGCTTCGCGTAGTTGTACATAAGTGCTCACGGAGTAGAATTCTCGCATAGTTGGCAATTAATTCCGTGAGAAGGACAACTGTGCAGAAGAGCATAACTCTGTGAGTACAGAATCAGAAGCTTTGTGTGCCTCGCGAAGTTACTTCACGGGGTTGACGTTGGGACTAAGCGCATGAAGCAGTTTCTCATTTCTCAGGCGACTTAACTGGTGATCTCCGTGGAGAACAACCATTAGGAGTTTCAGGGTTTCACATAGTAGATTCTTTTGAATTTAGCTCTTCACACCCTCATGACTCTGCGAGAAAGCTTGAAATGGCTCGTGATTGTAAAAAAAATTTCATTTAATCCCGCGAGAAAGCAATACTTAACCCCTTTTCTCAATTTGCGCCCTGGCCTGTGCATGTACAGAGTTAGGCCCCCATTTAATGGTCGTTAGCATCAACCCGTGTACGAGCACATACATATCAAAAATTTTAAATGATAAAATTTTGGCATGAAAGCAAACTCTAAACATTTGCAGTGTCAGTACTTCAATCACACAACAGCAATAAGTATACATCTCTCATGCTAATGATAGAAATGACAAAGTACTCAAAATAGAATAAACAAACAGATGAAAACTCACAAACAAAAATATGGTATCCATAATAAAAATATTAAATGACAGGTTCCTAATCAAACAAAAAAAACTCACATAAATTTTTGAACATATATGGTATACATAATACAAAGCTCAGGGTCACTGAGCAGTGGGAGGCTCATGTAAGTGAATAGTCTTAGAAAGCTCCACTGGTTGTTCTACACAAATCTTAAGCCTCTGACTATTTACTTTCATGACCTTCCCTGACATTGGATCAAGGATTTCCACAGCACCAGATGGGGAAGCTTTGATGACAGTGTAAGGTCCATCCCATCTAAGTTTGGAGTTGAAAGGCCAAACTTTAGTGCCAGCATTGAAGTCCTTCCTTAATAGCTTTTTGTCAAAGAATGCTTTTGATCTCTCCTTGTACATTCTGGTATTTTCATAGGCTTCCAACCTCAATTCATCAAGTTCTGCCATTTGCATCTTCCTGTGAAAACTAGCAGAAGTTAGGTCTAAATTCATTACTTTGATAGCCCAATAGGCTCTGTGCTCTAACTCCATTGGTAGGTGGCAGACCTTGCCATATACCAGTCTAAATAGGGATATGCCAATAGGGGTCTTATAGGCAGTCCTATAAGCCCACAAAGTATCATTCAAATTTTGTGCCCAATCCTTCCTATCAGTCTTCACAGTCTTCTCCAGAATATGCTTAATCTCCCTATTGGAAATTTCAACTTGCCCACTGGTCTGTTGGTGGTAGGGGGTTGCAATTCTGTGTGTAACAGAATACTTTTTGAGCAGGTTCTCAAAAGGTTGTTATAAAAGTGGCTCCCCCCATCACTGATGATTGCTCTGGGGATGCCAAATCATGAGAAGATATTGTCCTTTAAGAAGTTAAGGACAACTGTGTGGTCATTGGTCCTTGTGGCAATGGCTTCCACCCATTTGGTCACATAGTCCACCGCCACAAGTATGGAGTTAAATCCCATAGATGAAGGAAAGGGGCCCATAAAATCAATGCCCCATATGTCAAAAAGTTCTACAACTAGGATGAGCTGTAATGGCATAAAGTCTCTCTTGGAAATGCCTCCCATCCTTTGACATCTCTCACCGGCCTTGCAATGTAAGTATGCATCCCTGAACAAAGAAGGCCATAACAAACCACATTGGTGCACTTTTGCTGCAATATTTTTGCCAGTGAAGTGACCTCCATAGGCTTGCTCATGGCACATTGAAAGAATATTATGGAAGTCACTTTCAGGCATACATCTCCTAATGACCTGATCTGCACAATGCTTGTAAAGGTATGGATCCTCCCACAGAAAATGTCTAACCTGAGAGAAGAATAGGTCTTTGTCCATCTTAGACAAGTGTGGAGGGATCTTACCAGCAGCAAGAAAATTGACAATGTGTGCAAACCAGGGCACACTCGATTGCAAAGTAAAAAGCTGCTCATCAAGGAATAACTCATTAACAGGTGTTGCTGCACATTCATCCAGAATAATCCTAGAGAGATAGTTAGCCACCACATTCTCAACTCCCTTCTTGTCTTTGATCTCCTGATCAAACTCCTGCAAGAGGAGGATCCATCTGATCAACCTAGGCTTTGCATCTTTCTTAGCCAGTAGATATTTCAGGGCTGAGTGATCTGTAAAAACTACAATCTTAGACTCCAATAAGTAGGGTCTAAACTTATCCACAACAAACACTACTACAAGTAGCTCCTTCTCAGTCATGGTGTAGTTTAGCTGAGCTTCAGCTAGTGTTCTGCTAGCATAATAGATCACTGCAGATAGCTTATCTTTCCTCTGTCCTAGGACAGCACCTATGGCCAAGTCTGATGCATCACACATCAGCTCGAAGGGGAGTGAGTAATCTAGGGCCTGGATTACAGGGGCAGTTGTAAGGCACTTTTTCAAAGCCTTAAAGGCCTCAAGGCATTCAGCAGAAAATACAAATGGTACATCCTGGCAGAGCAGGTGGCACAATGGTTTGGCAATCTTGCTGCAGTCCTTGATGAACCTCCTGTAAAATCCAACATATCTTAAAAATGATATGATCTACTTGACAATCCTAGGTGGGGGCAGGTGGGAGATCATGTCTACTTTAGCCTTGTCCACCTCAATTCCTTTGTGAGAGATTACATGGCCTAGTACAATACCTTGCGTCACCATAAAGTGACTCTTTTCCCAGCTTAGGACCAAATGGTCTCCTCACATCTCTATAAAACTTTTTCAAGGTGACTCAGACATTGGCTAAAGCTGTCCCCATACACTGAGAAATCATCCATAAAGATTTCCAGGAATTTGTTAATCATATCAAAAAAAAATTGCGTACATGCACCTCTAAAAAGTGGTTGGGGCATTGCATAGCTCAAAAGGCATCCTTCTGTAAGCAAAAGTGCCAACGGGACATATGAAAGTAGTTTTCTCCTGATCTTGAGGATCCACAAGGATTTGGTTATATCCTGAGTATCCATCAAGAAAATAGTAGTATGACTTCCCAGCCAACTTGTCCAGAATTTGGTTAATAAAAGGGAGAGGGAAGTGGTCCTTTCTGGTTTTGGAGTTGAGCTTCCTATAATCAATCCACACTCTCTAGCCAGTGGTCTCTCTGGCTGGCATCAACTCTCCAGAATCAGCAGTAACAACTGTGATGCCTGATTTTTTAAGTACCACCTAGATAGGTGACACCCATTCAGAATCTGAAATGAGGTAGATCATCCCTACATCCAATAGTATTACTATTTCCTTGAGGACCAACTCCTACATGTGAGGAATTAATTTCCTCTGCATCTTCCTTGAGAGTTTTGCACCCTCATCTAGGTGAATCCTGTGCATGCAAACTGAGGCACTAATGCCTCCAAGGTCAGCTATTGTCCACCCAATTGCTTTCTTGTGCTTCTGAAGAATATTCAGTAATTCCTTCTCCTGCTCACAAGTGAGAGAGGAGGAGATAATCACGGGAAGCTTGTTGTCCTGCCCCAAGAAGGCATATTTTAATGTGGCAAGGAGGTGTTTCAGCTCCAGCTCAGGGGGACTGTCAATTGAAGGCAACAAAGCTGTCTTAGTGGTTTGAGGAAGGGGTAGTAATGTGTGTTTCTAATTAAAATGCTGCACTAGGCCCCCAGAAGACTCGGTGTTTGTGTTGTCTTCTGTCATGGGAATTTGGGCCTCCTTCATAACCAGTCTCCAAACACTTTCCAGGCTTTCAGTTAGATTATCCCAATCCAGCAGATTAGATAATTCTCCTTCTACCATGCCATCTAGTACATCTACTGCACAACAATCCTCAATGTCACTCTGAGGCACTATAGCAGCATGGTACACATTTAAATGGGCCTTCATGTTCCCAAAGGTAACCTCCATTATCCCTGACCTGCATTGTATGCAAGCATTTGCAGTAGCCAGAAATGGTTTGCCAAGGATAACATGAATTGGGGTTTTACTTTTGCAAGGGTCCATGTCTAAAGCAAGAAAATCAGCTGGATAACAGAATTTGTCCACCCCCACCAAGACATCCTCTACCACAACCACTGGCCTCCTCTTAGACCTGTCAGCCATTTGGAGCACAACTGAGGTAGGTTTGAGCTCCCCCAAACCTAGCTCCTCATACACTGAATAGGGGAGTAAGTTCACACTGGCCCTTAAGTCCAAAAGGGCTTTTTCAATGGTGTGGTTTCTGATTATGCAGGGATAGTAGGTACCCCTGAGTCTTGTAATTTTTCTGGTGTGGTAATGGATAGGACTGACTCAACATGATCAACAACAAAAACTCTTTTAGACAACTGCACCCTTGCTTTCCTCTTTTGGGTGCAGAGGTCCTTTAAAAACTTAGCATAGGCAGGGACTTATTTTATGGCATCAAGCAAAGGCAAATTGATTCTAACCTACTTGAAAGTCTCTAACATTTCCTCCATCTGAGCAATCCCTTTATCAAGAGGGGATGGGCCAGCTAGAGCTTGAGGAAATGGCAGCTGTGGCACTGCTGGTGCCATTGCTGCATGCCTATTGATCTCATGGTCATATTTTTGTTTTTTTCTTTTATCTTCATTTATTTCTTTATGTTGAGGCTTAGCATCAGCCCCATTATTTTGCCCTTGTTGATCCACAGCAGGGGGTACAATCCTTGGCTCTTTAACACTAACACTCCTTTTATTTTCATCTCCATTTTCCACGACCTCTTCTGTTACCTTGCTCACCATATTATCAACCACTATCCCACTCTTAAGGGTTAGTGATAGAATTGGCATCCTTATTGGCAAGGGGTGCTTCTTCAATCATATACTGCCCTTTGGGGTTAGTCAAGGGCTGACCAAGCAATTTATCCTTCCCTCTTTTGTTCAAGACATTACATATTTGACCAATCTGATCTTCAATTTTCTTAATGCTTTGCCCATGGGAGTTAACAGTCTGTACCAGGCTCCCCAAGTTTTATATTGATGCCAGCATCTGCTCTTCAAACGAAGAGGATCTGGGCTGTTGTGGGGGTAGGGCTAACTGGTTGGACGGTGGGTTAGGTAATAGAAAATTTTACCTTAGTGGGTAACCTTGATTAAACTAGTGCTGGGGTCTATAAGGAGCAGCCATTTGCTACTGCTGGGGTTGAGGATATGAATCTTATCTCCACCTCAGATTTGGGTGATTCCTCCAAGAATACCCAGCAGGCTACTGCCCAAAAGTTTGAGTAGCATTGGCATGCTCCATAACAAAATCTGAAAACTAGGTGGCAGATGGACAATGATGAATAGAATGTGTGGGAGATTGGCATATCAGACTTGCTTCCACCACCTGTGCAACTACCCGGGGCTGCATCACATTCATTAGTTTATCAAATTTCAAGCTCAGGTTGTCCACCTTCCTCTCCAGATCACCTTGCACCCTCACTTCATATATTCCACCTCTAGGGGTGGCCTCTTTTACCATCTTGGCTGGAGTATGGTTATCATTGTGTGACAGAGACTCCTGCTGCATGGAATTTTCCCCTATTATGTCAAATAGCACCCAAGCTTCCTCAACTATCTTGTGGAGGTAACTACCACCACAGGAAGCATCCACCATATCCCTACTCTTGGAATTAATTCCTTGATAAAATACTTGGACAAGCTACCACATTGGAATTTTGTGGTGGGGGCATTGTTTTAATATCTCCTAGAATCTTTCCCAAGCTTCATAAAAATCCTCAGTTGAGGACTAAGGGAATGGCAAAGTATTTGTCCTTATCTGGCTGGTGTTGTTCATGGGAAAGAATTTGGCCAGGAATTTGGTTTAAAGGTCACTCTATGACTGCATGCTGTTGGCTGGGAGCTTTGATAGCCATGTGCTTGCTTTGTCCTTTAGTGAGAAAGGAAAAAGCCTTAGTTTAGTGGCCTTAGGTCTCAAGCCATCAATATTGAAGGTAGTGCAAAGTGCTAAAAATTGGTCTATGTGCTTGTAGGGATCTTCTTTACTTAGCCCATGAAATGAAGGCAGCATATTGATGGTAGAGGATTTAATCTCATAATTCTCTTCAACAGAGAGGAATTGACTGCAGAAGGGAGAGGTGTACACCCAAGGTGCATTGTACTCTTTTAATGTTCTCTGCCTCTCAGCCATGAAAGCTGGTTCAATTTTAATAGCAAGGCCCTGTGGGAAACGCCTAGGTCTAAGGATCCTTTCAACCTCTAGATTTGGAGGTTCAAGCTCGGGGTTTAAAGACCTTCTACCATGCATATACTCACACCTACAGTAAGTACAGAAAATGCTCACAAGCACACTCAAAGAATATTTCAAATAAAAATTAATAACTACACAGATTTACACTAATAAATAACAGGAAATTAATCATAAATGAACTGAGATTTAGGAGAAGGAAGTGCAAACAGAGATAGCTTCACTCTAATTGCAACTCTTGTTTTTTCCTTCTTCTATTGTCCATTTCCGTAAAATTTCATAAAGAATCAGTAGTACTTTTATTCTAGTTTAGGTACAGCTACAAAGAATTTGAAAATCTAAATTATAGTACAACTTAGGTCTACTAAAAAGATCAATATCCCCGACAGTGACGCCAAAAACTTGTGAGATTTTCATGTGCTAATTATTGTGTGGTGAAAAAAAAATTAAACACAAAGTAAAATAAAAGAATGGATTTAGCACAACTAAAGTAATCCTAGACCTGCAAGATACAGGGCCTATTATAGCAAGTTTTGATAAGTAAGAGTTTGTTCCACAGAGAAATTGATCTAGAACCCAAAATGGGCTACAATAGTAGGCCTTCAGATCTAGCTATAGATCTGACAATCCTAAAGAAAGGGAGTTGGGTGTCACGACTACACAAAATTAACCTTAATAAAAGAGAAATAGAATGTAGCCCTATTCTAAAGAAAGGGTTAAGAAGAAGATGTTGATGGTATGTGCCAAGATAAAATATAAAAAATGGTGAGAAGTAAGCAGGTTAAGCTCAAAGTTAAAGCAGTAATGTAACTCAGATTTAGTTTGTCTCTGTAGTGCTCCTTGCTGAGACGCTATCAAAAGTTTCATCAAGGTAGAAATATCCAACATAACCCATGCCATTTGGGGTGCTCTTAAGGTTATAGGTTGTCCACTCAAATGGTCACAACCTATCTTATAGAGCCTGTCAAATCCCATTGATCGAGCCAGAAGTTGCTAATCTAATCCAGAGGAGTGGACTGATCATTTTCCCAACCACTGGACTAGATCAAGCCATGAATACTATTATAGCACTATGTAATGTCAGTGCTACAAACTCCACAGATCTGTGCATAGATTTGGCTGACATCCATAGGTATTCCAATCCATAAAATCCTAAGTGCATTGCCAAGGCCAACGGCTCACTAGTGCCCACAAAAAGGACCATGTAACAAGTTGAATAAGGCTCTAGATTCAGCTGGTCATTACTGCAAAAGGCCTACAATGACTCAGCCTCAAGATGTAACTACTATAAATAAATTAGATCTAACATCTGATATCGGTTAGGTAAAATAGAGGGGAGCTAATTCCTATACAAAACCTCCTCACAAGGCTCTAGAAGCTCATGTGCAGGGGAGAAGAATCCTTCTCAAACATGTGGCTGGACACAATCTTAGGGCTATACTCTGCCACTCAAATGGTCACAGGGTATCCCATTGGTCTGTCCATACCACAGAGGTCTGAGAAAAAATATGTAAACTTCTGCAACCACCATAGTCCATAAGCCTCCGAGCTCCCCAGATCTCACCATAGATCTAGCATTGCTTTCCATGGGGCTATCAAACCTAGGGAAACCAAATGGTAAACAATAGATCTACTGAAAACTAAACGGGCTAATCCCAAATACATGGATCCTATAGACATCTAAGGGAACCATAAGATCTTTAGATTCAATTAGTAATTAAAATAGAAATCCATTAATAAAAGCAAACCATACAATGAACTGCCTCTAGGCTGCAGCTTGTACACAACTGCTCATCAAAGATACCAATGTATACAAAACCTATTACAAAACTGAAATAGAACTAAGCCTAACTACTTAACCAGCAAATGTTGGGCTAAGAGAGAAGAAAAATAAAAAATAGAAGTGATCAAACCCTAACCCTAACCCTGACCCTACCTTGTTCGAACTCTCGGCCGACAGAGGATGATGGAAGGATTGATGGATAAAACTAAACTGTAAGTGTAGCTTATATAATCTGTCCATGCGGCCTTGGTTCAGAAGGGATTAACCCCAGTTTTTCCAACAGATGTGGCACTGTTATGACTCTTGAATGCCTTGAGATGTGTGCCTCGAGATCCATGTTGAGAATTGGAAAATACCATTTTCCATGCCTTAACCTGGGTCTGGATAGACCTTTGAGAGAACTAAATAAGTGGTCTAAGTGTGTTTTTTACAGCTAATAATAAAGGCAAACTTAACCTTGAAAGTAGCCTAATGTGCCAAAATGATAAAGATCCATGTTGATCCGGAGGAAGAAGGAGAAGAGACAACCTCACTAGCTGTCAAAATGCCTGAACTGAAGAGGCAAAGACCTGGTCTCAACCTAGAAAAGAAGTGTGGAGCAATTCGAACAGAAGAAAGCAGTATAGAGAACTTTTCGAAAAGAACCAAAAGCTCCAGGCCTAGCTTTCGAAAAGCACCTGAACTCTTCGAAAGGATTTCTGACCTTTTCGAAAAGAATAGAACTCCTAGCGAACAACATCAGAACTGTTCGAAAAGAGCTTCAGAAGTCACAGAACTCTGCGAAAAGTTCCCCAGACTATGCGAAATGATATTTGGAAGATTCCTAGCATCTGCAAGGGTAATTCAGTAATCTTTTGCACGTGCCCCAATGCAGTTAAAAACTAGGGACATTCCAAAAGATTCTGAGCACGAACCAAAGGCATATTCCACCCCATGTGAACACCCAGAGAAGAAATCACTTGGCGGGAACTTCTAGAAGCTCTAACCGATTTTCGAATTACATAACAGAATTGATGCTTCTGTCATCTGATTGGCTGAACCAAATCAAGCAATTCTGATTGGCCAAAATAGATCTGGATCCTCATGCTCGACTACCATTAGTTGATACAGATCTAAGCAATTCTGATTGGTCGATACACATCTGATCTAGACCTGGGGAAAGCTATAAATAGATGAACCATTTACCCAATTTGGGTATCCAGATTTTGAGTTTCATTTCTATTCCCCCATTTCCCATTCAGATAGCTTGTCTAAAATTCCTGTAATAGCCTAGCTTTTATTTGTAATTGAGAGCTGTGAGATACTTCTGTAATTCAAAAGAGAATTGTATTCAAGACTACAAATCCGAGAGCTATTTAAGTTGTGCTCTGTAATTGTAATGGTGAATTTGAATAGGTTGCTGTGAGCTGTACGTTCTCAATTGGATTTGTGTTGAGGGTTCCCTGTGATCTCCTTACTGCACTAGACTCCTTTAGATTTACTGTTTTTCAAGCAATTTCCCTTAATTCATTTTCCCTGTGAGAATTAGTATTTGTAACATAATCTCTCACAACATTTGTAGTTGTGTTTCTCATTCTGAATTAAGGGTTCAGATTAAAGACTATTGGATGGTCTGTGGCCATTAAAGTAGATAGACCATAGCCATAAGCTTAACTCTAATCCTTGACTTAGATTACTTTCTCTTACATCTGTGCTTATAGGCAGATGAAGATTGGATCATATCTCATTTGATCTATATTTAGTCTCATTTTGCACCAAGTACTAAATCAAAGTTAGATATTATTTCTCCATTCCTATTAATTTACATCAAATCTCCCCAACTCGAATCTGGATCATTTAGTTTAATTTTTACTTTTATCAATTAGTTAATGTGAGAAATTCAACCTCCCATCTTATGTGCTTTGTGGATAGGATCGGAGGTCAGATCTGGTAGCTCAGATATGAAGGTTTATCTTACATTTTAAATCAATTCCCTGTGGACGATCTTTTACTCACTTACATTTAAAACTTGCTACAATTAGCCCTGATCTTGCAGGCTAATTAAGTTCTCTTTGTGCTGATATTTTCTTATTCTTTTTAATTTTCCAAATTCAGTACAATTCATCATCTGTAAGTTTGTTTTCAAAACACAAATAAATTATGCACACTTTGAATTAAGCAACAAGTTTTTGGCGCTGCTGCCGAGGAATTTGTTTTAAAATAGGTAGACCTAAGTTTTTCTTTTTTTTTTTACTTCAGTGCTAAACTATTCTATTAAATCTGGATCATTTAGTTTAATTGTTACTTTTATCATTTAGTTAATGTGGCAAATTCAACCTCTCATCTTATGTGCTTTGTAGATTGGATAAGAGGCCAGATCTGGTAGCTCAGATCTGGAGGTTTATCTTAAATTTTAAATCAATTCCCTGTGGACGATCTTTTACTCACTTACATTCAAAACTTGCTACAATTGGCCCTGATCTTGCAGGCTAATTTACTTCTCTCTGTGATGATATTTCTTTATTCTTTTTAGTTTTCCAAATTTAGTATAATTCATTATTTGCAAATCTGTTTTCAAAACACAAATAAATCATGCACACTTAGAATTAAGCAACAAGTTTTTGGCGCCGCTGCCGGGGAATTTGTTTTAAAATAGGTAGACCTAAGTTTTCATTTTGTTTTTATTTTTACATCAGTGCTAAACTATTCTATTGTTTAAATATGTGCAGTTATTCATATACATTTTGAAGCGTGGAATCTTCTTTAAAAGGAATTCTAAAGGTTTGCTGTGCATACTTTGATTCTCTGTTCTGTGTTGTATGTTTGGTAGGAGGACTCTCAGCCCTGAGATTGTCCCTCTAAATTTAGAAGTTAAAAGGCTACTACGAACTAGACAAACATCACAGAATTCTATTGAAACAGCTACTATGGGTGAAGAACCTCGACTTTTGAGGGATTACTTTGCACCTAGTGCCTATAATTCTCCATTTTGCATTCAATTTCCTACTGTTGAAGGAAATTATGAGATCAAATCATCAACTATCCAAATGCTTCCTTCCTTCCATGGTTTGAGTAAGGAAGATCCATACAAACATGTGGATGAATTCTTGTCTCTTTGCACCACATTCAACATAGCTGGACTTGGTCCAGAGGCAACCAAGCTTAGGCTCTTTCCTTTTTCAGTAAAGGACAAAGCTAGAGCATGGTTGTCTACGTTAGCACCAAATAGTATCACTTCTTGGAATGATTTGCAGTGTCAATTTTTAGCCAAATATTTTCCTATGTCTAAAACCAGCCAGTTGAGAAAAAGTATTATTTCCTTCTCACACCATTCAACTGAAACTTTCCATGAAGCATGGGAAAGATTTAAAGAACTTTTAAGGCAATGTCTTCATCATCAAATCCCCCGATGGCAGCTTGTTCAAAGCTTCTATCAAGGAATTGATCAAAAGGGCAAGAATATGGTAGATGCTTCCTGTGGAGGCACTTACTTGCAAAAAATAGTTGAGGAGGTCTGGGATTTATTTGAAGTAATTGGTGAACATTCAACTCAACAGGAATCTTTGTCAAGAGATATTGAGAATCCTGCTAGGTTGACCAATCAGCAAACCACCAAAGGAAAGATTTATGAGGTGAATGAGTTGGAAAGGAAGATGGATAATTTAACCACAAAGTTTGATAGATTGATGGACTCACTTAAAAATTCAATGGTTGCAAGAGTAGAGGAGGCATGTCTGATATGCCAGTCCCCTACTCATTCACATGATCAATGTCCTGCTGCACCACAATTCCCAGATGTAGTGGTGGAACAAGCTCATGCTGCCCAATCATTTGGACAGATGCATCCAAATGAATTTGCATGGAGAGGGCACCCCAATTTGAGGTGGAGCCAGGGCAATTATCAATCACAATAGTAGCAGCAATCAAAGAACCAAGTACCTTTCAAAACTACTCAGCCTTATCAGCAGAATTTTTATACTAAGCTAACTTTTCAGCAGCCCATTCCACAACAACCTGTACAGCAATCTGCTCCAGTTCAAGCCCCTTCCAGATCCCCTTCTTTTGAAGATCAAGTTCTAAATTCACTCATGAATTTAGGGTCTTTAACTCAGACTGTGAACTTTCACAGTCAGAGCATAAAGAAGATTGAAGAAACATTGGGTCAACTTTCAAATACTTTGGCCAAAAGAGAGGAAGGAAGGTTACCCAGCCAACCTTTAAACAATCCCAAAGGACAGTTCATGGTTGGAGAGGCTTCTGTTTCACATGAAGAAGTAAAAGCTGTCACTACTTTGAGAAGTGGAAGAATTGTAAATAATAAAGTGGGTACTGAAAAGGAAGAAGAAAAAATTGAGGAAACTGATAGAGATATGCAGCAGGAGCAGCATGATGTTAGCATTGGGGGTGCTGATGTACCTCAGAAAAATCAAAAAAATGAAAAACAAAAAAATTAAAAATATTCAAATGATGTTTCTAAAGCTGTAAATGAAGGACTAGTTCCTCATTTACCATTTCATCATGTCATGAAATCTACATCCCCTTTTGATAAAGGGAACACAAAAATAGATGAAATGATGGAGACTTTCAAGCAAGTCAAGATAAATCTACCTTTGCTTGATGCAATCAAACAAATCCCAACATATGCAAAATTTTTGAAAGATATTTGCACTCACAAAAGACAATCTAGGATATAGTTATCCAAGAAGGTCTTTGCTGTGGAAAGAGTTAATCAGGTTTTGTCCATTACCACACCTCCTAAACTTCAAGATCCTGGAATCCCCACAATCCCTTGCATTATTGGGGAACATACCATTGAAAAGGCTTTATTAGATTTGGGTGCTAGTGTCAACCTGCTTCCATATTCTGTATATGAGAAGCTAGGTTTGGGAGAATTAAAACCCACTCATGTGGTGTTACAACTAGCAGACAGATCTGAAAGAAAGCTAGTTGGGATGATTGAGGATGTATTGGTATGAGTAGATAAGTTTTTCTACCCTACTGGTTTTCTGGTATTGGACATGGAACCTACAAAAAGCAAAACTTCCATCCCTATCATTTTGGGGAGACAATTCCTGGCTACAGCCAATGCTTGCATTCAATGCAGGTCTGGTATTATGGAAGTCTCTTTTGGAAATATGAAGGTGAAATTAAATGTTTATAATGCAGTCACACAGCCTTAAATCAGTTTTGAGGAATGTTTTCTTGTTGATTTGTTGGATGAACTGGTGGAAGAGACTTTACCACAGTTTTTGCAGTGTGAAGATTTTACCACAGAGTTGAAAAATGCTTGGAAAAATGCTATGGAAGAAATTGTTTGTACCTCAAAGTCTGAGGAAGCAAATGTTGTGCAAGGAACTCATGATCAATCAGCAAGTTTCTCTTCATGGAAACCTATTATTCTTCCTCTTCCACAAACAGCTAAGGTACCTTTGCTACCTTCTTTTCTCAGCCAACCTGATGTAGAGCTGAAGCAGTTGTCAGAAAATTTGAAATATATGTTTCTAGGAGACCATAAAACATTGCCTGCGATTATTTCTTCCTCCCTCACTCAGGAGCAGGAGGAAGAGCTGTTGATTGTATTGAAACAGCATAAGAAAGCAATTGGGTGGACTATTGCTGATTTGGGAGGAATCAGTCCAGCTGTTTGCATGCATGAAATTCATTTGGAAGAAGATGCAAAGCCTTCTAGGGATATGCAAAGGAGGCTGAATCCTCATATGCAAGAAGTGGTCATGAAAGAGGTTGTTAAACTGTTGGATCCAGGGGTCATTTACCGCATTTCAGATTCAGCTTGGGTGGCACCTACACAGGTGGTACCTAAGAAATCTGGGATCATTGTTGTAACCTCAGATTCTGGTGAGCTTATGTCAACCAGACAAACAACTGGTTGGAGGGTCTGTATTGATTACAGAAAACTAAACACAATGACCAGAAAAGACCATTTCCCTCTTCCATTCATTGATCAAATTATAGATAAGCTAGCAGGAAAAGCTTATTACTGTTTTCTTGATGGTTACTTTGGTTATAACCAGATTCCTATGTATCCACAAGATCAGGAAAAGACCACATTCACTTGCCCTTTTGGCAGTTTTGCCTATAGGAGAATGCCTTTTGGTCTTTGTAATGCTCCTGCTACCTTTCAAAGATGCATGTACTCCATTTTCTCTGATATGATTGACCAATTTATGGAGATTTTTATGGATGATTTTTCAATCTATGGAGACAGTTTTGCCCAGTGTTTACATCATCTCAAATTGGTGTTACAGAGATGTGAAGAAACCAATCTAGTTTTGAGCTGGGAGAAGAGCCATTTCATGGTCACCCAAGGCATTGTCCTTGGCCATGTTGTCTCCCACAAGGGCATTGAGGTGGACAGAGCAAAAATTAATTTAATTGCACATTTGCCACCTCCCAAAACTGTTAAACAAATCATAAGTTTTCTGGGACATGCTGGATTTTACAGAAGGTTCATTAAGGACTTCAGTAAAATATCCAAGCCTCTTTGTCATTTATTGTGCCAAGATGTCCCTTTTGTTTTCAACAATGAATGCTTGAAGGCATTTGAATTCTTAAAAAATTGTTTGATTTCAGCTCCAATATTATAGTCTCCAGACTATTCACTGCCTTTTGAACTGATGTGTGATGCATCAGATTATGCTTTGGGAGCTGTTCTTGGGCAGAGAAAGGATAAGCTGCCTCATGTCATAGCTTATGCCAGTAGATCAATGATTGATGCACAGCTCAATTACACAACAACTAAGGAGTTGCTGGCAATTGTTTATTCTTTAGAGAAATTCAGGTCATATGTTTTGGGTTCACAAATAGTGGTGTTCAGTGACCACTCAGCCCTGAAATACCTTCTGTCTAAGAAGGATACCAAACCAAGATTAATCAGGTGGATCCTCCTATTACAGGAGTTTGATTTACAGATCAAAGATAAAACCCTGATGAGCAACTTTCTGCTATCAGTGTACACACCCCTTGGTTTGCAAATATAGTCAACTTTTTGGCTACTGGAAGGACTCCTCAACATTGGAATAAAATGGATAAAGATCTTTTCTTCTGAAAGGTTAAACATTTTATTTGGGAGGATCCTTATCTGTTGAAGATTTGTGCAGACCAAATAATAAGAAGATGTGTCCCTGAAGAAGACTTTCATAGCATACTTTCTATGTGTCATGAACAGGCCTGTGGAGGTCATTTTAGTGGAAACAAAACTGTTGCAAAGGTTTTACAGTGTGGATTTTATTGGCCTACACTTTTCAAAGATGCTCTACAGCACTGTAAGTCTTGCCAGAACTGCCAGAAATTAGGCAGCATTTCTAAGAGAAACTCAATGCCATTACAGCCTATTTTGGTAGTTGAATTGTTTGATATTTGGGGGATAGACTTCATGGGTCCCTTTCCTCCTTCCAATGGTTGTAATTTCATCTTAGTAGCTATGGATTATGTATCTAAATGGGTTGAAGCCACAGCCACTAAAACCAATGATCACAGAGTGGTTCTGAAATTTTTAAAGGATAACATCTTTTCCAGGTTTGGTTCTCCCAGAGCTATTATCGGTGATGGGGGAAGCCATTTTTGTAATAAACATTTTGAAGCTTTATTGGAAAAGTACTTTGTGACTCATAGAGTAGCTACTCCATATCATCCACAAACCAGTGGACAAGTGGAGATTTCCAATAGAGAAATCAAACATATACTGGAAAAGACTGTGAAGAAGGACAGAAAGGATTGATCCTTTAAGCTGAATGATGCATTGTGGGCATATAGGACAGCCTATAAAACCCCAATTGGCATGTCCCCATTCAGATTGGTCTATGGCAAAGCATGCCATTTACCAGTGGAGTTAGAATATAAGGCCTTTTGGGCTATTAAAACCTTGAACATGGATCTTACTACTGCTGGTAATCATAGGAAACTGCAGCTTGAGGAGTTAGAAGAGCTGAGGATGGATGCATACACCAATGCAAGATCTTACAAAGAGAAAGTCAAAGCCTTCCATGATAAAAATTTGTTGAGAAAAGAGTTCATAGCTGGCTCTAAGGTATGGCTATTTAACTCAAAACTTAAGTTTTTTCCTGGAAAGCTGAGATCCAGATGGGAAGGGCCATATACAATCATTCATGCATCTCCTTCTGGGGCTGTTGAAATTTTGGACCCAAGTGATGGAAGAATCTTGAAAGTAAATGGTCAGAGGCTCAAACCATGCATTGAAAATACCCTGGAGCCTGTGCTAACCATCTATCATCAAGATCCGTCCCATATCTGAGGATAAACAATTGTATAATATGTATTTTACCAGTGCTTGTTTTATAGTTTTTGCATAGTTGTTTGCTCTCTGTTTTTAGTCATTTTTACTTTCAATTTGAGAAGTTTAAATATGTAAAAAAATTAACTCGCAAAGAAAAATAAATCCTTCTCGAAAAGTTTAATTAACTTTTCGAAAGGAAACAGAATTAACACAGAAGGATTTGGTTTTCGAATAGTTAGTTCAGAATGATTTACTTTTCGAAAAGTTAGTTCTGAAGCTATTTGCTGTTCGAATAGTTGTTTCTGAAGCCATAGGCTTTTCGAATGGTACTGATGCCATTCTCACTTGTAAAAAAGGACTATTTTGAACTTTTTGAAAACTTCAAAGATATTTTGTGAAAATCATTTTGAGCATATTTAAACCCTTTTGAAGTAAGGGTTTCATATTCGAAAGCCTTCTGAGAACGTCCTGTTTCACAGAAAACCTTTTTTCTTTCCTTCCTTGCGTGTTTTTAGAATTCAACCACACTTTTCTTCATATTTGTTCGATGGTTTAAGCTTGAAGAGAGGGATTTTTTGCTTTTGGTTCTGGTGGATTTCAGCGAACAAGCAACAAGTTCAACCAAAACCCTAGATTTCGGTATTTTTCAGTGCATTTCTTCTGTTTATCATTTGCAAAGTTTGATTTGGTGTCAGCATTTATTGTGGGAGTTTTAGACAAAGCTTTAGAATGGGGAAAGCTGAAAAATCATTGGCTGAAATGTTCCCAAAATCTTCTGCTAAGAAAATTAGCAAACCGTCCAAAAAAGGAAAAACCAAAGTTTCAGCTAAAAGGAAACTTTCAATGGATAAAGCTGATATGATTGAGAAGGGGAAAAAGGTTAGATATGAACCCACCCCAACAGCTGATACTAGCCGAGAGTTTGAGCTTCCTCCTTTGCCTATTCATTTGTTACTGCCGAACCCATTTATTGAAGCTCAGAAGCTAATTCCAGAATTTATTATTGATGAGACCTTTTTCTACAACAAACCTGAATATCAGCTATCTTTGAAATATATTAGGGATGCCTCACTGAGCAATATCCTAACCCCTCTTCCAGAGAAAAGTTATCCACAAATGGTGAGATTATGGTACTAAAACTTGGTAAAAGTGACAGAGAAGGATGTTGATGTCCCTACTCTTGTTATTTTCATGATGATTGCGATTTAACTGTCACTTATGAAGACATTGGGAATGCTTTGGGGATACCTTTTCAATATGATCCTGCTGGTCCATTGGCCGCACCAGAAACAACCTCTTTCAGAGAAATGGCTGCACATTTAACCCAAGGCATAGTTGGAACTGGACAATCCATAATGAGGAGAGACCTAGCACCTCAATTTTTACTGATGGATTCCATTTTGAGGGGATGTTTTTATGTCACTGGGCACAGCCAGGAAAGAAGGACACCAATTTTAGAAGCTCTTTTTCATTTTTCTAAGGGGCAATTTTTCAATGTCCCTATGTTGATTTTTGAAGCCATGGCTGATATTAGTACCAAGCTGAAAAAGGAGCAGAAATTAGCTGGAATATCATTTGGTAGGCTGATCACAGCCCTACTAAGAGCCAAGTTTGACATTGGTGAGTAAGAGCCATTTGAAGTTATATCTCCTCATGCGTTTGGGAAAAAGGCTTGGACTATAAGTCAAGCAATGTTGAATAGAATGAGGGAGGAAGTGGAGCCTGCCCCTGCAGCTGCTATTGAACCTACCATACACAGACACCCTATGACTACCCTAGAACACCTTTGCGGACCACAGAGGTGACCAGCTCTTTAGCTGCACCTATTTCAATTGTAGCTGACATTGAACAAGTTGTCGTTCCTGTCGTGACCAGCTCTTCAGCTGCACCCATTCTTGAAGAAGTTGTCATCTTACCCACCTCACCTAGCCCAGCTCCTATTCTTTCACCCATTCAAGCAATCCCATCTCCCATAACCAACATAATCCCAGTTGCAGACTCCTCCTCTACACCAACCACTCCAGCCATACTCACACCACCAATTTCTCTCAACAATGTCCAAGATTTAGCCCCTGATTTTGTTGAACAATCTCCTAGCACTCCCCTTCTCCAAAGCTTCTTAGGTTCACCTGCTAATTCAACTAATACACCTGAAGTAACTCATACCCAAACTGAACCTGAGATATTCACTACAGAGGCCTATTCATCACTGATGGGATCTATTTTAGAGAATATTGGGCTTGAATCTGTACCTATACCTGACCCTCCTCATTTCACTCATTTGGCTACTTCACCCTTTACAACCATTTCACCCATTGCACCTCAACCATCTGCTTCAGTTTTACCAGCCCCTACTCTGCATACTGTTAAGTAGTGAAAAATACCATTTTTTACCCCTAAACATGAGCCTTGAAAGACCCTTGAGAAGACTAAATAAGTGCTTTAGTGTGCATTTTACAGCTAACCAATCAGACAGGTCCAAATCCGAAAAGCATCCCAAAAAGATCAAAAAGCTGACAGCTCATGTCAAGATTAAAGAAGGAGTGAAGAAACAGCCTCAGCAATGGCTAAAGAGGGTCTAAAAGAGCAGACAAAGACCTGAAGCAAGAAAGAGAGCCATTCGCAAAGAAGAATGGGAGCCTAGAGTTCAATTCGCAAAGAACTTCTACTATTCGCAAAGAACTTCTACTATTCGCAAAGAACTTTGAACTTTGTGAAAAGAAGAAAACACTCTGCGAAAAGAAGAGAAGTCCTTTGCGAAAAGATCTCCTGAAGCCAAAATGCTTTGCGAAAAGATCTCCTAAAGCCAAAATGCTTTGCGAAGAGAGCTTACGAGCCAAACTACTTTGCGAAAAAGCCCTTAAACTATGCGAAATGGCATTCGGGATTTGCACTCGTCCAAGGGTATTTCAGAAACTTTGCACGCCCCAATGCGCTTTTAAAACCCAAGGACATTCCGAAGATTACGAAACGAACCAAAGGCATATTCCACCCCATGTGAACACCCAAAGATGAAATTACTTGGCGGGAACTTCTAGAAGCTCAAACAGATTTTTGAATTACATAATGTAATTGATACCTGCTTCGATTAATGAACCAGATCAAGCATTTCGATTGGCGTAACAGATCCGGATCCTAGTGCTCGACTCCTATTGGTTGATACAGATCTATCCAATTACGATTGGTTGATACACATCCGAGCTTAGGAAAACTATAAATAGACGAACCATTTGCCCAATTTGGGTATCCAGATTTTAGAGTTTTCATCTCTGTTTCCCTCATTCGGTCGGATAGTTTATCCGAACCCCCGTAATCCCTTCTTGTAGTTTACCTTTGAGAGCCATTGTGAGTGATTTGTACTTCCAAGTTCGGATTCAAGATCAGAATCGAGGGCTCTTCGAGAAGCTCGATCGTAAGTCCGAGGGCTCTCTAAAGCCGTGCTTTCAGAATTGTAACGTTGGATTTTAAAAGGTTCTTTGTAATTTGTGTCTTCTCCATTGGAGTCATGTCGAGGGTTCAATGATCACCTTAGTGCATTAGACTTCTTTAGATTCACTTATCCGCATCCAACTTCCCTTAATTCATCATCCACTGCGAATTAGCGTTGGTAACCTAATTCAAGCAGCATTTACAGTGATGTTCATGTTCTGAACTAAAGAATAGGCCACAGCTAGCTGACAGATCTGTGATCACAGCCATAAGTCTAAACCTATTCCTTAATTCGGATTTATTTCTCTTACATCTGTGCTGGTAGCCAGATGAAGATTGAATCTGCTCTGTTGAACTACAGACTCTCCATTAAAATTCAGAGGCTAAAGTACATGAAGCTATTATTTCTGCATTTGTCTTATTTTAAACATCTCCCCAACTCGGATCTGGATCATGTAGTTAGTTCTTTTCTTTATTTGCTTATAGTTAAATGTGACACAATCCAACACTCTCTTTTATCTATTCTTTATTTAGATAATTATAGAGCCAGATCTGGTAGCACAGATCTGGAGGTTTATCTCTCAGTTTAGACAAACTTCTCTGTGGACGATCTTGAAATACTTACTTTTAAAACTTGCTACAATTGGCCCTGATCTTGCAGGCCAGTGTTAGCCCCAATGTGCTGATATCCCTTTCATAAGTTAACATCCATATAACCTAGCATTCTTTAATTCTTTAATTTTTGATTCATAATGCACATAATTATGGCACACTTGGAGCGACAACACATACCACACCCACAGCTGAATCAATTAGCCAAATATTTACCTTTCTCCAATCCATCCAAGCCCAACTACAGATCAGCACAGACAATCAGTCTGTGACAAATGCCCTTCTCCAAACCTTAGCCTCCACATCCCACACAAATACCTTAGCCACTGTACCTGTTGTTGATGACCATGCTACCCAAACCGACCCTAAGGTAGTATTTGTTGATCCACCCACCCTTACCACTACTGCCCATGCTACCCAAACAGAACCTGAGGTAGTTCTTATGTAGTCCGCTTCACCTCTCCTCACTTTCTCTGATCAATCCACTCAAACAGACCCTGAGATCATTATTTTGGACTCCTCTTCTCCCACTCCCACTGCTGGGATACCTTTGGTCCCCTACCACTCCATTCCCATTCCCAGATTTGCCACTCTAAAAAAGGCTATGGAAGAGAATCCATATATCTATCGCGATGTCCTCAAAGGGTTAGCTGATCTGCAAGCTTACATTAGAACCCCTTATGAAAACCAAATTTGAAAATTGGAGTTGTTCATGAAATTTGAGAGAGAGAAGATGCAGGACCTACTGGGTCAAACTTTTTAGATGGTTAGGAGTGAGTAGCACAAGGTGACCATGTTGCAAGCACAGCATGAACAGGAAAAATTGAGGACTACTAGACTTGAAAAGTATATTGGCCTCACCAAAAAAATCAAAACTGAGGAATACACCGGGCTGAAAAACACAATCCAGGAGAAGGCTCAATCAAGTTCGCATCTAATCGATTCTAGTTCGACTCGAGGACTCCAGCCTCGATCCCATTGAACCAACTTATGATACAAATTTTGACCCCAGTTATTAGAATACATTGTACATACCTGTTTTATGGGTCTATAATATAAAATTTTGGTTTTGTGTTAATACATTGTACATACATTGTGCATTTCTTTTCTTTCTTCTTGTCATTATGATTTCTGTTTCATTGTTTCTTTTCTTTGCTCATACACTTTGGACCAGTGCGGACCCTGCTCACCATAGGTTTGGGGGTGTGGCAGAAATGCCAATAATTGAGTTAACATTAATGCAGCTGATGATCAGCATAATTTTTGAAAATGAAGTGATTTCACACCTGAAAAATGAGGAAGTTTAAACTTTTAAAACTGATTTTTAGTGTAATTCCAATACTTTCATGAAGTGAATGTCAGAAAATTTTCAAAATAAAAATTGAGATTTTTGTAAACCTAAAAAGAGAGAAAACAGTGATGATATACCTCAGAAAGTTGATAGATAACTACACCCAGTGAGACTTGGGCCTGAAATGTATTTTTGGGAGATATGAATTGGCAATTTTTTCTGCTCTAGGAATTTATTTGAACACCTTATTTTCACTAGAAGTTACACATATTCAAATTGAAATAACTTGACAGCAATCATGATATTAAAGACATGATGTAGGGCCTCCTTTTGGACAATTTGAGCCTTAAAAAGCCCCACCTTTTGAAACTGCCCTTGATACACACCATTTGAGCTTTATAAGTCCGAGATTTCTTTGAAACCTCATCAACCTCATTTAGCCTAACCCTCATTCTGAGAATTCAGAAGGTAAAGGAAAGGAAGCTGAAGAAAGGAGAGTTGAGTAACAGTTTGATAATAGAAGAAGAAAAATAATTGAAGGCAATGATGTATCAGCAACAGAAATGTGGCATGTCAGTAAATATTGCTATATATAAAAAAAAAAAAAAAAAAAGTAGTCATTTCATTGGAAGTTTGAAAAAGAAAGAGGAAAAGATGGCCACTTTGGCTCTGAAAATTCAAAGAAGAAAATGAAATTGTGCTGAAATGAAGAAGGTGTGTCCACCCATTCCTTACCTTGACTAACTTTTCAACTTTGAATTCCATTCCATCTCTTTAGTCTTGATAAATTTTAGTCATAAGCCACATTACAACCCATGTCAAAGTCCTTACTGATCAATGATGGATTGAGCTGTCACATGGAGATAAGGATTTGTGTAATCTATGGAGAAAAGAGCAGTGAGTTCAGAACTAAAAAGCAAAGCCTATGCTCCTGCTTATAGTCCTATTTGAGGACTGTAACTGCTCTTGAGCTGTGTGAAATAATACAACCCTCCTTTTTGTATGATGAGTAAAAACCATGGTGAGAGTTGAGTTTGAAATCAAATTATTTGGGGTAGCATCAAAACTGAATTTTCAAATAGAAGACAAGCTTTTCATTAATTTTTCTTGTAAAATCTTTGGGACACAAAGTGAGTGAATGGTAAAAGGAATTACAGTAAGATTTTAGTTTTAAACTGATGTTTTCTTGAAGATCTTTTCACAGCTTGATTGATGCAGGTATGAACTATCTAAACTGGATAAAAGTCTGCCTTAACATAACTGCATTGATATTAACTAATTTATTGGAGAAGTTTGTGGGTACCTTCACTGAAAACCCTTAGGAGATTTCACTCCTCCACTAGGGGTTTACAAGGCTTGTGGCATATGCTAAATGCAACTGTGTTCCCTACAAAAGTGGCTTTTTCATTCTGTTTTTAAATTTTATCTTTGCTCAGGGACTAGCAAAGCCTAGGTTTGGGGGTGTGTTGAGAACTGGAAAATACCATTTTCTACCCCTTAACCTGGGTCTTGATAGACCTTTGAGGGAACTAAATAAGTGGTCTAAGTGTGTTTTTTATAGCTAACAATAAAGGTAGACTTAACCTTGAAAGTAGCCTAAATGTGCCAAAAAGATAAAGATCCATGTTGATCCGGAGGAAGAAGGAGAAGAGACAACCTCACTAGCTGTCAAAATGCCTGAACTGAAGAGGCAAAGACCTGGTCTCAACCTAGAAAAGAAGTGTGGAGAAATTCGAATAGAAGAAAGCAGTACAGAGAACTTTTCGAAAAGAATCTGAACTTTTTGAAAAGAACCAAAAGCTCCAGGCTGAGCTTTCAAAAAGCACCTGAACTCTTCGAAAGGGATTTTGACCTTTTCGAAAAGAAGAGAACTCCTAGTGAACAACATCAGAACTGGGCGAAAAGAGCTTCAGAAGTCACAGAACTCTGCGAAAAGTTCCCCAGACTATGCGAAATGATATTTTGAAGATTCCTAGCATCTGCAAGGATAATTCAGTAATCTTTTGCATGCGCCCCAATGCAGTTAAAAACCAGGGACATTCCAGAAGATTCTGAGCACGAACCAAAGGCATATTCCACCCCATGTGAACACCCAGAGAAGAAATCACTTGGCAGGAACTTCTAGAAGCTCTAACAGATTTTCGAATTACATAACAGAATTAATGCTTCTGTCATCTGATTGGCTGAACCAAATCAAGCAATTCTGATTGGCCAAAACAGATCTGGATCCTCATGCTCGACTACCATTGGTTGATACAGATCTAAGCAATTCTGATTGGTCGATACACATTTGAGCTAGACCAGGGGGAAACTATAAATAGATGAACCATTTGCCCAATTTGGGTATCCAGATTTTGAGTTTCATTTCTATTCCCCCATTTCCCATTCAGATAGCTTGTCCGAAATTCCTGTAGTAGCCTAGCTTTTATTTGTAATTGAGAGCTGTGAGATACTTCTATAATTCAAAAGAGAATTGTATTTAAGACTACAAATCCGAGAGCTATTTAAGCTGTGCTCTATAATTGTAATGGTGAATTTGAAAAGGTTGCTGTGAATCATACGTTCTCCCTTCGATTCGTGTTGAGGGTTCCCTGTGATCTCCTTATTGCACTAGACTCCTTTAGATTTACTTTTTTTTAAGCAATTTCCCTTAATTCATTATCCTTGTGAGAATTAGTGTTTGTAACCTAATCTCTCACAGCATTTGTAGTGGTGTTTCTCGTTCTGAATTAAGGGTTCAGATTAAAGACTATTGGATGGTCTGTGGCCATTAAAGTGGACAGACCATAGCCATAAGCTTAACTCTAATCCTTGACTTAGATTACTTTCTCTTACATCTGTGCTTGTAGCCAGATGAAGATTGGATCATATCTCATTTGATCTACATTTAGTCTCATTTTGCACCAAGTACTAAATCAAGGTTAGATATTATTTCTCCATTCTTATTAATTTACATCAAATCTCCCCAACTCGGATCTGGATCATTTAGTTTAATTTTTACTTTTATCATTTAGTTAATGTGACAAATTCAACCTCCCATCTTATGTGCTTTGTAGATAGGATCAGAGGTCAGATCTGGTAGCTCAGATATGAAGGTTTATCTTACATTTTAAATCAATTCCCTGTGGACGATCTTTTACTCACTTACATTTAAAACTTGCTACAATTGGCCCTAATCTTGCAGGCTAATTAAGTTCTCTCTGTGCTGATATTTTCTTATTCTTTTTAATTTTCCAAATTTAGTACAATTCATCATCTGCAAGTCTGTTTTCAAAACACAAATAAATCATGCACACTTAGAATTAAGCTACAATCCATGCCTCGAGAAGTGTGCCCTAGCCTTGGGAAATTCCCAAAAGGTCCTTCTATTAAAACTGAGAAGTGGGGAAACTGTGCTTCACGAGGGTGGCATATGTATTAATTCATTCACACAGCTACAGAGGCTTCGCGGAGTAGCCTTTGGTTGGTGGGAAGTGGTCACTCGTGCAGCAAACCTTTGATTAATCACATAGTTCTTTTGCACTGTAAAGTTATCACGGAGATGATCTTGAGTGCCTAAATTTCTCACGCAGTAGAGCTTCAGAAGCTCTCTCTCTCTCTCTCACTGAGTACTAACGCAAAAATGTTCCTATGCTCGCGTAGAAACTGGTATGGCTTCAGAGTGCGCGAGATCTGCGCGAGGAGAATTCTGGACGTCTCTCTCTTCTTTGGCCACGCAAGAACTTCGCGAGGTACATTTTGTTTAGTATACATATAGACTCGCTAAGTTCTGCATGTGGCTGCTTTAAGGCTTAATCTTCGCGAGAACTTCGTGATGGCAAATTCTGAGGATTTTAAATCGCGAGATCTTCACGATGTCTTTACAGCTCTCCTCTTGACTGTGTGCCCCATCTGCGTGAGGGCATTTTCCACTGCATCCTTAGCTTCGTGAGGAAGCTCCTCAACTCTGCGAGATCTATCTTTTGATACTCTGATGCATTGCACTTACTATTGTTGCAGTCTTCTCCATTCTCAGCTAACCTCGTCCATCTGCTAGACTTTGGTCAATGAAGACCAACAAATAAGTCACCATGGTGAGCACTACCAAAATGTTCCCTTAGGCTTTAGCTCAGCTGTCATCCTTGCATGTGTTCTCTCTCTTCTTTGGAGCAAAAGCAGGAATTTTGTATTAAGCTGCACAGATTATTGCTAACTATAAAATACACTCAACAAATGATTATTAGGCTGCTTCAAGGTCCATCAAAGGCTAGGTTAAGAGGTGAAAAGTGATACTTTTTAGTGAATAACAACCCCCAAACCTAATCTTTACTTGTCCTCGAGCAAAGGAAAAAATTAAAACAATTATTCAAAATAGTAAATGCCACTTTCGTAGGGAGCACGGATGCATTTAGCTTATACATCAAGCCTTTTCAACCCCTAGGTGATCCCTAGCTGAGGAGTGAAGTCTCCTGAGATTTTTCAGTGAAGATACCCACAAACTTCACCATCAAAATAGTTAAGTAGAGTGTAGCAACTGACAAAATAGATTTAAATAAATAAGCATCATTCCACACCTATTCTTTAAAAATCCGAGGAAATTACAGCAATAATGCAAATAATTAAAATTCAAACTAGCATGTGTTTTCATCACCACCATTCAGTTCACATCAAGAATGCAATGTATAAAAATTAGTACTAAGTTCACTCTTAATTCAAAAATCAGGTGTGGAAACAACCCCGATGAAATTAAATTTCAGACCCAATCTTCACCAATCTCTCAACAATGAAAATTCAAGGGTGTTCACATTCTCATCTGGTTAAGATCAGTCTCAAACCTCAAATAGGTCTGCAATCATGAGCATAGACATTGCATCTAAGTTTTTGACATCCTCAAGCACTTCCACCATAGATTAGAATCTCCTCATCTCCACATGACAGCACATTTCACTTTGGATCAATAAGGTCTTTTCAATGGGTTATAATGTGGCTTATGGGTGAGGTTTACAAAGAATAAAAGGGGTAAAATGGATTCAAAATTGAGAACTCAGCAAGGGGAGGAGGTGATTCATGACTTCACCTATTTCATTTCAATACAACTTCTTCCTTGATATTTTTTAAATTCAAAGTGGCCAGCTTCTTGTCTTCTTTTCAATTTTTAGATAAAGTAATTCTCTTGAATTCTTTATATATATATATATTTATTTATTTTTATTTTGATGATGAATTGCCACACATATACCACTGCTACACTATAGTTTATAGGTTACTTTTCTTCTCCTTCCACCAAATGTTGAACCCAACCCACCTATCTTCAACTTCTTCTCCTTTACCTTCTGAATTTTGAGAGTGAGGGTCAGGTTGAATCAGGTCATGAGGTGAAGGTGCAAGTACTCCGCTGTTTGTCGAAGAAAAAAAATAGATTTAAAGACTCAACAAGTGTATGCAAGGGGCAGTTGAATGGGTAGGAAATTTTTAAGTGCAAATCATCCAAATGAAGGCCTTAAATCATCTCCTTAGTGTCTTGAGTGCTGCCAATCAGTTTCAATAAAGGGCTGCCTAACTTCTAGTGAAATAGTATTGAATCAATCAGTCCTTAGAGTAGAAAAATTGCCACGAACACTCTTCAAAAGAAAATTGATAGGCCCAAATCTCACTGGTTATGGTCTTCAATTTTACTCATGGGGTGTATTTTCACATTTTTTTCTCCTCTCTAGTTCACTAAGTACTAATTGAAAAAAAAATTCTTGATGTTAGTTTCATGGAGGTGCTAAACTTTAAAAAATTTCAGTTTTAAAGTGTCTGTAAAATTTTTTAAATTTCCTCATTCTCACATGGGGGTGGGAATTGACTTTATTTATCTCATTTCAACCCACAATGCTGCACTAGAATTAATTCTACTGGCTGGCCTACCCTGCCATACCCCCAAACCTAAGATAAACAGTGTCCTCACTATTTCAAGAAAAATGTATAGGGGCAGCAGGTTTTGTAAAAGAAAAAAAAAACTAACTAAACTACAGCAGAAAACAAAGAGAAAACTAAACTAAAAGATTGCAAAAAATTAGACTAAAATAGAGAAAAAGAGAATTTAGACAACCATACACTAAGAAAAAAAAATATCTACACACACTTTTAAAATAACAACTATATAAAACAGAAATTACACTAAAAATAAACAACAGTTGAACTAAAAATAGCAGGTATATTAAAGACATTAATTAGACTAAACACTCTTATAACAGTAAAATCCTAAACACAACATCCTAAAAATGATCTGAGTATGAATCTAAATTGATGGCAAACAATTATCATCATTCATGGCATGCATTTTAAAGCAAGATTCATAAAAAAAAAATCAGATCTCATAGGCACAATATTTACGCAACAGTTCGGGTGGGAGTGCATGAATGTCAGAAAATTTGGTTACCCCATCTAGATCTCAGCTGAATTGGAAAGAATTGTAATATAAAAATGAAAGGCCATACCTTTGCATTAGCATCATCAAACCTGAGATCTTCTAGATCAGCAGTTGTAGTTGCTTGAGAGATGCAGGGAGCAACTCCAGCTCCACATCAAGTGGGTAGTCAATTAAAAAAGGCAGCAAAGGTGCCTTAGATGGCTGAGGAAGGGGGCTTCCTTAATCCACACTTTAAAAACTTCAGCAAATACCTCAGCCCAAGTCTAGTAGTTTGGGCAAGGTCTACTCTACCAATGGCTACAACTGTTTACAAATCTCATTTCCTCCATCATAACCTTCTCCTTGGTAAGAAGGAAAAGGCTCCTTAAAAGCATGAGGAAATGGGGCCCAACATGGTAATTTTTTTTTTCTTTTAAAAATTTAAAAATTTTATGTTTTTAATTTTCTTTTAAATGGGGCTCAAGAGTAGCCCATTATTCAGCTCCTGCAACACTACAGCAGGAACTCAGTCCTCTCTCTCTTTTGCATAGTTTTCTCCATTGAAAACCTCTTGGTACTCCACCACCTTACCAATCCTCAGGGCATGATTGGCCCTAGCATCCTCATTGCTTGAAGAAGCTTCACCAATTGTGTAATTCCCTATGGGATTGTTCATAGTTTGGCTTGGGAGCCTGGCCTCATCCCTTCTTGTTAGAGCATTTGAGATGTGACCCAGCTGGTCCTCTATCCTTTTGATGCTCTGACTGTGGGAATCCACAGTCTGTGATAAGGAGCTAAGGTTTTGCAATGAAGACAAAACCTGCTCCTCAAAGGAGGGGGCTCTAGGCTGTAGGACAAAGCTAATTGACCTAGATGGGGGGACTGATGTGGGAAATGCTGTCTTGGTGCATAACCATGAGGGGAGTGCTGGTTGGAATTGTAGGACAATGCCTGCTGCTACTAGGTTTGAGGTAAATTATCTTGTCTCCACCTCAAATTTGGGTGGTTCCTCCAAGTGTACCCTGCAGGCTGCTGTCCAAATGATTGGACAACATTGGCTTGCTCATTTGCTATCTCTGGAAATGGACCAGCAGATGGACAATCAAGATGGGAGTATGCGGGTGAGTGGCATATCAAACATGACTCTCCAACCTGTGCAGCCATGTGGGTCTGCAACACACTCAACACTTTATCAAATTTTTTAGACAAGTTGTCCACCTTCCTCTCTAGGTTATTGTATGCAGTTAATTCATACAATTTCCCAATAGAAGTGGCTTCTTTTAAACCTCTAACAGCTGGTTCAATGTCATTGGTTGACAAAGACTCATGTTGCATGGAGTTCTCACTTATCACGTCGAACAAATCCCAAGCCTCTACATCAGTTTTGCTGAGGTATGTGCCACCACATGATGCATCAATCATGGATATGCTTTTAACATCCATCCCCTGGTAGAAGCTTTGTACAAGCTACCATTTGGGGATCTGGTGGTGTGGTAACTGCCTCAACAACTCTTTTTATCCATCCCAAGCTTCATGAAATTGTACAGTTGGGAGTTGAGCAAAAGAAATGATGCTCCTCCTCAACTGGCTGGTTTTACCAATTGGGAAAAATTTAGCCAAGAATTGGCATTGCAGGTCACTCCAAGACTGTATGCTATTAGCAAGGAAGATGGTGAGCCAAGTTCTGGCCTTATCCTTTAATGAAAAAGGAAAAAGCCTCAGTTTGGTGGCTTCCTCTCTCATACCAGCAATATTAAAGATAGTACATAAAGCAAGAAACTGATCTATGTGCTAGTAAGGGTCCTCCTTGCTTAACCCATAAAAGCTTGATAACATTTAAATGGTTTGAGCCTTGATCTCATAATTACCCACAATAGTAGAGAGTTGAATGGAAGAGGAGGATGAGTATGCCCCTGGTGCATTATATTCCCTAAGGGGTCTAGGTTGCATACCCATCTCAGCTGCTACTAAATTTTCAGCAGGGGTGTGTGTTGCTGGCCTAGGACTCAAGAGTCTCAATTTTAGGATTCAAAGGTTTTAGCTCAGGATTGAGAGACCTTCTTCCCAGCATACAACACACACGGCAAAATAAGGGTAGCTTATAGAAAATAGATAAAGAAAAATACAAGCTAATACAACTGCTAGAATTTAAGACTACAGAAATGAAAGAAAAATAGGAGAGACAGAGACGCAAACTAATGCAGGAATGCTCTAGCTATAGTTACACTCCTCTATTTACTACTACTCCAAGCCTGCAAAAATCAAGAACTTCAGAAGAAATTTATTCAAACACTAAACAAGCAATAAATTTAAAACAAGAAAAAAAGAAAAACTGCAAAAATCCTAAGACTATAGCTGTAATTTCTACAAACATAATAAAGGCACCAACAGACCTAAAACAGAAAATAAAGAAAAAAAAAAGTAAAAAAATCAAACACAAATTAAAACTATAAAGAATAAAAACTACAAATTATAGCTATAATTTATTCGAACACTACATTTGCAACAAATATATCTAAAGAAAAACTCAGATTTACTACCTAGATCAAAACTCCCCGGCAGCAGTGCCAAAAACTTGTTGGCTAGATTGCTAGTGCTGTTATTTTTATTATTGAAGATGTGGTAAAAATGTGGCACAAAAGCACAAATCAGAAAGGGGAGTTGAAATGGAGTGAAATAGCACAAAACAGTAATCTATACACAGCCTACAAGATACTGGGTTATTGTAGCAAGTTTTAATAAGTAAGAGTTTGTCCCACAGGGAGTGATGATCTAAACCACAAGGGTTGTATAGTAAATCTCTAGGTCTAGCTAGAAATCTGGCAACTCTAAACCTAAACTATAAAGCAAGGTAAAGAGAGGGTGCTTAAGTGTCACAACCAAACTAAAAACAGAAATAAACTACAGCTAAAGAAGGGGGATAAAGAAGGATAATGAAGGTATGATAAAATAAAGTAAAAAGATGAAGAAGTAAACAGTTGTGGGTAAATCAACACTGCAACTTAGTTTAAGAGATGAATCTGTAGCAGTCCTTCAGATGGCTACAAGAACATCTGCAAGGTAGAAGAATCTAACCTAACCCAAAGGCATGAACAGATCTTAGGGTTGTATTTTATTCACTTGAATGGTCACAAAATATCCCAGAGATTTCATCCAGTCAATGGATTAAATCAGAACAAGAAAACCATTGCAGACACTATGTGTGCAAGGCTACAAGCTCATGCATCAATAGGATCAAACAGTCTGTGAAAATAAAATGGGAACCACAAAAAATCATAGGCTGAATGGGAACTTAGATTCAGATGGTCATTATTGTAAAAAGTCCTACAATGACCCAGCTCACAAGTCTGCAATCTCTATAAAATCTCCGGTCTATTCACAGAAAATGAGATTGCAAAACAGAGGAGGAGTTGGATTTGCAGCAGTCCCTCATTTGGCTACAAGCACCATTGCAGGGAAAAAGAATCTAGCTCCAACCTATGGTCTAGATTTGTCGTAGGGTTTTACTCTGTCCACTAAAATGGTCACAGGGTATCTCAGAGATTAACCCATACAGACGTTGGGGATAGAACAGGAAAAATACTGCTGCCACTATGGGTGCATGGCTACAAGCACATGCATCCATAGGTGTATTAAAACCCATACAGATCAACTGATAAATAGAAGGAAAATACAAATTTAATGAAGCTTTAAGAATGGCATTTCATTGAATAAAAAGAACTTACAATTATTTCCCTCAAGGCCACAGTCTATGCAAAACCCTAAAACAACTCACTATGTTAATACAAAACTGATTACAAAGCTGAAATAAACCTAGCTTCTATCTAAAGCTTTAGCCCAGTATTGTTGCTGTGCTAAGGAAAGAAAAAAATAGAAAATGAAAAAAGAAACTAAAACCCTAACCCTAACCTTAAACAAAACTTTGATCCAACTATTCTGGATGATTTTACAAAAAAGGTTTTTACTATATATAGACAGTCCATACAGTACTAGTGTGCATTAGCCAATCAGAAATAACTACTTTTGCAGTTGGTGTCATGGCTTATTTATAGCCAAGTGATGCTTTGAGAAGTGTGGGACAGCTCAGCACATTGGGATGTGCGCCCTAGAAGCTGTGGAATCCCAAAAATACCCTTGAATGTTGAAGACAACAGCTAGAACTCGTGCCTTGAGCAGTAGCAGCTTAAGATTTTCTATCTCGAGTATATTTCGAGATGTTGAAGGCTTCAGTAGCTTCAGAATTCTTGGTCTCGAGTAGTTCTCTAGAGGATGCTCGATAGGATAAAAAGAGCCTTTAAGTGCACGAGCAACTCTTAGCTTCAGAAAATGCAGCTCGAGAAGATCAATGCTTCAGAATTTTCAGCTCGAGAAGCTCTCGAGTAGCTGCTCGATAGGTTGAAAATAGCCTTTTAAGTGATCGTCAGCATGAAAAGGCAGCTCTTTGAGCTGCTCGAGTGGATTTAATAGAAGATGCCCAGTCACTCGAGTGGATTAAAGTCTTCAGCACCTCAACTTAAGAGGTCGCTTGAGTAGATGTTCTTCAATGCTTTGAACTGCTCAAGATCTATTAGTGTTGCAGCTGCTGAAGTACTCGACAGGATAAAAGGCTGCTCGAGTGGATCAATGAATTGCTTGACATGTTGTATAGCTCTAGGTCTCCAGCTCGAGAGGCTCAATGAGCTGCTCGAGTGCAACCTTGTAGCATCAGTCAACTGCTCGATAGGTTGGAATGGGGCTTCAATCAACTGCTCGACAGCCATAAAGGCTTCAGGTAAATGCATGACAGGTTGTTGAGTGTAGGTCTTCAGTTTGTGGGGTTGTTGTCATTAAGTGTGAGCTACTCGAGAGCCTGATTTATATGTTGCTGCTTAGCAGGTTGCTTCTACATGCAGCTCATGTGGCTTGGATGTATTTATGCAGCAGCAACAGTGCTATTTGAGTGCATCAGAGCAACAATTATGTAGCTTGGATTTGAAGCTTGCATAGAGTAGATGCAGCTGCTTTCAACTGTGGCTCGACAAGTGGAATGCAAGGTGCTTGAGCTGAGCTGCTAAAGGTGGAAATAAGTGCACTGTTGTAGCTGTTGTGCTCTTTATATAATTTGCTACAATAGCAATGTGCTCATAGTTATTCCATTTAACTCCACTGCAGTAGCACTTTATAAACTATGAGCTCCACCTTTCTCTCTCAGCAGGACTCTAGGACCCCAATGCATGCAAAGCCCAAATGATGTGAACCATTATGGTGCATTCTCAATAAATCCATCAGCTGAACAGCTTGGCCCAAAATCCTTCCTTCTTGGCCTTGAAATGTTGCATTGCTGCATTAAGTTATATTGTCTTGTTTTCTATAAAAATACTTAAAGTTTTATTATTAGCCAGCTCAAAGGTCCATTAAAGGCCAGGTTAGGAGGTGAAAAATGGTATTTTTCAGTGCTCAACCCATACCTCTCCAACCTGTGTAGCAGTTTGGGGCTACAACACACTAAGAACTTTGTCAAACTTTTGGGACAAGCTCTCCACTCTCTTTGGCAGGTCATTGTACACATTTACTTCATACAATTTTTCTTTAGAAGTGGGATCTCTTGTAGCTCTTGGAAGAGGCTCAATGTCACCTCTTGACAGAATCTCTTGTTGCATAGAGCTTTCACTAATTATCTCAAGCAGATCCCAAGCTTCTTCAGCAGTCTTGTTGATGTAAGATCCACCACATGAAGCATCCACCATATCTTTATTCTTAGGGTCAATCCTCTGGTAGAAGCTCTAGACAAGCTGCTAGGATTTCATGGTGTGGGCACTGCCTCAGCAGCTCTTTAAATCTTTCCCATGCTTTATGGAAATCTTCAGTTGAGAATTGAACAAAGGAAATTATGCTCTTCCTCAACTGGCTGATTTTGCTCATAGAAACAAATTTAGCTAAAAACTGGTATTGGAGTGCATTCCAAGATATGATGTTATTTGGTAAGAGCATGTTAAGCCAATTCTTGGCTTTGTCCTTTAATCAAAAAAGAAAAAGCCTCATTTTGGTTGCTTCATCTCCCAGCCCAGCAATTGTAAATGTGGTGCACAAAGATAAAAAACTCATTAATATGCTTGTAAGGGCGTCCTTACTTAACCCATGGAATGATGGCATCATTTGGATGGTTTGAGGCTTTATCTCATAATTTCCCTCAACATTGGGGAATTGAATGCAAAAGGGGGATGAATATCCCCCTAGTACATAATAATCCCTCAAAGGTCTTGGTTGCTCTCCCATCTCAAATGGCTCAATATGCTCAGCAGGGGTTTGGGTGGTCTCCCTAAATCTAAGGACTCTTTCTATCTCATGATTTAGATGTTCTAATTCTGGTCCAAGTGATCTTCTACCCAGTATGTAATACACAAAAACAATAAGTAAAATAGGCACTTACAGCACAATTAAAGAATGCTAAAAACTACTGCAAAAAATTACTGCTAAATTTAAGGCATAACAGAAAGGAAACATAAAGCAAGGGAGAAAGGGATGTAAACTAAGGCAAATAAGCTCCAGCTGCAGCTATCAGCTCCCCTCTATGCTGCTGTTCTAGATTTGCAGAAAACCAAAATAAATTTAGTAGACCTGCAGATCTTGCTAAAGATATGGCAGCACTAACCTATACTAGAAAACAAAGGTAAAGAAAGGGAGTTTTGGGGTGTGAGAAAACTAAAAAAAATAGAAAAGAAAATGATAGATCTATACTGCAAGAAAGGGGTTTAGAAAAGGGTGGAAATGGATATGGAAAAAAAAATGGAAAACAGGTGAGAGGTAATAAAATAGGGACTGGTCTTTTTACTGAAAAACGGCTAGTCAAGCAGAGAAAGGATTGGATCTACATCTGTCCTTCATTTGGCTACAAGCTCAAATGAAAGGAAAAAGAATCCAATCTAACCCTGAGATATGGACTAGTCTTAGGGTTATAACCTATCCACTTGAGTGGTCACAGATCATCCTAGAGATATACTCCAGTCATGGGGTTAAAATCAGAACATAAAAATCACTGCAGCCACTATGTGTGCATGGCTCCAAGCACATGCATCCATAGGTGTATTAAACCTATAAACTATATGCAAGCATAAGAGATTATAGATTCAATGGATCAAGAAAAATAGCTTTCATTGCATAAAAAGTACTTACAATAGCCAACCCTCAAGACTGCACTCATGCAGAACTCCAAGACCTTTTACAAGCTTACACACAGTCCTCTTTACATCAAAATATCAGTCCTAACTATTACAAAAGGACTTAGCCAGAAAATGCTTAGCTAAGGAAGGAAGAAAAAGGAAAAAGATGACCTAACCCTAGAAATGACTTAAGCACCAAATATCCTCTTGGCCCAGAGCAAACTAGGTTATGTTAGATGCCTATTTTTGGCTATTTTTACAGCTTATATACAATACATACAAAATATCTCTGTGCCTTGGCCAATCAGAAAGGGGAAGAATTAAGTTAGTTAGGATCCTACTGATGTGGCCCAATTATAGCCAAGTGTTGCCTTGGTTAGTGGGGAACAATTCAGCACATTGGGATGTGTGCCCTAGATGCTATGGAATCCCAAAAGTATCCATGAAGGTTGAATGAGAATGCTAGAACCCGAGCCTTGATTGGTTGGGGCTTCAGATTATGAATCTCGAGTGGTTGGATTAATTGCCGAACCTTGCTTAATAGGCTGGATTGCTTCAAGCAGTGCATCTCGACAAGATGAAGCTTCAGGTAGTGTATCTCGAGAGGCTCACGATAGGGTGGAAGTAGTGCTCGAGAAGATGGCTTTCCATTTCTGCAGCTTAAGTGGCTGGATTCAGTTGCTCGACAGGCTGTATCAAAAGCTCCTCGAGCAGCTATCAATAGGTTGAATTGCTAGAACTACAGCTCGACAAGTTAGTGTAGTAGGTGTCAACTACTCGAGATCTGCTCGAGAGGTGTAGACACCCAAATTTGGCCCAAGGCCCGATCGAGACACATTTCGAGAGAGACGCATTTTTAAGCTTTTGATAGCATGTATGAAACCCTTAAGAACCTTCTCAAAACCTTAGGAGCCATCCCAAACCCTTAGGAATCACCCCAAATCCCTTAGGAACCCTCCCGAAGCCTTAGAAACCCATCCCGACCCTTAGAAATCATTCTGCACCTAAACCTAGCTTTCTCGACCAATAGATGAGGAGTGGTGCACTGGGATTAGCTGAGACATTCTACTAGAATCAAATCTAATACCATTAGAAAGTAGAGGTTCTCAACTTCCCAACAACCCAAGAATCGCCCTGATCCGAGCTGTACATCAAAAGTTGCGGTGATTCGAAGTTCGGGCACAAAAATGATCATCAAGTGAACCTAGCGAGGCTGACTTTGAGCACCGCGAGAAGTGGCACATGTATTACATGCGCCAAGCCATTTCTCCCCAGAAATGGCTTGGTGCATCTAATAGTTATGCCAGCCTAAAGTGGGTCCCCTCGCAGGCTGTCAACTTCCCAAACTCCATATTTTCACTATTTTACTGTACATTTGCCTAACGCATCTATTAGTTTCGCCAGGCGTATGAGTAGTAATCTTGGGCTTTTGCCTCAAAAATTGAGATTAGGGTTTGACTTGTTGACCATCTTGATCGTTAGGGTATGTTTTGCTTGTTCAGTTGCACCCATTCCCTATCAATTTACAACCCTTTAGGTGATATAAAGCTTCAACCTATCATCCACCATTGGACCATCTCTTCACATTTTTTAAGGATCCAAAAACTCTAGGAATCCTTAGATGGCTAGATTACCTAATTCCTAACCTATTTTAGCCTCTAAACACCCTCCTAACCTTTCCTTTTCCTATAAATAGAGAGGTACCCCCCCACCCCTTCAGGGACACTTGAAAATTTTCTCAAAATAGAGATTAAGAAACCTCTCTCTCTCTCCTCTAGTGCACTTTCCATATAAATTTCAGAACCTTCAAACAATCTTTAGACGTTAGCTTTTCATCTAAAAGCCTTAGTTTAGGTGTGTGCTACCTCTTAGCTACCAAGCCCTAGGAGCTAGAACCCTGATTCTCACCATACAAACCATTGAAGCTCACCGAAGCAAGCCTACGCAAGGCTCCACAGCGGTACAACAAGGGTCCGAGAGCTCTAGGTCTCCCCTCCTTTCCTCTACCTTCTTTGATTCTTCCTCCATCGTCTCATTTGTGCCGTTACGCCACCGAATTTTCGATAGGAATGGAGGGGCACAAATAGGATTTGAGTGCCATAAAGGCAAGAGGAAGGTTTTTTATTTCTTTTATGTTATTTTTATTTTGGCCATAAGTAGAGAGTGCATTAAGCGGGTTGATTGGGTGCCTAATACCTTCCCAATTGATAACCGAAGCCCCTACCCAAGAGCCTTTGGCATAGTTTAGATTCACAGTCAATTTTTGGTACTTCGGTGCTCTTTAAATTTGATTTGGGTTTCCTGGGACACCAAAACCTCCGGGTGGTGACTCTATATTTTTAGAGAGAGCGCATCGTCACGACGAGTTTGATAAAAATCCACGGTTGTACAGATGGCAACTTTGCTGGGGAGTAGCTAGGAGAGCTTCCCCTTGAATTTTCGCTATTTAATTTTGTTTTTCTAACCATTTTAATGCTTTTTTTTACTGTTTTTTTACTTACCCCTCCGATTATATCGCTTTCTCACCCCTACTTTTACGTCATTTATGAGCCTTAGCCGATTGGCGGTCCTACTTGCGTATAGTCTTTAATTTTCTTTACATTTTTGTCATTTTAAGCGCCTTAGCCGATTAGCGGGCCTACTTGTGTATTGTCCTTTAATTTCCTTTACTTTTACATTATTTTAACTGCCTTAGCCGATTGGCCGGCCTACGTGCACCTTTAATTTCTGCAATCATATTATAAATAGTGGATGCCTGCCCGTAGAGGCGACACGGGATCATCACCCCCAGTCTTTGAACTCTAAGAAAACTCCCTTTAAAAGTGAAAATTAAAATTGAACCAACAAGGGGGACTTAAATTTATTTTGCGAGGTAGATTTTTACAGGTTGGGATATTTAGACACACATACAAATTCCTGAGTCTCAGTATGGTGGCAGCCCCTAGTGGTGATGATCCAGAAAAGTTCCAACCCACCTAGAACCTGAGAAAGTGCTTGCACTTGAGGTATATTGGGTGGGTAACCTTCTCATTACCAAGCTTAAAACCTGAGGAAAAGTGTGGGTTAGTGGACCTGCACCAGCCTTGAAACCCTTAGGTTCGGTGAGTAGAGATCAGATTCATTAAAACAGTCAGTCCCCGGAAGTACAATTTCCTGAAAAACCAAGTTAGAAGACTCATTTCGAGCTGAAATCTCTGCTGTCATAAATTATCAAAGCCCATTTTTGCCTGGCGCCACTAATACTTCTGCCAAACCAAAAAGCCATAGTTTTACTCTAGCACTAGTAATACATGCGCCGGTGTAAAACCTTGAGCATTTTGGCCCTGGCGCATCTAATAGTTGCGCTAGCCCTGTGTTAGATAGTTACAGCCCAAATCTGTGGCCTGTTTCACATCTCAGAGTCCCCGATTAGTGGTTTTAGTGCATTTGTTTGGGCCCCGCAATTTTCGACATCTAATATGCCCTTTCCAATCAAGGGAAGGTGACTTCTTTTCGACTTGTTTTGGGGGATCGGGCTGTTTGCATTGGTTTCTGTGCCTTCAATAGATCAAGGAGTTCCCTTTGATTCTTTCGAAGCACTTCGGAGCCTTTGCCGCGGGACCTATTTAGGGTACGAGAACCACCCGAAGAGGGAATTCAAAAGGCCACAGAATTCTTAATCTTTTCACTTATAAAAATTCAAAAAAATAATAAAAATAAAGAATCCCAAAAATATAGTTTTGTTGGTGCCGACACAATGGCATCATGGTACCCTCCACCATCCTGTAGGGGAAGGAGGAAGCTTCACGGGCCCCACCCCGAGGCACTCGTACCCTACTCGACACTAAGCCATGTCGTAGCCTATGGATCCGGCATATGCCGATCCCGACTCATCCCCACCGCATTCCCCAACCCATTCCCATGTGTAAGAAGTTTTCACATCCATCCCCCTCACTCAATCCCCATCCGTCGTAACCGGCCCCTTCGGTGCTCTTATCTTTCCATCTACCACATCCCAGAGTGTCAAAAGTCCAACCCCCCATTCCCCATTTTTATAAGCCATGCCTTCATCCAGGGCCATTCCAAACCCATCCCACCTTCCATCCACACCCATTTGAAACCTGGCCCCATCCTCCACTTTCACCAATATACCCTATTTTTCATCCACTCAATGCGTACCCAATCCACCCGCATCTATCCATGCCGCATCTGATCCCCCATACATCCCTCCATCTACCCAGGGCCTGCCCATTTTTACCGGGGCCATTACCAACTTTTCTCTCTCATCCTCCACATCTATGCCCCATACATGCCTAATCCATCCCCATTTACCAATACCCCACCTCATTTCTCCAACCCACCCCATATCCCACCACTTACCCGGGTCATGCCCAATTATATCGTGGTCATGCCCAATTTTTCCTCCTCATCCACCCCATCCATGCCCCTCCAATTCTTAAATACCCCATTTCCATCCAATCCCCCTTCCATGGCCATGATGGAGGAGATGGTCCAAGCTTACACTAGGTGGAAAGATTCCCAACACATCCCCTCTCATCCACACCACACATCAATGGATCCATCCCATACCCTTTCAAGCCTCCATGCCTCATTCTCCCATGACCCCTATCAATCACCCATCATCTACACCATCCAAACCCCCATTACCCACATACCCCAAGGCCCAATGGCACAAAGCCCCATCATCCATACCCATCAAGGGCTCATGGCCCAGATCCACCAAGGGCCCATGGCCCAGACCCACCAAGGGCACGAGCCTAGACCCATCAAGGGCCCATGGCCCAATCCCACCAAGGACCCATGACCCAGACCCATTAGACCAAGGCCCGGACCCATCAAAGGCCCATGACCCAGACCCACCAAGGCCCACTGGGCAAGACCTATCATGACCAAGGCTTTATGGCCCAACCTTTCCAAGGGCCCATGAGCCAGACCTTTATAATCCAACCGGCCCAAATCCAAGCGCAGTAAGGCCCTAACCTTGGAGCCTCACACCCATACCCTTCACAATTCCTCCAAAATTTCACTCACCCACAACCCTCATATCCAACTCAAACCCACACCTTAAATTAACCCCAATTTACCCACATCCCTACATCCCACAATCAGTTCCAAACCTTTCCCCATGCCCAATGGCTTCCTTTGACACCACCCCAAAACCTGGCTTCCACTCATCCCATCACCCAACAAACCTTCCCTCACATTCAATGGACTCACCCAAACCCCATTCAGACCATTCCCATCCAGTCCATGTAGCACCAACAAGAGAATCTCGCCCTCACTGCACCTTATGTAGACTAACAGTATGAAGAGGAGAGATTAGGAACAATGGTGCTTATGTCGGGGCATTGACCAGCCTTAACCCTCCTCCTATAATTTCCCACCCCCTGGTAGCCCAGAGTGAAGCCCAACCGACTGCTAAAAGAATGACCCCCATGTCGAAAGAATCAGAGCAATTGAAAGAACAGTTAGATAAAATTCAGAAGCAGTTGTTGAAAATGGGTGGTGCTGAAATCCACGCCACAGACTTCTAGGATTTGTGTTTTTTCGCTGAGGTCCCGTTGCCTCCAAAATTTAAAATGTTGGCTTTTGATAAGTATAACGGCCCCGTTAATCTCATAGCACACCTCAAGTCTTATTGTAGGGACATGTTGTTGTATTGCCCACCTTGCAATTATTATATGGGTAAAACAGCCAATTAAGAGGCACAAATTACAGATGTATGGAATCAAGGTGAGCAACCAGTCTTGCAAGAATCAGGGCTGTTGCAGCAAGTTTTAAAAGGTAAGTAAGGGTATGTCCATAGGAAAATGTGATTTAACTATAGTAAATCTCCAGATCTATGATAGATCTGGCACTCTATCGTAATTTAAGCTAAACTAAAGCAGGAAAGAGGAGAGGCTTTAGGTTTTGTCACTTTTACTACAAACTATAAAAGTAAATGCAAGTGATCCAGATCTAATCAAACACAGAGATGAGGGAAAAATAGAGAAAAGGTTAAATTCAAAGGATGGAGAACAACAGCTAGGGGTTTTAGTCTTTTGCTGAAAATCAAAGGAATCAAAGGCAGTGTAGAGGGCAGATTTACATCAATCCTCCATCTGGCTACAAGCTCCCCAGGTTCAATCCCCGACAAATGCTAGGTATAAGAATCCACTCTCCACAAATGGATCAAAGCAATTCTAAGGTTATGATCTGCCCTTCTGCTTGATATAGATCACCCCAGAGATTGTTCTAATCTATTGATCTTGATTGGAACATGTAAACTATTGTAGATGCTATGGGTGTCAGGCTACAAGCTCCCCATTTCTGGCTGGCATCGACAGGAGTATCCAATCCAGGGAAATCAAATATGAAGAAGTGAAATGTAGATTAGAATTACCTTTAAAAATCATAATTACATTATAATAATACAACTTAAAATCCTATTATACTCAGATCTGTAATCTATGCAACATGTAATGCTTTACAAGCCTCTGAAATTCTTGATTTATAGCTCTAGACCTCACCCTAACTACTAAAAAGAGTTTAGCCAACCATGATTGGCTAAAGAGAGAATAGAAGAAGGAATTGAGAGAATTTTTGGAGGGAAAAATGGATCTCGAAATAAGCTCTGGTAACTCTCAAATTTTGGATCTTTGCTCTGTAATTTCTTCAAGCTTTTATACTCTCCTCCTCTGTCGTCAGATCTATTTTAGCCAATTAGAATTCAAGAGAATAATATAGTTATGCTGATGTGACTGATTTCTCTTTTAGAAGCTCTTCTCTCATTGGTCCACCACTGGTAAGTACATGTGAGGCAGTTAGGATTTCCATTTGTGCTCAGTTGAGTATGAAAAATATTCTTAGGGGGTCGCTGACGTGCTTTGAGAACTGTGCACAAAATTTGGAAGTTGGTAGCTGCTGAAGAAAAAGGCTGAGAAGTTCTTAGTTCGAGTGTCAAGAGGTTATGGGAACCTCTCGACAGGTTCTGAATCTACTGGGCTGTGCATTTCGATAGGTTGATATGGCTTTCGATAGGATTGGAAAGCTCTCGATAGGTTCTAAAGACTTCTCGACAAGATTGGAAACATCTCGAGATGTTATTTTGCACTCGTCGATAGGATTGGAGGTCATTTCAACCTTCTGTTCAGTTCTTCATTCATCCTCTCGACAGGTTATAATCAACCTGTCCACTGGTTATAGAAAATCCTATCGACAGCTTGGTAGACTTCTCTTGAGCTCTCGACGAGTTGGTTGATCCTCGTGAGAATGAGTGCAGCTTCAGGTGAGTTGTCGACAGGTTGTCTTGGATTGCTCGATAGGTTCAGTTGAACCTCTCAAGGTGTATTGGGAACCTCTCGACTTCCCCTGCACCTTCAGGTAAGGTGTCAATAGGATCCTTCATTGCACTCCCAACCTCTCGACAGGATCTAGTACACTTTCAAAACCTCTTGAAAACATTTATCATCCTCTCGATCTCTTCACTATTTCACCTCAGAACCTCTCGACAGCTTGGCTTTGAGCACCACAACCTCTCTACCGGTTTATGGAACCTCTCGATATCTTAGCTTTTAGGCATCAGATCCTCTCGGCAGCTAGAGCTAACCTCTCGACAGGTTTTCTCTTATGCTTCCCCCACTGGCACACATCTTTAGTGTGTTGTCTTTCATCTGTCTAACATTCAGCAACCTCTGGGTGGATTCAATTTTCATTCCTTGTAACTGCACTTGGCCTCAAGTATTCCCAGTTGGGCCCATGAGTTTCTAAGGCTCTGTGGATTGCTTGATTAGCTGGCCTTTGGGCTGTAAGGTCACATGTTGAGCAGCTAATTGCCTCTTTGGCCATTTTAGGTGTATGTTTGTACTAAGACTGTAATTTATTGCTTATCTACAAAATACACTCAAAACACATTATTAGTCAACTCAAGGGTGCACCAAACATCAGGTTAGGAGGTGAAAAATGGTATTTTTCACTGCTTAACACACCCCCAAACCTAAGCTTTGCTAGTACCTGAGCAAAGGAGAAAGTAAAAACAATTATTGAAAATTAAAAATACCACTTTTGTAGGGAACACAAATGCATTTAGCATATGCATCAAGCCTTTTAAACCCCTAGGTGATCCTTAGTGGACGAGTGAAGTCTCCTGAGGGTTTATAGTGAAGTTACCCACAAACGTCTCCAATAAAATCTGTTAATATTAATGCAGCAAATTGAAACAAAATTCAAGCAATCATAAAGTTCATTCCACACCTTGTCCATTTTATTTTAGAGGATTCTTAGCAGAAACATGACAGTTTAAAACTAAAATACTGCTATAATTCCTTCATAATCAATCAGCTCATGTCAAGGTATTTTGTATGAAAATTAATACAAAGTTTACCATCACATTGAGAATCATGTTCTGATAATGCCCCCAACAAATGTAATTTCAAACCCAAAGGTCACCAGGGCTGTCACTCTCAACAAAAATGGAAGGGTGTATCAATTCACATAGCTCAAGAGCAGTTACAGCCCTCAAATAGGACTGCAAGCATGAGCATAGGCATTGCTCTAATTTTTGAAAATTTCTAACTCTTTTCACCATATATCAAACAAATCCTTATCTCCACATGACAGCTCAATTCATTTTAGATCAGTAGGGTGTTTTTATTGGGTTGTAATGTGGCTTATGGGTGAGGTTTACAAAGAATAAAAGGGTGGAATAGGATTCAAAATTGAGAAATCAATGATGTAAGGAGGTGATTTGTTCTGTTTTTCTTTTCTTTTTGTATGCTTTTTCTTTTTTTGTACTTTTTTTCCATTATTTATTTATTTATAATTTTTTTTTATGGATTGGAATGCCACAACTGTCACAAATGTGTTTTCTTCTCTTTCAACCAAATATCAAACCTTGCTCCACCTTCTTCAATTCCTTCACCTTTACCTTCTAAAATCTAAGAGTGAGGGTCAGGCTGCATCAGGTCACTGAGTTTTGGGATCAAAATTTTTGGTTTTCATCAAAGAAAAACTAGGATTTTTAAGGTTCAATTGGAATGTATCAAGGGTAGTTCAAAGGTGGAAAATTTTAGGCTCAAACTGCCCAAGGAATGGCCTTACATCATGTCCTCAATGTCATGAGTGTTGTCAAGCTGTTTCAACTTGGATTTGCTTAACTTTTAGTGATCAAAAGTAGGTTCAATCAGTCCTTTGAGCCAAAAAATTACCAAAACACTCTTCAAATAAAAAAATTTCAGGCCCAAATCTCACTGGGTATGGTCTTCCATCAGATATTTGGGGTATATCCTCACAATTTTCTCTCCTTTCAAGTTCACCAAGCACTAATTTTTTGAAAAATTCCTGACATTTGCTTCATAAAAATGTTAGAACTACAACACATTTAGTTTTTAAATAGTTTTCAATTTCCTCTATTTTAAAAAGAATCGGGTGGGAGTTCCCTTTATTTTCACAAATTTTTCCCAATCCTAGCTGCACTAACATTAACTACTCTATTGGCAAACCTGCCACACCCCCAAACCTATGAAGAGCAGTGTCCTCACTGATTCAAAGATAAAGAATATGTGCAGCAGGGTGAAGACTAAGAGCATAACAAAGGAAGCATAAAGAATAAATGAGAACGAAACAAAATACAAAAGAAAAAAAAAAGGCACAGAAGCATTGACAACTCAGGCATTTTATTTCTCATAAGGGAGTACAAAATTGTAAATGAAATAGTACAAACTAAGCAAGAATATATACATCATAACAAAAACATGTTAATTACAATCAACTCCTAACTACAAACTAATGACTACAAGTAAAAACTAAGACAGTCCATCCTAATCAGAATCGGAATCTGAGCTTGACATGGTCCTTGGCTCCCAACCTAGTTTTGCAGCCAGCTTATCATACTCAGCTTTGAGCCTCTCCTTCTTCTTTAATTTTTCAGCTTTTTCCTCAGCCTTGGTCTTCTCTTTGGGGGTAACTACCTACTCAGACTGGGTAGTTGTCTCCTTTTTGATCTTTAAGGCAGGCTGGCTCGCAGTCATGGCAGCAATTTGTTTTTCGAGTATTTCAGCCTTCTTCTCAGCCAATTCCACTTGACTCTCATATAGTTCCCTAGTGACCTTGTTGAATGCTTTGGAGGTAGCCAACCTCTTCTCTAATTGATCAACCCTTGATTTCTCTGTGGCTGCAATGAGCTTTTTAGCTTCATACTGAAGTAAAAAAAAAAATCCAGCCTTTGGATATTTTCAGCATTTCGAAATTGTAATCCACTTTCATTTGACTCAGTTTCTCTTCATAGGGCCTGGTGAGGGAGGATCTGAGGGCAGCCATGCCTTTGGTGACATCCCTTTTAATGTAGGGGTTGGTTTGCATGGCATGGAGGAGGGTTAGGTAGGGAGGTATGTAGAAGTTAGAGATATGGACTATGGGGAGCTCACCAATGGAAGAAGGGTCGGCTGAAGAGGATGAGGGGATGGATGGTGGTATGGGTGGGATTGAGATTGAGGGTAAAGGGTGATGGACTGCAAGGTCAGGCTCAGGTAGGGGTTCTAGTTCAGGTTCAGGGTCTATTTGAGTTGAGACTGAAGAAGTGGGAATTAGGGCATCCACATATGTGGCAGCATTGGTAAAGGTAGGAGGAGGGATTTCAGGGATAGGTTCAACCAAGGTTAAGGGTCGAGGAGAGGGGGGTGGAGTGGTAATATGGATGGTTAAAGGGATAGCTGGTTGTTGGGATGGTTGGGTTAAACTTTGTAAGGTGGATTGGATGGATAGCATAGTGGTAGGGATGGAGGCTTGGTTTTGTAGGGTGGAGTTTATGGCTTTGAGTGTGGCCTCAATGGATGATTGGGTTTAGTTGTTGGCCAGCACTTGGGATTGAAGGGAAAGTAATAGGTTAAGGATTTAGGGTAAGGGGTCAGGTGTGACAGGGGTTGTGGGTTGGATGGGTGGAATTGGTTGAAATGGGGAAGTGTGGGCGTGGTGAAAAGGTGGGGTGGGGTGGGTCTAGAAATGGGTATGCTGTGGAGAGGTGGGATGTGGAGAATTTGGTAGTCGGGGGTAGTCATGTTCAATGTTGTCCATGATGGACTGCATCGGAGATGAATACCCCTCACTGGATATCTGGTCTTGGGTGTGGGGAGGTGAGATGGAAAAGGTAGGGTCAATGTCAAAAGACATGGATGGTGGGGAAGGGATGGCTTGTTCAGCTGTAGTGGAAGGGCTGGCTGGAGGGGTAGGCTTGGACTTCCTCTTGTAGGTTGATGTGATGGGTAGGGAAGGTAAGGTAGGGATGGGGTCTATGGTAAAAGGAACAGGTAGAGGTGTGGATGTGGTGATGGTGGAAAGGGAGGCTGAGGTGCTGGGAGGGATTGAGACTGAAATGGAGGGTAAGGGAAATTAGATGGATGGCAAACAGGCTGATGGGATGGAAATGCTAGGGGTATATACAGAGAGGTGCCTCTCTTTTAGGGCTCTCAACCGATTTACTCTTACTCTTTCCAAGTAAGGTCCTACTGGCAGACCAAGCTCTCTTTCCAAACACCTTAGGCTTTAAATTCTCTACTTCTTCATCCCCTTTAAAAATAAATTTTCCCTTCTTAAGAAAGGCAGTGATGAGTGTTGTTGCTTCTTAGTGTGCTTGATTTATGTGTGTTTTGAAAACAGATTTATAGCTGCTAAATTACAGTGGCTCTAGACTATATATAAAAAAATAATGAAATATCAGCACAGTCAGAAGAGAATTAGCTTGCAAGATCAGGGCCAATTGTAGCAAGTTTTAAAAGTAAGTGAGTGAAAGATCGTCCACAGAGAATTTGTCTAAAATGTAAGATAAACCTCCAAATCTGAGCTACCAGATCTGGCTTCCTATCCTATCTAGAAAACTAATAAGATGAGAGGTTTGAATTTGTCACGTTTAACTAACTACGAACAAAGAAAAATTTAAACTAAATGATCCAGATCCGAGTTGGGGGAATGATTGAAACAATGATGGAGAAGTAATATCTAAATCTGATCTGGTCTTAGAAATCTAATGGGAATAACTGCAGCTCAACAGAGGTGATCCAATCTTCATCTGGCTACAAGCACAGATGTAAGAGAGATAAATCTAATTCAAGGATTAGGCTTACGCTTATGGCTATGGTCTGTCCACTTTAATGGCCACAAACCATCCAATAGTCTTTAATCCAAATCCTCAATTCAGAATGATAAACATCACTACAAATGCTGTAAGAGACTAGGTTACCAACACTAATTCTTACAGGATTAATGAATCAAGGGAAATTGCATGCACAACAACGAATCTAAAGGAGTCTAATGTACTGAGGAGATCAGAGGGAACCCTTTACATGAGTCCAACGGAGAATGCATAGTTTACAGCAACCTTTTAAAATTCATCCTTACAATTTACAGAGCACGGCTTAACAGCTCTCGGATTTGCAGTCTTGGATGCAAACTCTCCTTTGAGTTACAGCAGTATCTCACAGCTCTCAAATGCAAGTACAAAGTAGGCTATTACAAGGATTGCAGACAAGCTGTCTGGCTGGGAAATGGGGGATTAGAAATGAAACTCAAAATCTGGATGCCCCAATTGGGCAAATGCTTCGTCTATTTATAGCTTTCCCCAGGTCCAGCTCAGATGTGTATCAACCAATCAGAGGTTCTTAGATCTGTATTGACCAATGGTAGTCGAGCACGGGGATTGAGATCTGTTACGCCAATCGTAATTCTCGATTTTTACCAATCAGGTGAAAAAGGCATCAATTCTGTTATGCATTTTGAAAGTTTGTTAGAGTTTCTAGAAGTTCCCGACATGTTATTCCCTCTCTAGGTGCTCACGTGGGGTGGAATATTCCTTCGCTTTATGCTTAGAACCCTCTGGAATGTCCCTAGGTTTTCAAATGCATTGGGATGCGTGCAACAGATTACTAAATTGCCCTTGTTAAAGCTGCGAATCTCCAGAATACCTTTTCGCAGAGCTTAGGGGCCTTTTCGCAAAGTGCTGTGACTTCTGAAGCTCTTTTTGCAATGTTCAATCTTCTCTTCGAATTGTGTTTTCTACTTTTCGCAAAGTTCAATCTTCTCTTCGAAGAGTTCAGATGCTCTTCGAAAACTAAGCCTGGAGTTTTAGTCCTTTCCGCAGAGTTCCAGGTTCTTTACGAAAAGTGCAGGTTCTTTGCGAAAAGAACTCTGTAGTGCATTTCTCTGTTCGAATTGTTCCCTGCTTTTCTTACAGGTCTTTGCCTCTTCCATTTAGACCTTTCAACAGCCGATGAGGTTGTTTCTTCACTTCCTTCTTTTGAATTGACATGGATTGTCATCTTTTTGGCACTTTTAAGCTGCTTTTATGGTTAAGCCTGTCTTTATTGTTAGCTGCAACATAGGCACTTAAAACACTTATTTAGTTCTCTCAAAGGTCTATCAAGACTTAAGTTTAGGGGTGAAAAATGGTATTTTTCACTTGTCAACACACCCCCAAACCTAAGCTTTGCTAGTCCCTGAGCAAAGAAAATAAAAAATAAAAAAAAACAAAGTAAAGAGCCACTTTTGTAGGGAGCACAGTTGCATTTAGCATATGCAACAAGCCTTTTAAACCCCTAGGTGATCCCTAGTGGAGGAGTGAAGTCTCCTGAGGGTTTTCAGTGAAGGTACCCACAAACTTCTTCAATAAGTTAGTTAAGATCACTGCAGTTCTATTACAGCCACTTTCCTCAATTGATTATTCGCGCCTGCATCAGTTATTTTGTAAGACGGTTTTTCAAGAAAGATATTAGTTTAAAACTAAAATTCTGCAGTAATTCTTGTTACTATTCAGTCGATTTATGTCAGAGGCCATTTACAAGGAAAATTAACAAACAGCAAGCCTTTGATTTAGGAATCCAGCTTTGATGTTGCCCTAATCAGTTGATTTTAAACCCAATTCTCACCAGGATTTTCACTCAAAAAAAAAATGAGAGGGTTATACTATTTCACACAGCTCAAGAGCAATTACAGTCCTCAAATAGGACTGTAAGCAAGAGCATAGGCATTGCTTTTAGTTAAAAATTCGCTGCTCCTTTCACCATAGACTACACAAATTCTTATCTCCATGTGATAGCTCAATCCATCAATGATCCATAAGGACTTTTACCTGGGTTTGATTGTGGCTGATGGGTGAAATCTCTAAAAAGGGTTGGAAAGGTGTTCATATTTGAGAAGTCAGTCAAGGTCAGGAGGTTATATGCAAACCCACTTTTCTTCAGCATAGTTTCATCTTCTTCTTTTGAATTTCCATAGGCAAAGTGGCCATCTTTTTCTCTTTCTTTTTCAAACTTCCAATGAAAATGCCTTCTTTCTTTTGTTTTGCTCAAATATTTTTCTTTTCTTTTTCGAATTAGCACTGACTGCATGCCACGTTCCCTCTGCTGTTTCATCATTGCCTTCAACTTTTACCCTTCTTTTGCTATTAAATTGTTACTCAATTCTCCTTCCCTCAGCTTTCTTCCCTTTCTCTTCTGACTTCTCGGGGTAGGGTTAGGCTAAATGAAACTGATGAGGTTTATTGGATGAGATTTCAAAGGATTCATCGCTTTATCTGACTCAATGGTGTGTATCAAGGCGTTTCAAAAGGTGGGGCTTTTTAAGGTTCAAACTGTTCAAAAGGAGGCCTTACATCATGTCTTTAATATCATGAGTGCTATCAAAATATTTCAATTTGGATATGTGTAACTTCTAGTGCCAGTACGCAGATTCACACAGTCTCAAAAGCAGAAAAGATTGCCACAACATACCTCCAAAGAATATATTTCAGGCCCAAACGTCACTAGGTGTGGTTTTTATCAACTTCTTGAGGTATATCTTCACTGTTTTCCTTCATTTTAGGTTTACTAAAACATCAATTTTCTTTTGGAAATTTCCTGACATTTACTTCATGAAAGTTTTTAGAATTACAATAAAAATTCATTTTAAAAAGTTTTAACTTCCTCATTTTTCAAAACAACAGGTGTGAAATGACTTTATTTTCAAAAGTTCTACTGATCATAAGCTGTAGTAAGCATTAACTTACTTATTTTATTGGCATTCCTGCCATACCCCCAAACCAAAGGGGAGCAGGGTCCACACTGGTCCAAAACAGAGAAAAAATATAAGCAAGAAAGAAAAACAACAAAAGTAATGATGGCAAGAAGACAGAATGTAAAAATGCATGAGTATAAACAAAACAAATTTTCTATTACAACTTTATAACACAAAAGTACAATGAAAGCTAATAACTGGGGTCAAAATCAGTATCATAGGTTGGTTCAGTGGCTCGAACCGGAGTCACCGCTGTAATCAGAATCGAGCTAGAGTCGGTGTTGAGTCCGAACTTGATTGAGCTTTCTCAATGGTGTTTTGTAGCTCGATACTCTCGATTTGATCTTTTTGATGAGGCCAAGGTGTTTGCTGAGGCTAGTGGTCTTCAATTTTTCATGATCTAGTTGGGCTTGCAACATGGACACCTTGTGTTGCTCAGTCCTCACCGGCTGAAATGTTTGACCCAGCAGGTCCCTCATTTTATCTCTTTCAAATTGCATAAAGATCTCTAACTTCCGTATTTGGTTTTCATAGGGGGTGCGGATGTAAGCTTGCAAATCAGCTAGCCCCTTTTGAACATCTCTGCGGATATAAGGGTTAGTTTCCATGGCTTTGATGAGGGTGGCATATCGGGGGAGGGGAATGGAATGGTAGGGGACTAAAGGTGGCCCAGCTGTGGGAGGGGGGGAAGAAGTGGCTAGAAGGGGGATAGCAGGGTCTGTCTGAGTGGCTTGCTCAGAGAAAATGGGGAGTGGTGGAGGGGATGGAAGATCAGCCAATACTACCTCTGGATCCGTTTGGGTGGCCTGGGAAGAAAAAATAGGTCCAGGGGTAATGGTGGTTGTTTGGGGTGTGGAAGCTAAGGTATGGAGCAGTTCCATGTTCTGGTGATTATGCATGTTGATTTGAAGTTGGGCTTGGATGGATTGGAGGTAGGTAAGGATTTGGGTAATGGATGCGGTGTGGAGAGGTGGGCATAGTAGAGCGGGGACAAGCTGAGGTGGAGGGAGGAGGTGCAATGGCTGTAAAGGGAGAGGTTGGAAAGTGGGTGAAGGGAGGAGGAGCAGGTATAGGGGTGGGGTCTAGTTCCATGGTTTCAAAAATAGAACCCATTAAAGAAGAGTAGGCCTCTGTAGTGAAGGGCTCGGGTTCAGGTGTGTGGGCTGATGGAGCAGGGGAATTTGAGGGGCTTTGGAGCAGAGGAGTGCAGGGGGATGGGGCAATAAAATCTGCAGCTAACTCCTCTAAAGCCTGTGCATTGGAGGGTGAAATTGGTGGTGTGAGAATGGTTGGAGTGGTTGGTGTAGAGGGGGAGTCCACAATTGGAATGATGGAAGGTGTGGGAGATGGGACAGCTGGGATAGGTGAAAGTGCAGGGGTTTGAGTAGGGAAAAAGGGTGCAAGGCCAACTTCCTCCAGAGTATGTGCAGCTGATGAGCTGGTCATCAAAGGGAGGGAGGTTTTATCTATAATGGGTGCAGCTAAAGAGCTGGTCACCACAGGAACTGACAGAGTTGGTTCAAGAAGTGGTGCAGCTAAAGAGCTGGTCACCACAGGAGTTGGCAAAACTGGATCTGGCAAAGTTGATTCTGACAAATTTGGATTTGGCAACATGGCAGGGGCAGGCTCAGTTGTAGGCTCAAATTCAGTTGTAGGCTCAAATTCTGGCTCACTCACAACTGCAGGGCTGGTTTCAGTTGCAGGCTCAGGAGCAGGGGCATGTGCAGGTTCCCCTGCCTCTCTCATCCTTCTCAGCATAGCCTGGCTTGTAGTCCAAGCCTTTTTCCCAAAATTGTGAGGGGTAATGACTTCAAATGGCTCCTCACTATCAATGTCAAATTTTGCTCTGAGGAGGGCTATGATCAATCTGCCAAATGGTAGGCCAGCTATCTTCTGCTCTTTCTTCAGCTTGGTACTGACATCAGCCATGGCTTCAAAAATTAACATAGGGGCATTGAAAAACTGCCCCTTGGAGAAATGAAAGAGGGCCTCTAAAATTGGTGATCTCCTCTCTTGGCTGTGATGACATAAAAGCGCCTTAAAATGGAATCCATCAATAGAAATTGGGGGGCAAGGTCTCTTCTCATGATGGACTGCCCAGTGCCCACAATACCTTGGGTTAAATGGGCAGCCATCTCTCTAAAAGAGGCAGTTTCTGGAGCAGCCAAAGGACCATAGGGATCAAATTGGAATGTTATCCCTAAAGCGTTCCCTATGTCTTCAAATGTCACACTAAGATCGCAATCATCAATGAAAATGACAAGGGTAGGGACATCAGCATCTTTTTTAGTGACCTTGACTAGGTTTTGGTACCATAACTTCACCATTCTTGGGTAAATTTTTTCTGGCAAGGGGGTAAGGATATTGCTTAGTGAAGCCTCTCTAAGGTATCTTAAGGATGGCAAGCACTCTGGTTTGGTGACGAAAAAAGTTTCGTCTACCATCAACTCGGGTATTAGCTTCTGAGCTTCAATGAAGGGATTTGGTAGAACCAAATGAATGGGCAGAGGAGTAAGCTCAGGCTCAGGGCTAGCAGCAGCAGGGGTGGGTTCCTCATGTCTAATTTTCTTTCCTTTCTCCACCCTGTCTGCCTTATCCATTGAAAGTTTCCGTTTAGCTGAAGTTTTGGCTTTTCCTTTTGCTTTTGGGGTCGGTTTGCTCACTTTCTTAGCAGAGGATTTGGAGAACATTGCGGCCAATGATTTCTCTGCTTTTCCCATTCTAGATTGATGTAAAAAAATGCCCAAAATAGATGCTGACACAGAATCAAATTACTAAATGATAACCAGAGAGAATGGGTAGAGAAATACCGAGATCTAGGGTTTATGTTTGAACGAGTTTGTTTGCTTTGCAGAAATCCCCCAGATTATAAGCTGAAATCCTTCTCTGAAAATGCAAATGATCTACACAATCAGTTACAAAAGGGTAGTAAACTTGTTAACTCGTGCAAGGAGAGAGCGAAGTAGGGTAGCAGTGAAGAGTCGCTCTGCAGAAAGAGTTTGAAATGAAACCCCACCGTCGAAAGGGTTTAAATATATTCAAAGTTAATATCGCAAAGTGCCTTTAAGTTTTCGAAAAGTTCCAAAAGAGACCTTTTTACAATTGTGAATGGCATCAGTACCATTCGACAAGTTAACAGCTTCAGAAACATCATTTCGCAAAGGAATTAGCTTCAGAACTATCTTTTCGAAAAGAAAATGGCTTCAGCACCAACTATTCGAAAAGCACATTTTTGCTTTCGAGCAGTTCATTACAGCTCCAGAGTCTATTCGAAAAGCACTTTGGACTTTGCGAAAAGCGAATTATGACTTTGTGACTGAACTTTAAGCATGTTTAAACTATGCGAAAAGAGATAAAAGCAGAAACAGAGAAAATAAGCAAAAACTATGATATACAAACATAATGTACAGTTTTCTACCATCAAATTTTTGGAGATTCGTGATGATAGATGGGCAGCACAGGCTCCTGGGTATTTTCAATGCATGGTTTGAGCCTCTGACCATTGACCTTTATGATTCTTCCATTACTTGGATCAAGGATGCGAATGAATAAAGTATGGCCCTTCCATACGGATCTCAGTTCTCCTGGGAAAAACTTGAGCTTTGAGTTAAATAACCATACCTTAGAACCAGCTGTGAACTCTTTTCTCAATAAATTTTTATCATGAAAAGTTTTGACTTTTTCTTTATACAATCTTGAATTTGTGTATGCATCCATTCGCAGCTCTTCTAACTCAGCAAGTTACAATTTCCTGTGATTACCAGCAGTAGTTAGATCCATGTTCAATGTTTTAATAGCCCAAAAAGCTTTATATTCTAACTCTACTGGTAAATGGCATGCTTTGCCATAGACCAACCTAAATGGGGACATACCAATTGGGGTTTTATAGGCTCTCCTATATGCCCACAACGCATCATTAAACAAGGACCAATCCTTACATCCTTCTTCTGATCTTTTCCAAAATATATTTGATTTCTCTATTGGAAATCTCCACTTGTCCACTGGTTTGTGGATGATATGGAGTGGCTACTCTATGAGTCACAGAGTATTTCTTCAACAATGTTTCAAAATGTATATTACGAAAATGGCTTCCCCCATCACTGATAATGGCTCTGGGAAAACCAAACCTGGAAAAAATGTGATCCTTAAGAAATTTCAAAACCACTTTGTGATCATTTGTTTTAGTAGCTGTGGCTTCAATCCATTTGGATACATAATCCATAGCTACTAAAATGAAGTTATTCCATTGGAAGGAGGAAAGGGACCCATGAAATCTATCCCCAAACATCAAACAACTCAACTACCAAAATAGGTCAGAAGGCATTGAGTTTCTCTTGGAAATCTTTGCCTAATTTCGACAATTTCAAGGGGGACTTACAATGTCAGTAGGGCATCCTTGAAAAGTGTAGGCCAATAAAATCCACACTGCAAAACTTTTGCAGCAGTTTTGTTCCCACTAAAATGACCTCCACAGGCCTGTTCATGACACATAGAAAGTATTCTATGAAATTCTTGGTCAGGGACACATTTCCTTATTATTTGATCTGCACAACTCTTAAACAGATAAGGATCCTCCCAGATGAAGTGTTTAACCTTTGAGAAGAAAAGATCTTTATCCATTCTATTCCAATGGTGAGGAATTCTTCCAGTAGCCAAAAAGTTGACTATGTTGGCAAACCAAGGAGTGTGTACACTAATGGCAAAAAGTTGCTCATCAGGGAAAGATTCATTGATAGGCAACCTATCAATCTCAGCAGTTAAAATTCTGGAGAGGTGATCAGCCACCACATTCTCCACCCCTTTTTTATCTTTAATCTGTAGATCAAATTCCTGTAATAGGAGAATCCACCTGATTAATCTTGGTTTGGTGTCCTTCTTAGACAGAAGGTATTTCAAGGCAGAGTGGTCAGTGAACACCACTATTTGTGAACCCAAGACATATGACCTGAATTTTTCTAAAGCAAAAATAATTGCCAGCAGCTCCTTCTCAGTTGTTGTGTAATTGAGCTGTGCATCAATCATTGATCTACTGGCATAAGCTATAACATGAGGCAGCTTATCTTTTCTCTGTCCAAGGACAGCTCCCAAAGCATAATCTGATGCATCACACATCAGTTCAAAAGGTAATGAATAATCTGGAGACTGCAATATTGGAGCTGAAATCAGACAGTTTTTTAGGAATTCAAAAGCCTTCATGCATTCATTATTGAAAACAAAAGAGACATCTTGGCACAACAAATGACAAAGAGGTTTAGTTATTCTACTGAAGTCCTTGATGAACCTTCCAAAATCCAAAGATGTCCTAAAAAACTTCTGATTTGTTTAACAGTTTTGGGAGGTGGTAAATGTGCAATTAACTCAATTTTTGCTTTGTCCACCTCAATGCCCTTGTGGGAAACAACATGGCCAAGGACAATGCCCTGGGTGACCATGAAATGACTCTTTTCCTAGCTCAAAACCAGATTGGTTTCTTCGCATCTTTGTAGTACCAATTTGAGATGGCGTAAACACTGGGAAAAACTGTTGCCATAGATTGAGAAATCATCCATAAAAATCTCCATAAATTGGTCAATCATATCAGAAAAAATTGCATACATGCATCTTGGGAAGGTAGCAGGAGCATTACAAAGACCAAAAGGCATTCTCCTATAGGCAAAAGTGCCAAAAGGGCACATGAATGTGGTCTTTTCCTGATCTTGTGGGTACAAAGGAATCTGGTTGTAACCAGAGTAACCATCAAGAAAACAGTAATAAGCTTTTCCTGCTAGCTTATCTAAGATTTGATCAATGAATGGGACGGGGAAATGGTCTTTTCTGGTCATTGCATTTAATTTTCAGTAATAAATACAGACTCTCCATCCAGTTGTTTGTCTGGTTGACATAAGCTCACCAGAATCTGAGGTTACAACAGTGATTCCAGATTTCTTAGGTACCACCTGTGTAGGTGCTACCCAAGCTGAATCTGAAATGGGCTAAATGACCCCTGCATCCAACAACTTAACAACCTCTTTCATGACCACTTCTTGCATATGAGGGTTCATCCTCCTTTGCATTTCTCTAGAAGGCTTTGCATCTTCTTCCAAGTGGATTTTGTGCATGCAAACAGCTGGACTGATTCCTCCTAAATCAGCAATAGTCCAGCCAATTGCCCTTTTATGTTCTTTCAAGACTATCAACAGCTCTTCCTCTTGCTCCTTTGTGAGAGAGGAAGAAATAATGGTAGGCAATGATTTATGATTACCTAAGAACACATACTTCAAATTGCTTTAGTTCTAAATCGTTTGAGAAAAGAAGGTAACAAAGGTACCTTAGATGTTTGTGGAAGGGGAGAGTAGCAGTTTCCAAGAAGAGAAACTTCGATTGATTAAGAGTTCCTTGCACAACATTTATTTCCTCAGAATTTGAGATACAACTTGCTTCTTTTTCAGCATATCCCCAAGCATCTTTAACATCTGTGGTGAAGTCTTCACCCTGCAAAAATTGTTGTAAAATCCCTTCCACAAGTTCATCCAATAGATCAACATGAAAACATTCTTCAGAGCTGAATTGAGGCTGTGTGACTGCATTATAAACATTTAATTTTACCTTCATATTTCCAAATGAGACTTCCATAATACGGACACTGCATTGAATGCAAGCATTTGTTGTAGCCAATGGTCTTCCCAAATGACAGGGATGGAAGTTTTGCTTTTGGTTGGTTCCATATCCAAAACTAGAAAATCAGCAGGATAGAAGAATTTATCTACTCCCACCAATACATCTTCAATCATCCCTACTGGCTTTCTTTCAAATCTGTCTGCTAGTTGTAACACCACATGAGTGGGTTTTAACTCTCCCAAACCTAGTTTCTCATATACAGAATATGGAAGTAGGTTGACACTAGCACCCAGATCTAATAAAGCCTTTTCAATGGTGTGTTCCCCAATAATGCAAGGGATTGTGGGGATTCCAGGATCTTGAAGTTTAGGAAGTGTAGCAATGGATAACACCTGGTTAATTCTTTCCACAGCAAAGACCTTTTTGGACAATTGTATCCTAGACTATCTTTTGTGAGTACAAACATCTTTCAAAAATTTTGCATATGCTGGAATTTGTTTGATTGCCTCAAGCAAAGGTAAATTTATTTTGACTTGCTTGAAAGTCTCCATCATGTCATCTATTTTTGTGTTCCCTTTATCAAAAGGGGATACAGATTTCATTGCATGAGGAAATGGTAAATGAGGAACTAATCTTTCATCTATAGCTTTAGAAGTGTTTTTAGAAATTTTTTTAATTTTCTGTTTTTCATTTTTTTAGTTTTTCTGAGGTACATCAAGAACTCTTGCTATCACTATGCTCTTCTTGCATATCTTTATCCTCTTCCTCATCTCTTTCTTCTTGATACCCACTTTGTTATCTATCATTTTTCCACTTCTCAAAGTGGTGAGCATTTTACTTCTTCATGTGAATTAGAAGCTTCTCCAACCATCAAGCTGTCCTTTGGGATTGTTCAAAGGTTGGTGGGTAACTTTCCTTCCTCTCTTTTGCCAAGGTATTTGAAAGTTTGTCCCAATGTTTCTTCAATCTTCTTTATGCTCGCTATGAAAGTTCACAGTTTGAGTTAAAGATCCTAAATTCAAGTGAATTTAGGACTTGATCTTCAAAAGAAAGGGACTGGAAGGGTTTTGAACTAGGGCGCATCCGCAGTTGTTGTGGAATGGGTCGAAAGTTTGGTTTGACATAAAAATTCTCGATCATGCGCTTTGAAAGGCATTTAATTCTTTGGTTGTCTTTGTTGTTGGGATTGGTAATTCCCTTGGTTCCACCTCAAATTGGGGTGTGCCCTCCATGGATATTCATTTGACTGCATCGTCCAAATGATTGAGCGATGAGCTTGTTCCACCATTAAATCTGGGAACCGTGATGGGGACATTGGTCAATTGAATGAGTAGGGGCGGCATATATGCCTCCTCTACTCTTGAAATATTTGGAGTTTTAAGTGAGTCCATCAATCTATCAAACTTTGTGGTTAGATTGTCCATCTTTCTTTCCAACTCATTCACCTCATAGATCTTCCCTTTGGTGGGTTGATGGTTGTTCAACCTAGCAGGATTTTCAATTTCCCTTGACAGAGATTCCTGCTGAGTTGAGTTTTCACCAATCACTTCAAATAAGTCCCAAACCTCTTCAACTGTTTTTTACAAGTAAGTGCCTCCACAGGAGGCATCCACCATATTTTTGCCTTTTTGATCAATTCCTTGATAGAAGCTTTGAACCAGCTGCCACCTAGGAATTTGATGATGAGGACATTGCCTTAACAGTTCCTTAAATCTTTCCCATGCTTCATGGAAAGTTTCAGTTGAGTTTTGGGAGAATGAAATGATACTTTGTCTCAATTGGCTTGTTTTAGACATTGGGAAATATTTGGCTAAGAATTGACACTGCAAATCATTCCAAGAAGTGATACCGTTTGGTGTTAACATAGATAACAATGCTCTAGCTTTATCCTTTAATGAAAAAGGAAAGAGCCTAAGCTTGGTTGCTTCTGGACCCAGTCCAGCTATGTTGAATGTGGTGCAAAGAGCCAAGAATTCATCCACATGTTTGTATGGATCTTCCTTACTCAACCCATGGAAGGAAGGAAGCATTTGGATAGTTGATGACTTGGTCTCATAATTTCCTTCAACAGTAGGAAATTGAATGCAAAAGGGAGAATTATAAGCACCAGGTGCAAAGTAATCCCTCAAAAGACGAGGTTCTTCACCCACAGTAGCAAAATTCTGTGTTGTTTGTTTGGTTCGTAGTAGCCTTTCAACTTCTAAATTCAATGGGAGAATCTCAGGGCTGAGAGTCCTCCTCCCAAACATACAACTCAGAACAAAAACAATCTGATTATTCACAGCAAACTTTCAGAATTTCTTTTTAAGTAGTTTCCCTTCTTCAAAAATTGGATATGAATAACTGCACAGGTATAAACAATAGAATAGTTTAGTAATGATAAACAAAATTAAAAGTGAAAACTTAGGTCTATCTATTTTAGAACAAATTTCACATGGCGTAAAAACTTGTTGTTGCTTCTTAGTGTGCTTGATTTATGTGTGTTTTGAAAACAGATTTATAGCTGCTAAATTACAGTGGCTCTAGACTATATATAAAAAAATAATGAAATATCAGCACAGTCAGAAGAGAATTAGCTTGCAAGATCAGGGCCAATTGTAGCAAGTTTTAAAAGTAAGTGAGTGAAAGATCGTCCACAGAGAATTTGTCTAAAATGTAAGATAAACCTCCAAATCTGAGCTACCAGATCTGACTTCCTATCCTATCTAGAAAACTAATAAGATGAGAGGTTTGAATTTGTCACGTTTAACTAACTACGAACAAAGAAAAATTTAAACTAAATGATCCAGATCCGAGTTGGGGGAATGATTGAAACAAAGATGGAGAAGTAATATATAAATCTGATTTGGTCTTTGAAATCTAATGGGAATAACTGCAGCTCAACAGAGGTGATCCAATCTTCATCTAGCTACAAGCACAGATGTAAGAGAGATAAATCTAATTCAAGGATTAGGCTTACGCTTATGGCTATAGTCTGTCCACTTTAATGGCCACAAACCATCCAATAGTCTTTAATCCAAATCCTCAATTCAGAACGATAAACATCACTACAAATGCTATAAGAGACTAGGTTACCAACACTAATTCTTACAGGATTAATGAATCAAGGGAAATTGCATGAACAACAACGAATCTAAAGGAGTCTAATGTACTGAGGAGATCAAAGGGAACCCTTTACATGAGTCCAATGGAGAATGCATAGTTTACAGCAACCTTTTAAAATTCATCCTTACAATTTATAGAGCATGGCTTAACAACTCTCGGATTTGCAGTCTTGGATGCAAACTCTCCTTTGAGTTACAGTAGTATCTCACAGATCTCAAATGCAAGTACAAAGTAGGCTATTACAAGGATTGCGGACAAGCTGTCTGGCTGGGAAATGGGGGATTAGAAATGAAACTCAAAATCTGGATGCCCCAATTGGGCAAATGCTTCGTCTATTTATAGCTTTCCCCAGGTCCAGCTCATATGTGTATCAACCAATCAGAGGTTCTTAGATCTATATTGACCAATGGTAGTCGAGCACGGGGATCGAGATCTATTCTGGCCAATCAGAATTCCTCGATCTGTTTCAGCTAATCAGGTGAAAAAGGCATCAATTCTGTTATGCATTTTGAAAGTTTGTTAGAGTTTCTAGAAGTTCCCGCCAAGTTATTCCCTCTCTAGGTGCTCACGTGGGGTGGAATATTGCTTCGCTTTATGCTTAGAACCCTCTGAAATGTCCCTAGGTTTTAAAATGCATTGGGACGCGTGCAATAGATTACTGAATTGCCCTTGTTAAAGCTGCGAATCTCCAGAATACCATTTCGCAGAGCTTAGGGGCCTTTTCGCAAAGTGCTGTGACTTCTGAAGCTCTTTTCACAATGTTCAATCTTCTCTTTGAATTGTGTTTTCTCCTTTTCGCAAAGTTCAATCTTCTCTTCGAAGAGTTCAGATGCTCTTCGAAAACTAAGCCTGGAGTTTTAGTCCTTTTCGCAGAGTTCCAGGTTCTTTACGAAAAGTGTAGGTTCTTTGCGAAAAGAACTCTGTAGTGCATTTCTCTATTCGAATTGTTCCCTGCTTCTCTTACAGGTCTTTGCCTCTTCCATTTAGACCTTTGAACAGCTGATGAGGTTGTTTCTTCACTTCCTTCTTTTGGATTGACATGGATTGTCATCTTTTTGGCACTTTTAAGCTGCTTTTATGGTTAAGCCTGTCTTTATTGTTAGCTGCAACATAAGCACTTAAAACACTTATTTAGTTCTCTCAAAGGTCTATCAAGACTTAAGTTTAGGGGTGAAAAATGGTATTTTTCACTTGTCAACAATGAGCCTACTGTAAGGTAGTCCTGGCAAGGTCTATGCCTTCCTACATTTCTCATTTACATCCACCATTGTTTCAAGCACTAGCCAAACAACATTTAAAAATTGGCCCTTAGAGAAGAAGTACAGGGAATCTACAATTGGGATTCTCCTCTCTTGTTGATGTCCACTGACATAAATGTTCTTTCTTAAAATGGTATCAATGAAGAGCATGCTGGGGTGCAAATCTCTTCTCATCAGTGACTCTCCAAACCCTACAATGTCTTGAGTTAAATGTCTGACCATGGTCTTAAAAGGAACACTCTTAGGCTCAGGCAGTCCATAGGAGCCATCAAAAACTGTAGGGACTCCTAAGGCCAATCCAATGTCACTAATCAACCACCATTTCCCAATGATCAATTAAAATTACTAGGCAAGGCTCAGCTGAACCTGACTTGGTCTTCTTCCTCAAGTTCTGATACCATAATTTGACCAGCCTAGGGTATAATTTTTCTTGCAATGGGGTCAGCAATGGGGTCATGCCCTTTTTATCAATCAAATTAACCACACCAATTTACAAATGAAATGCCAAAATCACAAAGTTGAGCAGAAGAGAGGCTTACCAATAGAAACCTAGTGTTTCTCAGATCTTAAAGTGCACAACACAAAACCAGCTTAAACCAGGTGCAAAGTGTAATTTTTGATGAATTAAAGCAATGGGGAAAATGGCCAGGTGCTTGGAGTAACAACCAGTGAGGTAGAGAGAGAAAAAGGAAAAATGGAAAATCGACAGAGAAGACTTAAAGCTCAGAGAGAAGCTGTCGAATGGCAAAAATGGAGTTCTCTCTAGGTTTAAATCAATGGGAAACGAGTTTCGACAGGATTGGGGCAAGGTGTCAACAAGTTAATGCAACTTTTCAAAGAGTAAAAAGTAACTAATCCTTGCGGGAGGTTCAATCCATCTTCTCGACAGGTTTAAGGTTACATAAAAATTCATTTCGAGAGGTTCGACAAGCACTTTGAGCGCAACATATAATCCTCTCGACAAGTTCCAGGCTCTAGAAAAATCACTTCGAGAGGTTTAAAGAATCTCTCATAGGTACCCTGAACCTATTGAGAATTCAACTAAAAGCCTTCAAAACCTGTCGAAATGTGCATGGATCCTATCAACAACCATTTTTACACCTTCAGAACCTATCGAGAATTAACTCAAACCTCTCAACAGGTTCCAGATCTTGTCGAAATGCCAACTGGGAACTCTCAGAACCTATCAAAATATTCATAGAACCTACCGACAAGTTGTATTTCAGTTTAACAAGACTTGTAATCAGTTCCTAGTTCATTCCCCAACAGATTTGACACTCCAACTCTGTCTTCTTCACAAATTTGACTTATTATCCTACATGAGGAACTAAACACACATGCCAAACTTCATGTACAATGCCAAATAGTAATAAAACAAAGACAAAAATAGTAGTAAAAATAGCTAAACACAATAGCTATTATACATAGTATACAATGTTGAAATTCAGACATGTCATGGAGGTTCATGAAAGTGGGTGATCATCACAGGCTCCACACATTTTCAACAAAAAGCTTGAGCCTTTGACCATTAATTTTCATGATCCAACCATCTATTGGATCCTTGATTTCAACAACTCTAGATGGGGATAATGCTCAACCAAGTAAGGTCCCTCCCATCTAGATCTCAGTTTTCCTAGAAAAAATTTCAACTTAGAGTTGAACAGCCGTACCTTGTTGCCAGCTGTGAACTCCTTCCTCAGCAGATGCTTGTCATAAAAGGCCTTGGTTTGCTGCTTGTAAATCCTTGCATTAGAGTAGGCCTCTAATCTCAGCTCTTCCGGCTCTGGCAGCTGGAGTTTCTAGTGCATGCCAACAGAAGTTAAGTCAGTATTCAATGCTATAACAGCCCAATAAGCCTTGTGCTCAAGCTCTACTGGTAAATGGCATCCCTTGCCATATACCAGCCTAAAGGGAGACATCCCTATTGGGATCTTATAGGCAGTCCTATAAGCCCAAAGAGCATCTGGTAACTTCAACTTTCATAGTTTTCTCTAAAATGTGTTTGATTTCTCTATTAGAAATTTACACTTGCCCACTGGTTTGTAGGTGATACGAGGTGGCAACTCTATGTGTCACAGAGTTCTTTCTAAGAAGATTCTTAAACTGTCTATTACAAAAACGGCTCCCCCCATCACTAATGATAGCTCTAAGGGTTTCAAACCTGGAGAAAATGTTATCCTTTAAGAAGTTGAGGACAATCTTGTGATCATTGGTTCTTGTGACTATGGCCTCAACCCATTTGGACACATAGTCCACAGCCACAAGAATGTAATTATATTCGTAGGAAGGGGCGAAAGGACCCATGAAGTCAATCCTCCAAATATCAAAAAGTTCAATCACAAGTATGGGCTGTAAAGGCATAGAGTTTCTTTTGGAGATACTTCCCATCTTTTGGCATCTTTCATAAGTTTTACAATGGAGTCAAGCATCCTTGAAGAGAGTGGGCCAATAAAATCCACTTTGGAGCACCTTGGCAGCAGTTTTGTTCCCACTGAAGTGGCCTCCACAAGCCTGTTCATGACATATGGCTAGTATATGGTGGAATTTCTCATCAGGGACACATCTTCTCACCACTTGGTCTGCACAATTCTTGAATAGGTATGGATCCTCCCATATGTAATGTCTGGTCTGTGAAAAGAATAGCTCTTTGTCCATTTTGTTCCAATGTGGGGGATCTTACCCACTGCCAAGTAATTCACAATGCTTGTAAACCATGGTGTAGAAGTGCTAATAACAAACAATTGTTCATTCGAAAAAGAGTCATTAACAGGCAGCCTATCAAACTCCTCTGCTAGGATCCTAGATAAGTGGTCTGCAACCATATTTTCAACCCCTTTCTTGGCCTTGATCTCAAGATCAAACTCCTGTAATAGGAGGATCCATCTAATCAGTCTAGGCTTTGCATCCTTTTTTGACAGAAGATATTTTAGGGTTGAGTGGTCTGTGAAAATGATTATCTTGGATCCCAACACATAAGACTTGAACTTATCTAGAGTAAAGACAATTGCCAACAATTCTTTCTTAGTTGTAATGTAATTTAACTGAGCATCAATCATGATTTTCTTGCATAAGCAATCACACAAGGAGCCTTATCCTTCCTTTGTTCCAAGACTACACCTATAGAAAAATCTAATGCATAACACATTAGCTCAAATGGCAAAGAAAAATCAGGTGGTTGAAGGATAGGTGCAGAGGTTAAATAATCTTTCAAAAGCTCAAAGGCCTTAAGACATTCATCACTGAAATCAAAGGAAACCTCTTGGCACAACAAGTGGCAAAGAGGTTTTGAGATCTTACTGAAATCTTTGATGAATCTCCTATAAAAGCCAGCATGCCCCATGAAAGATCTGACTTGTTTTATAGATTTTAGTGGGGGTAAATGTGTAATCAAATCTATTTTAGCCTTGTCTACCTCAATGCCTTTGTGGGAAACCACATGACCAAGGACAATGCCTTGATTGACCATAAAATGGCTCTTTTCCTAACTCAACACCAAGTTGGTTTCCTCACATCTTTGCAACACAAGGCTAAGATGGTGTAGACATTAGCTAAAACTGTCTCCATAGATGGAGAAATCATCCATGAATATCTCTAAAAATTGATCAATCATGTCAGAAAAAATAGCATACATGCACCTTTGGAAAGTTACAGGGGCATTGTACAGTCCAAATGGCATCCTTCTGTAAGCAAAGGTTCCAAATGGACAAGTAAAAGTAGTCTTCTCTTGATCTTATGGATACACAGGGATTTGGTTATACCCTGAATATCCATCAAGAAAATAATAGAAGACTTGCTTGCTAACTTATCGAAGATTTGGTCAATGAAGGGTAAAGGGAAATGGTCTTTTCTATTTTTCACATTGAGCTTCCTTGAGCTTCCTATAGTCTATACACACCCTCCAACCTGTGGTTTCCCTAGTTGGAATAAGCTCACCAGAATCAGTTTTGATCACAGTAATTCCAGATTTCTTAGGTACCACCTGAGTAGGTGCCACCCATTTAGAATATGAAATTGGGTAGATGACTCCAGCATCTAGCAATTTGACCACTTCTTTCATCACCACTTCTTACATGTGGGGATTAAACTTTCTCTGTATTTCTCTAGAGGGTTTGGAACCCTCTTCTAGGTGAATTTTATGCATGCTCACAGTAGGGCTGATGCCACCAAGGTCAGCAATGGTCTGGCCAATTGCTCTCTTATGTTTCTTTAAAACACCCAACAACTCTTCCTCTTGCTCATCAGTGAGAGAGGAAGAAATGATAACAGGCAATTTCTGGTTTGCCCCTAAAAAAGCATACTTCAGGGTCTTAGGCAGCTATTTCAACTTCACATCTGGTGGACATACAAGTGAAGGCAACAAAGGTGCCTTTGATGGTGGTGGAAGAGGCAACATAGCAGGTTTCCAAGGAGGATACCTTGTTGCTAGTCCCACATCAAAAATTAAGGCTTTCACCTCATGAACCATGGGTGTTGGGGCCTTCTCTTCCACAATCTCACTCCACACATTCTACAAAACGTCACAAAAATCATCACTTAAGTCATTACAATGCAGCAGCTTGGGCAAAGTCTCTTCCACAAGCTCATCCAATACATCAATTGACAAACAATCCTCACTATTCAAGTGAGGCTGACTTGCTGCATTATATACATTCAACTTAACCTTCATGTTACCAAAAGACACCTTTATTACTTTTGATCTACACTGAATACAAGCATTGGCAGTGGCCAAGAAAGGCCTGTCCAAAATCATAGGAATAGAGGTGGTGCACTTGCTTGGCTCTATGTTAAGAACCAGAAAATTTGCTGGATAGAAAAATTTATCAACCCCAACTAAAACATCCTCTATTATTCCCACAGGCCTCCTTTCACATCTGTCAGCTAGTTATAGCACGACATGTGTAGGCTTCAATTCTCCCAAGCCTAACTTCTCATAAACAAAATATGAAAGTAAGCTTACACTAGCCCCCAGATCTAACAAGGCCTTCTCAATGGTATGATCCCCAATGATGCAGGGAATTGTGGGAACTCCAGGGATCCCCAATGGAGTTGCAATGGACAACACTTGGTTCACTTTCTCATCACAAAAGACCTTCTTGGATAAGTGTATCCTAGACTGTCTTTTGTGGGTGCATAATTCTTTCAAAAATTTTACATAGGCTGGAACTTGCTTGATGGCATCAAGTAAAGGCAAGTTGATCTTTATTTGTTTGAAAGTCTCCATCATTTCCTCCACTTTAGCATTCCCCTTATTAAAAGGAGAAGTTGCTTTCAATGCATTGGGAAATGGCAAATGAGGAACTGACCTCCCATTTGTAGCCTTAGCAAGTTCATCAGAATTCTCTTTATTTTTATTTTCAATTTTTTGTTGGGGCACATCATCCCCCTGATTTTTTATATGCTACTCCTGCTGCATATTCTCATGATTTGTTTCTTCAGTTTCTGCACTTGACTCATCAGGCTTAATACCACTTGGTCATCAAGTAGCTTCCCACTCCTCAAGGTGGTGACAGATTTGGCTTCTTCATGGGAAGAAGTCTCACCCACCATGTACTACCCTTTTGAGTTATTCATGGGCTGACTGGGTAGTCTTTCCTCTTCTCTCCTAGTCAAAGAATTAGATAGCTGATCAAGGTGGTCCTCTATCTTCTTTATGCTTTAACTATGGGAGTTAACAATTTGAGATAAAGAGCCCAAATTCTGCAGTGACGTCAAAACTTGCTCTTCAAATGTGAGGGACCTAGAGGGTGTTGGGGCTAGTGCACTTTAATGCACAGGCTGAGCCATTGGCTGGGCCTTAGGCTGTTAGTATTGGGGCCTTAGAAAATAATTCTGTTGGTATGGCTAGGCATTCCTATAAGGCTTGGACTGTTGCTATTGTTTTTGAAAGTTATCCTGTCTGCACCTCAAATTGGGGTAGTTTCTCCATTGATAATCAGCAGTAGACTGTTGTCAATAGGATTGAGCAACAATCACATGTTCCATCACAAGGTCTGAAAATTAAGCAGCTGAAGGACATTCCTCAAGGGAGTGGGTAGGGGACTGGCATATCACACATGCCTCCTCTACTTTGGCAGCCATTGGAGGCTTCATTTCTCCCATGAGCTTTTCAAACTTTTGTGTCAAGCTGTCCACTTTCCTTTCCAAATCATTATATCCATTCACTTTATACATTTTCCCTCTTGTGGCAGTTTCTCTCACCATTCTCACAGGGGTCTGAAAATCCCTTGAAAAAGTCTCCCTTTGTAAGGAGTTTTCACTAATGATGTCAAATAGTCCCCAGGCCTCATCAGCAGTCTTGTGGAGGCAAGTACCACCACAAGAGGCATCAACCATGTCCCTACTTTTAGGATCAATTCCCTGATAGAAACTTTAGACAAGTTGTCATTCAGAAATTTGATCGTGGGGATATTGCTTTAGGAGCTCTTTGAGTCTGTCCCATGCTTGGTGAAAGTCTTTAGTTGGGGCTTGAGCAAATGAGATGATGCTCCTCCTCAACTCACTTGTTTTGGACACTGGGAAAAACTTGGCCAAAAATTGACATTGAAGATCATTCCAGGACTGAATACTATTGGTTGGGAGCATTGACAATCAAGTTCTGGCTCTATCATTTAGTAAAAAGGAAAGAGTCTCAACCTGGTTGCTTCCACCCCCAAACCTGCAATGTTGAAAGTAGTGCACAATCCTAAAAATTGATCAATGTGCTTATAGGGATCCTCTTTTCTCAGGCCATGGTATGAAGGTAACATCTGGACGATAGAAGACTTGATCTCATAGTTCCCTTGGACAGCAGGGAATTGAATACAGAAGGAAGAATTATAAACTCCTGGTGCATTGAATTCCTTTAAAGTCCTAGGTTGCTCACCGATTACAGAATTACTACAATCAATCATAGGTGTGTGTATGGGTTATTTAGGTCTGAGAAGTCTTTCAACTTCAAGATCTAAAGGAGAAATCTCAGGATTAAGTGGTCTCCTCCCAAGCATACACACCTAGGACTCAGAACACTCATAGAAAATAACAACACAGAATTCAATAAAACAATCATAAAAAAATGCAACTAATGCTGCAGATCTACAAAGCTACAGATCTAGAAATGTAAATAGAGTTAGGAAATTTAAACTTAAGTAAAGCTTGCTCCTCCAATGGTACAATGCTCTTTTCAACACCACAGATCCAGATCTGAAAAATAAAATTAAACTATAAAAAACTACAGCAGCAATTAGTCAAATAGAACAGAGGCAATTAAAAACTTGAATCTAAAATGAGAAAAACTTAGATCTATCATATTAAAAATACAGATTCCCCGACAGCGGCGCCAAAAACTTGTTTTATTGCCCACCTTGCAATTATTATATAGTTAAAATAGTCAATTAAGAGGCATAAATTATAAATGTATGGAATCAAGGTGAGCAACCAGTCCTGCAAGAACCACGGCTATTGCAGCAAGTTTTAAAAGGTAAGTAAGGGCATGTCCACAGGAAATGTGATTTAACTATAGTAAATCTCCAAATCTATGGTAGATCTGGCACTCTATCCTAATTTAAGCTAAACAAAAGCAGGAAAGAGGTGAGGTTTTAGGTTTTGTCACTTTTACTACAAACTACAAAAGTAAATGCAACTGATCCAGATCTGATAAAACATAGAGATGAGAGAAAAATAGAGAAAAGGTTAAATTCAAAGGGTGGTGAACAGCAGCTATGAGTTTTGGTCTTTTGCTGAAAATCAAAGGAATTAAAGGTAGTGTAGAGGGTAGATTTGCAATAATCCTCCATCTGGCTAAAAGCTCACCGGGTTCAATCCCCGACAGATGCTAGGTAGAAGAATCCACTCTCCACTGATGGACCAAAGCAATCCTAAGGTTATGATCTGCCCTTCTGCTGGATACAGATCAACCCAGACATTCTTCAAATCTATTGATCTTGATTGGAACTAGTAAACTATTACAGATATTGTGGGTGTTAGGCTACAAACTCTCCATTTCTGGCTAACATCCACAGGACTATCCAAACCAGGGAAATCAAATATGAAGAAGTAAAATGTAGATTAGAATTATCTTTAAAAACCACAATTACATTACAATAATACAACTTACAATTCTATTATGCTCAACTCAGTAATTTGTTCAACATACAATCCTTTACAAGCCTCTAAAGCTCTCGATTTACAACTCTAGACCTCACCCTAACTACTAAAAAGAGTTTAGCTAACCATGATTGGCTAAAGAGAGAATGGGAGAAGGAAGAGAGAGGGAATTTTTGGAGGGAAAAATAGATCTCGAAATAAGCTCTGGTTCTCTCAAATTCTGGATCTTTGCTTTGTAATTTCTTCAAGCTTCTATACTCTCCTCCTCTATCCTCAGATCTATTTCAGCCAATCAAAATTCAAGAGAGTAATACAGTTATGCTGATGTGGCTGATTTCTCTTCTAGAAGCTCTTCTCTCATTGGTCCACTACTAGTAAGTACATGTGAGGCAATTAGGGTTTCCATTCGTGCTTAGTTGAGCACCAAAAATACCCTCAGGGGTCGCTGACATGCTTTGGGAAGTGTGCACAAAATTCAAAAATTGGCAGCTGCTGAAGAAAAAGGCTAAGAAGTTCCCGGTTCGAGTGTCGAGAGGTTTTGGGAACCTTTCGATAGGTTCTGAATCTGTTGGGCTATGCATTTCGATAGGTTGATGTGGCTTTTGACAGGATTGGAAAGCTCTCGATAGGTTCTGAAGACTTCTCGACAGGATTGAAAACATCTTGAGATGTTGTTTAGCACTCGTCGATAGGATTGGAGCTCATTTTAACCTTCTGTTCAGTTCTTCATTCATCCTCTGAACATGTTATAATCAACCTGTCGACTGGTTATAGAAAATCATGTTGACAGCTTGGAAGACTTCTCCTGAGCTCTTGACGGGTTGGTTAATCCTCACGAGGATGAGAGTAGCTTCAGATGAGTTGTCAACAGGTTGTCTTGGACTGCTCGATAGGTTCAGTTGAACCTCTCCAGGTGTATTTGGAACCTCTTGACTTCCCCTACACCTTCAGGTAAGGTGTCAATAGGATCCTTCATTGCACTCCCAACCTCTGGACAGGATCTAGTACACTTTCAGAACCCCTCGACAACATCTATCATCCTCTCGATCTCTTCACTATTTCACCTCAGAACCTCTCGACAGCTTGGCTTTGAGCACTGCAACCACTCGACAGGTTTATGAAACCTCTCAATATCTTAGCTTTTAGCCATCTAATCCTCTCGGCAGCTAGAGCTAACCTCTCGATAGGTTTTCTCTTGTGCTTCCCTAGCTGGAACACATCTTTAGTGTGTTGTCTTTCATCTGTCTAACATTCGGCAACCTCTGGGTGGATTCAATCTTCGTTCCTTGCATCTACACTTGGCCTAAAGTATTCCCAATTGATCCCATGAGCTTCTAAGGCTATGTGGACTGCTTGATTGGCTGGCCTTTGGGCAATAAGGTCAGATGTTGAGCAGCTAATTGCCTCTTTGGCCATTTTAGGTGTATGTTTGCACTAAGACTGCAATTTATTGCTTATCTATAAAATATACTTAAAACACATTATCAGTCAACTCAAGGGTCCACCAAAGGTCAGGTTAGGAGGTGAAAAATGATATTTTTCACTGCTTAACACATGTGTTAGTATGGAGGGGACGAAAGACTATTAATAAAAGTCTTTCAAAAAAGTTTGACTGGTCCGGCCTTGAGGTGGTCACGTCCTTAGAACCATCTATGATAATGACTTGGAAGGACTTGACACATTTATTTCAAGAATAATATGTTTACAATATAGACGTTGAACCATGCAAGTTAGACTTAGCCCGATTGATGTGGAACTCTAATGAAACTTTCAGCTATTATTTGGGGCATTGGAGAGCATTGGCAGCTCAGGTTAGAAACAGGATACCTGATGACGAGAAAATAAAAATGATATCTAAAAATACTTTGCCAGTAATCTCAGACTTTCTAGTGTACCAACAGTAGTCCAACTTTACTGATCTAGTAAGGAACACAAATCACTGTGAAGATGCTATCAGGGAAGGTCGCTTGAGCAAGAGCATGCATGAGGGAGCCAGTAGAGTTAGGAGGTTCTCAGAGGAGAGAAATGAGAAGAGAGCAGGGGCTGATGTCCATAACATTTCCAACACCAAGCCTAATAATAATATAACCCCATTCTAATTTAAGGCAGCCTAGCCAACACCAGCCAGAACTTAGCCGATGCAGAGAATAGGGAATGGACAGGGGATGAAGATGACTCAGAGCATAGGAGATCCTACTACGATCGAGTTTTTATGCCCTTGGGGCAATCTTTGAATGCCCTTTTATCTTTGCTAATAGAAAAGGGACTAGTTACCGCCCTCCAACCGCGACCTCCTCCTAATCCAATCTCGAAGAATTATGACCCCAACACTCACAATAATTTTCATCAGGATCTGGGTCACCCGACGGATTGCTACTTCCCATTGAAGCACGTGATATAAGATTTAATTGATGCTAGGAAAATCATTCCACCTGCACCTTCCCAAGTGAACCAACATGCAAATTTAAATCAGGTGCCTTTACCCCAACACCCTATCGGAGGAGCACGTCCAACACCCTATCGGAGGAGCACGTCCAACACCCTTCAGATTATATCAATGACCGGGAAAGTTATGTGGCACCGTTGCAAAGAAATCGTGAAGAGTGGAGTATTGGGATGATTGAACCCTTGAATTTGTCAGATTATTTCCCCAACCTATCACCACAAATTTAACCCTTATGTAGACACCCAAATTTGGCCCAAGGCTCGATCGAGACACATTTCGAGAGAGGCACATCTCCGAGCTTTTGATAGCATATATGGAACCCTTAAGAACCTTATCAAAACCTTAGGAGTTGTTCCAAACCCTTAGGAATCACCCTAGATCCCTTAGGAGCCTTCCCGACCCTTAAAAACCCATCCCGACCCTTAGAACCCATTCCAGACCTAAACCTAGCTTTCCCGAGTAATGGATGAAGAGTGGTGCACTAGGACTAGCTATAACCTTCTACTGTGATTGAATCTTATACCATTGAAAGGTATAAGTCCTCAACTTTCCAACAAGCTAAGATTCACCCCAATCAGAGCTGTGTGCCAGAAGATATCGTGTTTCAAAGAGTAAGGGTAGAATGGTAAATATATGAAGTCCCTCCTAGGGTTTCGGCATAAGTATTACTTGCGCCAAGATATTTCTCCCCAGAAATGGCTTGGCGCAACTAATAGTTGCGCTAGTTATAAAGGTGGACGCCACCTCAGGGAGCCAACTTCCAGGCTTTGTATGAACATTGTTTTACTGTTCCTAAGCCTGGCGCAACTATTAGTTGCGCTAGGCTTATGAACAGTTGCCTCAAATTTTGAGAATGGGGTTTGACTTGTTGACCATCTTGACCTTTGAGGTGTATTTTGCTAGTTATGTTGCACCCATTTACTATCTATGTGCAACCTCCTAAGTGGTTTACAGCCCTAGGAAACTTTAGATTGCCCATTACCTAATTGGTAATCCAAATTAGCTTTTAAACACCCTCCTAACCTCTTTTTTTCCTATAAATAGAGAGGCGCCCCTCCCTTTACAAAGGCTTGAAAAAATTTGCATTTAAGAGATTAAGGAATCCCTTCTCTCTCTCTCTCTCCTCTAGTGCACCATTCCCATACAAATTTTAAATTTTCAAAAACTCCTTTAGACCTTAGCATTTCACAAAAAAGCTCTACGTTAGGTGTGTGTTACCCCCTAGCCTTCCCTCTCTACCTCTTAGCTATCAAGCCCTAGGAGTTAGCACCCAATTTCTCACCATACAAGCCTTCAAAAGCTCACCAAAGCAAGCCAACGCAAGACTCCACGGCAGTGCAACAAGGGCTCGAGAGCTCCGACACTCCCCTTTATTCCTCTACCTTCTCGGCTATTCCTCTATCCTTCCATTTACGTCGTTACACCGCCGAATTTTTGGTAGGAACGGAGGGACAAAAATAGGATTTTAAGACCCTTTGGACAAGAGGATGCCTTTTTATTTTCTTTTATATTATTTTTGTTTTAGCCATAAGTAGAGACCGCGTTAAGCGGGTTATTTGGGTGCCTAACACCTTCCCAATCGATAACTGAAGCCCCTACCCAAGAGCCTTTGGCATAGACCAGATTTAGAGTCATATTTGTGGTACTTCAGTGCTTATAAAATTGATCTAGGTTTCCCAAGACACTAAAAGCTCCAGGTGGCGACTCTAAATATGTATTAGGGAGCACATCGTCGCAAGGGGATCGTAAAAAATCCAACGGTTGCACGGATGGCGAGTCTGCTAGGGATATAGCTAGTACAGCTTCCCCTTGAATTTTGCTCTTTATTTGGTTATTTACTAACCCTTTTATTGCTATTTTTTTTATTTTTTTTTTTACTCACCCCTCCGATGACGTCATTTTACTTACCCCTACTTTTACGTCATTTATGAGCCTTAGCCATTTGGCGGGCCTCCTTGCGCACCGTATCCAATTTCTTTATGTTTCTATCATTTCAAGCACCTTAGCCGATCAGTGGGTCTACTTGTGCACTGTCATTTAAATTCCTTACATTTCTGTCATTTGAAGTGCTTTTAATTCCACAATCATATTCCGCTAGTGAACTCCGGCCCGTAGAGGCAGCACGGGATCATCACCCCCAGTCTTTGAACTTACGAAAATTCCCTTAAAAGTGAAAAATAAAATTGAACCAGTAAAGGAGATTAAAATTAATTTTTACGGGGTAGATTTTCAAGGGTTGGGATATTTAGGCACACATACAAACTCCCGGGTCTTAGTACGGCGGCAACCCCTAGTGGTGATGATCCGAAAAATTCTCAGCCTACTTAGTACATGAGAAAAGTGCTTGCACCTGAGGTATATCGGGTGGGTAACCTTCCTGTTACCAAGCTTAAAACTTGGGAAAAAGATAGCGATAGTTGTTGGGGAATTTCTAGTGTACTGGTTATTGTGTAATGATAAAAGCAAAATAAAATCAAAGTAAAATAGTGATGGATTCAACACAACTAAAATATCCTAGACCGGCAAGATACAGGGTCCATTTGTAGTAAGTTGTGATAAGTAAGAGTTTCTCCCATAGGGAGTAGTGATCTAAACCTAGAAGGTGTATAGTAGACCTCCAGATATGGTTATAGATCTGGTAATTCTAAGAAGAAAGAGAGATTTTCGGGTGTCACTAGATCTAATTAATCTACAAAACATAAATATAAAACTAAGTCTAAAAGATTGAGGATGATGGATGGTAAAATAAAGATCAAATGGTGAGAAATAGGCAGCTAAGGACTGGTTCTTATTGTAAATCGATTGAATAAAAGGCATTGTATAGATCTGATTTGCTACAATCCTCTATTTTGGCTCCAAGTTACCTATGTTCCCCTGACAGAGGTTTGGTATAAGAATCCAATCTCTACCAATGGATGAAGCAATCCTCAGGTTAGGATCTGCCCTTCTACTGGATACAGCCCTAAGGTTATGATTTTCCATTCTACTAGATACAGTTCATCCCAGAGATTTTTCCAATCCATTGGTCTTCGTTTAGAACAGGTAAACCATTACAAATGCTGCAGATGCCAGGCTACCAAGCTCCCCATTTTTGGCTGGCATCCACAGGAATATCCAATCCAGGAGAATCAAATATGAAGAAGTGAAATATAGATTAGAATTACCTTTAAAATCTACAATCACTATAATCTTACAGCTATTGTGCGCAGATCTGCAATCTTGTGCAATATCATCTATTCACAAAGCTTCAAAACCCTTGATTTAAAATATCAAAACAGATTTGGATTGCTTATTTAGATCTAATCCAACATGCTGGATTAGGGAGAGAAGGGGGAAGAGAAAAAGGAAAAATAAAAACTAGAACTAAAACATAAATGAGCTAAGGAGAACCACAGCTATTCCATAGATTCCTTGTTGAGAAATTACAATAGCAAGGACTTCTATTTATACAAGTGCAGTGATCCGTGTGCTTGAGTTTCAGCCAATAAGAGGAGAGAATTTTAGTTTAAGCTTAATCGCTATTTTAGCATTCCAACTAATTAGAGAGCAGATATGGATCTGGTTTTGCGCTCAGCTGAAGCCAATTTGCATTCTCGTCAAAAATTAGTTCACACCCATGTGCAGATTTCTCATAGTTTTACAGTTCCCAATACTGCCCTTGTTTAACCAAAAATACCCAGCTATACCTCTTTCTAATTTCTGTCAACAAAATGGAACCAACGTTGCTGTTGTCCATTTTCCAGTTGCACACCTCAAATGACTGCACCCAACTGCTGAGGTTTTGATGATGTTTAATCACATGGGTGCGGCCTAACGTAGATGGGGCCTGAGCTGAATTAATTATAGAAATGTGGGCTGATCAAGGTTCACATTGGCAGCTTCATTAAAACTCTGCAACTTTGGCATTGAGGGGGAGAAGATGAAGTGCAACACCTTTAGGTAAGGTTTCGTGAGGATGGTGAAGGTGGGCTAGAGCATCTCATCTGGTTTGTAGGTGCAAGTTGTTGTTCTCGAGAGGTTGGTTGCACTTCAAATGTCGAGAGGATGCATGGCTGAGGAGGTGTCGACAGATTCAAATCTTTAAGTGGTCAACAAGATGGAGAAGAAGGCTGAAGCTCAATCGTTCGATAGATTTGATTGGAGCTTTAATGAGTAGCTGAAGATGTCGAGAGGATGGGCTGTGTGCAGCCACAAGCTGTCGACAGGTTCTGCAGTTAGCTGAAGCATCTTCTCGAGAGGATGGAGCTGCATGTAAACATGGTTGTCGATAGGTTGCTTGGGAACTGATCTGCTCAACAAGTTTAGAAGGTGGGGATTGCAATAGTTGAGAGGATTGAGGCTTTATTGCTGAACTAGTCGACGGGTTTGGATTGCTGCAAGTAAATGGGCTCAATAGGTTGGAGTGAATTCGAGAGGTTTGAGCAGCAAGGTGTCGACAGGATTATAGAGTGGAGTTGGGGATCTTGTCGACAGGTTGGTGAAGCTATGGCTTGAAGGTGTCGACTGGTTGGGAATTGGAGCTTGAGAGGTGGGGGTTTATGCAATGAAGACTCTTCGACAGGTTGAGTGAATGCATTAAGCATTCACTTGAGAGGCTGCTGAAGCAAATGTCGATAGGTTGCTACTCTTTAAATATCCAACTACGCGACAGGATGCATGAGAGGATGGCTGCAAACTCGATAGGTTGAAATCCATGGAGCTGCTGCATTTTGTTCAATGGAGTTGAGTGCAGATCTGCGTGGGTGCAGCTGCTCTAGGTGCTCTGCTGCTACACTTTGAAGGTTGCAAGGTTTGGACTGCAGCTTGATGGTTGCATGGCTTGCTTGATAGGTTGGCCAAAGTAGCTGCTATCCATTTGGAATTGTTGAAGACCAGATTTGTAGTTGCAGTTTGAGAGGAATGGGAGCTGCTACTATCTGCATGTTGGTGATCCTTTGCACACCACTACAGCCTATGTACTGCTGTTCCAAGGCTTATGTGTGCAACTCATGCGAATGCACATGTTGCAACTTGAGCTGCTACCACTAGGTTCTTGATGTAGAGCTGTTGTGTAGTTGGGATGCATCCACTGTTGTGGCATATCAGGTCTAAGAAAGTGCTGCTGAAGTAATGACCCCAAGTGCTCTTACTTGTAATAGTGCTGAACCCAGCTTCTAAAAAAATCAATGGAGCTTCTGTTTCAGCATCAATCCGCAAGGTGTAGCAGTTGTATGTGGCCCTTAAAACACCTCCAAAGTGCTTAGGAGCCATTCCACTCATCTCTCACTCTTAGCTGTGGATTGGTTTTAAAACTTCTCTTATTGACGCTTTTAAACTGAAAACTGCAGTAAGGACACAATTGCCTCCTGACTGCAAAACAACACTACAAAGTAATTATTAACTACTCGGAGGCTTAGCAAAAGATTGATTTAAAGGGTAAAATGTGGTATAAAATAGTGACTAACACACCCTCAAACCTAACCTTTGCTAGTCCTCGAGTAAAGTAAAATTTAAAACAACTAACCTATGAAATTAAATGCCACTTTCGTTGGAAACGCGGGTGCATTTGGCACATACACCAAGCCTTTTAAACCCCTACGTAATCCCTAGTGGAGGAGTGGAATCTCCTAAGGGTTTTCTGTGAAGGTACCCCTAAACTTCTCCAATAAAGTTAGTTAATACTAAGGCAACTTGCTAAAATAGATTGAAAATCATATAAAATAAATTCCATACCATGTTCATTCATTTTTTTAGAGGATTCCAAGCAGAAAAACATTAGTTTAAAACTGAAATTCTGCTATAATTTCTTCATTCTCAATCAGGTCATGTCAAGGCATTGTGCCTGAAAATTAATGTAAAGTTCACCTTTAAGTTGAGAATTCTGTTTTGATATTGCCCCAAACAAATTAGATTTTAGACTCAAGTCTTACCAGGGCTGTTCACTCATAACAAAAGTAGAAGGGTGCATCATTTCTCATAGCTCAAGAGCAGTTGTAGCCCTATTCGCAGATCTCTGAGTGTGTGCTTGCTTTATTGGTTTGTGGTAAAAGAAATTTAAAATCAAGATAAAACAGGGGATGAAATTAGCACAACTAAGAAATTCTAGACCTGCAAGATACAAGGTCTATTGGGGCAAGTTTTGATAAATAAGAGTTTGTCCCACAGGGAAGAGTGATCTACAGCTCCAAGGTAGCCATCTCTAGTAGTCCCTCTAGATCTGACTACAAATCTGGCAGTCCTAAAAAGGAGTGGAGTTTAAGGTCACTTATTCTAGGTATTCTAAGGTAATCTAATGTCTAAACTACAGAAAGGATTGAGAGGATGGATGGAGTGTGGAAAATAAATATAAAAGGGTGAGAAGTATGTTATTGAGCCTAGATCAGAGGAGCTTTGTAACTCAGATTCAATCTGATGTTATAGAAATCCTGTCCAATGGCTACGTTATCACCACTGAGGAGAAAGGATCCAACCCCTCTCTCTGCCATGATTTAATCCCTTAAGGTTATAACCTGTCCACTCAAATGATCACAGACTATCCCATAGGGGAACCACAATCCAGGGATGGGTCAAAACAAGTTAATCATTGTAGGCACTATTTCATCAAGGCTACCAGCTCAAGAATCCATAGGCAACCTCAACCTCTAAAGCTCTATGTGTGGGGGCTAAGGCTGTATAGGACCATGATAGCCCAGACACATAGAACCAACAAGAGATTGAGTACAACCTTCGATCTAGCTGTCCATTGCCTGAGTGAGGCTACAATGGTCTAGTCACAAGCCTACAATCTCTATAACCAGATCAGATCTAACATCTGATAGCGGATCTATACAATTATACGGGAGTCTGCCTCTGTACAATCTCCCACCAGGCTAATACAAGATCAGGTGCAAAGAAGAAGGATCCATCTTGGATCAGTGGATTAGAATCACCCTAAGGCTATAACCTGCCACTTGAATGGTCACAGACTATCCCAGAGGCTATCCTCCTCTCACGGAGCCCAAGACAAAACAAGAATATCGCTGCCACCACCATGGTCACCAAGCTACCAGCTCAAGCTCCCATGGGGATTTCAGATCTAGTGGGTCCTGTGGTGGGGCTAAGGCTGTATATGACCATGATAGCCCAGACACACAGGTCACTTGGATCTGAGTGGCCCTTAGAATCAGTCCCCCATTGCTTTGAATCACAGCCAAAGCAATGGCGGATCACAAGGCAGTAGGCTTGCACAGAGCATCTCACATTCAAACACAAATCCCACAGAGTACAAATCCTATTATAAAACTTCCATTGATCTAGTTCAAAAGGCATACAAAGACATAGCCAGCAAGTGCTGGACTATGGAGAGAAGGAAAAAGAAAAAAAAAACTACTTACAGCTATAAAAGGAAAAGAAAAATGAACTCAGATCAAGTCTCTAAGAAATGAGATGTGTTCCTAGCTATTCCATGATTTTTAAACCTAAACTAAGTGTGGGTTTATATAGCAGTGGTGTGGCGGCACATTAGGGTTAGGAAACCCTAATTTTAATGATGCCAAGTGGCCGAATAGTGATCCTTAGATGCCTTGGGGCGCGTGCATGAAGATTTGAGTGTGGGAGTGCGTGCCCTAATCGCTTGAAATTTCCAGAAGGTCCTCTGCTAAAGAGATGGAAGTTGAAGGTTAGAGCTTTGCTAGGTAGCCATTGTTTCCCAGACTTGTCATGTGGTAGCTCTTGCTCTTCGCGAGGATGGTTTGACATTGAAGCTTCAACCGTCGCAAGGTTGCCTTGGTTTGCTCTTCAGGCAGTCACGAGGTTGAGTAGACATCAAAGCCTCAGATGTTGCGGGGTTGGAGTTCAAGCAGTCGCGAGGTAGCTGTGCGTTCGCTGGGTTGATCTTCGCGAGGACATATTTGAATAGCATAAGAACTTCGTGAGCACTTCTCTTCAATGGACTTCGCGAGTTTCCTCGTGAGGCTTTAATGAGTTCTGAACTGTGTGAGGTTTTATGTCTTTACTGATCTTTGCGAGGATGGCTCCGTCTTCATGAGGATGCTTTCTTGTTGAATGGTGTGAGAACTGCGTGAGGAGTTCTCTTCTGATAATTGCATCCCACAGCCATCGCGCGATAACTGTGTGATGAGTCTCCTAAAGCTCTCTCTCCTCAGCCATTCTGAGCGACTGCGCGAGGTTGAGAGAGGTCTATTTTGAACAGCACGAGACTGCGTGATGTGTTCTACTCTTGAGCTTCGCGAGATCTGCGTGAGTAGTTGTTGTAAAGTCTGGGGAAGCTTAGTTGGACTGCATGAGACTCATTCCAGGTCTGGATTCAGAGTTCATCCTTCTGAGGGACTTCTGGTGCCAAAACAGGCTCCTTAGCAGGATTCCTGGCCTTATTTCACTGTTGATTATTACCTACATAAAACACTTAACAAGAACTTATTAGATGGCTAAGGGTCTAATCAAAGGTTAAGTTAAGGGGTGAAAAGTGGTACTTTTCAGGTCTTAACACACTCCCAAACCTAATCTTTTCTAGTCCCTTAGCAAAGCTACATTAAATTTACTACAAAAATTAAATGCCACTTTCGTAGGGAGCACGGATACATTTAGCATATGTACCAAGCCTTTTAAATCCCTAGGTGATCCCTAGTGGAGGAGTGAAGTCTCCTGAGGGTTTTCAGTGAAGACACCCCCAAACTTCTCAATGAAACAGTTAACAAAAATGCAATATCATCAAGTGACTAGTCAAGGAGCAGACTTAGTTTACTCTTGAATCAGTAAACATAAAAGAAATTTAATCCATTGGTTGCACAGTAATTTAAATAGCATAAACTTCTCATGAATGCATAACATTTCCAATCAGTGTACAACCACAAAAAAATGCACAAGTGTGTGCCAGCACTGAGCTCATCATCAGATTAAAAATAAGGTTATAGGTCATACATAATGCATTCAAATTCAGACCCAAAAACTTTCCAGGACATACTCTCATAAGGGTATTGTTGAGGGGTTCATTTTCTCTCAGGCTCAAGAGCAGTTACATCCCCCAAATGAGTCTGTAAGCATGAGCATAGGCATAGCTCTTAGGTGCTGACATCATTGACACATCTTCACCATAGATTGGATAACTCTTTATCTCCACATGACAGCTCACTCAACTTTGGATCACAAGGGCTTTTAACTGGGCTGGAATGTGGCTTATGGAGTGGGGTTAAAAGAATGGAAGATTGAAAAGGGGTTCAAAATTGAGAAATCAGTAAGTGAAGGAGGTGGTTCATGACTTCACCTTCTTGAATTCAGCTCCTTTCTTCTTCTTTGAGATTTTCATATTTGAAGTGATCAGTTTCTCTTCTTGATTTTGATTCTCCAATGAAAGTTCTTCTTTGACTCCTCTCTTGCTCCTCTTCATTATTATTTTTGTTTCTTTTTTATGGAATTTTCTTCTTTTTATTTTTATTTTTGAGATACTTCTTCTCCATTCACCTAATGTTGACCATAGCTAGTCCATTTTCAACTCTTTCTCCTTTACCTTCTGAATTCTTAGAGTGAGGGTATACTGAATCAGGTTCATAGGTTCAGGTACAAGTACTCAGGTGTATTTTGAAGAAATTTAGGATTTAAAGCTCAAAGGGGGTATGGACAAGGGCAGTTGCTTTAGGGTTGGTCTTTTTAGGCTCAAACTGTCCAAGGGAAGGCCTTGATCCTTTCCTAAGTCTCATGAGTGCTGTCAGTTGTTTCAACTTGGAGTTGCTTAACTTCTAGTGAGCACAGTGACTCAGCTAGTCCTTAGAACTAGAAGAAATTGCCTTAGTTACTCCTCAAAGGATGAAAAAAAAATTTATAGGCCCAATTCTCACTGGTTATGGTCTTCCTTTAAACTTTTAAGATGTCCTCACCTTTTTCTCTCTCTAATGATTCACTTAGTACTGATACAAGTGAGTTTCCTTGGTGATCTCATCATGGAAATGTGAAAAATTAAAAGTTTATAATGTCTAAAGTTTGCAGAAATTTTAAATTTCTTATTTTTCATGATTCTTAAGTGATCATAGATCCATTTCCATATTACACACATGACTCTGCTACACTTAGGTTAACTATTCCATGGGCAGGGTTTGCCTGCCACACCCCCAAACCTATGAGTAGCAGTGTCCTCACTGAGTCAAAGGTGTGCGCAACAGATTGATTGATGGTAAAAAGAAAAGGAAAGAACGGGAAGAAAACGCACAACAGACAAAGCAAAATAGTAATGACAGAAGAAGAAAATCTAGTAAAAATGTAAAATGTACAAACTACAAGAAAACAGAAGCAAAAGAGTGCAGAAATAGAAAAAATCTTAGGTACAATCTAATCAGAATCTGGCTCAAAACTTGTCCCAACCCATCTTCTTGGCATGCTCTTGAAGGTAAGCCTCCTCCTCTTTTTTTTTTCGTTCCCTCTCTTCCTTTCTTTGGGCCGCAGTTTTGGGTATGGTTGGTGCCCTGACCCTCATTTTTCTGATCTTTGGTGGAGGAGGGGTCACTGAGGATTTATCTATGGTTGGCTCAGGGGATTTGATAGGACTTTTGCCTTTGGGACTCTTCCCTTTAGGGCCTTTCCCTGGCTGAGGCTGAGGGGGAATGAGAGGGGATTGGGCTTGTGCTGGCTCAGGAGGGACAACAGGGGATTTATCTTTTTCTTTCACCTGAGGCAGGAGTGGACTTTTCCCTTTGTCAAGCTTAGGGGGAACCACAGAAGACTTTTCTTGTTCCTTTGCTGCAGGAATGGCTGGGCTCTTCCCCTTCATTGGCTGGCTCATTGGTGGTGCCTCCTCAGACTGGGCAGATTTGGCTTTTCCAATTTTCAAAGAGGCAGTTGGGTGAGTAGTCCTCTTGGCAGTAACCTTCCTTCGCTAAGGATAAGTTTGTTCAGCAGGGCTTGATAAGGAGCAGCAGCAGGATTCTTAGCACTGGGATCCATAGGTGGGGCAGAATCAGAGTCTGAGTCAGAAGGAAAAAGCACAGTGGGATCCAATCCAAGGGCAGCAGCGGCCTGTCTGCGTTCCTCTTTGGAAATTAGGCGACCATGGGGATCATCCTGAGTAGAAGCTCTGGTGACCTTTAGAGGTGGGGATAGAGGGGCTGGCCTTTTTCCTTTTTAGGCTGCAGTGGCTCTTTTGGAGGTGGGAGGTTTCTTGGAAGGAGTCCATTTTCGTTTGGGGGCAGGAGATGGAACAGGGGGAGGCACAGAGACAGGAGCAGGAGCTGGAGTAGGGATAGGAGGAGGTACCAGAGTTGGGGCTGTAGGAGGTGGGGGAACAAGTTGTGTAGGTGTAGGGGCAGGGAGAGTGGAAGAAGATGGGCCTGGTTGGGTGGAAGAAGATGGGGCCTCAGGGGGTGCTGTGGCAGGAGGGGTGGCCTGAATTGGTTGGATAGTAGGAAGGCAACCCTCCGTTCCAAAATCTCAATTTTCTTGGTAGCCCACAGGAGATTGGTATCTGAAAGCTCCTTACTAAGTTTGTTGATCTCCTGAGCATTGTTCAATTTCCTTTCTAACAACCTGGCTTGCTTTTTCGCCCTGTCTGCATTGGCTTTTTCCATTTTCGTAGTCATTCTGTAGTAAGTTGCCGCAGCCATGTTCACATTGAGTGTCTCCAAAATTGCCTCCCACCCCTTGGAAATATCTCGTAGCTTCTCGTGGTGAGCAAGCTTCACGTCACTCATTTTCTACAGTAAGGGGTACTCGATGGCTTGATGAAGTTGGGCCATGCCATTGCGAACATCCCACTTGATATAGGCATTGTCCCTCATGGCATGGAGGAGGGTGAAGTAGGGAGGGGTGTAATAGGAGTGTCTGGGTAATATTGGTAGAAATGAAGTGGAAGAAGTAGAAGGTGATTGATCCTGGGGGGGGAAAGTGGGGGCTGTAGTGATGAAGTCGAGAGGAGGGGTGGAAGTGGCTGGGGCAGTCTGTGTTGAATGGTCAATGAATTAAGGAGGGGGTAGGATAAGGGGTGGAATGGAAGGCATGGGTGGAAAAGTAAATAAAGGATGGTCAATGGAGGTGGATGGTTCTGGGTAAGGGAAAAATGGAATGGTGAAGGGTCGAAATGGAAGTGGTGGGGCTACAAATATGTGGGGTTGAATGGGAAAGGTGGATGGGAAAGGAATGGGGTCTGTTTGGGTAGAAGTGTTGGTAAATTGTGGTGGAGGTAATATTAGTGGGGGAATGATAGGTAGAGTGGGGAAGGAGTGGTGGGGTATGGTGTCTTGGAGGGTGAAGGGTGTAGTTAAGTCGATTGGGGGAGGTCCGTGGGTGGAGTCGAGGTGGAAGGGGTTGGATGAGGGGGGGTGGTAGGAGGTTGTGTAGAGATGGGTGGGCTTGTCAATGTTTGAAGGGTGGATTTTATGTTGGTGATGTCAGTTTGCATTTGGTCTTGGGTATGGGTTGTGTTGGAGAGTTGGGTCTGGATGTCATGTATGAGGGAAAGGATATGGGTAAGGGTATCTGAGGTTGGGTGGGGTGGTGTATGAGAAGAGGAGGGAACAAGTTGTAAAGGGGAAGTGGGAGCATGATGGAAAGTTGTAGGGGGAGAAGATGAAAGGTCTGGTGAATGATGTGGTGAAGGGAGTGGGGAATCTAAGAGAGGGATGTCATGGGTTGGCAAGGTATCAAGAAAGGTAGTCATGAAGGCCTGATACCTTGAAGTAGTGGCTAGGTTAAAGTCAAGATCTTGGAGTGGAGATGTAAAGGGTTGGTCAATATGTGGTGTTGGAAGTAGGTAAAGATAAGGGGTTGTGTGAGAGGTTTTCCTTTTAAGGTAGGTTATCAAGGGAGGGGGTTAGATCAGGATGAGGTTGGAGATCTTTGTGTGTATTGAGGTAAGGTGGGTGAAGGGGGAGTGCTGTCATGGGGGTGGTGGAATGGAAAAGAGAGATAAGAGAGGGAAAGGGAGAGATGGAAGAGGCAAAGAAACTGATGGAGGGGCAAGTGTGGTGGATGGAGGTATTGCTGCTGAAGCAGAGGTGGCAGAAGCTTGCACCACCTTCTTTGCAGCAGGGGGTTTAGCCTTCTTTGTGGGGGCAGGGGTGGCCTTTACCACAGCAGTTCCCTCTCCTTGCTCAGAAATAACCTAAGCTTCAGCCTTCTTCTTCTTCTTCTGTGGATCCATCAGACTTCTGTTGATCCCCCATTGTCTTTTGGCAAAAGTGGTGGGAGTGAGGTCAGCAAATAACTCCCCCACTGGTATCTTGTATCCTCCCCTCCGAAGTAATTTGGTGATGAGTCTTCCATAGGGGAGAGTGTGGATCTTCTTTTACAGCCCGAGCTTCACCATCATATGCTTCATGGCCTCAAAGATCAACCATGCAGCATTAAATCCATGGGCTAGAGAGAAGGAATAGAGAGCATCAGCAATTGGTGTCCTCCTCTCTTGCTGATGGTCAGAGCAATAGATATTCTTCCTCAGCAATTGATCAATGAACAACAATTTGGGATCCAAATCTCTTCTTCTGATGGAGTCCCCTGTGGCCTTCAAACCTCTGGTAATGGCTTGTGCAATGGTATCAATGGAGGCACTCACAGGGGAACCATAACCACAGTTAGGATCAAAAATGGTAGGGATGCCCATGACTTCAGCAATCAACGCTGGGTTGAGTAGTATCTCAAAATTGTCAACTAGCACAAGGAGGCCTGGCTGCCCATGTGTGTCTGGTCTGACCCTAAGGTGCTGGTAAAAGAGTTGCACTAACCTAGGATAGGCTGGTGCAGGAATCATTTGCATCAAGGGGAACAAACCAGCCTTGCGCAAGAACTCAATGGCAGGTGCTGACAACGGCTTAGATTCAAAGAAAGATATATAAAAAATGGCTTCAAGCTCTAAAGGAATGGAAATGAGGAGCTCAGAGGGTGTAGAGTAGTCAGGTGTTTGTTCAGCCACCTCAGGAACCACCTTCTTCCCTTTTTGTTGTGTCGTAGAGGACTTGGCTTTCTTAGGGGCAGGCTCCACGGTGGCCTGGTCCCTGGCTCTCTTCACAGGGGCACTTTTAGGAGCCATTATGATTCTCCTTGGTGAGTGTGCAGTTGAAATTTTGAAAGAAAAAATCAAGAGCTGAGTCTTACCTTAAAAGTTAGGGTTCTATTCAATTTGATGCACGGTAGACCGCAGGAGCTCCTAGCAGGGGGCAACTGTTGATGGAAGCTTTAAGAACAAAAATCCAGAATTTCAAAGTGAGTGATGAACTGTAGACAGGATGCTGGAGGAGAGAGATTGAGAGGAGTGGGAGTTAGGGTTTCACTGGCAGGAGAGGAAAGAAAAAGCAGTAAAGAAAAGCAGCGTGGGGTTGGATTTTAAATATCGCGAGGCTCGGCACGCTTCAAAAATATCTGCTCGCTGGATAGGCTGAATGGGTGGCGAGATTGGATGTTCATTTAAACTGCGTGAGGAAGCCCACACAACTATATCTGAAACTCGCGATAGAAAAGCAAAGTAATTCTTTATGAACTGCGCGAGAGGAGACCAAACCAAATTTTCAGAACCTCGCGATGGCTTAACAGAGTCAGAATTCACGCACCCACTAGTCAGCCTTTTGACCTTTATTTTATGGGTGGATTCTCTCACAGGCTCTCTTCCAGGGACACCCATAAGCATTATGAACATTCAAAAATTCCCATACTCTCAAAGCATTACATTCACACATCATGAAAAACATTAAAACAATACCATCATCATTCAATCACTTGAAATTGTCAAACAAAGGGAACATGAATAAAAGTAGGCATAAAGCACTAAACTCAGACTCCAACAAGATCACTACAAATTCCTATAAACAGTAAAATACATAGCATACAAAGTGCATAGTTCTTAGCATCAATTCAATGAAAGATCCCCTTCAGGGTTTGAGGATCCTTCACCAATCAAAAATTGGCCCTTGGGATTAACCATTGGTTGACTGGGTAACCTTCCCTCTTCTATTTTAGGTAAGTTATTCGCTAGTTGGCCAATCTTCTCTTCCATCTTCTTGATGCTCTAACCATGAGAATTCACAGTCTGAGCCAAGGAACCCAAGTTTTACAGTGAGGTCAAGACCTGGTCCTCGAAAGAAGTATTTCTATGTTGAGATGGGGGTACGACCAATTGATTTTGTTGCTGATGGGGCTACTGATGGTGCTGGAAGTTAGACCTAGGGGCATTCCCTTGATTGAACTGCTGCTGTGGCCTTTGTGGTAAGGCCAACATCTGCTGGGGCTGCATGTAGTTGTCTTGCCTCCACCTCAGATTTGGGTGGCCTCTCCATTGGTAACCAGCATTTTGGTGCTGGTATCCATATGGTTGTCTGTTGTAGCCCCCAGATTGTTCCTGGCCATAAGATTGAGCAGCAACAGCATGTTCCAAAACCAATTCAGGAAATTGCCCTGCAGATGGACATTCCTCCACTGTGTGCTGTGAGGATTGGCATATCAGACATGCCTCCGCCACATGAGCAGCCCTTCTAGGTTGCATCACAGTCAGTAATTTGTCAAACTTCATAGAGAGGTTTGCCATCTGTAGCTGCAGGTCATTGTTTCCAGACACCTCATAAACTTTTCCTCTTGATCCAGCAGCAGGCCCCACCTTTGACTCAGATTCCTGACTAGTTCTTGCCAGGGATGGCTTTTGAAAAGCATTCTCACTAATCACCTCAAACAATTCCCATGCCTCCTCGGCAGTCTTGTGCATGTAGGATCCACCACAAGAGGCATCGACCATATCTCTATTTTTCTCATCAATCCCATTGTAGAAGCTTTGTACAAGCTGCCACTCTGTGATCTTGTGGTGGGGGCATTGTTTGAGCCTTTCTTTAAACCTATCCCAGGCCTGATTAAAATTCTCAGTTGGGGATTGAGAAAAAGCAAGATTCTCTTTCCTCAACTGGCTAGTTTTGGTCTCAGGGAAGAACTTGGTCAGGAACTTGGTCTGCAGGTCCTTCCATGAAGCAATGCTATTGTTAGGAAGAGTGGTCAACCAGGTACTGGCCCTATCCTTCAGAGAGAAGGGAAAGAGTCTGAGCCTAGTAGCCTCAGGTCCCAAACCAGTGATATTAAAAGTGGTGCACAAGGCCAAGAATTGGTCAATACTCAACTGGCTAGTTTTGGTCTCAGGGAAGAACTTGGTCAGGAACTTGGTCTGTAGGCCCTTCCATGAAGCAATGCTATTGTTCGAAAGAGTGGTCAACCAGGTACTGGCCCTATCCTTCAGAGAGAAGGGAAAGAGTCTGAGCCTAGTAGCCTTAGGTCCCAAACCAGTGATATTAAAAGTGGTGCACAAGGCCAAGAACTGGTCAATATGCTTGTAAGGGTCCTCCTTGCTATGCCCATGGAAAGAGGGCAGCATCTGGATGATTGAAGTTTTTATTTCATAATTCCCCTGAACATCAGGGAATTGAATGTTAAAAGGGGAGTTATAGTCATCCGGAGCATTCAACTCCTTGAGAGTTCTGGGTTGTTCTTCACCCATATTTGTTGTCACAGGTTCACTTGGGGGCTCTCCTGTGGTGTGCCGGTCTCTTCTAAGTCTCCTTCCCCTTTCTAACTCAGGGTTAAGAGGCTCTAAAGTAGGGCTGAGAGATCTCCTCTCTAGCATACAAGCACACCAATAGAAAGGAGAGCTTCTTGCAAGCACATTGCAAATGAATAACTTTACAATTAACAAATTTATCTAACTAATTTATAGCTATTCAAAGAATACATTTACAACTATCCTAGATACTGCTAGAGAATTTTCAAGAAAGATAGACAGAGTTTTAAAAGTTAGAGAGTTTACAAACAGTTATAGCTAAGCTCCAATTGCAGTCGAACTGTCCTTCACTGCTGCTGTCTAAGAATACAAAAACTAAGGGTCTACTAATAGATCATCTTTCACCGGCAACGGCGCCAAAAACTTGTTGGTGGATCTCTGAGTGTGTGCTTGCTTTATTGGTTTGTGGTAAAAGAAATTTAAAATAAAGATAAAATAGGGGATGGAATCAGCACAACTAAGAAATCCTAGACCTGCAAGATACAGGGTCCATTGTGGCAAGTTTTGATCAATAAGAGTTTGTCCCACAGGGAAGGGTGATCTACAGCTCTAAGGGAGCCATCTCTAGTAGTCCCTCCAGATCTGACTATAGATTTGGCAGTCCTAAAAAGGAGGGGAGTTTAAGGTCACTTATTCTAGGTATTCTAAGGTAACATAATGTCTAAACTACAGAATGGGTTGAGAGGATGGATGGAGTGTGGAAAATAAATATAAAAGGGTGAGAAGTATGTTATTGAGCCTAGATTAGAGGAGCTTTATAACTCAGATTCAGATCTGATGTTATAGAAACCCTGTCCAATGGCTACGTTATCACCATTGAGGAGAAAGGATCCAACCCATCTCTCTGCCATGATTCAATCCCTTAAGGTTATAACCTGTCCACTCAAATGGTCACAGACTATCCCATAGGGAAACCACAATCCAGGGATGGGTCAAAACAAGTTAATCATTATAGGCACTATTTCATTCAGGCTACCAGCTCAAGAATCCATAGGGAACCTCAACCTCTAAAGCTCTATGTGTGGGGCTAAGGCTGTATAGGACCATGATAGCCCAGACACATAGAACCAACAAGAGATTGAGTACAACCTTCGATCTAGCTGTCCATTGCTTGAGTGAGGCTACAATGGTCCAGTCACAAGCCTATAATCTCTATAACCAGATCAGATCTAACATCTGATAGCGGATCTATACAATTATAGGGGAGTCTGCCTCTGTACAATCTCCCACCAGGCGAATACAAGCTCAGGTGCAAAGAAGAAGGATCCATCTTGGATCGGTGGATTAGAATCACCCTAAGGCTATAACCTGTCCACTTAAATGGTCACAGACTATCCCAGAGGCTATCCTCCTCTCACGGAGCCCAAGACAAAATAAGAATATCGCTGCCACCACCATGGTCACCAGGCTACCAGCTCAAGCTCCCATGAGGATTTCAGATCTAGTGGGTCCTGTGGTGGGGCTAAGGCTGTATATGACCATGATAGCCTAGACATATAGGTCACTTGCATTTGAGTGGTCCTTAGAATTAGTCCTCCATTGCTTTGAATCACAGCCAAAGCAATGGCAGATCACAAGGCATCACCCTTGCACAGAGCATCTCACATTCAAACACAAATCCCACAGAGTACAAATCCTATTACAAAACTTCCATTGATCTAGTTCAAAAGGCATACAAAGACATAGCCAGCAAGTGCTGGACTATGGCTCCGTCTTCGAGAGGATGCTTTCTTCTTGAATGGCACAAGAACTGTGCGAGGTGTTCTCTTTTGATAATTGCATCCTGCGGCCACTGTGCGACAGCTGCGCGAGGAGTCTCCTGAAGCTCTCTCTCCTCAGTCGTTCTGAGCGACTGCGCGAGGTTGAGAGAGGTCTGCTTTGAACTGTGCGAGACTGCGCGATGTGTTCTACTCTTGAGCTTCACGAGAGCTGCGCGAGTAGTTATTGTAAAGTCTGGGGATGCTTAGTTGGGTTGCGCGAGACTCATTCCAGGTCTGGATTCAGAGTTCATCCTTCTGAGGAACTTCTGGTGCCAAAATAGGCTCCTTAGCAAGATTCCTGGCCTTATTTCACTGCTGATTATTACCTACATAAAACACTTAGCAAGATTTTACTAGATGGCTAAGGGTCTAATCAAAGGTTAAGTTAAGGGGTGAAAAGTGGTACTTTTCTGGTCTTAACAAGCCCTCAAATAGGATTGCAAGCATGAGCATAAGATTGCTCTAACTTCTAAAATTTTCTAACTCTTTTCCCCATACATCAAACAAATCCTCATCTCCACATGACAGCTCAATTAATTTCATATCAGTAAGGACATTTTATTGGGTTATAATGTGGCTTATGGGTGAAGTTTATAAAGAATAAATGGGTGGAATATGATTCAAAATTGAGAAATCAGTAAGGTAAGGAGGTGACATGTACACCTTCACAACCTTCATTTCAGCATAGTTCCATCTACTTCTTGAATTTTCATATTTGAAGTGATTACTTTCTAATCCTCATTTTAATCCTTCAATGGAATGACTCTTTCTCACTCTTTTGTTTCGCTCTTCTATTTTTTCCTTTTCTTTTTGTATGCTTTTTGTACTTTTCCTCTATTTTTCTTTTTATGGGCTGGAATGCCACAACCATACATCACACTTGCCTTCAATTGTATTCTCTTCTTCTTTCACCAAATTGTCAAACCTTGCTCCTTTAACCTCATTTCTCCTCCTATTTCCTGATTTCTCAGATTGAGGGTGAACTGAAATAGGTCTAGAGGTTTTGGGTTCAAATTTTCTGATTTTTATCTAAGAAAATTGGGATTTTTAAGGTTCAAATGGTGTGTATCAAGGGCAGTTGAAAGGTGGGAACTTTTAAGATCAAACTGTCCAAGGGATGGCCTTACATCATATCCTTCATGTCATGAGTGCTGTCAAGCTGTTTCAATTTGGATTTCCCTAACTTTTATTTATCAAAAGTAGGTTCAATCAGTCCTTAGAGCAGAAAAATTACCAAGACACTTTTCATAGAAAAAAAATTTCAAGCCCAAATCTCACTAAGTATGGCCTTCCATCAAATTTTCTAGGGTGTATCCTCACAGTTTTCTCTCATTTCAGGTTTACTAGACATCAATTTTTTAAAATATTTTTTACATTTGCTTCATGAAAAATGTTAAAATTACAGCTCATTTCAGTTTCAAAAAGTTTTTAATTTCCTCTTTTTCTAAAAATCAGGTGGGAAATCACTTTATTTTTAAAAACTTTTTCAACATAGCTGCACAAGCATTAACTTATTTCATTGGCACACCTACCATACCCCGAAACCGAAGATGAACATTGTCCTCAATATTCTATTCAATGAGTAACCAGGGGTGTTAAGACCTGAAAAGTACCACTTTTTGCCCCTTAACTTAATCTCTAATAGACCCTTAATCATTTAATAAAAGTGTTTTAAGCCTGTTCTATAGGTAATAAGCAGCAGCTGCCAATAAACCCCTAACCATGCCAAGAAGCTCACTGTTGCCCCAGAATTACCACAGCAGAATGAAGGATGAACCCAAATAGAGAGTTGGCTGAAGCAGAGGCACATCGAAGCAGAAATAAACTAAGAAGGATGCCTCGCGTAAATGCCATAGAGTTCAATTGAACCAGAGATAATGCCATCGTGCACTTGTCACAGGCTTCTGGAGGAAGCACAACAACTGGTCGCGCAGTTTGCATGTTGTTCTCGCATGGTTTAGTGCCAGAAAGAATTGAAAAAGCAGACTTCGCGAGGTCTTTGTAAGGCTTAGTCTAAAGCTTTGACTCAAAAGAACCGTTAAGCTGCGCGACTCACTCGAAAGAGAAAGCTTGGTATTCGTCTTGGTCGCGATGGCTATGAGAAACAGACCTTTAGTGAATCTCCGTAACCCAGAAACTCTTGAACACAGCTTCTTCATGAAGATCTGTCATGAGATTCACCAAGGGATGAATCGCGCGAGCAATCCTCGTGCCATTCAAAGCTGAAAGAGTAATCTCGCGACAGCCATTAGTACCCCGCGATGACCAAGATGTAAACCTCGTGACTACATGAACTTCAAGTCAATTCAACACCGTGATGCCAACTCTACCACGCGGCAAGATCTAGAAATCTTTTTTATCTAGCGAGGATTGGGTTCTAAACTTCTCCCCACTTTTGTAAGGGCAATCTTAGAATCTCCTGCAATTAGGGCACGCACTCCAATGCTCCAATCTCCGTGCACACACCCCGAAGGATCCAAGGGATAATAATGGGCCGCAATTGCATTAATGAAATTAGGGTTTTCCTAACCCTAATGGTGAGAGAATCGACTGCTATATAAGCCTAAGCATAGCTTAGGTTTGTGGGGGCTCTCTTTGGTTCTCAACTTCGGTGCTTCTTCTTAAAACCGACTGTAGAATTACAGTAGGCTAAGGTTAGGGTTTAGGAGTTTTTCTTTCTCTCCATAGTCCAGCACTTGCTGGCTATACCTTTTGTATGATTCAAACTCTTGTTGGTCCTGTGTGTCCAGGCTTGTGCACTTTGTAGGCCTAGCCTCACACACAGAACTTTAGAGGATGAGGTTCCTATGGATTCTTGAGCTTGTAGCCTGGACGAAGTAGTGCCTACAATGATAAACTTATTCAGACCCATCTCTGGATTATGGTTCCCCTATTGAATAGTCTGTGACCATTTAAGTGGACAGGTTATAGCCTTAAGGGATTGGATCATGGCACAGGGGTGAGTTGGATTCTTTCTCCTCTTTAGTGATAATGTAGGCATTGGACAGGATTTCTATAGCAACAGATCCGAGTCTGAGTTACAAGACCATAAGATCTGTACCTAATAACATACTTCTCACCCTTTTCTATTTATTTTTGCACTCCATCTTCTTCCTTACCCCTTTCTGTAGTTTAGACATTAAGTTACCATAGGATTTAGACTACAGTGACCATAAATCCCCTTTCATCTAGGATTGTCAGATCTGTAGCCAGATCTGGAGGGCCTACTAGAGATGGCTCCCTTGGAGCTTAAGATTAACTTCCCTGTGGGACAAACTCTTACTTATTAAAACTTACTACAACAGGCCCTGTATCTTGCAGGACTGTGCATATTTTAGGCTTGCTGCTCCGTAATCATCATGCTATCTTTCAATCATTTTTTTTCATTCACTCCATTCTTATCACTATCTTCAATAAAGTCAGAAGAAAGCAACTTAAAATATCTTAACAAGTTTTTGGTGCCGCTTCCGGGGATCTTGATCTTTTAGTAGACTCTAGATTTTAGATACTTTATTCTTTGGTACGTGTACTTGTGAATAATTGATACTGCTAAAATACATTTGAAAATTTTCTTGCAGATCTGGACCGTAGCAGAGAAGGAGAGTAGAATTGCACTGGGAGTCTAGCTACCTCTGTTTGCATTTCTCTAACCCTCAAAACTTAGTCTATTTCTCCTTTGAAGATTCCATAGCAGTTGATTAGGATAGTTGCAATTTTTGTTAAGTGCAATGTGCCTGCGAATAGTCTTCCCTGCTGTTGGTGTGTGTGCATGTTAGAAAGGAGATCCCTCAGTCCTACATTAGAGCCAGCTAACCCTGAGATAGAAAGGGGTAGAAGACCGAGAAGGCATAGACACACCATAGTTGAGTCTCCTATTGAAATTGAGACATTAGTTATGGGTGAAGAACAACTTAGAACATTGAAGGAATGGAATGCTCCGGATGATTACAATTCTCCATTCAGCATTCAATTTCCAGATGTTCAAGGAAACTACGAAATCAAAACTTTCATCATCCAAATGCTTCCCTCTTTCCATGGGCTTAGCAAGGAAGACCCTTACAAGCACATTGAGCAGTTCTTGGCCCTGTGCACGACATTCTCCATTGCTGGTTTAGGACCAAAAGCCACTAGGTTAAGGCTCTTTCCTTTCTCCATAAAGGATAGGGCAATGACCTGGTTATCCACTCTCCCAAACAACAGCATCACTTCCTGGAAAGACCTCCAAACAAGATTTTTGTCTAAATTTTTTTCAGAAACCGAGACCAGCCAGTTGAGGAAAGGCATACTTTCTTTTGCCCAGTCCCCAACTGAAGATTTTAACCAATGCTGGGATAGATTTAAAGAAATGCTCAAACAATGTCCCCACCACAAGATCCCTGACTGGCAGCTTGTCCAGAGCTTCTACAATGGGATTGATGAGAAGAGCAGAGACATGATAGATGCCTCTTATGGTGGAACATACATGCATAAAATAGATGATGAGGCATGGGACTTGTTCGAGGTCATAAGTGAAAATGCTTTCCAGAAGATGTCCTCATCTAGAGCTGTTCAAGAGCCTTCTCCTAAGCTGGGGCTTGCTGAGACTTCTAAAGGAAAAATGTATGAAGTTAGGGGAAATGATGACCTGAGAATGCAGATGGTCAATCTTTCTGAAAGATTTGATAAACTTCTGACTGCGGTGCAGCCCAGAATGGCTGCACAAGTGATGGAGGCATGTCTGATATGCCAATCTCCACAGCACACAGTGGAAGAATGCCCATCTGCAGGGCAATACCCTGAGTATGTAATGGAACAGGCAGCTGCTGCCTAATCTTTTGGACAACAACAATCTGGTGGCTATAGTAAATAACCATATGGATACCAACACTAAAATGTTGGTTACTGTTAAGTAGTGAAAAATACCATTTTTCACCCCTAAACATGAGCCTTGAAAGACCCTTGAGAAGACTAAATAAGTGCTTTAGTGTGCATTTTATAGCTAACCAATCAGACAGGTCCAAATCCGAAAAGCATCCCAAAAAGATCAAAAAGCTGACAGCTCATGTCAAGTTTAAAGGAGTGAAGAAACAGCCTCAGCAATGGCTAAAGAGGGTCTAAAAGAGCAGACAAAGACCTGAAGCAAGAGAGAGTTCAATTCGCAAAGAACTTCTACTATTCGCAAAGAAGAATGGGAGCCTAGAGTTCAATTCGCAAAGAACTTCTACTATTTGCAAAGAAGAATGAGAGCCTAGAGTTCAATTCGCAAAGAACTTCTACTATTCGCAAAGAACCTTGAACTTTGCTAAAAGAAGAAACACTCCTGAAAAGAAGATTGAACTTGACGAGCTTGAAGTCATTGAACTTTGCAAAAAGGCCCACGAACTCGTGAAATGGCATTACGGGATTCGGCTCGTCGAAGGGTATTTCAGAAACTTTGCATGCGCTAATGCAATCAAAAGACCAGAACATTTCGAAGGTTCCAATCAAGATCGAAGGCATATTCCAACCCATGTGAGCGCCCAAAGTTAAATTACTGGCGGGAACTTCCGAGCTCAAGCAATTTCAAACCCATAATGTAATTGATGCTTGGCTCTGATTGGTGAACCAGATCAAGCGAGTTCGATTGGCGAATGAGATCTGGATCACGGTGCTCGACTCCTATTGGTTGATCTGATCTATCCAATTCGATTGGTTGATACACATCGAAATGGACTTAGGGAAAACTATAAATAGACGAACCATTTGCCCAATTTGGGTATCCAGATTTTAGAGTTTTCATCTCTTTTCCTCATTCGGTAGATAGCTTATCCGAACCCCCTGTAATCCTTCTTGTAGTTTACCTTTGAGAGCCATTGTGAGTGATTTGTACTTCAAGTTCGGATTCAAGATCAGAAGTCCGAGGGCTCTCGAGAAGCTCGACCGTAAAGTCTGAGGGCTCTCTAAGAAGCCGTGCTCTGTAATTGTAATTTTGGATTTTAAAAGGTTGCGATAATTTGTGTCTTCTCCATTGGAGTCATGTCGAGGGTTCAATGTTCACCTTAGTGCATTAGACTTCTTTAGATTCACTCATCCGCATGCAACTTCCCTTAATTCATCACCTGTCTTGAATTAGCGTTGGTAACCTAATTCTAACAAAGATTTACTGATGATGTTCATGTTCGAACTAAAGAATAGGCCACACTAGCGATGATCTGTGACCATTTAAGTGGATGAATCACGACCATAAGTCTAAACCTATTCCTTAATTGATTTATTTCTCTTACATCTGTCTTTGGTAGCCAGATGAAGATTGAATCTGCTCTGTTGAACTACAGATTCTCCATTAAAATTCAGAGGCTAAAGTACATGAAGCTATTATTTCTGCATTTGTCTTATTTTAAACATCTCCCCAACTCGGATCTGGATCATGTAGTTAGTTCTTTTCTTTATTTGCTTATAGTTAAATGTGACACAATCCAACACTCTCTTTTATCTATTCTTGTTTTTAGATAATTATAGAGCCAGATCTGGTAGCACAGATCTGGAGGTTTATCTCTCAGTTTAGACAAACTTCTCTGTGGACGATCTTGAAATACTTACTTTTAAAACTTGCTACAATTGGCCCTGATCTTGCAGGCCAGTGTTAGCCCCAATGTGCTGATATCCCTTTCATAAGTTAACATCCATATAACCTAGCATTCTTTAATTCTTTAATTTTTGATTCATAATGCACACATTTATGGCACACTTGGAGTGACAACAGTTACCAATGGAGAGACCACCCAAATTTGAGGTGGAGGCAAGACAATTATGTGCAGCCACAACAGATGTTGGCCTTACCTCAAAGGCCACAACAGCAGTTTAATCAGGGTTATGCCCCAAGGTCGAATTTCCAACAGCAGCAGCCCCAACAACAAAACCAATTGGTAGTTCCCGCACCTCAGCCCCAAAGAGCTTCTTTCGAGGACCGAGTTTTGGCCCAATTGCAAAGCCTTGGACCCTTGAATCAGACTGTGACTTCTCACAGTCAAAACATTAAGAAAATAGAAGAGCAGCTTGGCCAAATAGCCAATGCTCTGGCTAAAAGAGAGGAGGGCAGGTTGCCAAGCCAACCAGTAACCAACCCTAAGGGCCAATATTCCATCGGAGAAGGCTCCTCTAATTTTGAGGGGGCCAATGTCATAACTATCCTAAGGTCTGGTAGGCTGGTAGACAACCAGGTGAGAAAGGAACAAGGTGAGGTGCACCCCAAGGAAATGTCAGGTGAAAGTGAGAAGGACTTTGTTAGGGCACAGAGTCAAGAACTGCCTGCTACCCTTCAACAAGGGAAAAATAAAGAGGTTGTAGTTGAGCCTTAGCAGGAGATAAAAATAGATAAAAGAAAAAAACAAAAGTTCAGTCATAGGCTTGCAGCTGAGGAGCCAGCAGTACCTCAACTGCCATTTCCTCAAGCTTTGAGTGGCCCTGCCCCTTTTGATAATGGGCAGACTCAGATCGAGGAAATGATGGAGGCCTTTAAGCAGGTCAAAATAAATTTACCCTTGCTTGATGCAATCCGACAGGTTCTAGCCTATGCAAAGTTTCTGAAAGACTTTTGTACTCAGAAAAGGAAGGCCAGAGGCCACTTGTCCAAAAAGGTCTTTGCGACTGATACAGTTAATTCTGTATTAACCATGACAATGCTTGAGAAGTTGCAAGACCTAGGGATACCCACTATTCCCTGTATTATTGGAGACCACATGATTGGGAGGGCCCTTTTGGTACTTAGAGCCAGTGTTAACCTGCTGCCATACAGTGTGTATCAGCAGCTAGGTTTGGGGGAGCTCAAGCCTACTCCCATTGTTATATTGATGGTTAATAGGTCTGAGAGGAAACCCATGGGAGTGGTTGAGGATGTCCTGGTGGGGGTAGACAAGTTCTTCTACCGTAAAGACTTCCTTGTCTTAGACATAGGCTGCAACAAGGGTACCTCCCCGATACTTGTTACTCTAGGCAGACCATTTTTGGCCACTGCCAATGCATGCATTCAATGCAGGTTTAGAATCATGGAGGTCACGTTCAGACATATGAAAGTTGAGCTTAATGTGTACAACAGTGCAAAACACCCTCAGCTGGACAATGAGGAATGCTTTACAGTGGATGTACTAGAAGAAATTGTTGAAGAACTGCCCACTCTGCTGGAGTGGAGCAATATTGTCACTGATTTAACTGAAGTTTGGAACTTGGTGGAGGAAGGAAGCCTAGCTTTAATGCAAGAGGACATATCCCTAGTGAGGTCCTCTGTGGGCTTAGTGCAGCATTCCAATTGGAAACCTACATTGCTGCCCCTTCCTCCAACCAACAATGCACCAATCTTGCCATCCATGCAAAAAGCCCCTGATCTGGAGCTCAAGAAGCTTTCAAAGACATTGAAATATGCTTTTCTCGAGAATGACAAGAAACTTCCTGTGATTATCTCCTCTTCTCTTACCAAGGAGCAAGAGGAGAAATTGCTAACAGTTTTTAGGAAGCACAAGAAAGCAATTGGTTGGACCATTGCTGATCTAGGAGGGATTGATGCATCAATTTGTATGCATAGGATTCATCTAGAGGAGGGCTCAACACCCTCCAGGGAAATGTAGAGGAAATCGAATCCTCACATGCAAGAAGTGGTTCTGAAAGAAATCATTAAGTTGCTGGATGCTAGGGTAATTTACCCCATCTCTGATTCTGAATGGGTGGCACCAATCCAGGTGGTACCCAAGAAATCTGGCATAATAGTGATCACAACCGAGTCTGGAGAGTTGAGACCAGCCAGGGAGACCACTGACTGGAGAGTTTGCATCAATTATCGCAAACTCAACTCCAAGACCAGAAAAGACCACTTCCCTCTCCCCTTTATTGATCAGATTTTGGACAAGTTGGCTGGGAAAGCTTTTTACTATTTTCTTGATGGGTACTCAGGGTACAATCAGATCCCTATGCACCCCCTTGATCAAGAGAAAACTACTTTTACTTGTCCTTTTGGCACCTTTGCTTACAGGAGGATGCCTTTTGGACTGTGTAATGCCTTAGCCACCTTTTAGAGGTGTATGTATGCCATCTTTTCTGATATGATTGAAAAATTCTTTGAAATTTTTATGGATGATTTCTCGGTTTATGGGGACAGCTTTGACCAATGTCTGCAACACCTCCACAAGGTTTTACAAAGATGTGAGGAGACCAATTTGGTCTTAAGTTGGGAAAAGAGCCACTTCATGGTAACACAGGGAATTGTGTTGGGCCATGTGGTCTCTAAAGATGGAATTGAGGTAGACAAGGCCAAAGTTGATCTCATTAAAAATTTGTCCCCTCCGAGAACAGTCAAGCAAATCAGATCCTTCCTTGGACATGCTGGATTCTATAGGTAGTTTATCAAAGACTTTAGCAAAATTGCTAAACCATTGTGCCACCTGCTCTGCCAGGATGTGCCATTTGACTTCTCGACTGAATGTCTGAAGGCTTTTGAAACTCTAAAAATCTGCCTCACCTCTGCCCCTGTTCTCCAGACACATGACTATACCCTGCCCTTTGAGTTGATGTGTGATGCATCTGACTTGGCAATAGGTGCTGTCTTGAACCAGAGAAAATATAAGCTGCCTGTGGTCATTGCATATCTCAGCAAATCACTTGCTGAAGCTCAACTGAACTACACAACCACTGAGAAAGAGCTTCTGGTAGTGGTTTTTACTGTGGACAATTTTAGACCTTACCTACTTGGGTCTAAAACTATCATCTTCACTGACCACTCTGCATTAAAGTACCTACTGTCCAAGAAGGATGCAAAGCCCAGATTGATTAGATGGATACTCCTGTTACAGGAGTTTGACATCGAAATCAAGGACAAGAAGGGTGTAGAAAATGTGGTGGCTGACCACCTGTCCAGAATTATGTTGGAAAAAGGAGTTGATGACCTTGCTACAAATGATGTCTTCCCGGATGAGCAACTGTTTGCCATTCAGTCTTTAGTTCCTTGGTATGCACATATTGTCAATTATCTAGTTATAAGCAAGATTCCTGCCCGTTGGAAAAAAATGGATAAAGACCTATTTTTCTCACAGGTCAAATTCTTTTTCTGGGAGGATCCTTGCTTGTACAAGTATTGTGCAGAACAAATCATTCGGAAATGCGTTCCTGAAAGTGATGTCCCCAGTATTCTGGCCATGTGCCATGAAAATGCCTGTGGGGGTCACTTTAGTGGGAGAAAAATAGCTGACAAAGTGTTGCAATGCGGGTTCTATTGGCCTTCTCTTTTCAGAGATGCCAATATACACTGCAAGACCTATGAAAGATGTCAAAAACTAGGAGGGCTGTCTAAAAGAAATTCACTGCCTTTACAGCCCATCCTTGTTGTAGAATTGTTTGATGTGTGGGGTATTGACTTTATGGGCCCCTTTCCTCCTTCAAATGGTTTTCATTTCATCTTAGTGGCAGTGGACTACGTTTCCAAATGGGTAGAAGCCATTGCCATAAGAACTAATGATAATTAGGTTGTCCTCAAGTTTATAAAGCAGAATATCTTCTCCAGATTTGGCACTCCAAGAGCCATTATCAGTGATGGGGGAGCCATTTCTGCAACAAACATTTCGAGAGCTTGCTCAAGAAATATTCTGTCAACCATAGGATTGCTACTCCCTACCACCCACAAACTAGTGGGCAAGTTGAAATTTCAAATAGGGAGATCAAGCATATCCTTGAGAAGATTGTGAGGACTGATAGGAAGGATTGGGCTGACAAGCTTAATGATGCACTATGGGCTTATAGGACTATCTATAAGACTCCCATCGGTATGTCCCCTTTCAGACTGATCTATGGCAAGGCTTGTCATCTCCCAGTGGAGTTAGAACACAGGGCCTATTGGGCCATCAAACGTTTAAATCTCAATCTAACTTCTGCTGGTCCTCACAGGTTGCTGCAGCTGTCTGAATTGGAAGAACTAAGGATGGATGCATATGCCAATGCCAGGATCTACAAGGAAAGGTCCAAAGCTTTCTTTGACAAAGGGCTGTTAAGAAAGAGTTTCATTGCTGGTGATAAGGTTTGGTTGTTTAACTCCAAACTTAAATTTTTTTCGGGCAAATTGAAATCCAGATGGGAAGGTCCTTACATTGTCATGCATGTTCCCCCATCTGGTGCTGTGGAAATCAAGGATCCTAAGTCTGGGAGAATCTTAAAGGTGAATGGTCAGAGGCTTAAGCCTTGTGTTGAAAAACCTGCCGAACACATGGGCACCATTCATTTTGAAGGAGATCCTTCTTCAAACTGATCCACAGGTGTGTCATTACTGTATCATATGTATTTAGTTTTTGGTTGATTTATCTTGCTTTCTTTTGTTTCGATTCCTTAGGATTTATTCATGATCTTATCTGAATCTGGACCAATCTGTTTTAAACTTTTAATGCATGGTTTGATTCTTACTGTTTTTCAATTGATAGCCTCTGTTGCATGCCTAATGTGGGAGGTCATTTTTGCTTGAATGATTGAGTTTACATGTGTCTAGAGGTAGCCATAGGAGAGAGTCATGCCCAGGATCCAACCACAGCAAATAGGCAAAAGGGGCAGAACAGACGGCACATGATCTCTGTTTTATACCTTGCTGTCACTGGGTCCAAAATGAAAGCCTGGGTGACTATCGCGAGATTCAAAAGCTCTCGCGAGGTTAAAAAGGAAGTCTGGGAGAATTTTGCATAGTTCACATGAAAACATTCAATAGCTGTCGCGAGATTCATGCGTACCTGAGCACGTCTCACGCGATTCACATAGGGCCATCCATCAGCTGTCGTGCAATTCATTCACTCCAGCGAACCTCTAACACCATCCCCATAGAGATATATATTTGTTGTAGCGAGATTCAAAAGTTATCGCGAGGTTCCATAGAGACCTTGGAGCCGCTCGCGCAATTCACAGAAATTCATCTCACTCTGTCGCGCGCTCCAAGGGCAACTTGGGAGATTGTCGCACAATCTAGATTGAGTCAACACCTTCGCTAGGTTCATTTCCAAGCCCGCGACCAGATGTTCCAAAGCGCGCCGAGCTTCGCGATAAGTATTTTAACCCCGCGCTTGGTCCCTTTTCCATTATTTCCTTCCTTCTTCCCTCTGCGAAACCCTAGCTTCTGGCGCTCTTTCCCCTCTCTCCTCCAGCATCACTCCTATAGCTCATCATTCACTTCACAAATCTATAAAGTTATTCCTAACATCACCACCATCCATTTCCCTCTGTTCAAAGATCTTGAGGTGCCCTGTGCGTCAAATCAGACAAAACCCTAGATCTCAACCTCCGTTTCTCAAACAAGAAGACAGAGTTAGCAATAGCTCCAAAAACTGCACCAAAGAAAAAAGGGAAGGACAAGGAGCCTGCAGAGACCACCCCTAAAAAGGCAAAGACTTCAAAGTCCCCCACAAAAGGAAAGAAAGTGGTTGAGGAGGCGGCGGTACCAACCACCAAGTTCTCTACTCCTTCTGAGCTCATGGAGTCAATTCCATTGGAGCTTGAAATAGCCTTTGATGTACCATTTTTTGAGAAAGAACCTCTCTCTGCCCCTACAGTACAGTTTATGAGCAAAGCGGGCCTGATGCCATTGATGGGAGGAATTTCAGCACTATCCTACCCTAGGCTAGTACAGCTATTTTATCAACACATAAGGGTCAAGCGGGAAAATGATGGCAAGTTTGCTTGCTGGTGCTGATTGACGACTTTGATATGTTAGTGGGCCCCATGGTGATAGCTGAAGTATTGGGCATCCCAGCAGCATTCGACCCTAGCTGTGGATATGGCCCACCTCTGAGTGCATCGATTGATACAATTGCACGGGCCCTAACTAGAGGATTAAAAGCCACAGGGGACTCGATTAGAAGTAGAGAATTGGAACCTGAACTCCTATTCATTGACCAAGTCTTGCGAAAGAACATATATTGCTCAGGACATCAGCAGGAGAGGAGAACCCCCATTGCGGATGTTGTCTACTCCTTCCACATGGGCCATGGCTTCCATGCAGCCTCGCTAATTTTTGCGGCAACGAAAGACACAGTGGAGAAGATAGGGACCAACAAGAAGCCTCACACACTACCCTTTGCCAGAATCATTATCTTATTGCTGCAAAAAGGGGGATACAAAATTGGAAAGACTGAAGAGACCACCACCCTTACCCCTACTACCTTTGCCAGGAGGCAATGGGAAATCAGCAGGAGCTTGATGGGGGGCCAGAAAAAGAAGAAAGTTAAGGCTCAAGCCCTGCCCAAGCAAGCAGAAGAGGCAGTCGGATCAGGGTCTACCCCTACTACAAAGGAGGTGCCCCCAGAGCTTATCACTTCCATCGCTTCAGCAACACCTGTTACCCCTGCATCCACCACCCCTCTTGCATCCATCTCTCACCCCCCTCTGTTTCCATTCTCCATGCCCACTCCCCCTTCACCTGTGCTTGGTCCATGGGAGGACTCCCCATCCCCTACCTTACCTCAGTACACAGCCACAATACCCCCCTCATTTCCACCAAAGCCTGCCAGCCCCCCCCCTCATCTCCTACAAAAAACGAAAAACCACTGAGACCATCCCAACCATCTCCCAAACACCACCCTCAATCCCTTCTATCCCCATTGACCCACCCCACATTGAAGAAACCACCTCCCCAGCCATACCTATCACATCCCCCCTCACAGACATTGACTTAACCCTAAACACATCCATAGGCTTCCAAGCCTTCATATCTACCTTCCTTGAAACAATTCCTGCCTACTACACCCCTCTCCCAGACTCCCTAACTACTTCACAGCACCACTCCCCAGAACCCCACTCTTTCCCTCCCTCCACTTTCCATCATGCCCCTTCCTCACCTTTCCAACCAGCACCCTCTTCTTCACAAACCCAACCTCCTATCCCTGACACACTATCCCTTATCCTTTCCCTTATCCAAGACATCCAGGCCCAGCTATCCACCAATAACCAAAAACAAGGTCAGATGCAACTCGAACACACCTCCATCCATTCAACCCTACACACCCTAACCAACCCACCCATCCCTCCACCACCCACTTCAACCCCCCTGTCTTGTCCACTGACAAAGAAACCCAAACAAACTTCCCTCCTGACTTTCAAACCCCCCCACCATCACCATTAACTTTTACCCCCCATTTCCTTTCATACCTGTCACCATTCCCATTTTTCCCCCACCACCACCCCCTCCTCCTACTGAGCCTACCCCATTCTCATTTCCCCCTATACCCTCTATCCCACCTCTTATCCTCCCACCCCCAACATACAAAGACAAACAAAGACAAACTGACCCAGAACCTATCCCCCTTCCCCCACAACTAGACTTAGCCCCTGTTACCCCACCTTCTTCCCCCCAGGCCCAAGCACACTTTGCTCCTTCCACTTCCTATCTTCCCATCGCCCCAAAACATCATTTTTACAGCCCTCCCTACGTCACCTTCCTCCATCATATGAGGGACAATGCTTACCTTCGAAAGGATGTCCTGAGGGGCATGGCCAAGCTTCGTTAATCAATTGAGACCCCCCTACTGGAGCAAATTTATGAGATGATGGAGGCCCACAGAAAACATATACTGGGCATCTCCTTGGGGTGGAAAAACATTTTGGAGGCCTATCAGAAGACTAAGGCTACAGCTGAGTATAATGCATTGAATATGGAGATGAAGAAATCAAATGGTGTTGCTGAGAAGGCGCGGGCTAGATTGTTGGAAAAGAGGCTAAACAATGCCCAGGAGATCTGCAGAATACAAAAAGAAATCCATGAGATAGACCTCTTAAAACACCAAATCCAGATAGCCTCCTTTGAAGCCGCATTGGCTGCTGCTAGAAATGTACCTATGCAGCCCACACCAATCGTTGTTCAAATGCCCATCCCAGAGCCCAAAGCTGCTTCATCTCCAGCTGCCCAGTCTGAGGAGGCCCAACCTAAGACACAGCAGGAGAAAGGCAAGGCCCCAGCTGCCCCTCCTCCCTCACCTCCTACCGAGCAGCCTCCACCTCCCAAGGCCTCTGCTGCACCTCTACAAGAGCAAACTTATCCTAAGCAGAGGAAAGTCACTGCTAAAAAGTCTGCTCCCAAAGCTGTCCCTTTAAAAATTGGCAAAGAGCCTGCTACCCAGTCTGATGAGGCGCAGTCCCCTATCCAACCTGAGTCCACTAGAAAAGGAAAATTCCCAGTGGTCCCCACTGAGGAAGCCAAAGCTAATGGAAAAGGAAAATCCCCTGCCACCCCCCTGCTACGCGAAAAGGAAAAGCCCCTCAAGAACCCAAGGAACCAAAAGTTCCCAAGCAACCAAAAGTAAGGGTGAGGGCCCCCAAAGCTCCAACTGCCAAGAAAATACCAGCCGAAGCCAAAAAGGCAAGGGAAGAAAAGAAGAAACAGGACAGAGCTGCCCTTAAGGCACAGGCTAAGGATGGGCTGGGATTTCCTTACAGATTCAGAATCAGATTAGATCCTAGCTTCTAGATTGTATATTAGGTTTTTCTTCTTTTACCTACATTTGTAAATATTTTCTTTAACTTTAATAGAATTTCTAGTTTTTTTTCTCTTGCTATGATCTATGTGCTTGTTTCCATCTGTAAGCTAGTTTTCATTTTCTTCATTTTGTCTATAATGGGAGATGCATTTAGGGAGGCTATGTTTCTTTGCAATAGTAATCCATGTGGAGGATAGATGTAGATAGTGGCTGAATAAATCTGTGCAAATACCCGCCTCAGGGATTTCAATAGCTTCTTTCTAAAATTAATGAGCCATGTCAGGCTACCTCGCGGAGATCCCCAGCTCAGTTGCGCGAGAAATGTACTCTCCTCATCACTAATTGTTCTTCAAGAGGATCCCCGCGCGATACACTGACCACTTTAAATACCATGCCTATCTTTAGACATTCAGTTAATGCTCATTCTCTTTTCCAAGAGCTAGTTGTGTGTTTCTTCTTTCCCCACACAACGCTCATTTATTGCCAAGTTTGAAGAGGGGTACAATTTCAATTCCACCGATTCATGTTCCCTCTTCCCCCTCTTTTAAATCGGCCATCAGTCCCTTTTCATCTCATCCCTCCTATTCTAACCCTAGAGTCCATACCTCCTCACATAAATGGTGGATGACAATCCCTTTGGGTTTCCAATCAAATTCTACCCCATCTGGGAAGATCCCCCACCGCCAAAGGAGCTGGACCCCTTGCAATTTCTCTGGGATGAGTTTGACGAGGTCCAGCGGATCCTCGCCAAGGAGGAAAAGAAAAAGAGGAAAAGAGACAAGAGAAAAGAGAAGAAGAGAAAAATGGCACCACCTGCATCTCCCCCTCCATCTTCCTCAAACCCTCCCCCGGCTACACATTGACCTCCCCCCCATTTTGCCTTTTCCTTTTCCATCTTTTTGTCATATTTTCTTTTTATTTAAATGAAAGTTTCTTTTAGTTACATACTGTTTTGTTTGCATTTTCTGTTTCTCTCTCTTCTTTTGTGTTTATTTCTGTCTGTCTGCTTGGATTCTACTGCTTTTTATCACCTCTAAACCAATGAGGACACTGCTCCGAATGGTTTGGGGGTATGGCAGTCTACCAATAGAATAGTTAATTGTAGTGCAGTAATGGTGGTTTAACTGGGATGAATAAAGTTAATTTTCACTTAACTTGGTACAATGAAGAAACATGTAAAAATTTAAATATTTTTGCAGACTTTTGGAAACAGATAAAAGTTGATCTTGACACCGCCATGAAGCTAATATTAGAATTTATTTTTTTTAGTTAAGTACTCAACGAGCCTAAGAGGAGAGGAACATACGAAAATACACCCCATGAGTTAAATTTGAAGACCATACCTAGTGAGATTTGGGCCCAGCATTTTCTTTTAAAGAGTGTTTTTGGCATTATTTCTGCTCTAAAGACTGATTGAGTCAAGACTTTTTCACTAGAAGTTGTGTAACTCCTAATCAAAACCAATTGACAGCACTCAAGAGACTAAGGAAATGATCCAAGGCCCTGATTTGGACAGTTTGAGCCTAAAAATCCAACCTTTTAAAATCTGCCCTTTTGCATACACTAGCTAAGCCTTAAAATCATATTTTTCCTTTCACAAACACCAGAAAACTTGCACCTTAACTCCATTACCTAAGTCAACCTTACCCTCACTCTGAGAATTCAGAAGGTAAAGGAGAAGGAGATAAAGATACTGAGAATGGTCCAATATTCTGTGGAAGGTGAAGAAAAGAAACTTGTGAACAGCTGTGTATCAATGGCAATTGTGTGGCATTTCATCAAAAGAATGAATAAAGAAAATAAAAATTGAAAAAGAAAGAGAAGTCTAGAGAACATCATCATCTGAAAATTGAAAAGAAGAGGAGAAGCTGGCCACTTTGTCTCTGAAATATAAGAGGAAGATGAAGTTTTTACTGAAATAAAGGTTGTGAAGTCATGAACCACTCCTTACCTTGCTAATTTCTTAATTTGGACTCCCTTTTTACCCCTTTATTCTGTACACCCCTCAACCATAAGCCACATTACAACCCTTTCAAAAAGACCTTGTGGATCCAAAGTTAAATGAACTGTCATGTGAAGATGGAGAGTTGCCCAATCTATAGTGAAAATCCTTGAAGATGTCAGAAATTAGAAGCTTGGCCTATGCTCATGCTTGCAAGCCCATTTGGGGTCTGCAACTGCTCTTGAGCTGTTGAGAATGTGAACACCCTCAGGTTGTTAATGTTGAGAGATAGCCCAAGTGAGAATTGGGTCTGAATTTTAACCCCTTTGGCACTGTATCCAACCTGAATTTCGAATCAAAGGCAAGCTTGGTACTAATTTTCATACATTGAAATTCTAATGTTAAATGAATGGTGGTCAGGCAAACACATGTTAACTTTTAAGTTCTAAATGGCCTGCAACTTTGCTGCAGTTTCCTCTACGTATTAAAGAATGGGTGTGGAATGAAACTTTCTACATTTAAATTTGTGTTGTCATTATCTGCACAATACTTAATTGATTCTAATGCTAAAGTTTGTGGGTGTCTTCACTGAAAACCCTCAGGAGACTTCACTCCTCCACTAGGGATCACCTAGGGGTTTAAAAGGCTTGGTACATATGCTAAATGTATCTGTGATCCCTACGAAAGTGGTGTTTACAGCTTTGCTAAGGGACTAGCAAATATTAGGTTTGGGGGTGTGTTAAGACCTGAAAAGTTCCACTTTTTGCCCCTTAACTTAATCTCTGATAGACCCTTAACCATTTAATAAAAGTATTTTAAGCCTGTTCTGTAGGTAATAAGCAGCAGCTGCCAATAAACCCCTAACCATGCCAAGAAGCTCACTGTTGCCCCAGAATTACTATAGCAGAATGAAGGATGAACCCAGACAGAGAGTTGGCTGAAGCAGAGGCACATCCAAGTAGAAATAAACTAAGAAGGAGGCCTCGCGCAAATGTCGCAGGGTTCAATTGAACTAGAGATAATACCTTCGCGCACTTGTCGCGGGCTTTTGAAGGAAGCACAACAACTGGTCGCGCAGTCTGCACGTCGTTCTCGTGTGGTTTGGTGCCAGAAAGAATTGAAAAGGCAGACTTCACGAGGTCCTCACGAGGCTTAGTCTAAAGCTTTCGCGCAGTCTCGCACAGCTCAAAAGAAGAACCATTAAGCTTCATGCGACTCACTAAGAAGAGAAAGCTTCAGGTATTCCTGTGCGCAGTTGTCGCACAGTGGCCGTGAGATACAGACCTTCAGTGAATCTTGTGTGACCCAGAAACTCTTGACCACTGCTTCTTCGCAAAGATCTGTCATGAGATTCACCAAGGGACTAACCGCGCGAGCAATCCTGGTGCCACTCAAAGCTGAAAAAGTAATCTCGCGACAACCATTAGTACCTCGCGATGACCAAGATATAAACCCCGCGACTATATGAACTTCAAGTCAATTCAACCCTGCGATGCCAACTGTACCACGAGGCAAGATCTAGAAATATTTTCTATCTAGCGAGGATCGAGTTCTAAACTTCTCCCCACTTCTGCAAGGGCAATCTTGGAATCACCAGCAGTTAGGGCACGCACTCCAATGCTTTAATCTCCGTGCACATGCCCCGAAGCATCCAAGGGACAAGAATGGGCAGCAATTGCATTAATGAAATTAGGGTTTTCCTAACCCTAATGGTGAGTGAACCGACTGCTATATAAGCCTAAGCCTAGCTTAGGTTTGTGGGGGTTCTCTTTGGTTCTCAACTTCGGTGCTTCTTGAAACTAACTATAGAATTACAGTAGGCTAAGGTTATGGTTTAGGAGTTTCTCTTTTTCTCTTTTTCCTTTCTTTCCATAGTCCAGCACTTGCTGGCTATGCCTTTTGTATGATTATTTGGTATAGATTCTAATGGAGTTTTACAATAGGATTTATAACATGTATGGGATGATGCTTTTGTGTTGAGTTGTTTTGTACAAGGCTGCTGCCTTGAGATCCTCCATTGCTATGTTGTACTGTAAGCAATGGAGGATTGTTTTTATTGCTTTATTTAGATCTAATTGACCTGTGTGTCTAGGTTAGGCACATTGCAGGCCTTCCCCCACCAGAGGATCCACTAAATCTGAATCCCCATGGGAGCTTGAGCTGATAGCCTTGTGAACATGGTGGCGGCAGTAATGTTCTTGTTCTGTCTTAGACCTTTGTGAGGAGGATAGCCTCTGTGGATAGTCTGTGACCATTCAAGTGGACAGGTTATAGCCCTAGGGTGAAGCCAATCCACAGACCTAAGATAGATTCTTTTTCTCTACACTTGTGCTTGTAGCCCTGTGAGAGATTGTGCAAAGACAGACTACCCTATACTTGTATAGATCCACCATCAGATTACAGATCTGATTTGGCCGTAGAGATTGTAGGCTTGTGACTGGATCACTGCAGTCTTTCTAAAGCAGTGAACAGCCATGCTTAAAGGCTAGTACTCAAACTCTTGCTGGTCCTGTGTGTCTAGGCTTGTGCACTTTGTAGGTCTAGCCCCACACACAAAACTTTAGAGGATGAGGTTCCTATGGATTCTTGAGCTTGTAGCTTGGATGAAGTAGTGCCTACAATGATAAACTTGTTCTGGCCCATCTCTAGATTGTGGTTCCCCTATTGATAGTCTGTGACCATTTTAGTGGACAGGTTATTGCCTTAAGGGATTGGATCATGGCGCAGGGGTGAGTTGGATTCTTTCTCCTCTTTGGTGATAATGTAGCCATTGGACAGGATTTCTATAGCAGCAGATGTGAGTCTGAGTTACAAGACCCATCAGATCTGTACCTAATAACATACTTCTCACCCTTTTCTATTTATTTTTGCACTCCATCTTCTTCCTTACTCCTTTCTGTAGTTTAGACATTAAGTTACTATAGGATTTAGACTATAGTGACCATAAATCCCCTTCCATCTAGGATTGCCAGATCTGTAGCCAGAACTGGAGGGCCTACTAAAGATGGCTCCCTTGGAGCTTAAGATCAACTTCCCTGTGGGACAAACTCTTACTTATTAAAACTTGCTACAATAGGCCTTGTATCTTGCAGGACTCTGCATATTTTAGGCTTACTGCTCCGTAATCATCACGCTACCTTTCACTCATTTTTTTTCATTCACCCCATTCTTATCACTATCTTCAATAAAGTCAGAAGCAAGCAACTTAAAATATCTTAACAAGGGGCAGCAGGGTAAACATGAGGAAGAAAAATAAGCAGAAAAATTATAGCTGTATGTAGCAGAAAATAAAAATACAAAACTGATTACAGGAACATGAAAATGGAAAAAATGATATACAAAGGCAGGAAAATTACTGGTAAAACAGAAAAAATAGTAAAATAAAGCTAGAAAAATAAAAAAAACTAAATAAATGAACAGAAAAATAAAAGATCTGCTATGCAAATGAAAGGAAACTAAATGCTAATAACAGAAAAACAGAAAAAATAAAGTCAGGAACTGAATACAAAACTACAAAAACAGAAAAACTGCAGATATAAAAACAATATTGTAGATAAAAAATAGGAAAACAATGTTAAAAACTGAATATAATTATACAAAAGTGCAGAAAATCAGTAAAACTAGGACACATATTAACCTAAGAAAGATAAATCAGTAATCTAAAAATAGAATTTAAACTAAAATTCCTAAAACAGAAAATCCTAAAAGAAGACTCCAAGCCACCTGTGCCAAAAGAAACCCCTTTACTGCTTGTGTGTGTTTGAGCTGTGGATGTGTATGAATCAATAAAATTTTGTGAAATAATGTCAACATGGATGTACACAATTAAAAACAGGATTCATACACAGCTGAGACCTATTTATGGTGAAATTTTTTTTGAAGAAAAATAAACTCAGTGGCTCCATTGAGTATTCGAAATAGTATGTAATCCACTACTCATTATCCTACATGATTCCTCAAATGAAAGGTCATGATCTTAGTAGTTCCAGATGGGCGAAATTGAATAAAGGCAAAGGAAAACAGCCCATCTGCAGAGAATTTTTATGTTTTTATATTTTTTACTTTTATGTGTTTTGATCAGCCTGGGCACCACAAGAGCCCTTATTTACTACTACTGAAAATAATAAAAAATAAATTAAAATTTTTTTAATTTGTGTTTACATTTTCTTTTATTTTTGTATTTGGTTTTGTTATTTAAAAATCAGCATACCTATAGCAGAAATTTAAACTAAGATAAACACTAAATACAGCAGAACTGCTGGTTTTAAAGAATTGAAAACTTTGAAAAATAAATGCAAAGGAGGAAGGGGATGCAAACTCAGGCAGTTCTGCTCCAGCTGCAAGCCATTGACTCCTCTTGTGGCCACTGCTCCAGATCTGTAAAAATTCAACAACTGTAGTAGTACCTTATTCAAGCATATTGATAAAAACAAAAAGAAGAACTCAGGCCACTACCTCATTTTTGCAAAAAGGCAAAAAAGTGACAGCAATATTTATTCAAATAGCTAGAAGACATAGAATAAAAACTCAGAAAAATTAGAATTTTTACTGCAGTAAAACATGTTTTCTCTACAAAAACTACAGCAGACATTAATTCAAACAGTTGGAATTCAATATAAAAATCTAAAAGAAAATAGCAATAATAAAAAAAATATAAAATTAGATCTACAAAATATGAAAAACTCAAATCTACTATCTAGATCAAAACTCCCTGGTAGCGGCGACAAAAACTTGTTGGGGAATTTCTAGTGTGCTGTTTATTGTGTAATGATAAAAGCAAAATAAAATTAAAGTAAAATAGAGATGGATTTAGCACAACTAAAATATCCTAGACTTGTAAGATAAAAGCAAAATCAAGGTCCATATGTAGCATGTTTTGATAAGTAAGAGTTTGTCCCATAGGGAGTAGTGATCTAAACCTAGAAGGTGTATAGTAGACCTCCAGATCTGGCTACAGATCTGGTAATTCTAAGAAGAAAGAGAGCTTTTCGGGTGTCACTAGATCTAATTAATCTACAAAACAGAAATATAAAACTAAGTCTAAAAGATGGAGGAAGATGGATGGTAAAATAAAGATCAAATGGTGAGAAATAGGCAGCCAAGGACTGGTTCTCATTATAAATCGATTGAATCAAAGGCATTGTATAGATCTGATTCGCTACAATCCTCTATTCTGGCTCCAAGCTACCCGGTTTCCCCGGGCAAAGGTGAGGTATAAGAATCCAATCTCCACCAATGGATGAAGCAATCCTCAGGTTAGGAACTGCCCTTCTACTGGATACAGCCCTAAAGTTATGATCTGCCCTTCTACTAGATACAATTCATCCCAGAGATTGTTCCAATCCATTGGTCTCGATTAGAACAGGTAAACCATTACAGATGATGCAGATGCAAGGGTACCAAGCTCCCCATTTCTGGCTGGCATCCACAGGAATATCCAATCTGGAGAAATCAAATATGAAAAAGTGAAATATAGATTAGAATTACCTTTATATCTACAATCACTATAATCTTATAGCTATTGTGCCCAGATCTGCAATCTTGTGCAATATCAATCTATTCACAAAGCTTCAAAACCCTTGATTTAAAATATCAAAACAGATTTGGACTGCTTATTTAGATCTAATCCAACATGCTGGATTAGGGAGAGAAGGGGGAAGAGAAAAAGGAAAAATAAAACTAAAACTAAAACATAAATGAGCTAAGGAGAACCACAGTTATTCGATAGATTCCTTGTTGAGAAATTACAGCAGTAAAGAGTTCTATTTATACAAGTGCAGTGATCCGTGTGCTTGAGATTTCCGCCAATCAGAGGAGAGAATTTCAGTTTAAGCTTAATCCCTGTTTCAGCATTCCAACAAATCAGAGAGCAGATATGGATTTGGTTTTGTGCTCAGCTGAAGCCAATTTGCGTTCTCTTGAAAAATTAGTTCACACCCATGCACAGATTTCTCATAGCTTTGCAGTTCCCAAAACTACCCTTGTGTAACCAAAAATACCTAGTTGTACCTCTTTTTAATTTCTGTAAACAAAATGGAACCAACGTTGCTGCTATCCATTTTCCAGCTGCACACCTCAAGTGATTGCACCCAACTGCTGAGGTTTTGAAGATGTTTAATCACATAGCTGCAGCCTAACGTAGATGAGGCCTGAGTTGAATTAATTATAGAAATGTGGGCTGATGAAGGTTCACATTGGCAGCTTCATTAAAACTCTGCAGCTTTGGCACTGAGGTGGAGAATATGAAGTGCAGCACCTTCAGGTAAGGTTTCGTGAGGATGGTGAAGGTGGGCTGGCACATCTCGTTAGGTTTATCGGTGCAAGTTGTTGTTCTCGAGAGGTTGGCTGCACTTCAAATGTCGAGAGGATGCATGGCTGAGAAGGTGTCGGTAGATTCAAATCTTTAAGTGGTCGACAAGATGGAGAAGAAGGTTGAAGCTCAATCTGTTTGATAGGTTTGATTGGAGCTTTAATGAGCAGCTGAAGATGTCGAGAGGATGGGCTGTGTGTAGCCACAAGCTATCGACAGGTTCGATAGTTAGCTGAAGCATCTTCTCGAGAGGATGGAGCTACATGTAAACATGGTTGTCGATAGGTTGCTTGGGAACTGATCTGCTCGATAGGTTTAGAAGGTGGGGACTCCAATGGTCGAGAGGATTGAGGCTTGATTGCTGAACTAGTCGATAGGTTTGGATTGTTGCAAGTAAAAGGGCTCAACAGGTTCGAGTGAAGTCCAAAGGTTTGTGTCGACAGGATTATAATGTGGAGGTGGGGATCATGTCGACAGGTTGGTGAAGCTATGGCTTGAAGGTGTCGACTGGTTGGGCTTTGGAGCTTGAGAGGTTGGGGTTTCTACAATGAAGACTCTATAACAAGTTGAGTGAATGCATTGAGCATTTACTTGAGAGGCTGCTGAAGAAAATGTCGATAGGTTGCTCCTCTTTAAATTTCCAACTGCTCGACAGGATGCATGAAAGGATGGCTGCAAACTTGATAGGTTGAAATGCATGGAGCTGCTACATTTTGATCAATGGAGTTGAGTGTAGATCTGCGTGGGTGCAGCTGCTCTGGGTGCTCTGCTGCTGCACTTTGAAGATTGCAAGGTTTGGATTGCAGCTCGATGGTTGCATGGCTTGCTTGATAGGTTGGCCAAAGTAGCTGTTGTCCATTTGGAATTGTTGAAGACCAGATTTGTAGCTGCAGTTTGAGAGGAATGGGAGCTGCTGCTATCTGCATGCTGGTGATCCTTTGCACACCACCGCAGCCTATGTACTGTTGTTCTAAGTATCATGTGTGCAACTCATGTGAATGCACATGCTGCAACTTGAGCTACTACCACTAGGTTCTTGATGTAGAGCGGCTGTGTAGTTGGGATGCGTCCACTGCTATGGCATATCAGGTCCAAGAAAGTGCTACTAAAGTAATGACCCCGAGTGCTCTTGCTTGTAATAGGTGTTGAACCCAGCTTCTAAACAAATCAGTGGTTCTTCTGTTTTAGCATCAATTCGCAAGGTGTAGCTGTTGTATGTGGCCCTTAAAACACCTCCAAAGTGCCTAGGAGCCATTCTGTTCATCTCTCACTCTCAGCTGTGGATTGGTTCGAAAACTCCTCTTATTGACACTTTTAAACTGAAAACTGCACTAAGGACACAATTACCTCCTTGTTGCAAAACAACACTAAAAGGTAATTATTAACTACTCGGAGGCTTAGCAAAAGCCTGGTTTAAAGGGTAAAATGTGGTATAAAATAGTGACTAACAATAGTGAACCCAATTGGGCCTTTAAACCCTTAGGATAGGTGAGGAAAGAGACGGATCATATAAACAGTCAGTCCCCGGAAGCCTAACTTCCACAAAAAGCTAGTTTGGAGACCCATTTCGGACTAAGCTTGCTGCTATTAAACAATCTGGAGAACCATTTTGCTCTGACGCCATTATTAGTTGCGCCAATGCAAAATGTCCCAAAAGTACACTGGCACAACTATTAGTTTCACCAGCTTTAATCTGGGACTTTTTGCTCCGGCGCCACTATTAGTTACGCCAGGTTGGTTCTGAGCAGCTTCTGTTTGGATCTGTGGCCTATTTCACATCCCAGACTCCACGATCAGTGTGTTTAGTACCTCTGTTTAGGCCTCGCAACTTTCGACACCCGATACGCCCTCGCCCATCAAAAAAAGGTGACTTCCTTTTTATTCATTTATGTGGATCGGGTTATTTGCATTAGTTTCTATGCCTTCAATAGATCAAAGGGTTTCCCTTTGATTCTTTCGAAGTGCTTCGAAACCATTGCCGTGAACCTATTTAGGATACGAGAGCCACCCGAGAAGGGAATTCAAAAAGGCCCCTGAATCTTTATTTCTTTTCACTTATAAAAATTTAAAAAAATTAAAAATATAAACCCAAAAATACAGTCTTGCTTAGTGCCAACACAACGACATCATCTTATCCTCTGTCATCTCATAGGGGAAGGAGGAAGCTTTACGGGCCCCATCTGAGGCACCCATACCACATCCAATCCCCCACACATCCCTCCATTTACCCAAGTCATGCCCATCTTTTCCAAAGCCATGACCAACTTTCCTCTCTCATTCTCCACCTCTATGCCCAATACATCTCCCCCATACATGCATTATCTATCCACCAATGCCCCACCTCATTCCTTCAACCCCTCTTATTTCCCGCCTCCTACCCAGGTCATGCCCGATTTTACTAGGGCCATGCCCAATTTTTCCTCTTCACACACTCCATCCATACCCCTCCAACCATCAAATAACCCATCTCCATCTGATTCCCCTTCCATGGCCATGATGGAGGAGATGTTCCAAACTTACAATAAGTGGAAGGCCTCCCAACACATCCCCTCTCATCCACACCGCAAATCTATGGATCCATCCCATACCCTATCAAGCCTACATGCCTAATTCCCCCATGACCCCCATCGACCCCCTATCATCCACACTATCCAAACCCCCATTTCCCACATGTCCTAAGGCCTAATGGCCCAAACCCCGATTTCCCACATCCCCCAAGGCGCAATGGCCCAAACCCCCATTTCCCACATCCCCCATGGCCCCATGGCTAAAAACCCCATGGCCCAGACTAGTTATGGCCCCATGGCCAAGAGCCATCAAGGGCCCATGGCTAAGACCCATCAAGGCCCAATGGGCCAGAGCCAACAAAGGCCCATGGCCCAGACCCGCCAAGTCCCAATGGGCCAGACCCATTAAGGGCCATGGCCCAAACCAACTAAGGCCCGAATGGGCCAGACCCATCAGGGGCCCATGGGCCAGAACCACCAAGGGCCCATGGCCTAGACCTACTAAGGCCCATTAGGCCAGACCCACTAAGGGCCCATGGCCCAAACCCATCAAGGACCCATGACCCAAACCCATCAATGGCCCATGACCCAAACCCACCAAGGCCCCCTGGGCCACACCTATCATAACCAAGGCTTTATGGCCCAAGCTTCCTCAGGACCCATGTGTTGGTGCATGCTTTTTCTGGGTTCCTCTCAGTTCTCGTTGAATCAGTGGCTTCCAATTATGTCCTAATGGACTCTAGCGATGTGGCGTTTGGAATATTAGAAACAAAGGGGTTTCTAGGAAGGTTCCTAGTGTGTTGCGATCGCCAGCTGCAGCTATTTATCGACGGTGCAGCACGTCAATGATCACGCTAAAGAGTGGGTATGGGTTACTTCTATACTGAATTGTCTGCCTGTGAACGTCAGTAGCAGTCTTTTCCTTAATTTAAACAGTTCAATTTCCTTTTATTTCCCATTATGGTTATAATTCTGGTCAGTTTAGACTTCCCTGGTTCTACTATGAGTTAGTTATGAATTTGTTAGAGTGAATAGATCTATTCTAATATTATAATTCTATCAGGAGTCTAATTAATTCAGCTTCCTAATCTTATTAGAAATCTAATTAATTTAGTGTCCTAATGCTACTAGGAGTCCAATCAATTTTAGTCTCCTAATTTCATCAGGAGTCTAATTATAATCAAGTTTCCTAATTGTACTAGGAATGCACATGTAATAGTTCTGATGAAACTCTAATTAATTCAAGCATGCTAATTGTATTAGAATTCTAATTAAGCAAACATACTAGTTGTATTGGAATTCTAACTAAAGCAACTATAATAGTCCTACTAGAATTCTAACTAAAATGGAATACTAATTTTACTGAAACTCTAATTTATAGCGAATGAATTAATTTTTTTATTAAAATATAATTGAAACGAATAATCTGATTTTTATTTCGAATATAATAGGTAAACTAATTTTACTGAAATTCCAATTGAAACAATGAATTAATTATATTAAAAATCTAATTAAAGCAAGGAAATTAATCAATTAAATTCTTATTTAAAGAGATTAAGATTAATCAATCATTCTAAGATTTAAGGCACTTAATTAATTAAATATGTTGAAACAGAATAAACCTACTAATTAATTATACTAAAGAGATAAAATAAAAGCAATTGATTAATTCTAAAATTTCTAAAAAAAGGGGTTTTGGGCCCGCTATGCTAAGGAGGATTGGCCTCATTCCCGGGGTACCCTCCGTTAGCTCCCTTGGGCAAATCGGATGGCTGAGATTAAAATTAAATTAAATTTTGAGATTGTAAAATAGTATTTTTAGATTTTTCGAGATTGCTTTCGAAATAATAATCATGAATTAAATTATGAACTAGAATTATAAAAACTAATAATAATATTTAGAATTTTTTGAGATATGAAAATAAGAAATTAAAGTCAGAACTTAAATTTCTAGCACTAAATTCGGGTCCGAAATAAGAAAATAAGACCGTATGATTAAAGACTGGTCCTAAATCGAAGGATTAGAACCAGAAATTAATGATATGACTGTAGATTGAGATTTTAGAATGGAATTAGAGCCTAGGGTCGATGAATTAGATCGTCGGATTAAGAACTGGTTCCGAATTCGGAGAATTAGAACCAGATATAAGATATTTGCGGTCTAAAAAGGGTGCTACGGTCTGGGATTGAACATTAAAATCTATGATTAAAATTAATAGGAATCCTAAATCTATAGGCTAGAAATTATGGTGGGAACTAAATCATTACCTAAGGATCGGGGCTGCGGAGAGAAATCTCGAAGATTAGAAGCTTGAATCTCGAAACCATGATTAAGTTGCTCTATGGGTTTGTCCTTGGAGTTCTCTGGTTTCGGAATCCCAAAAAAATCCGTTCTCTCTCAAAAATATACCAACCTCCCTGGGCGAATTAGGAAAAAAATCTTTTATAGGTTTTTCTTCAATTATGTGCCATGTTCAAGGTGTTTAATCGAATCACGCACTAGTTTCCCAATGCTTAATCGCTTTCAGTCGGTCACCGACTTAGTGAGCAACCGGCTAACTTGCTCAGCGAGTTTCCTAGTCATAATAGCATTAGGGTTAATTGCGCGCTTGGTAGTACATGTGCAATCCAATTAAGCGTTTCTTCAGAAGCGTTTAATCGAGGAAACTTAGGGGTCAAGGACTATGAGGCTAGGTTGGGCGTAGGCCAATTGCACGCTGATGATGTAGCGCTCAATCCGATCACTGCTTCTACTTTCAGGCGAGTGATCGAGTCTCGAATAGGTTTGGGAAAGGAAGTTTAGTCTGAGAGGGGGACTGATTGCGCGTTTGTGGTCTAGCGTGCAATCAAATTACGTGTGGGTTTTCAGGCGCTTAATTCAGGGTTGCACAAGTCTGGTCTCTAGTATGAAATGTAAGACTATTATTTCAGTCTGCATTCTGGCTATATACTATTATTTTAGTATATAGTCTCCCTACGTTGGGATTTGAGCTACAGAGTTATTATTCAGCCTGTATTTAACCATGCACTATCATTTCAGTGCATGGTTCCCTTATCAAGGTTTAAAAGGTCAAAGGTTGATCGAACAAAAATGTATATTATGAGAAGGCAAAATGGGAGTGTCTGCAGATGCCCCTCTTCGGTGCACTCTTGCGAAGTAAGAACATGTCGAAGAAGTAGACACCCCTCATTCGAGGTGTCTTCTCGTTTCTCTTGAAAAATCACAAATGTGAATTGGTGATGCTCACATGACATGCTTGGCTTTCTTATGTATCAGTGCAAGCTAAAATGGAGCATTTGAAGGGAAAATGGTAGCTGTCAAAGGGCACATTCCGGGTTTGTGGGTGTATGGCGCATCCCATCGCATGGCGCGAGCTAATAGAGGGATTTTATGCAATCAAGGTACCGAGGCATTAATCAAATGTCTAAAACAAGGTCCAACGACCGATAATAAAAATATGAAGTATCAAGTAATATTGAAAGCTTTTGCAAATCATGTCAGACCGGGTGCGTCATTGCTCACACCAATGCATGTCAGGCCTTCCTTTTCCAAAAGGAGTTTGTTAAATCTTAGATTAAATATACTCAATGTTTAGTTTCCTAGGGGAATGGCTGGTTTGGGCTGGTAATTGAAGTGGGGGTCTTTTGAGGTGTACTCATTTTGAATTCTACGCAGTGGTGCGTGCGCTTCATTCATCTGGAGTCAGCCTTTATGTTAGAAATTTTAGTGCTAATGTATCTGAACAAATGATTTTGCATAGTGGAGTATGCGCTCAATCAAATTTTTGTGCAATGGAATATGCGCTTGATTACAAGTTCAGGCGAACCTAGGAATTACAAGTCGGGTTTAAGTGTAATTTATTGTGCGCAGGTGATGGGGTGCTTAATCAGCTCTTTTGGTATATTTTTATTTTTGGTATTTATAGAAAGGTGAGTTGAGTTTATTTATCTTGTTGTTTTATTCTTCTTTTCTTCTCTCTCTTTTGCTCTTTTTTGCTTTTGTTTTTTTTTTATTTTTGAAGTAAGGGTTGTTTTTGAAGATTTGGAGGGTTTGAAATTTGAAATTTTAGAGAATTTAACTTAAGATCAATTCAGTGGTAAAATGGCAGAAAACGTGGCTTCCGAGACGTCGCTGAGCAGATCCACCGGTACGGGATTTGTAGACCCGACCGTTATTGTGGTTGTCAAGACGACACTTAGCATGCCGGATATTTCGTCTAACCTTCTTGACGAATACTGATGATTGTCTCTTATAGGAGGACTACAGTGATTTGCGAGTTGAGAGAGACGTGTTTTGAAAACATTTGGCTTAATCATAGCTAACTATATATACGAGGAATATCGAGTAATTGAAAGGAAAATTGGGTAGTACTTACCTGGGGGCAATACTTACCCAGGTTGTGCGTAGCTTGTGGCAAGATTGGTGATGTTGTAGTGTCGCAATGGTATCATGATGGGACTTTGTGGTTATTACTGTGATGCAGTGCTCCGGATGTGATGTTGTGATGGGACTTGGGGATTTCTTCCTTCCCTTTGGCTGATGTAGCAGGGCTTGGCGGTTGTGATGTGGTGTCTTGGGAGAAATGATGTCGCGATGGGACCTGAGGATTCTCCCTTCTTTGGCTGTGTGCTGGGTGAGTCCTGGTGGGACGTGGGGACCAATTCAAGAGAGAGAGAGAGTCCTTTTCCTTAGCGATGGGACACGATCAGCCTTTCTCTCTTTTCATCATATGGCATGGCATGTGCTGTCGGAGCTTTCATTTTCAGGTAGTGATATTCGCGGTGGGGTGTTGATTGAACGTAGTTAGCGATGGCTTGCTAGTGGGATATTAGCGCGATGGGGCGTTGGTATTTATTTACTTTGATAGATCTTGGGTTATAAAGGAGATCATGTTGTGGTTGCGTCATGATTGGCTTCGTCTTTGGGTGGTTTGCTTTAAGTTCTTCACGATGGGTTATGAGGGTACAATTAATTTATTGTGATGGGACTGGGTATTGAGATGATATCACGTGTGTGCACGTTATCACGGTAAGGTCCTCCTCCTCTGGTGGGATCCCCAGCGGGATTATGGTAAGGGGTATATGTCTTCCTGCGACGAGACTGGGGGGTGATCGAAGCTATAGGACGGGTGAAGAGGTCTTTCTTTTCTGTCGGGATAGCCTGTTAGGCTACGTGATGGGACAAGAAAGTCTTGACTGCAATGTGATAAAAGGTCTCGAGGGTATAAATTTCATCCAAAGTCGGGTATTACGCGCCTGTTTGTGGGTGCTCAAAGTGATTGCGTGCCTGTGTTTACACACACGATCTCAGGCTTTATGGGTTATTTACTCGTGTGCATGTGTGCGTGCAATTGGATTATGTGCCATAATGATAGCGCGTGATCGAGGCGTCACCAGGTCAGTGTATCGTCAGTGTGTGGGTGACCTTTTGTATTATGTCTCTAAAGTGCGTCATTTAATCCATTTACACGATTCATGAACTACGCACGATCATAGAGTCGCGTCGTTGGGCACGGGCGATGGTTTCATTACGCGCTCGGATCGGAGTGAGTGTTTCAAATTGTGTGCCACGTGCGTGGCGCGTGATCTAATTAAGTACAAGTGTTTTGGCGCGTGATTGAGTCCGTACTCTTATAAGTGAGAGAGCTTTCATTTGTTTTTCATTCTCTGATTTAGTCTCGAGTTTTAACCTTTTCTGTATATCTTGTGTTCGGAAATTCATGTTTTATCGATATCACGGAATCTAACCGTCCGATTGGTATGTTGTTTCTTCCTATCTTCGTTATTTCACGCGATCTCCATCCTAAGGTGGTATTCATGGATGGCGTTATTCTGGGAATGGGCGGTATTGGGAATGAGTGCGCAGTGAAGGTAGCATTGAAGCGGCAGCGGTGGAGGAGGCGAAGATAGTGGAAGAGTAGGAGTAAAAAGTAGGGGGATGTGTTTCCCAACAAATGCTCCCTAAAGTCTCTGATCGGACACTCCGAGCAAAATCTGGTCCTCTCTTCGTCTCAGTTTTGAACCTAGTCTTCACTTTGGGTTGTAGGTTAAAGTTTTAGGTTTTAGTTTTGGGTTATAACTTTAGGAGGTATGCCTTCGGTGATAGCTGTAAATTTTTAAATTATAAGTGAAGGGGCATTTCTTTTGTTTTGTCATACTTGTTTATTCGTTTAAATTTATTAGCGAATTAGTTAGATTTATCGAATTTGTTCGACTTATTTCTGATTTAGTTTAGCTTGGGAATAGCTTATTTTATGGGGTTTGTTTTAGCGGGTTTTGTTTAGAGAGTTTTTTTTAGTTCTGTTTGGTTAGTTGGGGGATTTTTTCTTGGTTTTAAACCAGTCAGGGTCTTATTCTAGGGAGTTGTTTTTTTTCTAAAAGTTTTGTCTGGTTTAAGGTTTGATTTTAACTTGAGTTTTGAGTCTTTCTGTTTGATTCAACATAAGACTTAAAAGGTGTGAGTTTTCAAAGGTTCTAGATAAGTGTTGGGTGTTTAAATCCTGTTAGTTTATCCATTTTGCTTTGGATATGTGCTTCTTAGGGGGTAAAGTGTGGTGTAATCATTGGTTCATCTAGGTTTGTCAGGGATTGTGGTCTTTCAAAGGGGTATGTGTTTGGTTTAGATTTGGATTAGATTGGAATGATTTAAAGGTGTGACACTTATCATTCTATGGTTTAGGGAGGTATAGTTTATAAATGTGTCAGCTAGAAGTTTTGGGTTCTTGTTATTTTGAATTTTATTCCAAGTCTGGGTTTAAAAGTTTTGGGGCATTTTTTGTGATTTTGGGCATTTTTTATTATTAATGTCCTTTCTTCCTTTCTCTTTTGTTTCCCAGGTGTTGGACCTGAAGAGTTATGTTTATGGCGCGGATTATTGAGAATAGACGAAATTGGGAATGTAAGGTAGCGGTCAAATCGCTGCCATGCTAAGGGAACAGATGGAGGAGAAAAAGGTGGTAGAAAGGAAACTCAAGGAAAAGGCAGGGTCAGAATTCTCGTGACCGATGCCTATTTTTCCTCGATGGGTTCTGTAGATCTCGCATTAGTTGCTCTTCCTTTTTAGGGTTTCCAAGGCGAGCTCCTAACGGCAGATCCGACAGGTCCTGAGTGGCTTTTCGTGAGCCACTCTTTCTTTTTTGCTGGCTCGGGGCAAGGGGAAGAGGCTATTATGGCTAGAATTCATTCAGGGTGCCCCCTTTCTCTGGGTTTCTCCGAGATTTCTAGTTTCCCAAATAAATCCGGATTCAGAGATTGTCTGAACGTGTGGATTTTATGTTTCTTTTATTTTTTTTATTTTAAGTTGTATATTCAGAGGGTATGCCCTCGGTGTATTTTGTAATTATTTTTTTTGTTTATGGAGATTACAATTTTAATTCCTTTTGTAAATTCAGGCTTAGTTTGTTTTGTAGCTTATTTGATTTGTTTTCAGTGCAAGGTTTACTTGTTTAATTCATTTATTTTGGATTGGGGCTTGTTAGAAGCATTTTTGTTTTGACTTAGTTTGGGCCTAGTTAGAGTGCGTGAATGATAAAGATATTTTTCTCGTTTAGTTTCGCCTTAGTTGGGGCAAGTTTTTTTTATTCTGCTTAGTTTTGCTTCAAATAAATGGATGATGGGAGGCATTTTTTTTGGTTTTTTTTTTTGTTATTAGTTGAAGTGTATAGATATTATTGGGGCATTTCTAGTGCATTTTCTTTTAGTTATCGGGGTGGATACTTTTTTAGTCTTGGAATGTTTTGGATCGGGCTTTCCAAGGGCAGGGTTTAGGTTGATAATCAGTGTCGGGGATCAACTAATTCAGGGCCTGTGAGCATGCTGTTCTAGGCATTTTTCTTCTTCCTTTTTTTGTGTGTTTCTGGGGAATTGGGTGCTTCACACCGAACGCATAAATTAATTGCGCGTCGGAGGGAGCACACGCATTTAGAGCATCAGAAGATAATTACGCACAATTTTCCAGTCTTTTGACCGAATTAAACGTAGTGTACTAGGAGCGCGATTAAGGCGGTGGCTGGTCACTGTATGGGCGACCATTGACATTCATGCACCATTGTATGGGCGCTTGAAGTTATTACACGTCAAACAGGATGCACTCAACTAGATGGTCGGGTTAGTTTGGGTGGGCGATGATTAGATTATGTGCTCAAGGTCAGTCGCTTAATCCGAATTAAGTGCCATAGTAGTGGTGCGTGATTAGCTTGCGCACCTGGATTTATGCGCGCAATTCAGGGGTGTCTTATAAATAGTTCAAAATTTTCATTTTCGTCACGCAATCCATGTTAGTCTTCGATTCTATAGTTTCCTTGTTTCTTTGTGCTCTAGTTTTCATGTTTTCATGATATTTTACGATCTGGTCGTCCGTATCAGGTGCCGTTTCTTCTATTTTCTTTAATTTTTTGAGCTCTTCATTCTAGGATGGAGTCTGAGGGGTGGGCACGATATTACCATTTCTGACTTAGAGAGGATGTTAGGGGCGAAGGTGGGTGAGACTTCCAAGGTTCGGACCGAGGTCGTTGGGGAGGCGAATGTTGGGGAGGTAGTTAGGGAGGAGGTATTGGAGGTTGACCAGAAGAGGGGCAGGGAGGAGGTGCACGAGATTGAGCAGGGGGCGCTGAGGATGAGGGTGAGAGTGTTGAGGGTGCGATTCCTAAGGATGAGGAGTTGCGGGTGCGTCTGCGGAGCACCAGGGTGACGAGCATCGAGATCACAGACACTTCTCGCTGGAGGATTTCTTCACTAGAGGCCAGGTAAGTACCCATGAGCAAGAGTTCTTCCCTTTTCTTAGTCACTTAGTTTATGACATAGGCTTATTAGGATTTAGAAACCCTTCTAATTTATGTCAAACCTGTTTTAATGATTGATTGTGTGCTCACTCTTACATCATGATGGCATCTAGAGGTAGGTCATGTTTCTATTTAGTTGTTCTCATCATGTTTTGTGTGTTTGTTGTAAACTATTATTGTGTTTGGGGCACATTTGACATACTTTTAGTTTTAAATTCATTTGTCTTTCGTCATAGGTATGTGTTAGCTTTATTGTTATTATTTGTCTTTCATTCGATAGGAGCCCCCTCAGCTGGCTATCAGCTCGGCATGGGCTGAATCTCATACCTGATACCATGCCTTATCATAGTTTTAGAGGGCGCGACTGGTGTCTTTTAATTTTGGACCGATCCTAGAGCTGGAGCCCTTTCAGGTAGATCGTGGCCTGATCACGGCAATCTTAAAGAGTTGGAGGGAGGAGCATCAGGCGCTTCTCTTTCCAGTAGGCATGATGTTACCAACCCCAGAGGACTGGGTCCGTATCACTGGTCTTCATTTCGAGGGCGAGCCGATCACAGGGTGGATGGCAGGACATTATCTAGAGGTGTGTGAGGAGATCTTGGGTGTGCCGTATAGGTCAAGCGGCTCGAGCCAAGTGTAGTTCGGGTCACTTGGTTTTTTGATACGTTTATGAGTGGCTTCATCCGCCCGAGGTGCCATTCAGAGGCAAAGGCGACCTATGAGGCGCGTTGTGTAGTAGTGTTGGGTCGGGAGGCCATGGTGGAGCCGGGGTTGGCTGTGGATAGGGTGCTTCGAGCATTCTTGATGCACTTCCTTGGTGCAGTGCTCTTCTCTTCTTCAACTCGGGGATGCGTCACTAGGTTATTTTTTATGGTTCTCAGGGATTTGGATCGAGTCTTCTCCTATGCATGGGGTGCGGCCGTGTTGGCACATCTCTATGAGTAGCTTTACCGTCGAGGACAGGGCGTCGTGTCGATTGGAGGTTTCCTTCCGCTCATCCAGGTGAGTTTTTGAAATTAATGTCATGATGTCCTTAGTTTGGTTAATTTTAGGTTGTTTAATGATAAACGATTCTCCTTGTGTGTCGCTATTGTTATCATAATTTTCCTTTCAGTTTTGGGCGTATGATCATTTCGCTTTCCTTCATCCGGGAGTTTCGTTGGAGGTGACATCTACCTTTCCACGGATGCACATGCGGAGGGAGGCATTGAGGTGCCGCCATTGGTCTTCGAATCTTCAGACCGCGCGTGGCCTCTTTGAGGATATGCATGCGGGGCAGGTATTGATAGTCATGGGTGTGTTCTTTTTTCATTTCGGTCTTTAGGATCTAGGTCTTCATTGAGGGGTTAGTTCATTTGTTTAGTTGCAGGTGATTTGGAGACCTTATGCAAATAAGGAGGATTCGAGCATGCCGATGATTCAGTCTGGTCGGCCCTTCTTTGATGTGGACATATGGGTCCATTGTTTTAAGAGGGTGAAGAGGATCCACACTTCTCGAGTAGTGCAGCAGCTGGGGCTCTCTCAAGGAGTCCCTTCAGAGATTCACCACAGAGTGGCGAAGAGGATGATCGGCCCCCCTGGCTGAAATTTTACGGAGGGGATGGCGCTTCAGGTAGCGTATTTTAGAGCCTGGGGGACCAGGGTTAGGGGGGCACTTGACGAGGCAGACACTCGGGAGTATGTGCGGTGGTTTAGTGCATTGGGTGGCGGGCTCCTCTTCACACATCCCTTCCATGGGAGTGGCTCCTTCGTGATCGGTGGGCTGGAGTCTTTTCGGCTTTGAGGGAGAGGTTGGATGCGTTAGAGCAGGGCCATCTCACCGCAAGCTTGAGGGGGGCTTTAGACGCTCTCCATAGGGCGATGGAACGGATGGGGTGTGCTCCCCGTCCGGATGAGGAGATGTTGCAGTCTTTAGCCTCCTCAGTTGCTCAAGCTAGGACAGTGGAGGATGAGTTGGGGGTTCGGCTAGCGGAGACTCGACAGCTCATGGGGAGTTGATTTATATTTTTTTTTGTATTATGTGGATTTGGTCTTCTGGTCATTCTGACCTGGCTGTGGTGTCTCGTTTTATTTTATTTTGGATAGTCTACGAGGGAGGATGAGGTTGCTCGTCAGACGGTGGTGATCGAGTTGTTACACGATCAGCAGCAGGCCGGCCGAGAGGTGGAGGCCAGCTTACAATCTGAGATTGACCGATTGGTAGGTGTCTTTACAATTTAGCATTGTTAGCAAGCTAGATCACTGGGTGAGTTCCATTCAATCTTTTATCTTGTTTGTGTCATTGCATTAGTTTGTTGGATGTCATTGTTTCGCTTTCTTAGTATCTTACCAATATCATGCAGTATTTCAGCATCGGGTTGCTAAGGATCTTCAGACGAGGGAGGCTACTAATGCCTCTCTATGCCCGGAGAGTCAGGTATAGTTTCTTTTGATGTGGCATAATTTAGTTTCAGTTATTCCATCTTTATTTTTGTTCTGATATGTCTTGCGTTGGTTTGTTTGGTTCTTCGTGCAGGCTGTTTCGGACCCCGCTCCCGAGGCTCCCCCTTAGGAGTCTGTTCCTATTCCTACTCCGGTATGTTTTAGTTATCATGTTCATGGTTTATTTGTCATTATAGTATTTATCTAATGTATCTATTTATTCTTGTTGCAGCCGCCTACACTTGTTGTTCCTTCTATGTGTCCTGCCGATCCAGTGGCTGCTAAGACGGTCGAGCGACTTCTGGAGGAGAGGTAGGCCATGGTATAATCCTTTCCCTTTTTTTCTTTTTAAAGTTTCTCAATTTTTTCATGTATATACTAGCTTGCCTTTGACTTGGAGCGGTTATTCAGGTTCGTTAGCTAGAGGAGGTGCGTCTAGAGGTGGCACGAGTGCGAGCCACTCCCAAGGCGAGGCGAGTCCTTAGGGAGACGCAGAGTCGGGAGGACCTGGTCATTGAGATGATGGTTACACAGAGCACTTAGACCGAGGCATTAGAGGCAGCGCATCGAATGACATGGGCAGAGATGCAAGCATCCCTAGATCAACTACAGTATCGTCTAATGAGGAGTGAGCGAGGGATATATAGGTTAGCTCACCAGCTTGGCGGATCAGATTCGAGGACTGCAGGTTCCTCGGCTGGGCTGTCTCGTCACATGTCACATGATCATGCCAAGGGTGATGCTCATGAGGATCCCGTTGTTTATGTGGTTGTTGCGAGGTATCCTCCTCATTCGCGATCTAGGCGGTCAACTAGTTAGGCGAGTGAGGGTGGATCTGCGGCGGGGCCTCATTGTTTAGAGGTTCTGAGGACTTTGGGTGCTGGGATTATTTTCAGAGGACCAATCTATAAACCTCGAGGTTATGATACCGGGGACAGCAATGCTCGATCGTCCCAATGGCAGCGTAGGGAGTAGGTGCGTGTGTGTGCTTGTATCCATAGCATGTGTGTTGTATATATAGGGGGGATGCCCCGGTGATAAGTGTAAAAAGAATAAAAGATTTTGACATATATATATATATATATAAAGAGATTTTTGGTTTTAGATATACCTGATTGGCTCCTTTTCTTTTAGTTACCTCTCATGTCTACTTTTGCTTCTTTTTAGTTGCTTGAGCGCCATCGACTGTCATTAGGACTTGGATGCTTCCTGAGCTGGCCTAGTGATGGTTGAAGGCTGCTTCGTATCTGCACATGTGAGAGTAATATTGTCAGTAGTTTTGTTCTCCTCCTTGCTAGTTGTCAAGGGGGGTAAGTGTCTCAGACTGGAGTGTGATAGCAAAAGATAGATATGCGCTCTCTTTTTTTTCTTTTTTTTCTTTTTCTTTTTTTTTTTTAAAAAAAATGAAAATAATGCAACAAGGAAAGCAAATAGCTAAGATAGAAACAAAATAATAAAAATAAAAATGCCCCAGTGTAGGAGCGTGATAGGATTGACAGTATAATATCTTCGGTAGCACTTTTTGGGTGATAACTTCATCATCTCTTATCTTCTTTATGGACAAGCCAGCACTTTTGACATGATTGTTCTTCTAATCCAAAAAAATGCCCCAGTGTCAAGATGCAATGGAGGTTTTTTGGGTCTCGAGATGAGCACTTTTGGTCTATAAGCAGTCATGGGTATTTGGTGAGTAAGTTTTGAGGAAAAAGTTGATCGGTATTATGACTGAATCGGGGAGGTCTGTTTGCTTAGATCAGTTGTATACGGGGGTCACACATCTTAGGGTAGTGATCATCCTATCCTGTGGTTATTAGGGAGAAGTATGGTAGGTATAGTAGGTGATTGCATCAGTCATCATTCATCGATTTTCAGTTTCATTTTTAGGAGTACCCTGTAAGGCTTCTGATTTATCGTCCAAAATAATAATAATAAAAAATAGCAGAGGGGGGTAAGGCTCAATGATATGGGGGAATAGTTTGTATTTAATACTTTCCAAAAGGGATGAGTAACAGTCTTTTTCTCAGAGGGGATACGGGATGCCATGATCGAGCTTCTTCGTCATGTTTCGGCACCATCAAAATCTCATATTTTATGGTTAGCAGGAGTTTATCCTCCTCCCACCACCTTACGACGACATCTAATAGTATGGGGACATCAGGGGTGCCCTTGCAGCTTGCTTATACACTTCCAGTAAAATTACCAGAGATGTCCTCACGGCCTACTTATGCTTCCCTGAGCTCATTGACCTGTTCATTCGTTGTAATGCTCTCACTCGATTTTTGATATGTAAACACATATTTTTGAAAGCATCCTGCTAGCATAAGAATGATGAGTTTTGATTGAACCAAAATCTTTATTTTTTTTTGCTCTAGCATCTCCTCCAATGGCGGGGAAGGAAAATGAGGATCAGGTGTTACTTATGCTTTTGAAAGGGATTAGATAGGCCACTAGTCCTTTAATCAAATTACCCGAGTGAGAAAAAAAAAGGTGGGCAATAAATCAGAGGTCTTAAGGGCATTCTGAGAATTGAAGGCAAACGACCACTGAATGGGTCATGACGACTATGGGGGTGATAAGTATAAGTATTTAACTATGGGATGTGACGATCACAGGGCTAAGGGTAATATTTTCTAAGGTACATGGCGTTCCAAGGGCTAGGGAGTTCTTCCCCTTCTTGGTTTGCCAGTTTGTAGGCATTTCCATGGTATGTGGTTGTTATGACATATGGGCCTTCCCAATTCGGTTTCAGTTTTCCTTTCGGATGGGCGTGCTTGGAAGGCATGATTTTCTTCAAGACTAATTCTCCAATATTAAAGGTTCGTTCAAGGACTTTCTTATCGTAAGCCCTGGCCACTCTCCTCTGATATACCTGAGCGTGATCAGCTGCCTTTTGACGTGTTTCACCGAGCTGCTCTAGCTGCGTGATTAGGGCCCCACTCGTTTAAGGATAGCTCATCATCAAGTTGAATCCATAAGGATGGTACTTGTATCTCATATGGTAGGCCTGCCTTGATTCCGTAGGTAAGGAGGTAGGGAGTTTGGCTAGTGGACATACGAATGGAGGTCCTATAGGCCCAGAGTGCTTCTGGTAGTCGTTCAGGCCAGTCGGCTCTATTGCTTGTTTCTACTATTCATTTTAGGATTCGAATCAACATTTTGTTTATGCTTTCGCTTGTCCATTGCCTTGAGGGTAGAATGGTGATGAGTGGCGTAAGTCGATGTCGTACTTCTTACATAACTTCTTCATCTTCTCAGCGATAAACTGTGGTCTGTTGTCAGTGACAAACATCCTGGGTACGCCAAATCTGGTGATGATATTTCGAACGATAAACCTTACGAGTATTGAAGCGGTTATTTTAACGTAGGATTCAGCTTCTGCCCCTTTGGTGTAGTATTCGGTTGTTGTAAGAATGAATGCATGCTTGTGAGTGTTCCCAACGGTGTCTGTGAAAGGTCTAATGACATCGAAGGCCCACATCAAAAATGGCCATGGTGAGGCCATAGTATTCAATACAATTGATGGAGCTTTGATGAGTGCAACGTGTTCTTCGTATTGCTTGCAGGATTGGACGTAGGGGTGGCAATCTCTGATCATTATCGACCAGAAGTAGCCTTGTCGTGTAACTTGATCAGTGAGTCTCTGTCTACCGGAGTGGGCACCGCAGGCGCTAGTGTGTGCTTTTTGGATGGTGTATTATCCTTCGACAGTCATAACACATCGTAGTAGTACTCATTTTGTGAAGGCTTCCTTGTATAATGTTTCACCGAGTATGCAGAATCGGGCGCATTACTTCCTTATAGTCTTTCGTTCGATCTTCATGGCATATGGAGGGACGTGTTGATGTTTCAAGAAGTTCTAAATGTCGAAATACCATGGTTGCCCATCGTCAGTCGGTGATTTTTCAAATCTAAACATAGCGACTTCGGTTTCTGTCTTGACGTGCTTTTCCAGGGTGATTGCTTCTTTCGGTCTTATACTTGTGGGGAGGACGGATAATTCTCTCTTGATGGTCCACGATACCTCGTGGGCGGGTACTGTCAGTTTTTTAATAAAGAAGGTTTTGGTACTTTGCCCGACGGGTATTTGGATGATCGAGGCTAGCGTGGCTAAGGAATCTGTGAGCTTATTTTCTAATCTAGGGATGTGCATAAAAGAGATTCGTTCAAATTTCTTTACTAAATATTGAGTGGTTTCTAGGGATGCCATTAGTCTCCTTTCCTTAGTTTTCCATTCTCCTATGACATGTGAAATTATTAGCTTGGAATCACTGATGGTTTTTAACTGTTTAACACCTAATTGTAGTACTGCTCTCAGTCCAGCTATAAAAACTTCTTATTTTGTGACATTATTAGTGACAGGGAAATCTAGTTGAAAAGCTTTAGGTATGACAACTCCTTATGGGCTTAGGAGGACTATCCCAATGCCATTTCCTTTGTGATTTAGAGCGCCGTCAAAATAAAGGGTCCATGAGGTCTTATCGGGCTCTTCATTATGACTCGTGAATAGGTCTTCATTGGGGAAATCTGCGTGTATAGGTTCATCATTCGGGAGTGGGAGATCTGCAAGGTAATCGCCAATTGCTTGTCCTTTGATCGACTTCTGTGTGACATAAGTGATATCGAATTCTTGCAATAGCATATGCCAGGGAGCGATCTTTCCTGATGTTACGGGCTTTTCGAATACATACTTCAGAGGTCCATTCGGGCTAGTACTAGTATTTTATGCGCTCCAAAGTAGTATCGTAATTTGGTAGAGGCCCACACTAATGTGAGGTAAGTCTTCTCTATCGAATTGTATTTTCATTCGTATTCAACCATCATCCTACTAAGGTAATAGCCTTCTCTCTCTTGTCGTCTTCTTCATATTGTCTTAGAATTACTCCTAATGCTTCGTCTTTCGCTGAGAGGTATAGGATTAGGGGTCTTCCGGGGACTAGTGGGGATAGTATTGACGGGTTAAGGAGGTACTTATTGATATTATTAAAGGATTGCTGACACTGGTCATCCCATTTGTACTCAGCTCCTCCTTTAAGTAGTCTGTAGAAAGGATCGCATCTATTCGAATGTTGGGAGATAAATCTTCTGATGAATTGCAATATTCCTATCAGGCCTTGTAACTCTTTGATATTAATGGGAGGTAAAGAACGACTCGAATAAATTTAGCTTTGTGTAACTTATCGACTTCCTCTTTAACTTAGAGGGCAGTTTATGGGTGCATCCTGCGAAGCTTCTGCTTAACAGGCTTTGCATCGGGTTTTAAGACGACACAATGTTCTACTAAACTTAGGTCTAAACCGGGCATGTCCTCGTAGGACCATGCAAAGGAATCGAGGTGTTCTTGCAGGACTTGTGCAATCTGTTGGCGCTCCTTAGAGTTAAGCGTTGCGCTAGTCAGTAGCTTCTTGGGTTTCTCTTAAGTGCCAAAGTTAAGTTCTTCTATGGGTTCTGCGGCAGCTTGGGTTTGCTCCTCGAAATGTTGATAATCCGTTGGAAGTCCAGTGCCTCCTCGACAACTGGTGCTCTTTCTTCGTCCTCGGTAAGTTCCTATACTGCAAAATTACTACATTGGGTTTTGAGTTTGCAAAAGGTAATCCTTCATCGACACAATCTATGACTGTGAGATCTTCGGAAAGGTGAAAGCCAAAACTACTGATTATTCACTCAAAGTCATGAAGTAGCTCATCCGGTTTGGTCACCGGCTTGTTGTTTAGTCGGGATGCTTTAGGTCCTTGTGCGGGGAAGGGGATAGAAACCTTAGGAGAAAAGTCTCCTTATTGGCCACAAATTTGGTTTGGGGATGAAGAGTTCCCTTTCTTTTCTGGGTTTTTTTGATTTTTTGGATTTTATATTTCAGAATTTTAAGGTTTTCTATTTTTTTATTTTTGACAATAAATATGGTACAGGGTTGGTCGCCTCAAGGGGCGCCATGAGAATTACTTCCTCTAGTTGAGGGAGCGAGACGGCTGCTGGAGCCGTTCGGGCGATTCTTCAGGAAACACAAACTTGTTGTGAATTTGGCATTTTTTTTTTGAGTCCTCAGCAAATGAGACCTTTTGAACAAGTGACGCAGGCGATAATGGCACCGACGCTAGGATTTCCTCTGTCACATTAATGGCCTCTTCATCGAAGAAACTCTAAAGATTGTAGTCGATCGAACTATCCGCTTCTGGATCGTAATATGGTTGTTCTTTCCACTGATGGGGATCTCCCAAAGGATCCTCAGGGGTAGCGAGTTCTTTCCCTTGATCTTCATGATATGTTAGGATGAGCACGCATGTTCGATAGCGAGATTGATAATGGTGAAGAATGCAGGGGGATTCCCAAGGGCATTCTCATCCTTCTAAGTTAGAGTCAAAGACGGTATCGAAATCACTTTCTTGATCTGATAATGCTTGAAGTCCTAAATTGGCTCACTCCGCTAGCTCGAGCGCAAGGAGGTCTATCAAGTAGTCTTCATCATCACTCGAGGGAGGTTGCCATTCTACTTTGAGAGATTTCCAAAATATTTGGAGTTGCGGCGAATCCGGGGATGTAGAAGTGTTTATTTTGAGTTCCTCTTCAAACTCCATAAGAGCGTGTTGAGTGTTTCCTTTTGGATCAACCTGATAACCGTCAGGATTTTCTGCTTCTTGTGTAGGTAGCTGACCTGGTAGGTCATTGCTGAACTCTATTGTCGGGGGGTCAGAGTGGTTCGATTTCTCCATCGTAGAACGTCGGATCCAATTGGTGAAATATTCTCATATACTAGTACATGCCCTACAGCGAGGCTGGTGAGGGTAAACGATACAAGGGGAATCCCATGGGCATTCCCACCCTCCAAGGCTAAGGCCGAGGCAGATGCTATATGGGTTAAGATTCTCTTGCAAGGTGTCATCCTCTCCCCATATTGAGCGCAGGTGCTCTTCATCATCTTCCAAGGCTGCTATGTGAAAGTCTTCATCATCGGTGGATTCCCAATCTTCTAACCGTGGCTCGATTTCTAGAGGATCCCCCTTCCTCTCCTCTATGGACTCCTTAAGATCAAACAGGGGTTTGACTCCTTCGAGCAATTCATCCACGTCGTCATTGAGACATATCAAATCGTTGAATGCTTTTACCATTCATTCAATTTCCGTTTCTTGGGATTTGGCGAAGGACACTTCTTTGTACCTCAGTACATTTGCTTTCTCAATGGTCCCAGAGATGAAGTGGTCAAATAGAGACCATTTTAGTGAGGTAGGGCATAAGTCAGCTCGTGGGTCGTCCGATTGAAAACCTAACCCTATGTGTTTGGATGTTGAGATGACAGGTCCTATGCGACCTTGCTTATTCTTACCGAGTCCGGTGTCGGAGATGTATCCAAGTTGGTACATAAGATCCCACCCTTTCGTCGCAGTGGGGTTAATGCCATAAAGTTTGGCCAGGTCTGGATCAGCCTCTCTCCTCACTAAACGCATTGGGGGAGAGCTAGGACGAGCAGGGGGACAAATTTCAGTAACGGTTGTCTCGTTAGGGATTTGGGTCTTTTGAATATGACTCGTGTTCAATACATAATCGTGAGCGGTTGGTATGCTCGCCGCGTAATCAGTATCCATCTCCTGGAGGGGTACATCAGCGTATATATGGACGATGGAGTCCTCATATGGGAATTTGACACATTGACGGTATGTGGATGCGACGGCCTTCATTGACTCCAGTCATTTTCTTCGTAAAATGAGATTGTACATACTAGCAGAATCAAAAATATGGAAAGTAACGTCTTTCATCACAGGTCCGAGGCAAACCTAGAGTTTAATAGTTCCTTTAACAAAACGATGTGAGCCATCGTAGGCTATAAGTGACAGTGCGGAGGGCCTGACGTCTTGCTCTGTGTATTCGAGAGTCTTTAACGTTGTGAGAGGGCATATATTGAGTCTCGCTCCCATATCAACCAATGCATGGGGTACAGAGAATTCTCTAATTATGATCGTAAGATATATGGGGGCTGCACTTTTGCGGAGTAACTCTTTAAGCATATCTGCATCAATAAAAGTGAGCGCTAGAAGTTGCGCCATGACTGAAGTGATTTGATGAAGCTAATCTAGGGTCATGTCCTCATCCACTTGCGTGTCTTCGAGTGTCCTTATCAACAACCGATGATGATCAGGCGATTTCTTGATGAGTTCTAGTATGGATATCTGGGTCGGGATCTTCTAGAGATGTCGCAGAAGGTTATATTCTTGTCCTGGCTTGAGTGTCACTTCTTTGCCTAGCCGATGAGCCATGGGTGGAGGTGGTTGGAGTGGTTGAGGTGCAGGGATTGGTGGAGGGATGATATGAGGTGGGGGAGGCAAGTTAACTTCTCTTTCTCTCACATTCCCCTCTGGCGGTTGTGCGCTCGTGAAATCCCTACTCCCAGGGAAAGGAGGTGGATAATTGGTCCCTAACTTGAGAATCGAGCACGTCAGTTGTTGGCCAAACCTGGGATGACTCGATGTTGATGTGTTTGTGAAGCGAGTGGAATTGGAGGTCGAAACGATCGCCCGCATGGCACCGTTCCATGGTGGGAGATACTGCGTGTAATCCTCCTCTTCTATGAAAGTAGAGACCAGCGTCTTGCACGGGTCGGGGTGTTCTTCTCGCTCACTTTCTCCTGCATTCAGTAAACACTCAGTCTTTGTTTCACTCTCTCGACTTAGAGTCTTATGAGTGACACTTTCCACCCATGCATCAACTTGGGCTACAGTCTGGAGAATGTGATCCCCATACTCGGGTTCAGAATCGGATGAAGGGAGTGGTAAGGGTGTTAGTTCAAGATTTGGAGGGGTTGAAGGTTCCAGGGGGTGACGATGGAGGAATGGTCCCTTGGCCCTAAAGGAATGGACTCATACCTGAGTGAATTTTGGATATGGAGGCAGGCTCGGTGGGGCGATGTGAGTGATTAGGGCTGAGGGATGTAGGGGCGAGGAAGCTCTTGCTGGTGTGGCAGAAGCTACAGAGGGTTAGATGCAAGCGATTAAAGTAGAGGGCTGGAAGGAAGGTCGACCGGGGAGATCTACGGTAGTAACTTGGGCCGGTGTTGCTTGGTTGTGGTCGGGCATGGGATTGTTTATGATCCCTAAATTCTATTAGGGTTGGTTAATATTAGGGCTGGGATTTCTAAGCGCTTCCCAATCAATTCTGTTGGTTGGTTGTGGTCGGGCATGGGGTTGTTTATGATCCCTAAATTCTGTTGGGGTTGGTTACTATTAGGGCTGGGATTTCTAAGTGCTTCCCAATTAATTTGATTTTGGTCATTCATGTCATATACTACTCCCTAAGGACCCAACAATCTTCTAGGTTGTGCCCTGCGTATCGATGGAAGGCGCAATATTTACTATAGTCTAGATTTGCAGGCCATGGGCGAGGTTTTTCTTGCTAAAATCAGAGGAGATTTTGAGTGTTAAGGAGATGAAAGATGTTGAGAATTGTATCCGGTAAAGGGGGATAGTGTTCCCACCTTAGTTGGTTAGGGCCTCTGGATGGGTTGAAGGTCTGCGGTGGGGGTACATTATTATAATTCGGCATGTGGGCCTGTTGACTCCGTGTCGTGTTCTGAGTCTAATAGGTGTAAGGGTACTGGCTCTTATTCTAGTATTGGCCTTGATTTTGATTCTGGCCTTGGTTTTGGTTCATGCATCTTTGCTGACTAGTGCCTTGATTTTGGTTGGTATACTGTTGTTGGTTTTGATTATGTCAGAAATTTCGCTGTTGGAAGTTTTCGTTACCAGAGTTTTATCCTTGTTTGACAACGGCGCTAACTTGCTCAGTTCCTAAGGCTTTCTTATTATTTTTCAATTTCGATTCGTTGGAAGAGCCCACTTTTGATGTGACTATGGATAACGCGAGATCTCCGCCTTTAATGTGACGTGCTAGTCGGGATGCCCGAGAGTGGAGTGTAGTGAAGTCGAGGCAATCACTTATGATGAGTGCACTCTTTAACGGTTCCCTAATATTTTCAATAATAATATCAACTGAGTCCTTCTCTTTCATTGAAGTGTCGATCCTGGTAGCGAGTTTTCTCCATCTAGCGACAAAGTCAGTAAATTCTTCATCGGGTCCTTGTTTAGCTTCCATTAGATCGCTAAGACTGACTGTCTCTTGGATCAAGTATTTGTATTGGTCTAGGAATTAGCCGACTAATTCATCGAAGGTTTCTATCCTATAGAGCGGGAGCCCCGCAAACCAATTTAAAGCTTCTCCTTCTAATGAGCGTTGGAAATAGTGGATGAGAAGTTCCTGATTATCACGTATGGGTCGACAATCATTACAAAAGAGGGCTAAGTGATGGTTCGGATTTCCGGTGCCATTATATTTGGTAAATTTTGGTGGCTTAAATCCTATTAGTAAATTAAACTCGACGTCTCGGCAAAATTTTTCTAATCTGAATGAGTGACCTGGACGATCTCTCTTGGCCATGTACTCATCGAGTATTATTTTAGGGAGGTCTTCGATTTTAATGGTGCTGTCTTTTTGAGCTACACGTGAACAGACCTTGTCTAAAGAGTCATCGTTGAAGAATGTGTGGACAGGTTGTCTCAATGGTGTGGCGCAGGCCGACACCGTGCTCGGGGTAGGAGGTGGCCTCTCTTGTCGCTCTTGTTCTTCTAAAAACTCTCATGACCTAATGGTTTCGTATGTGGCAGCCAACCCTCGAAGCAATTCTTTGCAGTCGTCATCTCCTCTATGTTTTCTTTGGATATTGGCTCTACGATTTGTTGGGTAGTAAGGTTTTGTCCGATGCCACCATCTCTCCCATCATGATTGTTCCCGGTGTGTGGGTAGAGAAGGGATTCTCTTGCTCACCAGCCATATTAATATGAGGTTGCTGTGGGCTAGAACAGTGACGTGGTTCTTCTCCGTACAAGGGATTGTCATGATATCCCCACAATGGTGGGTCTCCTAAACTCACTCTTCGTATACCAGACATCTCGAGTCTTTGAAGAAGACTCATATATATATGAAAAAAAAGAGAATCTAAACGACATGATGGAAAGAAGAAAATAGGGAAATATGATGGAAACTAACTAAATAGAAAAAGAGCTTGCAAAAGTGTCCCATCGTGATTGCCAGTCTGTTGGTGCACGCTTTTTCTGGGTTCCTCTCGGTTCCCATTGAATCAATGGCTTCCAATTCTGTCCTAATGGACTCTAGCTATGCGGCGTTTGAAATATTAGAAATAAAGGGGTTTCTAGGAAAGTTCCTAGTTTGTTGCGATCGTCAGCTACAGATATCGCCAGCGGCAGATATTTATCGACGCTGCAACACGTTAATGATCACGCTAAAGAGCTGGTATGGGTTACTTTTATATTGAATCGTCCACCTGCGAACATCAGCAGCAGTCTTTTCCTTAATTTAGACAGTTTGATTTCCTTTTATTTCTCGTTATGGTTATAATTCTAGTCAGTTTAGACTTCCTATGTTGTACTGTGAGTTTAGTTATGAATTAGTCAGAGTGAGTAGATCTATTCTAATATCCTAATGCTACTAGGAGTCTAATCAATTTTAGTCTCCTAATTTCATCAGGAGTCTAATTATAATCATGTTTCCTAATTGTACTAGGAATGCACATGTAATAGTTCTGGCGAAACTCTAATTAATTCAAGCATGCTTATTGTACTAGAATTCTAATTAAGCAAACATGCTAGCTATATTGGAATTCTAACTAAAGCAACTATAACAGTCCTACTAGAATTCTAACTGAAATGGAAGACTAATTTTACTGAAACTCTAATTTAAAGCAAGTGAATTAATTTTTTTATTAAAATCTAATTGAAACGAATAATTTGATATTTATTTGGAATCTATTAGGTAAACTAATTTTACCAAAATTCTAATTGAAACAATGAATTAATTATACTATAAATCTAATTAAAGCAAGGAAATTAATCAATTAAATTTTGATTTAAAGAGATTAATCGGTCATACTAAGATTTTAGGCACTTAATTAATTAAATATGTTTAAACAGAATAAACCTACTAATTAATTATACTAAAAAGATCAAATAAAAGCAATTGATTAATTCTAAAATTCCTAAAAAAAGGGGTTTTGGGCCCGCTATGCTAAGGAGGATTGGCCTCGTTCCCGAGTACCCTCTGTAAGCTCCCTTGGGCAAATCGAATGGCTGACATTAAAATTAAATTGAATTTTGGGACCGTAAAATAGTATTTTTAGATTTTTCGGGATTGCTTTCAGAATAATAATCATGAATTAAATTATGAATTAGAATTATAAAAACTAATACTAATATTTAGAATTTTCGGAGATATGAATATATGAAATTAAAGTCAAAATTTAAATTTCTAGGATTAAATTTGGGTCCGAAATTAGAAAATAAGACTGTATGATTAAAGACTGGTCCTAAATCAAAGGATTAGAACCAGAAATTAATGATACGATTGTAGATTGAGATTTTAGAACGGAGTTAGAGCCTAGGGTCGATAAATTAGACCATAAGATTAAGAACTGATTCCGAATTCGGAGAATTAGGACCAAATATAAGATATTTGTGGTCTAAAAATGGTGCTACGGTCTCGGACTGAACATTAAAATCTATGATTAAAATTAATAGGAATCCTAAATCTATAGGCTAGAAATTATGGTCGAAACTAAATCATTACCTAAGGATCGGGGCTGCGGAGAGAAATCACGAAGATTAGAAGCTTGAATCTCGAAACCATGATTAAGATGCTTCATGGGTTTGTCCTCAGAGTTCTCTGGTTTCAGAATCCCAAAAAAATCCGTTCTCTCTCAAAAATTTACCAGCCTCCCTGGGCGAATTAGGAAAAAAATCTTTTATAGGTTTTTCTTCAATTACGCGCCATTTTCCAAGCATTTAATCGAACCACGCGCTAGTTTCCTGGTGCTTAATCGCTTTGAGTCAATCACCGACTTAGTGAGCGACTGGTTGACTTTCTCAGCGAGTTTCCTAGTCCTAATAGCGTTAGGGCTAATTGCACGCTTGGTAGTATGTGCGCAATCCAATTAAGCGTCTCTTCAGAAGCGTTTAATCGAGGAAACTTAGGGGTCAAGCAATATGACTCTAGGTCGGGCGTAGGCCAATTACGTGCTGGTGATGTAGGGCTCAATCTGATCGTGCGTCTGTTTCAGGCGCGTGATTGATTCTCGAATAGGTCTGGGAAAGGAAGTTTGGTCTTAGAGGGGGACTGATTGCGCGTTTGTGGTCTAGCGTGCAATCGAATTATGCGCGGGCTTTTAGGCACTTAATTCGGGGTTGTCCAGGCAGGTCTCTAGTATAAAATACAAGACTATTATTTCAGTCTATATTCTAGCTATATACTATTGTTTCAGTATATAGTCTCCCTACATTGGGATTCGAGCTACAGAGCTATTGTTTCAGCTTATATTCAAGAATGTACTATCGTTTCAGTGCATGGTTCCCATATCAGGGTTTAAAAGGTCAAAGGTTGACCAAATAAAAATGTATATTCCGAGAAGGCAAAGTGGGGGTGTCTACACCATGGGCCAAACCTTCATAGCCCAACCCTCCCAAGGCTTCATGGCCCAAACCCAAGCCCAGCAAAACCTTGGAGCCTCACACCCATACCCTTCACAATTCCTCCAAAATTTCACCAATTCAAAATCGTCATACCCAGCTCAAACCCATGCCTTACATCAACCCCAATTCACTCATATCCCAACATCCCATAGTCAGTTTCAAGCCTTTCCCAAGGCCCAATGGCCTCATCAGGCCCCACTCCAAAATCTAACTTCCACTCCTCCCATCATCCAACAAACTTTCCCTCATCCCCAATGGACTCACCCAACCCCCATTCATGCCATTCCCATCTAGTCCATGCAGCACTAGCAAAAGAATCCTGCCCTCACTGCACCCTACGTAGACCAACAATATGAAGAGGACGAGATTAGGAATAGTGGAGCCTATGCTTGGGCATTGACCAGCCTTAACCCTCCACCTATAATGGCCCACCCCCTGGTAGCCCAGAGTGAAATCCAACCGACCGTTGAGAAAGTGGCCCCCATGTCAAAGGAATCCGAGCAGTTGAAAGAACAGTTGGACAAAATTCAGAAGCAATTATTGAAAATGGGTGGTGCTAAAATCCACACCACGGACTTCACAGATTTGTGTTTATTCGCTGAGGTCCCCTTGCCTCCAAAATTTAAAATGGTGACTTTCGACAAGTACAACAGCACCAGCAACCCCATAGCACACCTCAAGTCCTATTATGGGGACATGTGCCAATATGGAGGGGATGAGAGACTATTGATAAAGATCTTTCAGAAAAGCTTGACCGATCCAGCCTTGAGATTGTTTACATCTTTGGAACCATCTATGATGAAAACTTGGAAGGACTTGACACACCTATTTCAGGAACAATATGTCTATAATATAGACATTGAACCGTGTAAGTTAGACTTGGCCCGTTTGAAGCAGAACCCGAGTGAGACCTTTAGTGATTATTTAGGGCATTGGAGAGCATTGGCAGCTCAGGTTAGAAATAGGATACCTGATGATGAACAGATAGAAATGATTTCCAAATATACCTTGTCAGTGATCTCAGACATTTTAGTGTACCAGCAGCAGTCCAGCTTTACTGACCTAGTAAGGAACGCCAATCGCTATGAAGATGCTATCAAGGAAAGTCACCTGAATAAGAATGTACCAAGTGGAGTCAGTGGGGTTAGAAGATTTATAGAACAGAGGAATGAGAAGGGAATAGGGGCCGATATTCAAAACATTGCCAACACTATGCCCAATAATAATATAACCCCGTTCCAATTTTAAGTAGCCCAGCTAGCACCATTCAGAACTGAGCAGATGCAAGAGCAGGGAATGGATAAGGAATGTAGATGACTCCAAAACAGAGGAGAGCCCGCTACGACAGAGTGTTTACACCCCTAGGGCAATCTTTAAGTGTAGTTTTGCCTTTACTAATAGAAAAGGGATTAATTAATGTTCGTCAACCGCAACCTCCTCCTCACCCGATCCCAAAGAATTATGACCTTAATACCCACTATAATTTTCATCAGGGTTTGGGTCACTGTTGGCGGATTCTGGTGTGCCTACATTATTGGTTGGTGGTGAAAGTCAAAGAAAGAGTAAAATAGGGAATGGAATCAGCATAACTCAGAAATCCTAGACCTGCAAGATACAGGGTCCTTTGTAGCAAGTTTTGATAAGTAAGAGTTTGTCCCACAAGGAAAGGTGATCTATAGCTCCAAAGGAGCCATCTCTAGTAGTCCCTCCAGATCTAACTACAGATCTAGCAGTCCTAAAAGGAGGGGAGTTTAAGGTCACTTATTCTAAGTATTCTAATGTCTAAAATACAGAAAGGGTTGAGAGGATGGATGGAGTGTGGAGTATAAATATAAAATGGTGAGAAGTATGTTATTGAGCCAAGATCAGAGAAGTTTTGTAACTCAGATTCGATCTGATGTTATAGAAGTCTTGTCCAATGGCTACATTATCAGCACTGAGGAGAAAGGATCCAACCCATCACTCTGCCATGATTCCACCCTTAAGGCTATAACCTGTCCACTCAAATGGTCACAGATTATCCCATAGGGGAGCCACTATCCAGGGATGGGTCAAAACACAACAAGTAAATCATTGCAGGCACTATTTCATCCAGGCTACCAGCTCAAGAATCCATAGGGAACCTCAATCTCTAAAGCTCTATATGTGGGGCTAAGGCTGTAGGACCATGATAGCCCAGACACATAGAACCAGTAAGAGATTGAGTACAACCTTCGATCTAGCTGTCCATTGCTTGAGTGAGGCTACAATGGTCCAGTCACCACCCTATAATCTCTATAACCAAATCAGATCCAACATCTGATGGCAGATCTATACAAATATAAGGGAGTCTGCCTCTGTACAATCTCTCACCAGGCTTCTACAAGCTCAGGTGTAAAGAAGAAGGATCCATCTTGGATCAGTGGATTAGAATCACCCTAAGGTTATAATCTATCCACTTAAATGGTCACAGACTATCCTAGAGGTTATCCTCCTCACGGAGCCTAAAATAAAATAAGAATATTGCTGCTACCACCATGGTCACAAGGCTACCAGCTCAAGCTCTCATTGGGATTTCAGATCTAGTGGGTCCTGTGGTGGGGCTAAGGCTGTAGGACCATGATAGCCCAGACACACAAGTCACTTGGATCTGAATGGTCCTTAGAATCAGTCCTCCATTGCTTTCAAACACAGCCAAAGCAATGGCGGATCACAAGGCAGCAGCCTTGCACAGAGCATCTCACACATAAACACCAATCCCACAAAGTACAGATCCTATTATAGAACTTCCATTAATCTAGTTCAAAAATACATACAGAGACATAGCCAGCAAGTGCTGGACTATGGAGTGAAGGAAAAGAGAAAAAGAAAATTACTTACAGCTAAAAAGAAAGAGAAAAGAAAAATGATATGAGATGTGTTCCTAGATGCCTAAACCTAAGCTAGGTATGAGTTTATATAGCAGTGGGGTGGGGGCGCATTAGGGTTAGGAAACCTTAATTTTAATGATGCCACATGGCCTAACAGTGATCCTTGGATGCCTCGAGGCACGTGCAAGAAGATTTGAGCGTGGGAGTGCGTGCCCTAATCACTGGAAATTCCCAGAAGGTCCTCTACTGAAGAGATGGAAGTTTATGTTCAGAGCTTCGCTAGGTAGCTGTAGTTTCCCAGACTTGTCACGTGGTAGCTCTTTGCTCTTCGCTAGGATGATTTGACATTGAAGCTTCAGCCGTCGCGAGGTTACCTTGGTTTGCTCTTCAGGCATTCCCGCGGTAGAGAATTACGCTCTCGCTGGATTGGGCTTCGCGAGGTTGAGTAGAAAATACAGTCTCAGATGTCGCGTGGTTGAAGTTCAAGCAGTCGCAAGGTTGCTCGGTCTTCTCTGGGCTGATCTTCGCCAGAGTGAATTTAAACAATGCGAGAACTTCGCGAGCACTTCTCTTTACTGGACTTCGCGAGTTACCTCGCGAGGCTTTAATGAGTTCTGAACTGCGCGAGGTTCCATGTCTTAATTGATCTTCGTGAGGATGGCTTTGCCTTCGCCAGGATGCTTTCTTCTTGAATGGCGTGAGAACTACACGAGGAGTTCTTCTTTTGATAATTACATCCTGCGGCGACTGCATGACAGCTACGCGAGGAATCTTCTGAAGCTCGCTCTCCTCAGCTGTTCTGAGCGAACTGTGTGAGATTGAGAGAGGTCTACTTTGAAATACTCTTGAGCTTCATGAGAGTCATGCGAGTTTGAGTTTCAAGCTCTTGATCACTCATCTCATCTGAGAGGTTCTTTGTAAGTCTTGGGAAGCTCAGTTGAACTGTGCGAGGCATATTTCTCCTGAATCCACTAAAGCTTGGGTCAGCTGCGCGAGGCTCATTTCAGGTCTAGAATCAGAGTTCATTCTTCTGAAGGATTTCTGATGCCAAAGCAGGCTCCTTAACAGGATTCCTGGACTTATTTCACTGCTGATTATTACCTACACAAAACACTTACCAAGAACTTATTAGGTGGCTAAGGGTCTAATCAAAGGTTAAGTTAAGGGGTGAAAAGTGGTACTTTTTAGGTCTTAACAGTCACCTGACTGATCGCTATTTCACATTGAAGCACGCGATTCAAGATTTGATTATGCTAGAAAATCATTCCACCTGCACCTTCTCAAGTAAACCAGCACGCGAACATTCATCAAGTACCATTACTCCCACATCCTATCGGAGGAGCAGATCCCAGACCCACCATCGGGATGATAGAGGAGTGTGAGGAGGAGTTTGAATTTGACCCATCAGATTACATCAGTGATCGGGAGAGCTGTGGCACCATTTCTAAGAAATTATGAAGAAAAGAATATTAGGGTGATTAAACCCCTGAATTTATCAGACTATTTTCCCAATCGAACACCACAAATCAAACCTTTAAATCTTAAGGCTTATTTCCCATCGCCCACTCCTGTTTATTATGTGCACATAAATGAATATCAACCATATTCTGCCACCCCCCCCATTAATTATCCGATAGCCCATCATACCCCCAAGCCCCCACCAATACCCATCAGCTACCAATGGCCTACTCCTACCCCTTTACCCCTGGTGCAACCACCCACAACCTTCACCACTCCCATCTAGCTCAATTTTACCACCCAACCATCTATCACCGAAGTGAATCAAGTGTTACCCACCCCTCCAGGCCCCGTAGTCCAAGTGCATCCGATACCAGCAACTATACCATATCAGATTTCGGGACCAACCTACAATCCTCATCAGGTCTCGCTGAGTTATAAACAAATAGATATCAATGCTTGCAGCAATAGAGAAGGGGAAATGGACTTTGTTACTGTTGGGAACTAGAAAATACCATTTTCCACCCCTTAACATGGGTCTTGATAGACCTTTGAGAGAACTAAATAGGTGTTTTAAGTGTTTGTTTTACAGCTAATAATAAAGGCAGGCTTAACCTTGAAAGCAGCTTAAAAGTGCCAAAAAGATGATGATCCATTTTGATTTAGAGGAAGAAAGAGAAGGGACAGCCCCACTGGCTGTCGAAATGCCTAAACTAAAGAGGACAAAGGCCTGATTTCAACCTAGAAAGAGGTTTAGAGCTACTGGAAAAGAAGAATGCATTACAGAATGCTTTTCGATAGGATTCCTAAACTATTCAAAAAGAACCTGAACTCTACGAAAAGAACTAAAAGCTCCAGGCTTAGTGTTCGAAGAGCACCTGATCTATTCGAAAAGATTCCTGACCTATTCGAAAAGAAGAATTCTCAAGCATGACTGATCCTGCGAATAGAGCTTCAGAAGTTATAATGCCTTTCGGAAAGGTCTCCAAACTATGCGAAATGGTATTTTGAAGATTCCCAGCATCTACAAGGGCAATTCAGTAATCTTTGCATGTGCCCCAATGCATTAGAAAACCCAGGGACATTCTAAAAGATTCTGAGCATAAACCAAAGGCATATTCCACTCCATGTGAACACCCAAAGATGAAATTACTTGGCGGGAACTTCTAGAAGTTCAAACAGATTTTTGAATTACATAACAGAATTGAGCTTCTATCGCCTGATTGGCTGAACCAGATCAAGCAATTCTGATTGGCCAGAACAGATCTGGATCCATATGCTCGACTCCTATTGGCTGATATGGATCTAACCAATTCTGATTGGTTAATGCACATCTGAAATGGACTTGGGGAAAAACTATAAATAGACGAACTATTTGCCCAATTTGGGTATCCAGAGTTTGAGTTTCATTTCTGCTGCCCCATTTTAAATTCAGATAGCTTGTCTGAAACCTCTGTAATAGCCTAGCTTTTGTTTGTAACTGAGAACTGTGAGATACGTATGTAATTTAAGTGAGAATTGTATTCAAGACTACAAATCCGAGAGCTGTTTAAGCTGTGCTCTGTAATTGTAATGGTGGATTTGAAAAGGTTGCTTTCAACAGTATGTTCTCAATCGGATTCATGTTGAGGGTTCCTTGTGATCTCCTTACTCATTAGACTCCTTTAGATTTATTATTTTTAAAGCAATTTCCCTTAATTCATTATCCCGGAGAATCAAGGCTTTGTAACCTAATTTCTTACAGCATTTGTAGTGGTGCTCATGTTCTGAATCAAGAATCCGGATTGAAGACAATTGGATGATCTGTGTCCATGACAGTGGACAGATCATAGCCATAAGTTCAAACTCGATCCTAAACCTTGAGTTGGATTATTTTCTCTTACATCTGAGCTGGTAGCCAGATGAAGATTTGAGACTTTCTCGACTGTGCTACACTAGTTCTCATTCTACAATCAATTACTAAGCTTAAGTCAACTATTATTTCTCCATCCTTATTAATTTTGCATCCAATTCCCCCAACTCGGATCTGGATCACTTAGTTTAAATTCTACTTTTAGATAATTTAGTTAATGTGACAAATTCAACCTCTCATCGTATTTGCTTTGTAGATAAGATTCGAGGCCAGATCTGGAGGTTTACCATTCATTTTAAATCAATTCCCTGTGGACGATCTTTTACTCACTTACATTTAAAACTTGCTACAATTGACCCTGATCTTGCAGGCTAATTACTTTCTCTCTATGCTGATGTTCCTTATTCTTTTTAATTTTCTAGATTCAGTATCATTCGCAAATCTGTTTTCAAAATACAAATAAATCATGCACACTTAGAACAACAAGTTTTTGGTGCCGTTGCCGGGGAATATATTTTAAAATTGGTAGACCTAAGTTTTTTTGTTTTTTTATTTTTACATCAGTGCTAACTGTTCTGTTGTTTAAATCTGTGCAGTTACATTTGAGCTTGGAATCTACTCTGTTTTGAATGTTTGCTTTGCATAACATTTTTTTTTTCTATTTCTGTGTTGTATGTTTGGTAGGAGGAATCTCAATCCTGAGATTGTCCCTCTGAATTTAGAAGTTGAAAGGCTACTAAGGACCAAACAAACATCACAGAATTTTACTGAGACTGCTACTATGGGTGAGCAACCTAGACTTTTGAGGGATTACTTTGCACCTGGTGCATATAATTCCCTATTTTGTATTCAATTTCCTACTGTTGAAGGAAATTATGAGATCAAATCATCAACTATCCAGATGCTTCCTTCCTTCCATGGTTTGAGTAAGGAAGATCCATACAAGCATGTGGATGAATTCTTGTCTCTTTGTACAACATTCAACATAGCTGGACTGGGTCCAGAGGCAACTAAGCTCAGGCTCTTTCCTTTTTCATTAAAGGATAAAGCTATAGCATGGCTGTCTATGTTGCCACCAAGCAGTATTACTTCTTGGAAGGATTTGTAATGTCAATTTTTAGCCAAATACTTCCCTATGTCTAAGACCAGCCAGTTGAGACAAAATATTGTTTCCTTCTCCCAACACTCAACTGAAACATTTCATGAAGCATGGGAAAGGTTTAAGGAACTTTTAAGGCAATGTCCTCATCATCAAATTCCCTAATGGCAGCTTGTTCAAAGCTTCTATCAGGGAATTGATCAAAAGGGCAAGAATATGGTAGATGCTTCATGTGGAGGCACCTATTTGCAAAAAATAGTTGAGGAGGTCTGGGACCTATTTGAAGTTATTGGTGAAAAATCAACTCAACAGGACTCTTTGTCAAGAGACATTGAGAATCCTGCTCGATCGAACAATCAGCAGACCACCAAGGGAAAGATTTATGAGGTGAATGAGTTGGAAAGGAAGATGGATAATTTAACCACCAAGTTTGACAGATTGATGGACTCACTTAAAAATCCAATGGTTGCAAGAGTGGAGGAGGCATGTCTGATATGCCAGTCCCCTACTCATTCCCATGATCAATGTCCAGCTGCACCACAGTTCCCAGATCTAGTGGTGGAGCAAGCTCATGCTGCCCAATCGTTTAGACAGATGCAATCTAATGAATATGCATGGAGAGGACACCCTAATTTTTAAGGTGGAGTCAGGGCAATTATCAATCACAACAGCAGCAGCAACCAAAGAACCAAATACCCTTCAAAACTGCTCAGCCTTACCAGCAGAATTTTTATACCAAGTCAAATTTTCAGCAGCCTATTCCACAACAGATGGCACAACCTGTGCAGCAATCTGCTCTAGTTCAAACCCCTTCCAGATCCCCTTCTTTTGAAGACCAAGTTCTAACTTCACTCTAGAATTTAGGGTCTTTAACTCAGACTGTAAACTTTCACAGTCAGAGTATAAAGAAGATTGAAGAAACATTAGGTGTTCCAAATACTTTGGCCAAAAGAGAGGAAGGCAGGTTACCTAGTCAACCCTTGAACAATCCTAAAGGACAGTTCATGGTTGGAGAGGCTTCTGTTTCACATGAAGAAGTACAAGCTATCACTAGCTTAAGAAGTGGAAGAGTTGTAAATAATAATGTAGGTACTGAAAAGGACGAAGTAAAAATTAAGGAAGCTGCTAGGAACATGCAGCAGGAGCAGCATGACGTTAGCATTGGGGGTATTGATGTACCTCAGAAAAATAAAAAAAATGAAAAAATCAAAAATCAAAAAAATTCTGGTGATGATTCTAAAGCTATAAATGAAGGACTAGTTCCTCATTTACCATTTCCCCATGCCATGAAATTTGCATCTCCTTTTGATAAAGGAAGTACAAAAATAGACGAAATGGTGAAGACTTTCAAGCAAGTCAAGATAAATCTTCCTTTCTTGATGCAATCAAGCAAGTCCCAGCCTATGCAAAATTTTTGAAGGACATTTGCACACACAAAAGACAATCTAGGATCCAGTTATCCAAGAAGGTCTTTGTTGTGGAAAGAGTTAAACAGATTTTGTCCTTTGCCACACCTCCTAAACTCCAAGATCCTGATTTTTTGGTATTGGACATGAAACCTACAAAAAGCTGAACTTCCATCCGTCATTTTGGGGAGACCATTCCTGGCTACAGCCAATGCTTGCATTCAATGCAGGTCTGGTATTATGGAAGTGTCTTTTGGAAATATGAAGGTAAAGTTAAATGTTTACAATGCAGTTACCTAGCCTCAATTCAGTTCTGAGGAATATTTTTTTGTTGATTTGTTGGATGAACTGGTAGAAGAAAATTTACCACAGTTTTTGCAGTGTGAAGATTTAACCATAGATTTTGAAGATGTTTGGAGAAATGTTATGGAAGAGACAGTTTGTGCCTCAAAGTCTAAGGAAGTCAAAGCTATGTAAGAAGTTCATGTGAAAACAGCAAGGTTTTCTTCATGGAAACCTATTATTTTTTCCCTTCCACAAACAGCCAAGGTACCTTTGTTACCTTCTTTTCTCAGCCCACCTGATGTAGAGCTGAAACAGTTGCCAGAAAATTTGAAATATGTGTTTTTAGGAGACCATAAAACATTACTTGTGATTATTTCTTCCTACCTCACTGAGGAGCATGAAAAAGAGTTGTTGAGTGTATTGAAACAGCATAAGAGGGCAATTGGTTGGACTATTGCTGATTTGGGAGGAATCAGTCCAGCTGTTTGCATGCATAAAATTTACTTGGAAGAAGATGTAAAGCCTTCTAGAGAAATGCAAAGGAAGTTGAATCCTCATATGCAAGAAGTGGTCATGAAGGAGGTTGTTAAGTTGTTGGATGCTGGGGTTATTTACCCCATCTCAGATTCAGCCTGGGTGGCACCTACACAGGTGGTACCTAAGAAATCTGGGATCACTGTTGTAACCTCAGATTCTGGTGAGCTCATTTCAACCAGACAAACAACTGGTTGGAGGGTCTGTATTGATTACAGAAAGCTAAACACAATGACCAGAAAGGACCATTTTCCTCTTCCATTCATTGATCAGATTTTAGATAAGTTAGCAGGAAAAGCTTATTACGATTTTCTTGATGGTTACTCTGGTTACAACCAGATTCCTGTATATCCACAAGATCAGGAAAAGACCACATTCACTTACCCCTTCAGCACTTTTGCCTATAGGAGGATGCCTTTTGGTCTTTGTAATGCTCCTGCTACTTTTCAAAGATGTATGTACTCCATTTTCTTTGATATGATTGACCAATTTATGAAGATTTTTATGGATGACTTTTCAATATATGGAGACAGTTTTGCCCAGTGTTTACATCATCTCAGCTTGGTGTTACAAAGATGTGAGGAAACTAATTTAGTTTTGAGCTGGGAGAAGAGCCATTTCATGGTCACCCAAGGCATTGTCCTTGGTCATGTTGTCTCCTATAAGGGCATTGAGGTGGACAGAGCAAAAATTGATTTAATTGCACATTTGCCTCCTCCCAAAACTGTTAAGCAAATCAGAAGTTTTTTGGGGCATGCTGGATTTTACAGGAGGTTCATTAAGGACTTCAGTAAAATATCCAAGCCTCTTCATCATTTATTGTGCCAAGATGTCCCTTTTGTTTTCAATGATGAATGCCTTAAGGCATTTGAATTCTTAAAAAATTGTTTGATTTCAGCTCCAATATTACGCTTCTGATTATTCATCGCCTTTTGAGTGATGTGTGATGCATCGATTATGCTTTGGGAGCTGTTCTTGGGCGGAGAGAAAGGATAAGTCGCCTCATGTCATAGCTTATGCCAAGAGATCAATGATTGATGCACAATTACACAATAACGGAGAAAGAGTTGGCGCTTGTTTTTGCTTTGGAGAAATTTAGGTCATATGTTTTGGGTTCACAAATTGTGGTGTTCATGACCACTCATTACAAAATACCTTACATCTAAGAAGGATACCAAACCAAGATTAATCAGGTGGATCCTCCTATTACAGGAGTTTGATTTACAGATTAAAGACAAAAAGGGTGTGGAAAATATGGTGGCTGATCACCTGTCTAGAATTATAACTGCTGAGATTGATAGGTTGCCTATCAATGACTCTTTTCCTGATGAGCAACTTTTTGCTATCAGTGTGCATACCTCTTGGTTTGAAAATATAGTCAATTTTTTTGCTACAGGGAGGACCCCTCAACACTGGAATAAAATGGATAAAGATCTCTTCTTTTCAAAGGTTAAACACTTTATTTGGGAGGATCCTTACCTATTCAAGATTTGTGCAGACCAAATAATTAGAAGATGTGTCCATGAAGAAGACTTCCACAACATACTTTCCATGTATCATGAACAAGCCTGTGGAGGTCATTTTAGTGGAAACAAAACTGCTGCAAAAGTTTTACAGTGTGGATTTTATTGGCCCACACTCTTTAAAGATGCACTGCAGCACTGTAAGTCTTGTCAAAATTGCCAGAGATTGGGTAGCATTTCCAAGAGAAATTCAATGCCTTTCCAGCCAATTTTGGTAGTTGAATTGTTTGATATTTGGGGGATAGATTTTATGGGACCTTTCCCTCCTTCAAATGGTTTTAATTTCACCTTAGTAGCTATGGATTATGTATCCAAATGGGTTGTAGCCACAGCCACTAAAACCAATGACAACAGAGTTGTCCTTAAATTCTTAAAGGATAACATTTTTTCCAGGTTTAGTTCCCCCAGAGCCATTATCAGTGATGGGGGGAGCCATTTTTGTAATAAGCATTTTGAAGCTCTATTGAAAAAGTACTCTGTGACTCACAGAGTAGCTACTCCATATCATCCACAGACCAATGGACAAGTGGAGATTTCCAACAGAGAAATCAAACATATATTGGAAAAAACTATGAGGAAGGATAGAAAAGATTGGTAAAGCATGCCATTTACCAATGGAGTTAGAATATAAGGCCTTTTGGGCCATTAAAACTTTTAACATGGATCATACTACTACTAGTAATCACAGGAAACTACAGCTCTCTGAGTTGGAAGAGCTGAGGATGGATTCATACACCAATGCAAGATCTTACAAAGAAAAAGTTAAGGCTTCCTATGACAAAAATCTGCTAAGAAAAGAATTCACAGCTGGCACCAAGGTATGGTTATTCAATTCAAAACTCAAGTTTTTTCCAGGAAAGCTGAGATCCAGATGGGAAGGGCCATATACTGTCATTCAAACATCTCCATCTAGAGTTGTTGAAATTATGGACCCAAGTGATGGGAGAACCTTGAAAGTAAATGGTCAGAGGCTCAAACCATGCCTTGAAAATATTCTTGATCCTATGATGACACATCTATCATCAAGCGCCTCCACAAATCTAATGTCACACAACTGTATCATATGTATTGTAACTGTCTCTGTTCTGTGATTTTTGAATAGTTTTGTAATTATTTTTTTTTCTCTGTTTTAGTCAGGTTTTAGTTAAATTTTCTTGGAGGAATCATAAGTTCTGAAAGTTTTGTGGTTAAATGTGAGTTCTGTACTTCAGAACTTTTGTTCATAATTTTCGAAAAGTTCTACAATCATTTCATAAAGAAAAGTTCATTTCGAAAAGTATAATCTTCTGTTCGAAAAGAATGAATATGTTTTCGAATAGTTGTGTCTGGAGCTTTTTACTTCTCGAATAGTTGTTTCTGAAGCTATATGCTTTTCGAATAGTTGTTTCCGGAGTCTTTTACTTTTCGAATGGTACTGATGCCATTCTCCTTTTTGAAAAGGACTTTTTTGAACTTTTCGAAAACTTCAATAAGGCTTTGCGAAATCAATTTAAGCATATTTAAACCCATTCGAAGCAAGGTTTTCATATTCGACAGCATTCCAGCCCGTCTTGTGTCACGAAAAACCCTTTTTTTCTTTCTCTACGTTCTTCGGGAGCTCAGAACGAATTACCTTCATTTCTTTGCCACTGATTATGCTTGAAAAGAACATTTTGTCTCTAGTTTTGGTGGATTTGATCAAGCGGTCAGAGATTTTGAGCAAACCCTAGGTTTTGGTATTTTTCTCCCCATATGCTCTGTCTGTGCTTTCAAGATTTGATTTTTTTCTGTAAACACACATTGTCTGAGATTCCAGAGAGTTGGTAGTTAATTATTGTTAAAAGGTGGAACTTTTTTGAAGAACTATTTAGAAATTGTTAAAATGGGAAAAGCTGAAAAATCACTGGCTGCAATGTTCCCTAGGTCTTCTGCTAAGAAAGTTAGTAAGCCCTCCACCAAAGGAAAAGCTAAAACCTCAGCCAAGAGAAAACTGTCGATGGATAAGGCTGATAAAATTGAGAAAGGAAAGAAGGTTAGAATTGAGGAACCCATCCCCGCAGCTGACCCTAGTCCTGAGCCTGAGCTTCCTCCTCTTCCTATGCATTTGGTACTGCCAAACCCTTTCATTGAAGCTCAGAAACTGATCTCAGAGCTTATTGTTGATGAGAATTTTTTCTTGAACAAACTTGAATGTAAGCTATCCTTGAACTACATCAGGGATGCTTCACTAGGCAATATCCTAACCCCTCTTCCAGAGAAAATTTATCCAAGAATGGTGAGATTATGGTACCAAAACATGGTGAAAGTGACTGAGAAGGATGCTGATGTCCCAACTCTTGTAATTTTCATTGATGATTGTGATTTAACAGTCACTTATGAAGACATTGGAAATGCCTTGGGAATACCATTTCAGCATGATCCGACTGGTCCTTTGGCTGCACCAGTGATAGCTTCTTTTAGAGATATGGCTGCACATCTAACCCAAGGCATAGTTGGAACTGGACAGTCCATCATGAGGAGAGATTTAGCACCTCAATTTCTGCTGATGGATTCGATTTTGAGAGGTTGTTTTTATGTCATTGGGCATGGTCAGGAAAGAAGGACACCCATTTTGGAGGCCCTCTTTCATTTTTCAAAAGGGCAATTCTTCAATGCCCCTATGCTGATTTTTGAAGTCATGGCTGACATTAGTGCCAAGCTGAAGAAGGAATGAAAATAGTTTGGACTACCATTTGAAGGTGATCACAACCCTACTTAGGGCCAAATTTGACATTGATGAGCAAGAGCCATTTGAAATTGTATCCCTCATGCTTTTGGGAAGAGGCTTGGACTACAAGCCAAACCATGTTGAATAGAATGAGGAGGAAGTCGAGCCACTCAAGAACACGATATGCCCGCACGAGTGTGACCCTTTGCACCCATTGCTCCTGCAATTGCCAGTGAACCTGCTATACCGGAACCAGAGGTGACCAACTCTTTAGCTGCACCTATTGCACCTGCAGCTGACATCGAACATACTACCATTGAGGAGGTTCCCAGCTCTTTAGCTATACCCATTGATGAGGAGATCATCATCTTACCAACTTCTCCTATCACAGCTCCCATCCCTTCACCTTTCCCAATAGTGCCATCACTCATCACCACCATAATCCCAATTAGAGATTCTCCCTCTACACCAACCACTCTAGCCATACTTACACCACCAATTTCACCTAACAATTCCCAAGCTATTGCCACAGATTTTGTTGAACACTCTCCTGACACTCCTATCCTCCAAAGTTTCTCAGGTTCACCAGCTCATTCAGTCAATACACCTGAAACTACCCATACTCCTGAACCTGAGTTATTCACCACTTACGCCTATTCATCCTTGATGGGATCTATCTTGGAGAATATTGGGCATGACTCTGTCCTCATGCCTGATCCCCCTCATTTCACTCATTTGACTACTTCCCCCTTTACAGTCATCCCACCCATTGCCCCCCAACCATCTCCATCAATCATACCATCCCCTACTCTACCTACCCCACCCACACCTGAAACAATTAGCCAAATCTTCACCTTTCTCCAATCTATCCAAGCTCAGCTTCAGATCAACACAGACAACCAGTCTGTGACAAATTCCATTCTCCAAACCTTGGCCTCCACATCCCAACCAACTACCTTAGCCACAGTACCTTCTGTTTCTGACCAAGCTACCCAAACAGAACCGAAAGTAACATTTTTAGATCCACTCATCCTTGCTGTTTCTGATCAAGCCACCCAAACTTACCCTGAGGTAGTGCTTGTAGATTCATCTTCTCCCACCCCCACTGCTGGGATACATATGGTCCCCTACCACTCCATTCCCATCTCACGTTTTTCCACTCTTAAAAGGGCTATGGAAGAGAACCCTTACATATTTCGTGACGTCCTTAAGGGGATTGCAGATTTCCACGCTTACATCAAAACTCCTTATGAAGACCAGATTCGGAAGCTGGAGCTGTTTATGATATTTGAGAGAAATAAGATGCAAGACCTGTTGAGCCAAACATTTCAGATGGTTAGGAGTGAGCAGCACAAAGTTACCAGGTTACAAGAGAGTCTGGCACAAGAAAAACTGAGGACTGATAGACTTGCCAAATATATTGGCCTCACCAAAAAGATTAAATCTGAGGAGTACACCAAACTTCAAGCCACAATCTAAGAGAAAGCTAAATCGAGCTCAGACTCCAATACTGACTCAAGTTCTGACTCCAACAGTGATTCCAGTTCTGATCCCATTGAACCAACTTATGATACAGACTTTGACCCTAGTTATTAGAATATCTTGTACATGTCTGTTTTGTTGGTTCTGGAGTGTGTAATTAATGTTTACTATTGACTTTTGTTAATTTGCAATTACTGTGCATTTCTTTTCGTATGCTCTTTGTTTTTTGTTCTTTTGTTTTTGCTTATTCACTTTTGGACCAGTGAGGACACTGCTCATCATAGGTTTGGGGGTGTGGCAGAATTGCCAATAGTTACTTAACATCAATACAGCATATGAGTAGCAGAGTTTTTGAAATTGAAGTGTTTTCACACCCGCTTATTTTTGAAAAAAATGAGGAAGTTAAAACTTTTTAAAATTAATTTCCTAGTGTAATTCTAATACTGTCATAAAATGAATGTCAGAAAGTTTCTAAAAGAAAATTGATGTTTCGGTAAACCTAAAAAGAGAGAAAATAGTAATGATACACCTCAGCATGTTGATAGAAAACCACAGCCAGTGAGATTTGGACCTAAAATGAATTCTTTGGAGGTTTGAATTGGAAATTTTTTTCTGCTCTGGGGACTGCTTGAACCTGCTTACTTTCACTAGAAGTTACACATATCCAAATTGAAATAATTTGACAGTAATCATGATATTATAGACATGATGTAAGGCCTCCTTTTTGACCATTTGAGCTTCAAAAAGCCCCACCTTTTGAAACTGCCCTTGATACACAGCATTTGAGCTTTATAAATCCAAGATTTCTTTGAAACCTCATCAACCTCGTTTAGCCTAATCCTCACTCTGAAAATTCAGAAGGTAAAGGAAAGGAAGCTGAAGAAAGGAGAGTTGGGTAACAGTTGGTGATTAAAAAATAAAAATAAAAAATAAAAAATAAAAATAGTTGAAGGCAATGATGTATCAGTAGAAGAAGTGTGGCATTCCAGTCAATGTCATTTTCTAAAAAAAAAAAAAAGGGGGAAGAAAAGTCATTTCATTTGAAGTTTGAAAAAGAAAGAGAAAAAGATGGTCACTTTGGCTCTGAAAATTCAAAGGAGAAAATGAAATTGTGATGAATTAAAAAAAGGTGTGTCTGTCACTTCCTTATCTTGACTGACTTCTAGATTGTGAAATCCATTCCAACCCTTTTATTCTTGATAAATTTCACCCATAAGCCACATTACAACCCAAGTTAAAGTCCTTACTGATCAATGATGGATTGAGCTGTCACATGGAGATAAGGATTTGTGTAATCTATGGTGAAAAGAGCAATAAATTCAGAACTAAAAAGCAATGCCTATGCTCCTGCTTACAGTCCTATTTGAGGGCTGTAACTACTCTTGAGCTGTGTGAAATAGTACAACCCTCTTACTTGCATGTTGAGTGAAAATCCTGGTAAGAGTTGGGTTTGAAATCAACTTATTGGGGTAACATCAAAACTGAATTCTCAAATAGAAGGCAAGTTTTTCATTAATTTGTCCTGTAAAAACTTTTTGACACAAACTGAGTGAATGGTAAAAGGAATTACAGCAGAATTTTAGTTTTGAACTGATAGTTTCTTGAGATTCCTCTTACAGCCTGACTGATGCAGGTGTGAATAATCTGATTGGATGAAAGTCTGCTTTAACAGAACTGCATTGATATTAACTGATTTATTGGAGAAGTTTGTGGGTACCTTCACTGGAAACCCTCAGGAGACTTCACTCCTCCACTAGGGATCACCTAGGGGTTTAAAAGGATTGTTGCATATGCTAAATGCAACTGTGCTCCCTACAAAAATGGCTTTTCATTCTGTTTTTAAATTTTGTCTTTGCTCAAAGACTAGCAAAGCTTAGGTTCGGGGGTGTGTTGAGAACTGGAAAATACCATTTTCCACCCCTTAACCTGGGTCTTGATAGACCTTTGAGAGAACTAAATAAGTGTTTTAAGTGTTTGTTTTATAGCTAACAATAAAGGCAGGCTTAACCCTGAAAGCAGCTTAAAAGTGCCAAAAAGATGATGATCCATTTTGATCTAGAGGAAGAAAGAGAAGGGACAACCCCACTGGCTGTCCAAATGCCTAAAATAAAGAGGACAAAGGCCTGATTTCAACCTAGAAAGAGGTTTAGAGCTACTCAAAAAGAAGAATGCATTACAAAATGCTTTTCGATAGGATGCCTGAACTATTCGAAAAGAACCTGAACTCTGCGAAAAGAACTAAAAGCTCCAGGCTTAGTGTTCGAAGAGCACCTGATCTATTTGAAAAGATTCCTGACCTATTCGAAAAGAAGAAAATTCCTTGCGAACAGCACCAGATCTGTGTGAATAGAGCTTCAGAAGTTACAATGCCTTTCGAAAAGGTCTCCAAACTATGCGAAATGGTATTCTAAAGATTTCCAACATCCACAAGGGCAATTCAGTAATCTCTGCACGTGCCCCAATGCATTAGAAAACCCAGGGACATTCTGAAAGATTCTGAGCATGAACCAGAGGCATATTCCACTCCATGTGAACACCCAAAGATGAAATTACTTGGCGGGAACTTCTAGAAGTTCAGACAGATTTTTGAATTACATAACAGAATTGATGCTTCTATCGCCTGATTGGCTGAACCAGATCAAGCAATTCTGATTGGCCAGAACAGATCTGGATCCTTGTGCTCGACTCCTATTGGCTGATATGGATCTAACCAATTCTGATTGGTTAATGCACATCTGAAATGGGCTTGGGGAAAAACTATAAATAGACGAACTATTTGCCCAATTTGGGTATCCAGAGTTTGAGTTTCATTTCTACTGCCCCATTTCCAATTCAGATAGCTTGTCTGAAACCTCTGTAATAGCCTAGCTTTTGTTTGTAACTGAGAACTGTGAGATACTTATGTAATTTAAGTGAGAATTGTATTCAAGACTATAAATCCGAGAGTTGTTTAAGCTGTGCTTTGTAATTGTAATGGCGGATTTGAAAAGGATGCTTTCAACAATACGTTCTCAATCGGATTCATGTTGAGGGTTCTTTGTGATCTCCTTACTCATTAAACTCCTTTAGATTTACTATTTTTAAAGCAATTTCCCTTAATTCATTATCCCTGTGAGAATCTGCGTTTGTAACCTAATTTCTTACAGCATTTGTAGTGGTGCTCATGTTCTGAATCAAGAATCCAGATTAAAGACTATTGGATGATCTGTGTCCATGACAGTGGACAGATCATAGCCATAAGTTCAAACTCGATCCTATTCCTTTAGTTGGATTATTTTCTCTTACATCTGAGCTGGTAGCCAGATGAAGATTTGAGACTTTCTCGGCTGTGCTACACTAGTTCTCATTCTGCAATCAATTACTAAGCTTAAGTCAACTATTATTTCTCCATTCTTATTAATTTTGCATCCAATTCCCCCAACTCGGATCTGGATCACTTAGTTTAAATTCTACTTTTAGATAATTTAGTTAATGTGACAAATTCAACCTCTCATCGTATTTGCTTTGTAGATAAGATTAGACGCCAGATCTGGTAGCTCAGATCTGGAGGTTTACCATTCATTTTAAATCAATTCCCTGTGAATGATCTTTTACTCACTTACATTTAAAACTTGCTACATTTGACCCTGATCTTGCAGGCTAATTACTTTCTCTCTGTGCTGATGTTCCTTATTCTTTTTAGTTTTCTAGATTCAGTATCATTTGCAAATCTGTTTTCAAAATACAAATAAATCGTGCACACTTAGAACAACAACAGTTACCCAATCCGGGAAGATTTCAAAGCAGCCAGAAGCACCAGCATCAGCACAGACCCAACCAGAGGGAAAGAAGGATAATGCCGTGAACCCTTTTGAAAAAATGAGTTGTGAGCATATACTTGAGACTTAATTAAGAAGAGTCTGCTCATATTACTGTATGGGATCTGCTAATAACGTCCCCACTCCATTTTCAAATATTAATGGGGGCATTAAAGAATGCGCATGTAACACTTCAGGTTAGCTCGGATGAAGTCGGGCAAATAATTGGTCAAGTGATGGCTCCAAATGCCATCTCATTTTTAGATGCCGATTTACCAGATGGAGTAGTCACTCGCAATCCCTTAACATTACTATTGAGTCCAAAAATATGATAATTCCCTTGGTTTTAATTGATAATGGGCCTGCATTAAACATATGCCCACTAAGAATCGCCACCAAAATTGGGATAGATTTGTGCATGCTAAGACCCATGAGAACTAGTGCCAGAGGCTTCGATAACACATGAAGAGAGATAATGGGGGAAGTTGACCTTGAGCTGTTAATTGGGCCAATGACATTCTCCATATTATTTCAAGTTATGGACATCAAATCCTTATTCAATCTGCTATTAAGGCACCCGTGGCTACATGAAGTTGGAGCGATCCCCTCCACACTTCACCAAAAGCTCAAGTTTGCATCCGGCCATAAGATTATCACTATCATCGGTAAGGGGCACAGTGAGAAAGAAAAAGCCACCAATAGTGTCGAAAAGCCTAAAGTGCTGGATGTGCCACACACCGCTGAGGATGTCGACTTCCACAGTTTCGAATATGAGGTATCTACAATACTCCCAGAGCCCACCGAGGGTATCATTCCAAGAACCAGAGGTGGAATGGTAGCAGTAGTGGTCATGCTCCAAAAGTGGGGCTATAAAAAAGGTAGAGGACAGGGGCTCTGACTATAAGGTAGGAAGGAGCCCGTCACAGCCAAGGGGGGCTGAAGAGTTAGATTTGGGCTAGCTTACAAGCCCATGGAAGAAGAAGTAGGAGAGGCTAAGGAGAAAGCCCGTGCAACGATAGCTACCAAAGCTAGGAGGATACACATAGAGGAAAAATCTTGTCCCAGGCCTCATATCAAAAATTCATTCATGACTGTCAGGGTTGTAAAAATCGACCGAAATGGGGTAACCCAATTGACCACACATAAGCCTACAACACCGATTCACCCTACCAATCCCCACATCACCCTTCCTACCCTAGAGATAGACTTGGTCGCATTATCCCTCTTTGAGGAACGACGGTCTACACCTGAACAAACTCCCCCTGTGCTGAATCACCACAAAATTGCGTTAACATTTGTGGATATCATCTTAGATGAAATGGGGATCAACATGATGGAGGCTGACTCCGAAGAACCGTATCAGTCAGCACCCTCCATCCAAATAGGTAAAGGAGCGACCTCTCAGGTAGGCAACTGGGCATCTTTGCTCCAAACCCTGGAAGCGGGGAGTGGCCTAACATTTGGCAAAAAAAAACAAACTAGAAGCAGGGAGTGGCCTAACATTTTCCAAAAAAAAACTACCTATGAAAAGTGAGTTAAGCCCTTGGCAGGTAATACCATGTATATACATAGACTCGTGCTGCAAAGGGTCCGTCTCCGAAGAAAATAAAAATTCCAAAAACATTGAAAAAATACAAAGTCTAAAACTATTGTCATTTAAAATTCCAAATAATGTCCCACAAAAAGATGCCTTGATTGAAATACCCATCCCACTTAAAATCAACCCCTTTCCTATAGAAATACAAGAAGAGGTAGGTGTTACAAGTCTGGACGAGGATATCCCATTGGAGGAGCTTACCAATGAGCTCCTTGACTAGTTTGCCGAATTTGAGCATGGCCCTACCCCCATTGTCAAAGAAATAGAAACTATCAATCTAGGAACTAAGGAGATTCCCCAATTTACCAAAATCGAAATGTCACTGTCCCTCGAAGAAACAAGAAGCATGATCGACTTCCTTCGATCATACCAAGACATTTTTGCCTGGTCATACGAGGACATGCCTGGTCTGGACACCGATTTGGTAGAGCATGAGTTGCCTTTCTGCCCTGACATGAAGCCGATTAAGCAGAAACTGAGACGTCTCTGACTCGAGTGGATGTTGAAAGTCAAAGACTAGGTCATCAACCATTATGACGCGAGGTTTCTCATGGTATCCAAATACCCGCAATGGCTAGCCAATATTATGCCCATACCAAAGAAAGATGGAAAGCTTCGCATGTGTATCAATTTCTGTAATTTGAACAGTGCGAGCCCGAACGACGATTTCCCGTTATCGCACATCAACGTCTTGGTCGATAATACTATTAAGCATGGGATGCTTTCTTTTATGGACAAATTCTCAAGATACATTTAGATAAAGATGGTAGAGGTAGATCGAGATAAGACTACATTCATCACTCCTTGGGAAACCTTTTGCTACAGAGTCATGTCGTTTGGGCTGATGAATGCCGGCGCAACGTACCAAAGAGCTATGACTGCACTATTTCACGACGTGATGCACTGAGAAATTAAAGTGTATGTCGATGATATGATAGCCAAGTCACCAGAGTGAAGCGATCATCTAGTAAACCTCCAAAAGCTATTTGAGAGGCTGAGAAAGTATAGGTTTTGTCTGAATCCACAGAAGTGCGCATTCGGAGCTATGTCCTAGAAACTGTTGGGATTCACCGTCAGCAGGAGAGAGATCAAGGTCGACCCAGTCAAAGTTAAATTGATCACCGAAATGCCGCCACCATCTATCAAGAAATAGGTTAGAGGGTTCTTGGATAGAATATAATAAATCAGTCGGTTCATTGCATAACTAACTCCAATTTGCACGCTGATCTTCAAGGTACTTCGAAAGAACTCACTCGTTGAATGGAACAACGATTGTCAAGCAGCATTCGATAAAATCAAAAGCTACCTCCTCAATCCACCTATGTTGGTACCACTCAAATCGGAGAGACCACTCTTAATGTATCTCTCCACGACGAAAGTCTCGATGGGATGTGTCTTAGGATAGCATGACAAGATGGGAAGAAGGGAGTAGGCCATCTACTGTCTGAGTAAGAAATTTACAGATTATGAGATGCGTTATTCTCATCTGGAGAAAGCATGACTGGCTCTTATTTGGGCTACTCAGAGGCTCCACCATTACTTGTTATCTCAAGCCATTTTACTTTTAGCCCGAATGAACCCGTTAAAATACCTATTTCTAGAAGCTGGCTCTCACTGGGCGGACTGCACAATGGCAGCTTTTATTGTCTGAGTTTGACATCACGTACGTCACTCAGAAGTCAATCAAGGGGCAGGCACTTGCTGAACATCTTGCCGACAATCCTTTGCCAGATTATGAGCCTTTGAGAATTGAGTTCCTTGTTAATTGGACAGGTAAGGTAGGTGAAGGGATGGATGAGGGTATCTCAGTAGGAAGATCTGCTGCCATGGTAGTGGGCACCTCCTCAGCCTCCTCCATCCCAACTGGCTTACTCTTCTTAAACAAGGTTAGTCTAGTGGACCATTCCCTTTTCTCATATACTTTTGTGGTCAACTTCTCCATTGGCTCATTCCTTTTGACTACATATTTCCCAGCCTTGAGCAAGCATGTAATGAGCCTGCTGAAAGGTAGCCCACCTCCTTTAGCAAATGCTTGTCTTTTAAGCACTTTGTCATTAATATCCACCATTGTCTCAAAAATCAACTGAGGTGCATTAAAAAATTGTCCTTTTGAACTGTAATATAAGGCATCTACAATTGGGGGCCTTCTCTCCTGCAGGTGCCCAGTGGCATAAACATTTTTCCTCAAAATAGCATCAATGAATCTGAGACTGGGTTGGAGGTCTCTTCTCATCAAAGATTCACCAGAGCCCACAATTTCATTGGTGAGCTCCTTAGCCATTTCTTTGAATGTAACCCATTTGGGTGCTCCCTCAGACCTAGTGGAGTCAAATTTGTGTGGAACTCCCAAAGCCATCCCAATATCTTTGCTATCTACTGTGATTTGACAATCATTAATCAAAATTTCTAGCACAGCCTCTTTCCCAGGCACCACCTTCTTTTTCAAATTCTGGTACCACAGCTTAACTAGCCTGGGGTACACAATCTTCTTCAATGGTGTAAGTAGGGGTAACAATCCCTCCTTTTTCATATACAATAGTGTCCCCTGACCCTCCTCAATGTTTGCAAAGTATGCCTGATCAAACTCAGTCTTAGGGGCCAAGCTCAAACCATCCACAAACTCGTTAGGAGTGGTTAATTCAGCAGGAAGCTCCATAGGCTGTATTTCAGGGGTGGGCAAAGGTGCTTCCCCATTTTGAACAGATTTCTCTATAGGTATTTCTGTTGCAGGCTCTGGAAGTGCTACAGACTTAGCCTTCTTAGCTTTAGGAGCCTTCTTTGGCGTCTCCTCAGGGATCTTCCTTTTGGTAGGTGGTTTAGTGGCAGGTTTGGATTTCTTGGAGAATTTGGGGGTGGAAACAGTTGGTTGCCGAAATAGGTTAGCTAGGGTTTATTCAGAATCGACCATTTTGCTTTCAGAAATGGATCTCTTAGAGCTCACTCACCAATTTGTAGGGAAAATCTAAAAAAAACAGCTAAGGAAGTCACAGAGGGAAAGCAGGAGAACAACTTACCCCAAAACTATTAGGGTTTTGTAGAAACTGTGATGCACAACTCAATTCGACAACAATCAGGTACAAAATGCTCCTTAGTGTGAGCTGAGTGATCTTGAAGAATGGCAGATCGAATGAGAAACAGCCCTGAGAGTATTTGGTGGAAAGAGGGCGGCGACAGATAAGGAAGAGAGAGCTAGGGAGAGCTAGGGTTTCTTTAGAATGTGTGAAATGGGCAAAAGTGACCTACCGATAGGTATATAAAGAGGAAAAATCGATTTCGATAGGATGAATTGAATGATTTCGATAGGTCAAGGCGTCCTGTCAAACGCTATAGAAGTACAGCGTGCAGATGAAATACTTCGATAGGTCAATCCTTCCTATCGATAAGTTCATGACGTGCATGATTTATCCTTTCGATAGGTTCCCGATAAGTACCCAGAACCTATCGAAAGCTTCTTTCTGACCTTTTAAAATTATCGAAAAGTTGTTTTCACCTATCGACCAATGTCAGTGTCTATCGAAATCCTTCAGAGACCTATCAAAATCGTCAAATAACCTATCGAAAGGTCTCATATGCCCATAAAAACAACATCTTCATGTAGTGCTCAACCTCAGCACTCAGCAAACTCTTTTGATGTGCTTTCATTCAAATTTTTTTCATTATTTATGCACTCCCATAGTTCCTGAATTGCGGGCAAGTCCAATGTGATGACTCAATGCTGGAATGGCAATTTTATTGTGAACAAAGCCTTAACACACAAAGTAATCATTTAAAACAAAAAAAAATATGGTACATATGATACACACTGAAATCAGGTAGAAATTTGAGGGTCTTGAAGATCAATGGTCTCCTCAGGTGCACAAATGTTTTCAACACAAATTTTTAACCTTTGGCCATTGACTTTCATAACCCTACAATCTTTAAGGTCCTTGATTTCTATAGCTCTAGATGGGGACACATGTAAGACTGTATAAGGCCCATCCCATTTGGACTGCAATTTGCTTGGAAAGAGTTTTAATCTTGACTTGAACAACCGTACCTTGGCACCTGTTTTAAATTCTCTCCACAGCAAGTGCTTGTCAAGAAAGGCCTTGGTTTTGTCTTAGTAGATCCTTGCATTTGAATAGGCATCCATCCTCAACTCTTCAAGCTCAAATATTGGTAATCTCCTGTTCACACCTGCAGTGGTTAAGTCAGCATTTAATGTTTTCATGGAGAAACAGTCCTCACTCTCTAGGTGGGGCTGATGAACTGCATGGTACACATTCAACTTGGCTTTCATATTGCCAAAAGTTACTTCCATGATCCCTAATCTACATTGTATGCAAGAATTTGCTGTGGTCAAAAAGGGCCTGCCTAAGATCACAGGGATAGAAGTAGCACTCCTACTTGGCTCCATATCTAGCACTAGAAAATCAGTAGGATAAAAGAATTTGTCAACCCCAACCAAGATATTTTCAATGATCTCCACAGGCTTCCTTTCAGATCTATCAGCTAGTTGCAAGACCACGTGTGTGGGCTTCAACTCTCCCAAGCCCAGCTTCTCATATACTGAATATGGAAGAAAATTTACACTAGCTCCCAGATCTAACAAGGCCTTTTCAATGGTATGATCCCCAATGATGTAGGGGATAGTGGGGACTCTAGGGTCTTGAAGTTTGGTTGGGGTGGCAATAGTCAATATATGTTTCACTTTTTCTACTGAAAAGACTTTCTTGGACAAATGTATCCTTGATTGTCTTTTATGGGTGCACAGGTCTTTTAAAAACTTGGCATAGGCTGGAACCTGCTTGATTGCATCAAGGAGAGGTAGGTTAATCTTCACTTGCTTAAAGGTTTCCATCATTTCCTCTATTTTTGCATGCCCTTTATCAAAAGGGGAAGGTGCTTGCATTATCCTAGGAAATGGCAAATGTGGGACTGCTCCCTCATTTGCAGCCTCTGCCAACTCATCATCTCTTTATTTTATTTTATTTTTTTCTTGAGGATCATCACTATCCTTTTTATTCATCATGGGTTGCTCTTGTTGCACTTTCTCTTTAACCACCTCTTTCTCTTTTTCTGAATTTCTCAAAGGCTCACAGCCTACTTCATTATCTACCAACCTTCCACTTCTCAATGTCATGACAGATTTGGCCTCCTCATGGGAAGAGGAAACTTCACCTACCATATATTGTCTCCTTGGGTTGTTCATGAGTTGGCTAGCCAGCCTCCCTTCCTCTCTCTTGGCTAAAGCATTAGATAGCTGACTAAGATGGTCTTCTATCTTTTTAATACTTTGGCTATGAGAGTGCACAGTTTGAGACAAGGGTCCTAAGTTCTGTAATGAAGCCAGAACTTGTTCCTCAAAAGAAAGGGATCTAATAGCTGGAAGGGGTGCAGATTGCTGCACAGGCTGAGCCATAGGCTGTTGGTATTGAGGCCTTGGAAAGTAATTTTGGTGGTATGGCTGAGCATTTTTGTAAGGCATAGGCTGTTGTGGTTGCTGCTGCTAGTTTTGAAAACCATCTTGTCTCCACCTCAAGTTGGGGTGGTTTCTCCATTGGTAACCAGCAGTAGATTATTACCCAAAAGAATGAGTGGCAGCCACATACTCCATCACAAAGTTTGGAAATTGGATAGCCGAGGGGCATTCCTCAAGGGAGTGAGTGGGGGACTGGCATATAACACATGCCTCCTCCACTTTAGCAGCCATGGGTGACTACATTGCTCCCATGAGCTTGTCAAATTTCTGGGTCAAACTGTCCACTTTCCTTTCCAAATCATTGTGTCCACTTACCTCATACAATTTTCCTCTTATGGTGTTTTCTTTCACCAGTCTAGGAGTGTCCAAATCCCTTGAAAATGTCTCTCTCTACACGGAGTTCTCACTGATAATGTCAAACAACTCACAAGCCTCCTCAGTAGTTTTGTGGAGGGGTAAGTACCACCACAAGAGGCATCGACCATATCCCTGCTTTTAGAGTCAATCCCTTGATAGAAACTTTGGATAAGTTGCCATTCAGGGATTTGATGATGGGGACATTTCTTCAGGAGTTCTTTGAATCTCTCCCAAACTTGGTGAAAATCCTCAGTTGGATCTTGAGCAAATGAGATAATGCCCTTCCTCAACTGGCTTATTTTGGACATGGGGAAAAACTTGGCCAAAAACTGACATTGAAGGTCACTCCAGGACTGAATACTATTGGTTGGGAGCATTGACAACCAAGTCCTGGCCCCATCCTTTGGTGAAAAAGGAAAGAATCTCATCATGGTTGCTTCCTCCCCCAAACCTGTGATATTGAATGTAGTGCACCGTTCTAGAAATTCATCAATGCGCTTATATGGGTCTTCTTTGGTCAGGCCATGGAATGAGGGTAGCATTTGGATTATGGATGACTTGATCTCATAGTTTCCTTGAGCGGTAGGGAATTGTATGTAGAAGGGAGAATTGTAAACCCCTGGTGCATTGAATTCCTTCAAGGTTCTAGGTTGTTGTTGCTCACCCATTTCATCAAATCCAGGTGCAGCGGGTGTGGGTAAAATTTGTTTAATCCTAAGGATTCTTTCAACCTCTGGATTTAATGGGACAATATGAGGATTGAGAGTTCTCCTTCCAAACATACACCACTCACAATCTTAATGCATACACAATGCACATCCAATTTATCACAACAATCAGGAATCAACACAATACAAATCCACAGATCAGAAAAATAAAAGGAGTAGAGGAATGCAAACATTAGCACAGCCTCTAGCACAATGTTCCTCTATAAACATTGCTTCCAATCTGTTAAAAATAACAAAACTACTACAAAACAACAGAAATTTCAATAGCAGTTAGTGGAAAACTAAATAATCTATTGCAAATCTACAATCTATGCTAAAACAAACTTAGATCTACCAATTTCAAGCACACATCTCCCCGACAGTGGCGCCAAAAACTTGTTGGGAATTTGCCTTATGTTAAAAAAGGAGTATTAAATCAGACAATTAAAAAGTCTATGGATAGCATACACCAAGGAACGCTCACACACAGTCCTGCAAGTATTCAGGGCCTATTGTAGCAAGTTTTAAAAAAATAGGTAAGGGAATGTCCACAGGGAAATATGAGTTTAAATCAAGTAAATCTCCAGATCTGTGGAAGATCTGGCACCCTTCCTAATGTTAAAACAGTAAAAGGAAGAGGAGGGGTTTAAGGGGTTGTCACTTTTAAATTAAACTAAAAACAAGTAAGATTGCAGAGATGGATGGTAGGATCAAATCTAGAGTACAGATCTTGCAGAGAGGGGGAATGAAACACAGAAAATGGGGAGAAGCAGCTTGGAGTTTGGTCTTGCTGCAATTAGGTTGAGCTGCTAGGGTTACAGAGAGTTTAGAGTACACCAATCCCTCATCTGGCCATAGGCACAACTGCAGGGTAGAAGAATCTACTCTACACCAAAGGATTGAACTGATCTTAAGGGTATGATCTATCCACTTTAATGGTCACAGATCATCCTATAGACTTCCTCCAAATCAAAGGATTAAGGTAGAAGAATCCAATTTAGACCAGAGGTTTGAATTGAACTTAACGCTATGATCTATCCACTTCAATGCTCACAAATCATCCTAGGGATTTCCTCCAAACCACAGGGTTCAATTAGAGCATCAAAATCACTATGAATGCTGCAATTACCAGGCCACAGACATAGGCAATTGCACGAGCATCGGATCCAGGGAGATAAAATGGTATCCAAGTGGTCTACCAGTTAAGTGGGTGAGCTATTCCCATCTACACAAAGCCGATTGAGCACCAAATGAAACCAAAGAAACTATGGATCTAATTAACACAATTAAATCACATTACATTGAATTAAACTGACCATACAATGAAATGTCCTCAGATTTGCAGTCTGTGCATCATCTAACCCTCAACAACACTCTCAGCTCTCCTTAATTATAGATTCGACCTCTCTCTTTGCTGCTCTCAAGAATTTAGCCAACCATAGTTGGGGTAAAGGAAAGAATTACAGAATTTCGTTGCAAGCTTTGGTTTCTGGAATCGATCCCCCCCTTTTTCTGACGGCTTCTTCCTTCTTATAGCTTTCTCCTTCAGCCTCAGATATATTTTTCCCTCCAATTACAGCTTCTAGAATGATTCAGCTATTCCCTCTTTTATTCCCTTTCTAGAAGGCTCTTTCAGTTCGTTAGAGCTGGGGGAGAGCACGTGGGTCGATTAGGGTTTCCCAGGTCACTTCTAAAATCCTTACGCCGGTCACCAAGGTGCCTCAATTTGCATGCGGCAGGTCACCAACTCGCGGTGTGTGCATAGTAGCTTTTTTGGGAAGTGTTTAGATCATTTTTGATAGGTTGATGAAGCTTTTGATAGGTTGAAATCCAGTACTTTAGTCCTTTTGCTAGGATTCAGGATCCTATCAAAAGGTTTCGATAGGTTGATTCCTGCAATTAGAGCTTTAGCATCTGCAGCCTTCATTTGATGTTTTCGATAGGTTGAACTCTTGCATAATTGCTTTCGATAGGTTCTCTTCTATCTCCTATCGACAGGTTCCAGAAGCTTTCGATAAGTTCACCCACTGATATGTAGCAACCATTCGATAGGTGGCATTTTCGCGATAAGTTCTAGGATCCTGTCAACAAGATCACTTTAAGTTCTAGGGGACCTTTCGATAGGATGCTTTCTGCTTGCTTTCAATTGCCCGATAGGTTCCAGATCCTATTGAAATACTCTAATCTCCACGGCTTCTTCCTTTTTAGCCTTCAAATTCTATCGATAGGTTGAAGTAACCTATCGATAGGTTGTTCTCAGCCTGTTTTTCCATTTTCACCACTGCTTTACTGTTGTTGCATGCCCCAAGTGGTCATTGGTGTGGGGCCCTTTTGTGTGCCATAGCTGGGTCAGAGTTGTGGTGAGAGATGGACCTTCTTGTAGAGCACTTTCGGGTGGATTTCAGTACTATGACTGCTTATTACTGCTATCTACAAAACATGCTCAACAAGCACTTATTAGTCAACTCATAGGTCTATCAAAGCTCATGTTAAGAGGTGAAAAATAGTAATTTTCACTGATTAACATTCCCCGATGAGGACATCCTGTTCATGACAGAAGATGAAACTGAAGAAGCAGAAGAATCTTAGGTAATGCACTTTGACGAGGCAGCAAATGCCGAGGGTTAGGGAATTGGTGCAATTCTGATTTTGCCAAAAGGATCCCATATACCATTCTCTATCAAGCTCAACTTCCCTTGCACTAACAACATGGCCAAGTATGAAGCTTGTGCTGCTAGTTTCTAGGCGGCTCTTGATCTGAATATAACTCACTTCCGGGTGTTTGGCGATTCACAGTTGATCATATGTCTGACGAATGGAGATTGGAAGACGAAGGATGAGAAATTGATCCCTTACCATGAGCACCTCGAGGATCTGATAGCTTATTTCAAAGACATGACATTCTCATATGTCCTCCGGATAAGGAATCACTTTGCCGACGCACTAGCCACTTTGGCATCAATGATAGAAATCTTGTATGGTGCTGAGATGAAGCCGATCATGATCGAGAAAAGGAATGAGCCGGCCTTCTGCCTCCAGATTGAGGAACCTATAAAGCTAGATGATGAGCCACATTAGTTCTCAGATATCAAGAATTTCCTCAAGACATTAACCTTCCCTAAGGGTACGTCCAAGACGGGTCGACGAACCATTCAACGTTTAGCGGCAGGCTACGTCATTTCAGGGGAATGCCTTTACAAGCGATCATATAATAATATTTTGCCCAGGTGCCTTACTGAAAGTGAAGTGACCAATATTATGAGGGAGATACCACGAGGGTGTATGCGGAGCCTACATCAGCGGTCACATGCTTGCTAAAAAAATTCTACGGCAAGGATACTTTTGGACAACTATGGAATCGAATTACTGCAAACATGTTCAGAAATGCTACGAGTGTCAGGAACACTCCAGTCTGATACACGCTTCTGCCATCGATCTTCACTGCATGACCACTCCTTGGCCATTTGCTACCTGGGGCCTTGACATCGTCGGAATAATTAATCTGAAAGCATCAAATGGACATCAGTTCATCCTCGTCGCCATTGAGTACTTCACCAAGTGGGTGGAAGTAGCATCATATGCTAACATCACGGCCAGTCATGTCGAGAAGTTTCTCAAGAATAATATTGTGTGCCGATTTAGAGTACCCAAGGCTATCATCACAGACAACGGCATGAACTTTACAAATAGCCACATCCGAGCCTTCTGCAAGCAGTACAAAATTAAGCACCATCGCTCATCACCTTATCGGCCTCAAACTAAAGGAGCCGTGAAAGTTGCGAATAAGACGGTCGTCTGCATCCTAGAGAAGATGGTTGTCACTTACCAAGATTGGAGCGAAATGCTATTGTTTGCTTACTGGGCCTATAGAACGTCGGTCCATACCACTACAATGGCAACACCATTCTCTCTCATGTATGGAACCGAGGCCGTCCTACCGGTAGAGGTTGAAGTACCCTCGTTCCGAATCCTCATGAAATCTGGCTTACCCGAAGCGGAGAGAGAGAGATCCCACTTTGAACAATTAAACTTATTGGACGAGAAGAGACTCCTAGCCTTGTGTCATACTCAAGTTTATCAGGGGCGAATCACATGCGCTTACAATAAATGTGTCTACGGTCGAGATCTAAAGGTAGGAGACACTGTACTAAAGAAGATCTTCTCATCCCTCCATGCCGATCCGAGAGGGAAGTTCAAGCCGAACCGGGATACGCCATCTGCCTTGCCACCATTGACGGAGATCATCTTCCTGAGCCCATCAATGCTGGATATGTCCGACGGTTCTATGCTTAGTCTATCGTGATAAGGCAAGTATTGGTGAAATAAATACGTGACTGCTTAACAACCACCCAAAAGAGGCCATCATTCCAAGCACAGTAGCCAAAAAGTATCCCTAAAACTGATGATATCCTTTACTACCCCATTTGAGCTTGGGCCTTTCTTTCAATTAACCCCTTCCCCAAAAAAAAAAAGTGTGTACATATACAAAAAAAGAGAGGAAGAAGAATTACTATCAAAGATAAAAAAAGATTGAAAATGTAAAATCTCAAAAAGCGATCGTCTAAAATAAAATAAGGGAAAAAGAAAAATAGAAGAATCATGGGGCATGTACAGTAAAATACCTCAAGGAAGAAAGTATATTGTGAAAAATAGAAGTCGCATCAAGGAACCCCTTTTTAGCCTAGCATACCTTCAAATCCTAACCTAACCCGTGGCCAAGCTACACCCGAAAGAAAGCCCTCTTTTAGGTTCATAAGCAGTCATAGTATCTGTTAAGCCAACGCGAGCCAAGTGGTGAGACGACACCAGAACCCCATCTGGCCGGTAATGATTGAATCGACGTCTATGTCGTGGCTTTTGAAAAAGTAAAAGAAATAAAAAGAAAAAAATAATAATAATACAAGCTCAAAGTAAGATGGACGTGGTGAAAACCCAAAAGGGTACTATGGGTAAAAACAATGAGTTTGTACGGACCAGGTGAAAACCTAAAAGGGCGCTTGGGGTAAGAGAGCTATACCCATGGACGTAATGAAAACCTAAAAGGGCATTATGGGTAAAAAAGAGGGTAACAACGAGCATGGCGAAAACCCGTCTTGGGCACTGTGAGTAAAAATGTTAAAAAAAGAAGAAGAAGAAAATCATTTAGTTACTTCCTTCTGTTACATCTCTGTGTTATCTGATCGCCAACTGGGCTGCTCATGTTAGCTCAAATTAGGTTCTGAGCAGGAATATCTTCACGCTACATCGTCCAACGTATGACCCAAGGTAAGGAGAAAAGGTTAATTCGATCCAAAGGGATGGACGTTCCGACCTTGAAAAATTCTAAACCTCACTCAGGTGTGACTGCATGAACGAGTTTGGCTATGCTAAAAAATGGACCTATTACTTCTTCTCACTGATAAGGCATAAAAAAAAAAAAAGCCAAAAAAAGAAAAAAAGAAAGAAATATCTAGATACAAAAAAATTCTATATTTCTACTCTTTTCCATGTACATATTTACAGTATTGTACTTCTATTTCAAAAAATAAAGAAAAAGAACAAAAAAACTCTAAAAAAAATAAAAAAATTATATATACAAATTTTGAAAAATATAAAAGTGTAGGTAAAAGTTTGTTGCTCCTTTTGTTAATTGGGATGCATATTTATTACCCATATAAACAAAAAAGGGACTGGCGCCTTGAGAAATATGTAGGAACATCAAATGGCCTAAAACCTCGAGGCAGGCAACCTCTCGGCGATGGACAGATCAAATAAAGCAACTCTCCACAGATGATCAGTCTATTCAAAAAAAAGAAAAAAAAAAAAAAAGCAATCATTTTTAAAATAAAAAAGATAGATGAGTTTTTAAGGTACTTTTTGCTACGCACATGCGGATTTCAATGTGGTAAAATATAAATATTTTATCAACAACACAGCTGTGCTAAATTAATGTTCAAAGTCTAAGGTTTTCCTTGGATCTGTGAATCCTACTTTATAGTAGGAACAACGGTATCAATCTCGGTCAAACAGTCAATGTTTCGATCAGAATGATTCCACCGCTAAATCTCCACGCTGATCGCTCCATTTTTGGTCTCCGGTGAACTTGAGTACCTTAAACTTCAAGTTCGTCATGTGATATTTTCGGAGGTGTAGACTCTTGGTCTACACTGTCCGAGCAAGTTCCCTACAGGGTTTGAGGTCCGGATAACTCTGTCTTCAAAAAGATCCATTGTTTGATTGATTCCAACCTGCCAGATACGAAACTATGTCAGACAACTATGTGTAAATATGCATGCAGAAGGGCCCATTTTAGGGCATAGGCTTAAAACCTGCATGGTATCCTTGTAAAGGGTACGCCATATGTATGGGTATCTGTTGGATGGTCATTTGTTCCCATAAATAGTACCTGAACAATATCTGGGTCGGGACTTCCATCGCCTTATTATTTATTACCCCTAATGGGTGCATGTTTATGCATAGTTGTTCGTTTATAACTTCATTGATGGTGGAGGCCAAGATTGAGTGTCTCCTTCTGTGGACACCCAATTTTGACCCGATCCTTTCGATTTCACATGGACTTGAGTACGTTGGCTTTGGTTTCGTTGCAAACTACTTCGGGAGCACAGGCTTTTCGTATGCGCTGTCAGGGCGTGCACCCCTAGGGGTTCAAGGTTCAGATAGTTCTTGTTTTTTAAAAAGATGAAAAAAGCAATCATTTGAAAAAGGAAAAAAAAGAAAGAAGAAGAACCAGCGTTTTGCTAAGCACATGCGTGTTTCAATGCAGTGAAATGCCGATATTTTATCGGCAGTACAGCTATGCTAAAATAATGTCCTAAGTCTAAGGTTCGCCTTGGATCTTTGGATCTTATTTTAAAATAGGAGCAATGGTGCCAGTCCTAGTCAAACGGTCAATGTTTCGATCGGGTCGACTCCACTGCTAAATCTTTGTGATGAGCTCTCTGTTTGTGGATTCATAGGAACATGAGTGTGTAACTTCAGATTCATCACAAGCTATTTCAGAGGTGTGGACTCTTGGTCTGCGCTATCCGGGCGTGCGCCCTATGAGGTTTGAAGTTTGGGTAACTCCATTATAAAAAATGTCAATCATTGGTTGAAACCAACCTGTTAAAAATGAAACTATATGTCAATCAAACTATGTGTAAACATGCATGCAGAAGGGTTCATTCCCTTATTTTCGTAGGCTTAAAACCTGTATTGGCACGGTATCCCTGTAAAGTGTACTCCATGCATCTGGGTATCCATAGGATGGTTGTTTGTTCTCGTAAATTGTACCCGGATGGGATTTGGGTCGAGACTTCCATTGCCTTCGTTGCTTATCGCCCCTAATGGTGCATTTTTATGCATAGTTAAATGATTCGTAAGATCATTATCGGCAGAGACCAAGATTAGGTGTCCCCTTCAGTGGGCACTTGACTTTGGTCGGATCTGTTCAGTGGTATTTGAAGTTGGATGCTCTAGGTCATGATGATTCGGGGTACATTATCAAAAACAACACATACTCCCAAAAAGCGTTGTAACATCTATTCACTCCACTCGGGTAGTCGTGCTAAATAAATTTCGGGATCAATGGGTTCACCCAAAGACTTCGAACCCTGCTTCAAGCAGGGGCACCCATGACCAGTCAGATGATGCGGTCAATGACTCACATGATTGGACACAAACTGTGAAACCTTGCATACTTGTGTTTAACCTATCTTTGAATGTGGGTCGATCACTCTCCTTACTTACGAAGTTATTGTATTCAGAATGAATCTTGAACATCAAACTCCTTCAAATCATCTCGAGAAGCAACCATTTTTCCCAACTATTGGGCTTTCACAACTCATTTTCGACCTCGATTATGCCCAGTAAGTCACTAAGCGCTTGGGGACTGATTACCTTGGGAAACAACCATTTTTCCTTACATACAGGGCTTTCGTTTTCTCACCATGTTACTCATCTAATGTTTGAAGTTTGTTCTAAATGCAGCAGACCCGACACTAATGCCTTGTGCCTCTTCGGATGTCTCTTTTCTTTGGCATTTGATCATTAATGATCTGATACCAAAGAGGGGCATCTGTAGACACTCAAATTTAGCCCAATATCTTATCAAGACACATTTCGAGAGAGGCGCATCTCTGAGCTTTTGATGGCATGTATGGAACCCTTAGGAACCTTTCTAAAACCTTAGGAGCCATTCCAAACCCTTAGGAATCACCCTAGATCCCTTAGGGACCTTCCTGAACCCATAGAAACCCATCCTGACCCTTAGAACCCATTCTGAACCTAAACCTAGCTTTCCCAAGTAATGGATGAAGAGTGATGCATCAGGACTAGCTGTGACCTTCTACTATAATCGGATCTCATATCATTGAAAAGTAGAAGCCCTTAGCATTCCAACAAGCCAAGATTCACCCAAATCGATGTTGTGTGCAAGAAGATATCGCGTTCCAAAAAGTAAGGGCAAAATTGTAAATATATGAAGTCCCCCTAGGGTTTTGGCACAAGTATTACTTGCGCCAAGTCATTTCTCCCCAGAAATGGCTTGGCGCAACTAATAGTTGCACCAGTTATAAAGGCGGACCCCACCTTAGGGAGCCAACTTTCAGGCACAATAGGAACACTGTTTTAATGTGCCTAAGCCTGGAGTAACTATCAGTTGCGCTAGTTTTATGAACAGTAACCCTAGTTCTTTGCCTCGAATTTTGAGAATAGGGTTTGACTTGTTAACCATCTTGACCTTTAGGAAGTATTTTGCTAGTTCTGTTACACCCATTTACTATCTATGTGAAACCTCTTAAGTGGTTTAAAGTCCCACCTATCATCCACCATTGGAGCAACTCTTCACACTTTTCACCGCCCTAAAAATCTTAGAAAACCTTAGATTGCCCATTACCTAATTGCCAATCCAAATTAGCTTTTAAACACTCTCCTAACCTCTCTTTGTCCTATAAATAGAGAGGCACCCATCCCTTTACAAAGGCTTGAAAAAATTTGCATTTAAGAGATTAAGGAATCTCTTCTCTCTCTCTCTTCTAGTGCACCATTCCCATACAAATTCCAAAATTTCAAAAACTCCTTTAGACCTTAGCATTTCATCAAAAAGCTCTAGGTTAGGTGTGTGTTACCCCCTAGCCTTCCCTCTCTACCTCTTAGCTATCAAGCCTTATGAGTTAGAACCCCATTTGTCACCATAGAAGCCTTCAAAAGCTCACTGAAGCAAGCCAACGCAAGGCTCCATGGTGCTGCAACAAGAGCCCGAGAGCTCTGGCTCTCCCCTCTATTCCTCTACCTTCTCTGTTATTCCTCTATCCTTCCATTTGCGCCATTACGCTACCAAATTTTCGGTAAGAATGGAGAGGCACAAATAGGATTTTAAGACCCTTTAGGCAAGAGGAAGCCTTTTTTTTTTTCTTTTATATTATTTTTATTTTGGCCATAAGTAGAGATCGCGTTAAGCGGGTTGATTGGGTGCCTAACACCTTCCCAATCGATAACCGAAGCCCCTACCCAAGAGCCTTTGGCATAGACCAGATTCAGAATCATATTTGTGGCACTTCGGTGCTTATAAAATTGATCTAGGTTTCCCGAGACACCAAAAGCTCTGGGTGACAACTCTAAATATTTATTAGGGAAAGCATCGTTGCGAGGGGATCATCAAGAATCCCACGGGTGCACGGATGGCGACTCTGTTTGGGATGTAGCTAGTACAGCTTCCTCTTGAATTTGGCTCTTTATTTTTTTATTTACTAACCCTTTTACTGCTGGTTTTTTTTTTTTTTTTTACTCACCCCTCCTATTACCTCATTTTACTTATCCCTACTTTTACATCATTTACGAGCCTTAGCCATTTGGCGAGCCTACTTGCGCACAACATCCAATTTCTTTACGTTTTCGTCATTTTAAGTACCTTAGCCGATCGGCGGGTCTAGTTGTGTATTGTCAATTAAATTCCTTACATTTCCATCATTTCAAGTGTCTTAACCGTTTGGCGGGCCTACTTGCACTTTTAATTCCACAATCATATTCCGCTAGTGAACGCCGACCTGTAGAGGCGGCACGGGATCATCACCCCCGGTCTTTGAACTTAAGAAAACTCCCTTAAAAGTGAAAAATAAAATTGAACCAACAAAGGGGATTTAAATTAATTTTTGTGGGGCAGATTTTCAAGGGTTGGGTTATTTAGGCACACATACAAACACTCGGGTCTTAGTACGGTGGCAGCCCCTAGTGGTGATGATTCGAAAAAGCCCCAGCCCACCTAGTACCTGAGAAAAGTGCTTACACTTGAGGGATATCGAGAGGGTAACCTTCTCGTTACCAAGCTTAAAACTTGGGAGAAAGAGAGAATAGTGAACCCAATTTGGCCTTTAAACCCTTAGGATCAGTGAGGAAAGAGACGGATCATATAAATAGTCAGTCCCCGGAAGCCTAGCCTCCTCAAAAAGCTAGTTTGGAGACCCATTTCAGACTAAGCTTGCTGCTGTCAAACAATCTAGAGAACTATTTTACTCTGGCGCCACTATTAGTTGCGCTAATGCAAAATATCCCAAAAGTACACTGGCACAACTATTAGTTGCGTAAGCTTTAATATGAGATTTTTTGCTTTGGCGCAACTATTAGTTGCACGAAGTTGGTTTTGAGCATATTCAGTTCGGATCGGTGGCCTATTTCACATCCGGGACTCCCCGATCAGTGTGTTTAGTGCATCTGTTTAGACCCCACAACTTTCGACACCCAATATGCCCTTGCCGGTCAAAAGAAGGTGACTTCTTTTTTATTCATTTCGGGGGATCAGGTTGTTTCCATTGTTTTCCATGCCTTTAATAGATCAAAGGGTTTCCCTTTGATTCTTCTGAAGCGCTTCAGAACCATTGCCGCGGGACCTATTTAGGGTACGAGATCCACTTGAGAAGGGAATTCAAAAAGGCCTCGGACTCCTAATTTCTTTTCACTTATAAAAATTCAAAAAAATTAAATATTTAAAACCCAAAGATAGAGTCTTGTTTGGTGACAACATAACGGCATCATCTTACCCTCCATCATCCTGGGGGAGAAGAAGGAGGAAGCTTTACGGGCCCCATCCGAGGCACCCGTACCCGACCCTATATCAAGATATGTCGTGGGCTGTGGACCCGGCTTATGCCGATCCTAACTCATCCCCGCCACATTCTCCAATTCATTCCCATATCGAAGAAGCCTTTACTTCCACCCCCCTTGTCCAATCAACCCTCACCATAACCGGCTCATTCGGTGCCCCTTTTTTCCCTTCCACCACTTCCTAAAATGCCCAAAATCTAAATTTCCCGTCACTTTCCCAAACCATGCCTTCATCCATGGCCATCTCCAACTCATCTCACATTCCTTCCGCACCTATTCAAAACCCATCCTCTACCTTAACCAACATACCATATTTCTCATCCACCAAATCCGATCCACCCACATCCATCCATACCACATCCAATCCCCCACACATCCCTCCATTTACCCAAGTCATGCCCATCTTTTTCGAAGCCATGACCAACTTTCCTCTCTCATTCTCCACCTCTATGCCCCATACATCTCCCCCATACATGCCTAATCCATTCACCAATGGCCCACCTCATTCCTTCAACCCCTCTCATATCCCGCCTCTTACCTAGGTCATGCCCGATTTTATCGGGGCCATGCCCAATTTTTCCTCTTCACACATCCCATCCATACCCCTCCAACCATCAAATAACTCATCTCCATCCGATCCCCCTTCCATGGCCATGATGGAGGAGGTGTTCCAAACTTACAATAAGTGAAAGGCCTCCCAACACATCCCCTCTCATCCGCACCACACATCAATGGATCCATCCCATACCCTATCAAGCCTCCATGCCTCATTCCCCCATGACCCCCATCAACCCCCCATCATCCACACTATCCAAACCCCCATTTCCCACATGTCCCAAGCCCAATGGCCCAAACCCCCATTTCCCACATCCCACATCCCCCAAAGCCCAATGGCCCAAACCCCCATTTCCCACATCCGCTAAGGCCCATGGCCCAAAACCCTATGGCTTAGACCCATCAAGGGCCCATGGCCCCAGACCCACCAAGGCCCAATGGGCCAGTGCCCGAGGTTTTGAATAGATGCTCATTGAGAAATGCCACCAAGATTGGGGTAGATCCTTGCATGTTGAGACCTACGAGAACCAGTGCCCGAGGTTTTGACAATATGAGAAGAGAGATAAGAGGAGAAGTTGACCTTGAGCTATTTATTGGGCCAATGACTTTCTCCATATTATTTCATGTAATGGATATTAAATTTTCATTCACTCTATTGTTAGGATGCCCGTGGTTGCATGAAGTTGGAGCGATATCGTCGACGTTTCATCAAAGCTCAAGTTTATGTCCGGGCATAAGATTATCATTATCATTTGTGAGGGGCACGGTGAGAAAGAAAAAGCCACCAACAACGTTGAGAAGACAAAAGTGTTGGATGTGCCGCACACAGCTGAGGATGTCGACCTCCACAATTTTGAGTATGAAGTATTAATGGTACTCTCGGAGCCCATCGAGGGCATCATTCCAAAAACTGAAGGTAGAATGGTAGCGGAAGTGGACATGCACTAAAAGTGGGGCTATAAAAAAGAAAGAGGATTTGGGCGTAGACTGCAAGGCAAAAGAGAGCTGGTCATAGCCAAGGGTGGCTAAAAAGTTAGATTTGGGCTAGGTTACAAGCCCACGAAAGAAGAGGTGAGAAAGGCTAAGAAGAAAGCCCGAGCCACAGCAGTTGCAAGAGCCAGGGGTAAAAACCTAGAGGAGAAACCCCTACCTAGGCCTCACATCAGAGATTCATTCGTGAGCGCTAGGGTTGTGAAGATCGACCGAAACGGGGCAACATGATTAACCCCACACAAACCCACAATTCCTGTTCACCCCACCAATCCCCACATCACCCTTCCCAACCTAGAAATAGACCTGGCCGTGTTATCCCTCTTGGAGGAATGATGTTCCGTACCTGAACAATCTCCCCTTATGGTAAATCACCACAAAACTCTATTAACATTTGAGGATATAATCTCAGGCGAACTCGGGATCAACATGATGGAGGTTAACTCTAAAGAGCCATATCAGTTAGCACCCCCCATCCGAATAAGTAAAGGAGCGGCATCTCAAGTACGCAATTGGGCGTCTATGCCCTAAACATTGTAAGCAGTGGGTGGCCTGAATTTGACACTGATTTCCTAAAAAAAAACAACCTGTAAAAAGTGAGATAAGCCCTTGGCAGATAATACCGTGTATATATAGGGACCCACTTTGCCAAGGGCCCATTTTGAAGAAAACAAAAACCCTAAAAATATAGAAAAAATATAAAATTAAAAAAAAATATCTTTCAAAATTCTGAATAAAATCTCACAAAAAGATGCCTTAATGAAATGCCCGTCCCACGTGAAATCGACCCGTTTCCTGTATAAATACAAGAAGAGGTAAGAGTTACAAGTTTCGACAAGGATATCCCTTTTGAGGACCTCCCCAATGAGCTCCTTGACCAGTTTGCCGACTTTTAGTATGGCCCTAACCCCATTGTTGAAGAAATAGAGGATGTCAATCTAGGGATTAAGGAGATTCCCTGGATTACCAAGATCAGAATGTCGTTGTCTCCTGAAGAAAGAAAAAGCATGATCGATTTCCTTCGATCCTACCAAGACATTTTTTCCTGGTTGTACGAGGACATGCTTGGTCTAGACACCAATTTGGTCGAGCATGAGTTACCTCTCTACCTTGATATGAAGCCGGTCAAGCAGAAGCTGAGACATCTCTGAGCCGGGTGGATGCTGAAGGTCAAGGACAAGGTCATTAAACAGTATGATGTGGGGTTTCTCATGATATCTAAATACCTGCAGTGGCTAGCCAATATCATTCCAATACCAAAGAAGGACGAAAATGTTTGCATGTGCATTGATTTCCACAATTTGAACAAGGCGAGCTCGAAGGACGATTCCCCATTGCCGCACATCGACATCTTGGTAGATAATACTGCTAAGCACGAGATGCTTTCATTTATCTCAAGATATAATTAGATCAAGATGGCAGAGGCAGATTGGGAGAAGACGACATTCATCACCCCTTGGGACACTTTCTACTATCGAGTCATGCCATTTGGGCTAAAGAATGCTGGGGTAACGTACCAGAGAGCTATGACTGCACTATTTCATGACATGATGCACCGAGAAATTGAAGTGTATGTCGACGACATGATTGCCAAGTTCCCAGAGTGAAGTGATCATCTGATAAACCTCAAGAAGTTGTTTGAGAGGCTGAGAAAGTACAGGTTACGTCTGAATCCGTAGAAGTGCGCATTTGGCGCTATGTCCGAAAAACTGTTGGGATTCATCATCCGCAGGAGAGGTATCGAGGTAGACCCTGTCAAGGTTAAGGCCATCACGGAAATGTTTCCACCATCTATAGAGAAAAAAGTTAGAGGGTTCTTGGGCAGGATACAGTACATCAGTCGGTTCATTGCACAGTTAACGCCTATCTGCACGCCGATCTTCAAGCTCCTTCAAAAGAACTAGCCCATTGAATGGAATGATGATTGTTAGGCAACATTCATTAAAATCAAAAGCTACATCCTCAATCCACCTATGTTGGTACCACCCAAGCCGGAGAGACCCCTCTTGATGTATCTTTCCCCGACGAAAGTTTTAATGGGATGTGTCTTAGGGCAGCATGACGAAACGGGAAGAAGGGAACATGCCATATATTATCTCAGTAAGAAGTTTTTTGATTATGAGATGCGCTATTCTTATCAAGAGAAAGCATGCCTGGCTCTCATATGGGCCACTCAGAGGCTCCGTCATTACTTGTTATCCCAACCCATTCTACTCCTAGCCTGAATGGATCCGTTGAATTACTTATTTGAGAAGCCAACTCTTACTGGACTAACTACATGTTAGCAGCTCTTATTGTCTGAGTTTGACATCACCTACATTACTCAGAAATCGATCAAGGGGTAAGCACTCGTCGATCATCTTTTCGATAACCCTTTGCCAGACTATGAGCCCTTGAGAACCAAGTTCCTTGATGAAGACATCCTATTCATGACGGAAGACGATACAAAAGAAGAAGACGAATCATGGGTAATGCACTTCGACTGGGCAACAAATGTCGAAGGTCAGGGAGTTAGCGCCATTTTGATTTCGTAAAAAAGATCCCACATATCAGTCTCCATCAAACTCAACTTCCCTTGCACTAATAACATGGCCGAGTATGAGGCTTGTGCTGTTGGCCTGCAGGCGGCTCTCTATCTAAAAGTAACTCACCTCCGAGTATTCAGCAATTCACAGCTGAACATTTGCCGAACGAATGGAGATTAAAGGATAAAAGATGAGAAACTGATCCCCTACCATGGGCACCTCAAGGATCTGATAGCTTGTTTTAAGGATGTGGCATTTTCATATGTCCCGCGGATAAGGAATCGTTTTGCCGACACATTAATAACTTTGGCGTCAATGGTTGAAATCCCGTATGGTGTTGTGATGAAGCCGATCATGATTGAATAGAGGAATGAGCCGGCCTTCAGCCTCCAGAATGAGGAACTTGCAAAGTCGGATGATGAGCCACCTTGGTTCTTAGATATCAAACACTTCCTCGAGACTCAAGCTTTCCTCGATGGGACATTCAGAGAGGATAGGCGAACTATTCAATGTTTAACGGTAGGCTACGTCATTTGTGAGGAATGCCTTTACAAGCAATTGTTCAATAACATTTTGCTCAAATGCCTTACTGAAGGTGAAGCGATTAACATCATGAAAGAGTTCCACGAGGGAGTATGCGGTGCCCATGTCAGCGGTCACATACTTGCTAAGAAAATTCTGCGGCAGGGATACTTTTGGACCACTATGAAATTAGATTGCCATAAACATGTTTAGAAGTGCTACAAGTGTCAGGAACACTCCAGTCTGATACATGCTCCTGCCATAGATCTACACTGCATGACCACTCCTTGGCCATTTGCTACCTGGGGCCTTGACGTCATTGGTATGATTAATCTGAAAGCCTCGAACAGACATCGGTTCATCCTCGTCACTATCGAGTACTTTAATAAGTGGGTAGAGGCAGCATCATATACCAACATCACGACTGGTCATGTCGAGAAGTTTCTTAAGAACAATATTACATGTCGATTTGGAGTACCCAAAGATATCATCACATATAACAACATAAACTTTGTGAACAAGCGCATCAAGGCCTTTTGCGAGCAATACAAGATCAAGTGCCATCGCTCATCACCTTATCGACCTCAAACTAATAGAGCCGTAGAAGCTGTTAACAAAATGGTTGTCTGCATCCTTCACAAGATGGTTGTCACTTATCGAGATTTGAGCGAAATGCTGTCATTTGCATCACTGACCTACAAAACGTCGATCCGTACTGCTACAGAGGCAACACCATTCTCCCTTGTATATGGAACCGAGGGTGTCTTGCCTGTGGAAGTTGAAGTGCCCTCACTCTGAATCCTCCTTGAATCAACCTTACCCGAAGCAGAGAGGGAGATCTCGCTTTGAACAATTGAATCTACTGGATGAGAAAAGGCTCCTAGCCTTGTGTCATACCCATGTTTACCAGGGGTGAATCGTACACACTTACAATAAACGTGTCTGCGGTCAAGATCTGAAAGTAGGAGACACTGTGCTGAAGAAAAATTTTCCATCCCTCTACGCCGATCCATGAGGAAAGTTTAAGCCTAATTGGGAGGGACCGTAGGTCATCAAGGAAGTACTACCAGGATACGCCATCCGCCTCGCCACCATGGATGGACATCACTTTCCTGATCCCATCAATGCTGGATATGTCAGACAGTTCTACTCTTAGTCTATTGTGACAAGGTAAGTATTGGTGAAATAGATACGTGACTGCTTAAGAACCACACAAAAGAGGCCATCATTCAAAACCCAGTAGCCAAAAACATCCCTGAAATGATGATATCCTTTGCTAGCCCATTTTGAGCCTTAGCATTTCTTTCAATAAACCGCTTCCCTAAAAAAAAGAAAAAGTGTGTACATATACAAAAAAAGAGAGGAAGTAGAATTACTATCAAAAATCCAAAAAAGAGAGAAGATCAAAAAAGCAAGACATCAAAAAGAGATTGCCTGAAATAAAACAAAGGAAAAAGAAAAGAAAATAGAAGAATCATGGGGCATGTACAGTAAAAATCCCCCAAGGAAAAAGTGTGTTGTGGAAAACTGAAATCCTATCAAGGAAACATTTTTAGCCCAACATACCTTCACATCCTAACCTGACCCATGGCCAAGCTACACCCTGAAGAGAGCCCACTTTTAAAGTTCAAAAGCAGTCGTAGTATCTATTAAGTCAACACGAGTCGAGTTGTGAGATGACACCAGAACCCCATCTAGCCGGCTATGACGGAATCGACGTCTATGTCGTGGCTTTTAAGAAAAGAGAGGAGAGAAAGATAAAAGGAAAAAGATAATAAAATAAAAATATACAAGCTCAAAGAAAGATGGACGTGGTGAAAACCTGAAAGGGCGCTACGGGTAAAAAGAGCGAGTTTGTGCAGACCAGGTGAAAACCCGAAAGGGCACTTGGGGTAAGAAAGCAGAACCCATGGACATGGTGAAAACTCGAAGGGGCACCATGGGTAAAAAGAGGGAGATCATGGGAACGACGAACCCACTTTGGGTGTTGTGAGTAAAAAATGATTGAAAAGAAAAATTATTTTGAGGAATGATGATATATTTGAATCCTTTAATTATTCTCCCTGTTACCTATTTTCGATTGGGCCACTCATGTTAGATCGAATCGGGTCCCGACCAAGTGTTTCTTTAAGATTGCACCATCGAACGTATGACCCAGGGTAAGGAAAAAGGTTGATTTGATCCAAAGGGATGGATGTTCCGACCTTGGAAAAATTGTTGAACCTCACTCAGGTCTAATCACATGAACGGGTTCGACTATGCTTAAAATGGGACCTGTTACTTCGTCTCACTGATCAGGCATCAAACAAAAAAATAAGAAGAAAAGCTAAAAAAAGAAAAAAAAAATGAAGAAAAATCTAAATATAAAAAAATTGTATATATTTCTGCTCTTTTCCATATGTACAACATTGTACTTTCATCTAAAAAAATGAAGAAAAAGAATAAAAAAATCAATCAATCAAAATTTGAAAAAATACATATACATATATCCCCACTTTTTTTATGTCCATGTACATATGTACAACATCATACTTCTATCACAAAATAATAATAAAAAAGAAAAAATCCAAAAAAATATATAAACCTTGAAAATTGAAAATGTGTAGGTAATGGTTTGCTTTTCCTTCTGTTAATTAGGATGCATATTATTACCTATATGAATAAAGAAGGGACTGATGTTTTCTTGAGGATGTGCAGGGACATCAAATGGTCCGAAGCCTTGAAGCAGACAATCTCTTAGCGATGGACAGATCAGATGAATCATCTCACCACCGATGTCTAGTCTATTCAAATAAAAAAAAATCATTTTGAAAAAAGAAAAAAGATAGCCATATTTTTGTGGTACTGCCACACACAGCTACGCACATGCGTATTTCAATGCGATAAAATGTTAATATTTTATTGGCAACACAGTTGTGCTAAATTAATGTCCTAAGTCTAAGGTTCGCCTTGGATCTTTGGATCCTACTTCAAAGTAGGGGCAACGGTGTTAATCCTGATCAAGCGGTCAATGTTTCTATCAGGTTGATTCCACTGCTAAATCTTCAACCTAAGCAGTTTGCATTTGGATTCATATGAACTTGTCTAAGCTTAAGATTTTTCATGAATTTTTTGGAGGTGTGGACTCTTGGTCTGCGCAGTCTAGGCGTGCGCCCTAGGGGTTTGAGGTCCAAGTAACTTTGTTGGAAAAGGTCAATTATTGGTTGAGACCAACCTGTTGAAAATGAAAGTACATATCGATCAACTATGTGCAAACATGCATGTAGAAGGGTTCTTTTCCCTTATTTTTTTGTTGGCTTAAAACTTGCATTGGTGCAGTTTCCCATAGATAGGTTCCATGCATTTGGGTATCCATAGGATGGTCATTTATTCTCATAAATTATACTCGAACAAGATCTTGGTCGAGACTTCCATCGCCTTTGTTGCTTATCGCCCCTAATGGGTGCATATTTATGCATAGTTAAATGATTTGTAAGATCATTATCGACAGAGACCAGAATTGAGTACCTCATTCGATAAGCACTCAATTTTGGCCGGACCTTTTCAGTATTATTTAAAGTTGGGTACTCTAGGTCATGATTGATCCAGAGCACACTATCAAAAAGGACATATACTCTCAAAAAGTGTTGCGACATCTATTCGCTCCTCTTGGGTAGTCGTGCTAAATAAACTTCGGGATCGATGGGTTCGCCCAAAGACCTCGAACCCTACTTCAGGCAGGGACACCCACGACCAGTAAAATGGGGTAATCAATGCCTCGTATGATTAGACGCAAACTGTGGAACCTTGCATATTTTTGCTTTACGCCTATCTTTAAGTGTGGGTTGATCACCCCTCTTACTTGCGAAGCTGTTGTATTCAGAATAAATCTTGAACATCAAACTCCTTCAAATAATCTCGAGAAGCGAACATTTTTCCTGACTAACGATCTTTTACAACTCGAGAAGCGAACGTTTTTCTCAAGTATTGGGCTTTGTCAACTCATTCCACCTCGATTATGCCCAGTAATATCGCTAAGTGCTTGGAGACCGATTACCTTAAGAAATAGACATTTTTCCTGACATTCTGGGCTTTTGTTTTGTCACCATGTTACCTATTTGATATTTGAAGTTCATTCTGAATATAGTGGACCCATCAGTAATGCCTTGGGACTCTTCAAATGTCTCTTTTCTTTGGCATTCGATCATTAGTGATCAGATGCCAAAGAGGGGCATCTATAGACAACCAAATTGGGCCCAAGGCCTGATCGAGACATATTTTGAGAGAGGCGCATTTTCGCGCTTTTGATGGCATGTATGGAGCCCTTAGGAAGTTTCTTAAAACTTTAGGAGCCATTCTGAACCCTTAAAAATCACCTCAGATCCCTTACGAACCTTCTCGAAGCCTTAGAAACCCATCCGACCCTTAGAAACCATTCTGAACCTAAACCTAGCTTTCCCGTGCAATAGATGAAGAATGGGACACCAGGACTCGCTGGGACCTTCTACTATGATTAAATCTTATATCATTAGAAAGTAGAGGTTCTCAACTTTCCAACGAGCAAAGAATTACCCCGATTCGAGCTGTACATCAAAAGTTACAGCGATTCGAAGGTCGGGCACAAAAATGAGCATCAAGTGAACCTCACGAGGCTAGCTTTGAGCCCAACGAGAACTCTGTGAGAAGTGGCACATGTATTACATGTGCCAATACATTTCTCCCTAGATATGTCTTGGCGCATCTAATAGTTGTGCAAGCCTAAAGTTGGTCCCCTTGCGGGCTACCAACTTCCCAAACCCCATATTTTCACTATTTTACTGTACATTTGCCCGCCGTCCCTATTAGTTACGCCAGGCTTATGAACAGTAACCTTAAGTTTTTGCTCAAAAATTGAGATTGAGGTCTGACTTATTGACCATCTTGATCATTGGGGTGTGTTTTCTTGTTCTGTTGCACCCATTCCCTATCTATTTATGACCCTTTAAGTGATTTAATGCTTCAACCTATCATCCACCACTGGAGCATCTCTTCACATTTTTTAAGGCTCTAAAAGCCTTAGGAAACCTTAGATGGCTAGATTATCTAATTCTTAACCTAGTTTAGCCTCTAAACACCCTCCTAACCTCCCCTTTTCCTATAAATAGAGAGGTACCCCCCCCTTTAGGGAGGCTTGAATTATTTCTCAAAATAGAGATTAAGAAACCTCTTTCCCTCTATCTCTCCTCTAGTGCACTTTTCCATACAAATTCCATAACCTTCAAACCCTCTTTAGGCCTTAACCTTTCATCTAAAAGCCTTAGTTTAGGTGTGTGCTACCCCCTAGACTTCCCTCTCTACCTCTTATCTACCAAGCCCTAGGAGCTAGAACCCTGATTCTCACCATACAAGCCATTGAAGCTCACCGAAGCAAGCCTACGCAAGGCTCCGCAGCAGTGCAACAAGGTCCCGAGAGCTCCAACTCTCCCCTCTTTTCCTCTACCTTCTTTGATTCTTCCTCCATCCCCTCATTTGTGTCGTTACGCCACCGAATTTTTGGTAGGAACGGAGGGGCACAAATAGGATTTGAGTGCCATAAAGGCAAGAGGAAGACTTTTTCATTTCTTTTATGTCATTTTTCTTTTGGCCATAAGTAGAGATCACATTAAGTGGCTTTATTGGGTGACTAACACCTTCCCAATCGATAACCGAAGCCCCTACCTAAGAGCCTTTGGCGTAGTCCAGATTCATAGTCAATTTTTGGCACTTTGGTGCTCTTTAAAAATGATTTGGATTTTTTGAGACACCAAAAGCTCCAGGTGGTGACTCTATATTTTTAGAGAGAGTGCATCGTCGCGACGAGTTTGATAAAAATCATGGTTGCACAAGAGGGATTTCTGAAGGTGCATCTGCTTGAGAACCACTCAAGCAGATGTTATTTAAAAGGGCTCATCCTCTCGAGACTCGTGATAACTTTCTGAAGCTCAGAAACTCTCAAGAACTGCACGAGGTTGAAAATCTGGAGCTCACTTTGTCTTCAACTACTTGGGGAATGCTTGAGCTACTAGTCTGCTGTAGGCCTGAAGTGCTCAAGATCTGCTCGAGCTTAATTTGCTGAAAGTTTAATTGCTCGATAGCTGCTCTAGCTTGCATTTCTAAGTTTCTGCTACTGTGCACAGCCTGCTACAGCACTCCTCACTGCTTGGGTCCACTTTTCTTTTCCCTGTTGGACTTTTAGGGCCACTAGGCATGACAACTGGCCCCTTTGGTGTGGACCACCAGGGTGCACTTCTCTATTCTTCCATCAGCTTTAAGACTTGACTTCAAAATGCTCTCTTCTTGGCATCCATTATGTGGACTGTTGCACTAAGCTGTGATTTATTTCTAACTATAAAAACATACTCAAATGACAATTATTAGATGGCTTAAAGGTGTAGTAAAGGCAAGGTTAGGAGGTGGAAAAATGAAATTTTTTAGTGATTAGTAGACCCCCACTAGGCTGTCTCCATTCATTCCTGACACCTATTGGTTGGTGAGTGTGGGTGGTGGGGGATTGAAACTAGCGAATGCCCCCTCATAGGCTCCTCTATTTCGGGTCTCATCCTCCTCGTATTAATGACCCACATCAAAGAGTGGTGGAGGAGGGGTGAGATTGATTGGATTTCGGAGGGATTGAGTAGGTGTCTGATGGGGCCATTGTGGGTAGGGGAAGCTTTGATGAGTGGCTTGTGGGGTAAGGGGATGAGTGAAATGTGGATTTTGGGCGGGTGATTGATGAGGCCATTGTATATTTTGGAGATTTTGAGGATTGGGTTGGGGAGTGAGTGGATGAGCAAATTGGGGATGGGGGATGGTTTTGGATGGGTTCCCTTATTGGGTTAAGTGTGATGGGTGTGGATGAATAGGGCTGATGCCGAGTTGGGGGATTGATTGAGAGGGGTTTACCATTTGAGGGGGGATGGGGACTTGTTGGTTGTGGATGTATGTGGGGAATTGGGGGGAGGATGGAGGGTTGGAAAATGGGACCCTTGGGTTTTGGCCTAAATGGGCTTGGGGTTGGGTATTGGGCCTTTGAGGCCCACTCAAATGACCCCATGGTTTATGGGAAGGGCTTTGGGTGGTTGATTAGGATTTTGGGGGAATGGGGTGTGGAGAGGGATTTGGAAGTATTTGAGATGGATGAGGAAGGCTTTGGGAGGCCTTCTAGGCAGTGTAAGCCCTAATCATGTCCTCCATCATGGCCATGGGATTAGATATGGGAGGGAATGCAAATGGCCCTTCCAATGAGGGGAGTGTATTGGGAAAATTGGGCATGACTTGATCGGATGTGGGGGGGCAAAATGGGCATGACTTGGGTAGATGAGGGAAAATTGGGCATGATTATGGTGAATGAGGGAAATTTGGGCAAGGTTTGGGTGGTTGAGGGAAAATTGGGTGTATGTTGGGTGGATGCGTGAAAATGGGGTGCATTTGGATTGGATGTGGAGGGAAAATTGGGCAATGCTTGAGTGGATGTGTGACAAAAAATGGGTGTGCTTTGAGCGGATGTTGGTGGAAAAATAGGTAAATTTTGAGTGGATGTGGATGGGAAAATGAGTGCACCGAATCGTTCGGTGACATTGAATCGGGATTGGGTGGGGTGAACGGAGATGGGTATCTCCTCCATATGGGAATGAGGTGGGGAATGTGGTGGGGATGAGTTAGGATCGACGGTGGTGGGATCAACTGGCCAAGACATGATTTATTGGCAGGTGGGGTAAGGGTTTCTCGGGTACGGACCGAACACCTTTTTTCTTCTTCCCCTATGGGATGGTAGTGGGTTTGGCGATGCCGTGGTTGCGGCACCACAAGCTCTCTTTTTTGGATTTTTGTATATATGACAATTTTTTTATTTTTTATAATTTTAAAATTTTGAAAATAATTTTTTTTTTTGAACTATTTCTCTTTGATTCCAACGGTGCTCTTTGGGGCCTTGGAACTCCCTTTTTGGGTGGCGTTCACAACCCTAATGCCTCCCTCGGTGAAATCCCGATGCACTTTTGAAGAATCAAAGGGAATCCTTTGATCTAAGTAAAGGCACGGAAATCCACGCGATAACCCGATCCCTCAAAAGAGTCAATAAGAGGGCGACCTCTCTTGACCGGCAAGGGCATTTTGGGTGTCAAGGGTGTGGGATTTATCGGGGGTCTTAAAACTACTAAGCACGGGGGGGGGGGGGTGTCGAGGGACAGTGATGAAAGCACCCCAAATTCTGGAGAAACTGTATATCAATTTATGCGTACTATGCATACATAGTATGTACGCATGAACAAATTTTGGATTTTTTAACTATGCGTAATGTACGCATGAACAAATGTTTCATTTTCTTGGCTATACGTACATAGTATGTACGCATAAACTGATATACACAAAAAATTCTAGACAGCTGATCCGAGTTGGGCTTTGATTGGGTATCTCGGAAGCAATGCCTCCAAGGACTGTTTTTCTCTGTTTTTCGAGTCCCTTCTCTCCGCTCCTAAATGATACAAGGCTATTTCAATGCGACTAACATGCTCCCCAAGGTGTTCAGGCTTTCCAATGTTCGGTCACCCACCCGATATACCTCCGGCGTAAGCTCCTTCTTAGATATTGGATGGGGTGGTTCCTTTCGAGATCATCACCGCTAGGGTTGCCACTCTATTCGAAATCGGGACAGATGTGTCGTAACCTAATTTTTCCCATCCCTTTGGTAAAATGTACTCGCTTAAAAATGAATTTAAGTCCCCTCTTGGTGCAATTTTAAATTTAAATTTTAGGGAGTTTGCTTAAGTCCAAAAACGGGTTGTGAGAGTCCCGTGCAGCCTCTACGGGCCGGTGTTTACTGTTGGAATATGACAAGGAGTAAGAAAATGACGGAGCTACTCAAGAGACTAGGCGGGAAACATAAAATGCATCAAGTAGGCCCGCCTCGGCTAAGGCTGTAAATGACAAGAAATTGAAGTTTAATAATCAAGTAATCCACCAAATGGCTAAGGTGATAAATGACAAGAAATGAAGCTAAATTATCAAATAACCCGCCAAATGGTTAAGGTGGTAAATGACGGAATCGTAGGGGTAAGAAATATGCTGAATCGTAGGGGTAAGTAAAAATGACAGAATCGTAGGGGTAAGTGAGTAAACGTGTAAAAAGTTAAAAAAAAACACATGCAAAAAGAGGCCTACTCCAAGGAGAAGTTCTACAAACTATCCCTAGTGGAGTCGCCATCTGTGTAATTGTAGGCTCTCGCGAGTCCATCGCGACGATGTGCTCAAAAAAGATGGAGTTGCCACCCAAAGCTTTTGGTATTTCGAGATATCCAAAATTAATATTATATGCACCAAAGTGTAAATATGACTCCGATTCACCGGTCAACGCCAAATCCTCTTGGCCATAGTAGAGACTGCTTACGACCGAGTCAATTGAGTGTCTAACACCTTTCCGATTGATATAAAATAAATAGCACTGCCTCTTGCCCGAAGGTACACGATCCTATTGAGCCTTTCACACCAGCTAAAATTTTGACGGCTTAACGACTCAATTCTAGGATAGAGGAAAAGCAAAGAAGGTAGAGGAAGAGTGGGGAGAGCCATAGCTCTCGGGCCCTTGTAGCACCGCTGTGGACCTTCGTGTGAATGCGCTTCTGGTGAGCTTCCGATGGCAAATGGGTTAAGGAATGGGACTTGACTTCTAAGGCTTGAGAGCTAGAAGGTAAGAGAGGTAGGCTAAGGCCTTGTTCTTGCTAAATCTAAGGGATTTATGATAAAAAAGATGGAGTGTAAAGGAGGAACCTAGGTTAAGGAATTTTGGAGGATTAGTGCTTCAAAAGGGAGAGGGAAATCTCCAAAGCTTTCTCTTTTGGAAATTTTTTCAAGGTCCTCATCAAGGGGGGACTGGCTCTCTATTTATAGAGTTGAGGGTGGTTAGAGGGATACTTAAGGGCTAATGGGTTTACCAATTAGGTAATCTCCAATATAAGGTTTCCTAGGGTTTTGGGAGCTTGGATAGACGGGAACTTGGGTTTAACGGTAGATGATGATAGGATGGTGTTCTAAATGGCAAAAGGGTAGAACTTAAGGCTAGGAGGGGTGCAACAGTCCTAAAGAAACCCACCCTAGAATTTCAGGTGGTAAAAAAGTCAAACCCTAAAAGTGATTTTCAGCCATGTTTTATAAAAAACAAAATTTTAGGCTATGCATACATAGTATGTACGCATAGCTTAGGAACAGGGGTTTTCACAAAAATGAGATGTCCAAAGCTCAAGCTAGGGAAATTCTGAAGCAAAAGCCAAAAAATTTGCTACGCGTACGTAGTATGTATGCATAGCCAATTTCTATCAGAAAATGCCTATGCATACATAGTCTGTATGCATAGCCCAAACTTTTGTTATGCATACGTAGTATGTGCGGATAGCCCAAATTTTGGGTAAAAGAATGAAGGGATGGTTGGTGGGCCCGGGTTGGGTCCAGTATGGATTTGACTTGGATTTTAAGGGTTCTATGGGCCTGGTTTAAGGTTCCTAATAGTCCCAAAAGGGTTCTAAGGCTTCAAGAGGTGCTTTCCAAAGCTCGAGATTACACCACTCTCAAAGTATGTGTCAATCGTGCCTCGGGCCGAATTTGGGTGTCTACAACACTATACCAAATCTAAATCAACGACCTATGGATAAAAATCCTCAGGCGGAAGTTCTTCTTCTACCTTCAGTATGTAATCAGGATCCGCCACAAGCTTAGGATCCTGGTCAAGATCTGCACCTGTGACAAGTTGTGTGGGATAAGCTAACAATCATATTATCAATGCATAGATATCAATGACTATGATTCAAAGGCACTTTCATATCGGAACACAATCGCATTTTCATGTCAAAATGGAAAGCAGTTTCATGTCAAAATGGAAAGCATTTTCATATCAAAATGGAATTCGATGGTTCTTAAATTCAAAATCACAAAGTCTCGGGAGATTTCATAGATGATTTAGCAGATTTAATTCAGAATTTCACATGGTTCGATTTATTTATTCGTTTTCCCAATTTACATGCAACTTCTTACTTAATGAATGACTTAAATCTTTAACTTAAGAAACTCCAACAAATATAGCGTTGTTGAGCCAATTTTACCGATGGAAACCCCCTACTAACCATCGTCGTTCAATGAGCAGTTTCACAGTGCACAGATAACCCGCCGTCCCAGTGCACAACAAATTTTCAGAGTGCACGGATAACCCGCCGTGCCGGTCCACAACAAATTTTCAGACTGCACGGATAACCCACTGTGCCGGTCTAGAATTTAGGGGATTCATTCACATGAACTTTAAATCAACATGCAGATTCTAATACATAGTAGGTGTCGTTGTTTATAATTAATAGTTAAACTTTTCCCCATCAAGAGTTCACATTCAGAATTCAGATTCAGAGTTCAAATACAAAGTTCGAATTCGATGCAATGTACAAAGTTCATATTAAAAATCAAATTCAAGGTTCATATTCAAAGTTCATTCCTGAGTTCACAATTCCAAATTCGTATTTAGGGTTCAATTCCATATTCGAAGTTTTAAACTCAAAGTTTAGATTCAGAGTTCAAATTTCACATTCAAATTCATATCCAAAGTTCGTATTTGGTCATATCAAAGAGTCTATGAATCAAAATTGAACGGTAATTGTGCATTGAGTTTTCCCTACAAATATTTCTAGAATTTGATACTTCAAAAGCTCAAAGGTTCAATTTCAAAATTCAAACTCAAAGGGTCTAAATTCAAGTTCAAAGTCAAAATTCAGACTTAGTGTTCAAAGGATCACCATTCAAATTCCAATCATAAAATCAATGAATCGAAGTCAAATGTAATTGTATAGTGAAACTTCCCTACCTTGAATTTGATGTTGTGAAACGTAAAAAAAGCAGTCCTTATTGTTGGTCTCCAGTTCTCGATCTATATCACATTATGTCCATAACTATGTGTCAGAAACTGACGGATCAAAATCAATCGAAGTACCTTAAGTTTCACCAAAAGAAATTGAGGGCAACCAAAACTGCTCAATTCGCTCAAGCGATTTCCAAAATCACTCGAGCGATTCTAGTGACCCGCATATCTCGCTGGAGCGAGATTCACCTAAAATATTTGGCCTACTTTCTGAAGGAAAATCGCTCGAGCGAATTTCTCACTAGCGATTTCCTTTGAATCTAAAGGGGTATCGCTCGAGCGACTTTCAGTCTCGCTCAAGCGAGACATTGCAATTCTACACTTCTCTCCCCTTTTTTCCTACAACTCAAATTCATAAAAAAACTTTGCATGCATCTAATCACACATTCTAATCCAATCTCAATCAATTCCATATTACTAATCACAACTCTTACCTTCTTGGATCACGCATGCAGAGTCTATGATGATCGATATCGCGAGATATAGGCGCTTATGCCTCTCACTCGTCCGATGGTTCTATCTCTGCCTCTCCTCGATCTATCGGGGTCGAAATCGAAGATCACTTACCGATGCAGAACAGAAAAAGAGTTCCTTGAGTTACGAGAGGGATTTGCGATGGAGATCAATGGTTAGGATCTCACAAGAAGAACATAAAAGAAAGGACAAGGGGAGTCCTCTTTCTCTCTTTGACCGTAATAGTGCCAATGATCGGAGATCTTGTGGTACAAAATAGGGCAAATAGGGTTCTATGATTGAAGAGAGGGGTTTGAGGTGGAGATCAATGGCTAAGATTTTACAAAGGGGAAAGAGGGAAGAGGGGAAATGGGAGTTCTTTCTCTCGTTTCTCTCGGCTCTATTCTTTCTCATCTGAATGCTCAAACTGAATTCATAAAGCTTAACTCTGCGTGACTTGTCTTATATTTGGTGGGGCTGATTCAGTGTTAAGCTAAAACACTAAAATAGGTGTATAACCTTTCATCCAAAGGCCCAAAAATAAGGTCTGAATTCACTCAATAGCTTTTGATCCCTGGACCTCTTACTTAGCAACTAAGCTTCTTACCACCATGCCATCACGTGGCTTGCATAATTATTCACGCAATTATTTATATGAACCTTCTTACACTACAATACATGTATTTAAAATAAGATGCCCAAAATTCCAATGGCATGTAGCGTACACCTTATCGACACGTACACGAAGTCGGTTATTAATGCTCGAAAATCTAGGAAGTGCATCTATACATTTAAACATATATTAGTTTGAGTTATTGAGCTCAGATTAGGTTCGTGCCTAGGGTGCACATGATGCACTTGATCACGCACACACCATTCTTCTCATTTTAGATTATAAATTACTAAGAACTAGATAAGCCCTTGTGTTATAATTATAGCGTTGGAAAAGTTGGCTTGAGCTTGGTCTGATCTCGGGGTTTGAGTCGTGTGCAACACACACCCTCACATAATGGTTTGAGTTTTAATTTAAAGCTCGAGTTCGGAATTGGTTTTTCGATTTGTGTTTGATAGGTGGGTCAGAGACCACATCATAGACATGAAAAGTTTAACCCAAGTCAAGCCGGTCAAAACAGTCATATTATCCTCAAAGATCAATGATTCAACGTTAGCAAAAAAAAAATCGGGGTCATTACATATATATATATATAGAGAGAGAGAGTCGCTTTCGTTCTCCGGCTCTCGGTAGGGTACAAAATAGTTTATGAATTGTGCGCAGAAGGATGTGCATTTAACTGAATTATGCGCAAGGCTATATGCGCATAATTCAAGCGTCACCTCGTCGCCGACATGGATGTCCAGATGACGATTCAAATTCTGCATGGCAGCCACTACACGCAATCCAAATTACATGCAGCCCACATTGCGCAGGATTGATTTGTCGCGTATTTTGGTGACAGGAGCCTAATCATGCATAGTCGACGTTGCAGATAATTCGGAATGCGCGTGAGTGTGATCACGCACAATTCGATTATGTGCAACATCTCATGCACATAATCAGCCCGAGATCTATAAAAGTTAAAATTCCCATCATTTCTTCCATGCGCTCTGACTTTCTCTAATTTTCTTCTTTTCTTGCTCTCTTAGTGCCCTAGTTTTCGTGTTCTTGTGATATTTTGCGATCCATTCATTAGATTCTAGTGTCTTTTCTTGCGTTCTTCTCCATTTTTCTTTGAGCTCTTCTCTTTGAGATGGATCCTGACGATAGTGATCGAGTTTACATGACTGCTTCGAATTTGGAGTTTACGGATAAGGTGGTGGGCGGGTTGCTTGAGGATGCTGCTAGAGAGGGTGCTCTCGAGGCTGCTACTGGGGCTGATAGAGGTGCTGGTTCTAGTGCCGGTGCTGCTGCTGATGCTGCTCCGCGTCGGGCTCCTTGCCCTCCCGCTAGAGGACGCCTTCACGAGGGATCATGTAGGTGTTCTGGAACAAGAGTCTCTCTTATTTTCCTAGGCATTTAGGTTATAACATAGATTATTTAGGATATGGCACCCCTTTTAATTATGCAGAACCTGCATTTAGTTTTAGTTTGCATGCGTATTCATGCATCATGCTTGTATATAGTTCTAGGTCACGTTTACTTTGTTGCTTTGCGTCGCCTTTCTCATGTTTTGTAGTTTATCGTAGACTCTTATTGCTTATGATCATCGCCGTATTATTTCTTTATTTTTCACCGTAGTCATTGTAGGTTGTATTAGTTGTCATATTTACAAGCTATCATAGCTCCTAGGTTATTTTCTCTTCTATGCATTTATCTGTTATTATCTATTATTGCCCCCATTGTTTTTGCACTGCTGTCATCGTCGTGGTTTTCTATCTTTGTCTTTATCATTTTATTTATTCTATTTATTATTTATTATTATCATGTTATGTTATTATTGTTAATGCTTTTATTATCTTTATTATTATTTATTTATTATTATTATTATTATTTATCCGTTTTTCGATTTATTGTTGACTTGATTATTTTATTGCCAATTATCTTTGTTTGGCTTTATTATTCTAATTATTTGTTATCGTTATCATTATTATTTATCTTACTATTATTACCATCGTTTGTTAATATTATTATCATGGTCGGGTATTTTTATTATCTGTTTTATTGTTGTCATTTTATTATTATTATTAATAATTATTATCATTAGTTATTGTTTGTTATCATTATTATTATTTGTTGATTATTATTATTATTATTATTATTGATTTTGTCATTGATTAATTATTATCAACTTCATTTTCATTATTATTACAGATTTTATCATTATTATTTTTATTATCTCACTATTAAATATTGGTCATTCTATTATATATATATATATATATATATATATGTATGTATATTGCTATAGCTATAAGTTTCGTCTTATTCTTCTTTTTCATTTCATTGTTTCGTTAGGATCCTCCTTCGCTGACCATCAGCTCCGCTTGGGAGGAGTCCCGAGCATGGTTTTTGGCTCTCCCTGCTTTCCAGCAAGAGATGCTGGCAGGCTTCAGCTTCGGGCCGATTCTGGAGCTCGAGCCCTTCCACCCCGACCATGATTTGATTGGGGCTGTAGTGGAGAGGTTGAGAGACGAGCAGCAAGTGTTGCTTTTCCCTACAGGGATGATGTTGTCTACCCCAAAGGACTGGGTCCACATTACTGGGGTCTGGTTTGAGGGTGAGGCCGTGACAGGGAAGATGCTATCAGATTAGCAAGTGGTGTGCGAGGAGCTACTCGGGCTAGGGTACCCACTTAGTGGGTCCGAGACAGTGATGATTCGGACCACTTGGTTCATTGACATATTTGGCGGGGGATTTGATCCTTCGAGATGGCAGATGGAGTCTAAGGTGGTGTATGGGTTGTGCCATTGAGAGATGGATCTTTGTCAGCCGGTGTGGAGGTAGATTGTGTTATCAAGGCATTCCAGATGCACTTTTTTTGCAGGGTGTTATTCTCCTCGTCGATTTGCGGGACCATTAGAAAGTTCTTTTTTATGCTTCTCAAGGATCTAAGCTTGGTGGGCTTGTATGCGGGGGGCACGATAGCACTGACACACCTTTACAAGCAGATGTTCCGTCGCGAGAGAGGAGTTGACGCCATAGGCGGCTTCATTGCCCTCATTCAGGCGAGACTAGTTATTTTTACCATTATAAATTATTCCTTGTTTTCTTTAAGTAACTTTCTTGATATTGTTTGTTTTTCCTTTGTTTTAGTTTTAGGCCTACAATTATTTTCTTTTCCTGCGCTCAAGGGTTCCCACAAGGACCGAGCACGCCTTTCCTTGCATGCGCGTATGGCGGATATTGATGGGAGACTGTCGAAGGGCCACAGACCTCTAGACAGTGAGGGGTCTATTCGATGATATACAAATGGGTCAGGTACATTTCCCTAATTGTTTTATTGGTTTGTTTCACATTTCAAGTTTTTTTTTTATGAGTTATTTTGTTTATTTTTTACTGCATCTTATCTAGAGGCCCTATGCGGATGACGAGGATGCTGATGAGGCTGTTATACAGTCTGGTCAGCCATTCTTTAGGCAGAATATATGGGTCTACTATTTTGAGAAAGTGGAGCGGATCCAAATGTAGTCGTGCGCCAATTGGGGCTTTCCTAAGGATTCCCTCCAAAACTTCTGCAGGTTGCGAAAGAAGATGATCGATCCCTCTGACCAAAAGTTTAGAGAGAGGATGTGAGCTCAGCTCGATTATTTTATTGCTGAAGGGACTATGATGATGGGGGCACGCGATGAGGTGGATGCCCGGGAGTTCGTGAGGTGGTTTTATGAGCTCGATGGCGACCGTCTCTTTTAGCGGTTCCCCTTTTAGGGGAGCAGCTCCTTTGGTGTTGGCAGAACTAATTTTGCTTCGACACTGAGGGAGAGACTGGCAGAGCTAGAGTAGGACCAGCTCCAGCCTAGAGTCCGCAGAGCATTAGAGGCCCTTCACAGGGCTCTGGAGCGGATGGGGAGCGCTCCTCACCCTAACAAGGAGATTCTTAGATGCCAAGCAACCTCTATCGCTGATGCTAGGGCTATAGAGGATAGGCCGACGACCCAGCTAGTAGACGCTCATTGAGCTTTGGTGAGTTGTTGGTTTGTCTTCTTTTGTTTTATTTAGTCTGCTCATTCTGCTTTTGGGGATTGATGGCTTGTTTTTGCTTTAACTACTCAGGATGCATTGGAGGGTGAGATTCCCACTTGACTCGGTTTGTCCAGTTCCTCAAGAGCAAACAGCTAGGGTATGGCATGATGAGGGCCAGCATGTCCTCATAGGTTATCTTGGTGTATGTTAATTTTTTTCTTGTATTATATGTTTCTAATGAGTTGTTGATTACGTTTGTAAAGAGTAGAGCTTGCCGTTATCGGGGCTTTGGTTCTAGCCTTTGATCCTTCTTCGGTTGTGTTGTCTAGTCGGGAGAACCCAGAGATGGTGTGTCTTCGTGTCGAGTTAGACCACTAGGTAAGTTACTTTGTTTGAGTCTTTGGTTGTTTGTTTTCGTCGTGTTTATTTTTGCTTTTCTAATAATATTTGAATCATTTTAGTGTAAGCTCGCAGAGGAGTGACAGACAGCTGAGGCCGTGGCTGACTCACCGTGCCCTGAGAGTCAAGTATGATGCGTGTTTTTGTTTATGCATGCGTTTTGTTTGTATTTGTTTCTGATGTATTTGTGTTTGTTCTTTGTTTTGTCTTGTGCAGGCAATCCCAGACTCAACTCCTGAGGCTCCTCCTCAGGACCTTACTCCTCCCCTCATGGTATGCTTAGTTACTATAGTTCTACATTCAGTTTTATGCTCGTAGCATCATCTGATGCATTCTTGTTTTCCTTGTAACAGCCTAGGACGAAGTTGCCTCCTCAGCCCATGTTGCCTGCAGATCCAGTGACTGCTAAGATGATCGATCGTTTGTTACGCGAGCGAGCCAATCTGGTGCATTCTCTCTCTCTCTTAAGCATTTTCTTCCTTTGTCGGTGTATCTGGTCCTTAGTTATGTGTTCCTATGCAAGTTCGTCAGCTCAAGGCATCCCGCCTAGAGACTGCGAGTGCTCGCGCCTACTCAGGGGGAGGTAGGTTGCTTTAGATGATCCTGAGCAGAGCCATGAGGACTTGCTCGTTGATCTGATCATTAAGCAGTGGACCCAAATGTATGAGTTGGAGAGCCATCAGTTCGTGCATGATGAGATGCAGGCAACTATTGACCGCTGCAGTATCAGTTGGAGAGGAGGACACTAGGGATCCAGGGTGTGGTTGGTAGCTTCGCTGGGTTAGAGTCGGAGGCTACTGACTCCTTGGTTGGTCAGCCTCGTTGTACGCCATGTGAGCGTATGGGGGACTACGTCTGCGAGGAGTCAACCCTTCATGACTTGTTCTCTACTAGTACCTCAGGCTTGCGGTCCAAACGATCAGCTAGCCAGGCAAGTGAGGGAGGTTTCGTCGCCAGTCCTTCTTCTCCCAGGATGCCTCCTGCTTTAGTTGAGGCTTTGGTGGATCAGACTCCAAATCCATAAGTCGATGAGACTGGAGATAGCAGTGATCGCCCATCCCAGAGGCAGCGGAGGGAGTAGGGCAGCTGTATCTTTTTGCTTTTCTTTCATTGTATATACAGGGGGTATGCCCCCAGCGACACATGTACAGAACTCTTTCAGATATATAGATGGTTTCTTTTCCATATACATTCTTCCTTTTGCTCGTCTTTTATTTTGTTCTCTTCTTTAAATATTGTTAGTTGTTATTAGGACTTGGATGCTTCTAAGTTAGCCCAGTCCAATTCAAGAGTACTTTTACTTGCGCAAGGAAAGAAAATCATTAGTAATTTTTATTTCCCCTTGCTAATTGTCAAGGGGGGTGGCATCTCAAACCAAAGTTTGGTAACAAAAGAAGTATCATTGTATCTTTTATTTTTATTTTATTTTTTTGACAAGGAAAGCAAATGACTGGAATAAAATCCTAAAACTGAAAAAAAAATGCCCCATTGTAGGAGTGCGATAGGATAGGCAGTGTGATGTCTTCGGTAGTCTTCCTTGAGTGATGATCTTGTTGTTCTGCATCTAACTATTGAATAAAAGAGAACTCTTGATGTCATTTCAGAGTGTAGCAATTTAACCCTCTTCCGAAATAATTAAATGCCCTAGCGTCAAGTTGTAATGAAGCCGTCCTAGTGTTGGTACAACTATTCATAATTGGTTTAGAGCTATGGAGAGCTATATATGCATATGGGGGGTTAGTTATGAAGGAAATCCTCTTGTGGTGTTACCCCATTGGATGGAATGTTAGTTATTTCAGTTGTATACCAGATTTTACCTTTGATAGTGATTATCATAGCCTGTAGTTTCGATGGGAGCAGGGTGAGTGGTAGATAGCAGGTGATTGCATCGTTCGTCATTTACGAGTTTTCAGTTTTATTTTCAAAAACATCTTAGAAAAGGTTTTGACTCATCGTCCGAAAGTAAAATAAGGGGTTGAAAGTGGGGTAAGGCTCAATGGTGTGGGGACTAGTTTCTTACTCAATAATCTTTTTCAAAGAAATAGTCAACAATCTTGTCCTTAAAATGGTGTGTAGTGCCATAGTCGAGCTCTTTATCATGTTTCGGCACCATCAAAGTCTCGCATTCTATGGTTAGCAGGAGTTTATCCTCCTTCCGCCACCGTATGACGATATCTAGTAGTGTAAAGATCCCAAAGATGCCCTCACAATTTGCTTATGCTTCATTAGAGGAAATGCCAAGGAGGCCCTCACAACTTGCTTATGCTTTCCTGGGCATATTGACTTGTTCACTTATCGTATGCTCTTACTTGGTTATGCTTCCCCATTCTTTGGTTTCTCTTTTATCTCTCTCTCTCTGAAGCATATTTGTAAAAGTAGTCTGCTAACATAAGAATAGAGAGTTTTGATTGAGCCTAACATTTTCATTTTCTATGCTCTAACATCTACTCCAATGGCAGGATAGGGAGTGAAAATTTGGTGTTTTCTATGCTTTCAAGAGGAGTTTCATATTTCATTAATCCTTTTGATCAAGTCACCCAAATAAGAAGCGGGCGATGAGTCAGAAAATTTTAAAAGATGTTTTCAAAGAATAATTACGTATGGCTAATGAATGACTTATGATGACTACGGGGATGATAAGTGTGGATACATTTCTAGCTATAGGACACAATAATTACTGTCTTAAGGATAGTATTTCCTTAAGAGCGTTCCATGGGTTAGAAAGTTTCTCCCCATATTGGTTCACTAACTTGTATGCTTGTCCAGGGTATGTAGCTGCTATAACATAAGGTCCCTCCCAATTTGGTTTTAGTTTCTCCTTAGGGTGAGCATTCTTGGAGGGCATGATTTTCTTCTAACTCTCCGATTTTAAAAGTTCACTTGAGGACTTTCTTATCGTAATCCCTTGCCACTCTCCTTTGTGCATGGTCGGCTGCCCTTAGACAGGTCTCATCGAGCTGCTCTAGCTGGGTTAGTAGAGAAATTCTCCTCTCATCTATAGATAGCTGACCTTCAAGCTGGACGCATAGGAATGACACTTGTATTTCATATGATAGGACTGCCTCCTTCCCATATGTAAGTAGATAAGGAGTTTGGCTAGTGGCTATATGAATGAAAGTCTTATAGGCCCAAAGTGCTTCTGATAATCGGTCAGGTTAGTCTGCTCCATTGCTCGTTTTCACTATTCTTTTTAGAATTCAGATCAAAGTTTTAATTGTGGCTTATGCTTACCCATTCCCTTGAGGGTAGAAAGGTGACAAGTGTTGTAGGTGAATGCCATATTTTTTACACAGTTTCTTCGTCTTCTCAGCAATGAATTGCGGTCTATTATCGGTGATGAATATTTTGGGAACTCCAAACCTTGTGATGATATTCCAAATAATAAGCTTCACCAGCTTTGAAGCAGTGATTCTAGCATATGACTCAACTTCTGCTCATTTGGTATAGTATTCGATTGCAGTAAGAATGAAGGCATGCTTATGGGTGTTCCCGACTGTGTATGTGAAAGGCTAAATTATGACTAAAGCCCACATTGTAAATGGCCATGATGAGACCATAGGATTTAGTGCAACAGATGGGACTTTGATATGCACAACGTGCTCTTGACATTGCTTACAACATTGAACATAAACGTGACAATCCCTCATCACTGTGAGCCAGTAGTAACCTAGTTGTACGATCTTCTTAGAGAGTCTCTGACTACCAACGTGAGCGCCATAGGCACATGCGTGTGCTTCATGGATAATGCAGTGTCCTTCGACCTCTGTGACACATCGTAGCAAGACCTCTTTAGTGAAGGACTCTTTGTATAGTACTTCTCCTAGGATGCAGAATCTGACACATCGATTCCTTATTATTTTCCATTCAATCTTTGTTACATAGGGAGGGATGTGTCGATATTTCAAAAAGTTTCAAATATCGTAATACCATGTCAGTCCGTCGTTGGTTGGAGATTGTTGGAATCTGAAGGTTGCGACGGTAACCGCTTTCTTTGTGGGACTTTCTGTAGCAAATTCCTTTTCTTGTTCGATCACCTTCGAGAGAACTAGTAGTTCGAGTTTGACTTTCCAGGCCACCTCATGTGTTGGCATGCTAAGATTTTCGATGATGAAGGATTTGCTACTTTGACCAACTGGTATTTGTATGACTAAGGCTAGTGTAGCAAGAGAGTTTGCGAACTCATTTTCTACTCTTGGAATGTGGGTAAAGGAGATCCTTTCAAACTTCTTTACCAGGAATTGAGTGGTTTCTAAGTATGCCATCAGTCTTCTTTCCTTCATCTTACATTCTCCGATCACCTTTGATATCACAAGTTAGAGTTGCCGATGGTCTTCAATTGTTTGACTCACAACTGTAGTGTTGCTCATAATTCGGCAATAAAGGCTTCATATTCTGCAACATTATTAATAACTAGGAAGTCGAGTTCAAAGGCTTTAGGTATGACGACTCCCTCTAGGCTTACAGGGACTATCCCAATGCCTTTTCCTTTCTGATTAAGAGCCTTGTCGAAATATAATGTCCATTAGGATTTATAGGGTTCTTCTTCTTGAATTGAGAGCAAGTCTGCATTGAGAAAGTCTGTACGTACCGGCTGGTTTCCTAGGATTGGAAGATTAGCGAGGTAATCGATGATCGCCTGCCCATTGACTGACTTTTGTGTGACGTAGGTGATGTCAAACTCTTGTAGTAGCATATGCCATCAAGCCATCTTTTTAGATCTTTTCAAATATGTACTTTGGGGGCTTTTCAAATAGTACCATTATTTTGTGGGCCCTGAAGTAGTGTCGTAGTTTCATTGAAGCCCATACCAATGTCAGGCAAGTCTTCTCCATTATCATGTATTTCTGTTCATATCCAACCATCGACCTACTGAGGTAATAGATGACTTTTTCCTTCTCCCCCTCTTCGCCGTATAGCCCCAGGATGACCCCCGTTGCTTTATCATTAGCTGAGATGTATATAATCTAGCACTTTCCATGGATTGGCAGAGATAATATCAGGGGATTGAGAAGATACTTTTTATATTATCGAAGGCTAGCTGACATTGGTCATCCCATATGTACTCGGCTCCTCCTTTGAGTAGTCTATAGAAAGGATCAAACCTGTCCGAGTGTTGGGAGATGAATCTCCTAATAAATTGTGATCTTCCTATCAGGCCGTGTAGTTCTTTGATGTTGCTGGGAGGTGGCATTTCCAGAATGACTTTGACTTTAACCGAATCGATTTCGATTCCTCGCTTGCTGACCATATATCCAAGTAGTTTACTAAAGGTCACCCGAATACACACTTACTGGGGTTCATTTTTAACTGATATTGATTAGATCGTTCTAGTACGAGCGGAGTGCTTCTGCATGGCCAGCCCGAGTTTGTTACTTCACTAAGACATCGTCGATGTAGACTTCTATATACTTGCGCACCATGTCATGAAATATAGCCATCATGGTGCGTTGATATGTGACACCTATATTTTTTAGCCTAAATGGCATGATGACATAGCCATAAGTCTCCCATGGTGTAGGGAATGGAGTCCTTTCTGGATTGGGTTTTGCTAATTTGATCTAATTATATCCCGAGAAGACATCCATGAAAGATAGCATCTCGTGTCCGGTCGTGTTGTCGACCAAAATGCCAATGTGAGGAAGTGGGAAATCATTTTTGGGCATGCCTGGTTAAGGTTTTGAAAGTCGATGCATATCCGTACTCTGCTGTCTTTCTTAGCAATTGACACTATATTTGCAATCCATTTAGGGTAGAGGACGACTCAGATGAATTTGGCCTTATGTAGTTTGTCGACTTCCTCTTTGACTTGCAATGCAGTCTGAGGGTGCATTCTTCTTAGCTTCTGCTTGACTGGCTTAGTATCGGGTTCCAAGACTAGACGATGTTCTACTAAGCTCGGGTCTAGACCAAACATATCTTCGTAAAACCATGCAAAGGAATTAAGGTGACCTTGGAGGACTTGAATAATTTGTTGACGTTCCTTGGGAGTAAGCATTGCACTGATCAGTAGCTTCTTGGGTTTTTCCTCGATGCCGAAGTTGATCTCTTCTGTAGGCTCAATGACAGCTTGAGTTTTCTCATCGAAGCATTTGATGACCCGTTGGAAGTCTTGTGTCTCTTCGATGATCTGTTCTTCTCCTTCATCATCAGTAAGTTCATAGACTGTAAGATCATCACACTGGGGGGTTAGTTTTGTGAGAGGTAACCCTTCATTGGCACAATTAATAATCGCGACGTCCTTGGTAAGGTGCAAATCAAGGCTATTCATTCTCCTCTCAAAGTCGTAGAGTATCTCATCCAATATGATTACTCGACCATGCATTCGACGAGAAGTTCTACGTTTTCGTGAGTGGAAGGCAGCAAGATTGCGCTGGGACGAATAAAGAGGTGGTCCTCTAGTGTCAAAAGTAATGACACGACTTGGTCCTGGTATATCAGTTATTTCTTTCATGACTTTGTCAATACAACCATTACTTGAAGGTTTAAAAGAAAAGTCTCTTGAGTTCATATGTCAGTCAGAAAATATGCCTTAGATGAAGGGTTCCCTCTTTTTTTCAAAATTTTATGGGTTTTTAATTTTTAAATTTTTTGGTATTTTGGAGTTTTCTATTTTTTTGATTTTTGATAATAGTTAGGATACAGGGTCTACTTCTTGGGGAGGAGTTGATGAGAAGGGATCCCTTAATTCGGGGAGAGTGACGACCGCTGGGGCCGTCCTTACAAGCCTTTGGATCGTGTGGATCCTCTCGGGATTTGGCATTTTTTTATAGTGGACTTCTGGTGTGATTTTCTTAATGAGTGACGAAGGCGGAGGTCCCGTTGATGACCTGACCTCCTCTATTATGTAGATCATTTGATCTTTTGAGTCGCCTTGATCTTCAAAGAGGGTTCATGGGTGGAGGTTCTCCGATTCATCCTCTTTGGGCAAGCTAGAATGATTATCTTCTGGAATTGCAGGCTCCTGAAGTTTGAGATATCTTAGTATGAGAGCACATACCCTATAGCGAGGTTGATATGGGTGAGCAGTGAAGGGATATCTCCATGGGCACTCCCATCTTTCATATAGTTGTTCGAGATCGGGGTCATCATCAGAGTCAGAATCCTCTTATTGGGGTTCATTTTCGTCCCTAAACAACCTTTGGAGGTCTTCACATAATCGTTCCTCCAACTCACGGGTGGGGAGATCTAACCAGTAGTCTTCATCGTCGCTCGGTGGTGGTTCCCATTATTTTTCTAAGGTCTTCCAGAAAATTTGTAGCGGTGGGGTCCCTGGTGACTATGGGGTGTCAACTGTAAGTTCCTCCTCGATTTTTACATTTGCAATGTGGAAGTCTTCTTCATCGGTTGACTCCCCGTCTTCTAAAAGAAGTTCAAGTTCCTGATATTTTTGATTTTCTTTATCAAGAGATTCTTTAGCTTTGAATAATGGGCCAACTCCCTCGAGTGGTTTGTCTATATTGTCATTCTGAGCCAGATCTATCAGATTAGCAAGGCTTTGGCCATTCATTCAATTTCAGTTATTTAGGGTTTGGTGAGAGATTCCTCTTTCTTTGGTACGTTGGCTTCCTCAATAGTTTTGTAGACAAAGTGATCATATAGTGACCACTTAGGTGACGTTGCCAAGGCGTCGACTTCTTTGTCTTTTGGTCGATAGCTTACGTTATTGAGCTTACGGACTTTCTTTGGGACTATGGGCCTTATTCGTCCTTGCTTGTTTTGGCCAAGTCCTGTGTGCGCGACATACCCCAATTGATACATGACGTCCCCCCCTTTTATCACAGTCAGGATTACATCATACATTTGTGCGAGGTCGAGATCAACTTCTCTTTGTTAATTTTCGCTGAGGGGTCGGTGGAGTCCATACACGGTTTACTTTTGCTATAGATGTGCTATCAGGAGGTTTCATTTTTATGATGTGACCGGTGGATAATACTAAGTCATGTTCAGTCGGGATGCTTGCGATGTAATTGGTATCCATATTCTCGAATGGAGCATTAACGTATACCCTAATGATGGTGTCCCTATGGGGGAACTTGATGCATTGGTGGTAAGTTGATGCCACAACCTTCATGGATTCCAGCCATGTCCTTCCTAGGATCAGATTATAGGTGTTGGATGAGTTTGAGACATGGAATGTGACATCCTTGGTTACCGGTCCGAGATCAACTTGGAGCTTGATGGTTCCCTTGACGAATCGTCTTGTTTCATCTTATGTTATAAGGTAAAGATGAAGGTCGTATGTTCGGTTTTGTGTACTCGAGGGTCTTGAGCATTGTCAATGAACAAATATTCAGCCCCGCTCTAGTGTCGACTAAAGCGTGAGGTATCGAGAATCGTCTAATTATAACCATCAAATATATAGGAGCTGAACTCACACGTAATGATTCCTTTGGCATATCAACTTCTGTGGATGTGAGAGCTGGGGGCTAAGCCATAACCGATGTGATTTTGTTTAGTTCGTCCAGAGTGGTGTCTTCAGCTATTTGAGTCTCAGCTAGTTCCTTCATTAAAAATTGATAATGCTTCGGAGACTTTTTTATCAGCTCCAATATTGAAATTTGGTTCGGGACCTTCTCGAGATGTCGCAAAAGATCGTATTCCTGACCTGATTCTATGGTTGGCTCTTTATCGGGTCTGTGTATTTTGTTCATGACTGGTTGAGGTGGTTGAGGTGTTGGTACTTGAGGTAGAGGAATTATGTGAGGCCAGGGAGCTAGATTCGTTTCCCTATATCTTGTTATCCTTTCTGGTGGTTGAGTGCTTGTCATTTCTCTCTCGCGGGAGAATGGCAGTGGTGGATAATTGTCCTAGATTTAAGGACCGGAAATGTGGGCTGTTGGTTTTGTAACCATGTTGCGATTTGCTTTGATGAGCTTCCTTGGAAATTGTTGCTAAAAAATGTGTGGGTAATCCGCATTGGTGGAGATATACGAGGCAACACAGTGCTCAAAGTGGGCAGTGACCACTACTCTTGTTGTCACTCTCGATCCTCCTGGTCATGCTGATCCATGGTGCCCTTGTATATGGTAGCCAGGTTCTGAAGTAGTTCCTGGGCCTGTCTGCCTCCTCTCGACAATGTGTGGAGATTAAGGCCTATGATTTGTTCGGTAGTGTAGGTTTGTCCAACACTACTTTCTCTTCTTCCATCATTATTACTGGTGCTCAGAGGTGTATGAGGTGTTCACTCATCTTTGCTCGCCATGTTAATCTCAGGATGATTTTGGACAACGTCATATGGCGGTCTACTATCATAAGTAGGATAATCATGGAGGCCCCAAAATGGTGGGTCATTACTATTAGTAAGATTTATTCTACAAATTCCTAACATTTCTAATCTTTGAAAAATGTTCATATATGCTCAACAGCTCCGGGGGTTTAGGAACTAGGGGGAATAATATTCTCTTCCTCTTCAGGTTTCTAGGTTTCTCACTACATATGCAGGTGTTCTTCTTCGGGTTAGGTGGATGGGTAGAATCTGCGTCCGATTAAGGCTTGTCAGAAGGTCCGAAGTGTAGGAAATCCCCTGGAATGAATCCCCGAAGAGATGATCACACCGACCCTTGCACTCGGAGGGGGTAGTAGAGAATGGCTTCTAAGAAGCCTATATGCGTACAAGTGTGTGAAAAAGTGAAAAAATAAAATAGAAAATAAACAAAACAAAACTAATTAAATCAGGGGATCCCTTGCAAAAAGAGTCCCACCGTGATCGCCATTCTGTTGGTACGCGCTTTTTCTAGCACCCTTTCGGGTCCCAAAATAAGTGGCCCAATTCGGTCCGAGTGGACTCTGTTTGCTATGGTTGGCGAAAAGCGATAGAAGAAAAAAGGAGATATTTAGATGCACCTACAGAAATATAGTGTTAGTAGTGAACGAATTTTAAAGAAAAAGTACCTTGGTTGTTGTGATTGCCAGTTACAGATATTTCTCGATGCTGTAACACGTTGTTGATCATGCATGGAAGTGGTGTGGGTGAGGGTCGAACTCTTATGCTGAACGTCGGCCTGCCAACTCCAACAGCCATGGGTTGCCTAAGATTTCTCTAGTTTGGTTTCCTAATCCTACAGGAACCTATCTAAAAGGGGGGTGGTGGCTCGTTATCCTAGGGAGGATCGACCCCGTTCCCAAGTACCCTCCATAAGCTCCCTTGGGAAAATCGGTGAGGTAAGGGAAGGTTAGGGACCTAATTGGCGCTAGGTTAAGAATTTTAGGCAAGGGTTTCCTAGGGGTTGGATCTAAGGCTATGCTATTATTCCTTCAGTACTCCTTCGAGAAACAAGGCTAGTGGGCTAGTACCACTAGTTTGACTACCTTGAGGTTTCTAGAGAAGAGTTTGCAATTCTAAGAACCTAGAGTGCAGCTCAATCCCTTTCTTTAAAACCTCAGAGAGAACCTTGAATTTTCGAAAGGAACAAGCTTGAGAATGAGAATTGTATGTTGGAAGTTGTGAGGTAGGGGGTCTATTTATAGGTATTCGAGGAATTACGAGCATGAGGGCATGTGCATTATTTGGAAATTATGCGCATAGTATCCTGCGTGTAATTGAATTGTGTGCATGTGTCCATGTGCATAATCCTCTGAAAGTCAATCTCCGACTCAAGAATGACAGGTTGACTACCTCAACTGGGTGTCCTAGTTCCAATTCGCTTGGAACTAATGATGCGCATGCGGCCATGCGCATAATCGAATTATGCACATTATTGTCTGCGCATAATCCTGAACTTCAGGTGGTTTAAGGAATGCTAATCCTGGTCCAACTTTGGACCAATTATGCGTGACTAGGATGGTGCATAATCGAATTACTCGTACAATAACCCACACATAATCCGAGAGCATTGGATGGTGCACGGATGGTGTGCCCCCAGTCCACTTGGACTGATTGTGGGCAGGGAATCCTGCGTCCAATCGAATTATGTGCATGGGTTCATGAGCATAATTTAGGAACCTCTGTTGGTTTACCCTGGGTGGTCAAAATGCTGATGTTTATTTAAGTGATGAGATGGTAAAATCAGAATACAAAGGTGGAGTAAAATGGCTATGAAATAAGCAACCTAAAGTACACACAGCCTACAAGATATAAGGCTATTGTAGCAAGTTTTGATAAGTAAGAGTTTGTCCCACAGAGAAATTGATCTATAATCCAAAATGGGATATAATAGTAGGCCTCCAGATTTGGCTACAGATCTGACAATCCTAAACGAAGGGAGTTGGGTGTCACAACTACACTAAATTACCTACTAAAAAAAAAAGAAATAAAGTGCAGTCCTATCCTAAGAAAGGGTGATGAAGAAGGTAGTGATGGCGTGCTAAAATAAAGATAAAAGAATGGGAAGTAAGCAGTTTAGGCTAAGGTTCATTCAGTTATGTAACTCAGATTTAGGGTTGTCTCTATAATAAATCCTTACTGAAGTGCTATCAATAACCTTAGCAAGGTAGAAGAATCCAACTTAACCCATGCCATTTAGACTGCTCTTAAGGCTATAATCTGTCCACTTCAATGGCCACAGACTATCCAATAGAGTTTGTCAAATCGCATTGATTAAATCAGAAAAGCTAACCTAATCCAAAGGAGTGGACTGATCTTAAGGCTATAATCTGTCCCCTTAAATGGTCACAGACTATCCAATAGATTTCCTCCAACCAATGAACTAAATCAGGCCATGAATACCATTGCAGACACTATATTTTCTAGGCTACAAGCTCCCCAGATCTGCTTACAAATCTGGCAGACATTCATAGGGGTTTCAACCCAAAAAATCCTATGTGTGTGTCAAAGGCCATCAGCACAATGCTTAGGAAAAGCAACAGGTTGAATAGAGACTTAAATATAGTTGATCATTGCTACAAAAGGCCTATAATGACTCAGCCCACAAATCTGCAATCACTACAGAGAACCTAATCTAACATCTAATAGTGATCAAATAAAATAGAGGGGAGTCTGTTCCTGCATAATCTCTCACTAGGCTTCAAGCTCAACTGCAGAGAGAAAGAATCCATCTCAGATCTGTGACTAAGACTTGCCCTAAGGCTATAGTCTGTCCACTCAAATGGTCACAGACTATCCACAGAGGCTCCCTTACCCACAAATGATGAGATAGAACATGTAAACTGTTGCTGCCACCATGGTCCCAGGGCTACAATCTCAAGCTCCCATGGGCCTTTCAATAAGCTCAAATCCTAAATGCATGCTATAGCCTAAATAAAACTATGGGCAAATAGGAAAATGACAGATTAAATAAACATTTAAAGCACAAATTCCATTAATCTAAAGTGTCAATAATGAAATTTCTCAAGGCAGCAGCCTTGTGCACAACAACTCTTCACAAAAATCCCAATGTTTAAATGACCTATTA